>OU015749.1:81609169-81623389 GCA_907169655.1 Acomys percivali
AGGGCAACTTAGAAATCTGTCCTCTCTGAGAGGGCTACTAGCAGCGATTTTAAATGTTAGTCTAGTGTAGACTTTTGCTAGTAGTAGAAAGATATCTTTGTAGCATCTAGCGCTTTATTATGCTATAGTGATTGGGAGCAGGAAGCTGGTTTAAAAATCTTTAAGGTCTCCTTGAAAAGACTCTCAGGGTCGTTTCTTTCCTAATTTGTCTGGTGGCGTCTATCCCAGGGAGGCAGAAATGGAATCTAAAGTCTTGGTGTTCTGCTTATGGCAATCAGTAGGAAGCTCTCTGGGGGGTATATATGGAGTCTGGACCTTGCTTTAAGAACCAACTCTCTGTGCCTAGAAGGCCAAAAATGTCCATGTGGGAGGAGCCTGAGATGCACACTCATTGTGTATCAAGAGTCAGCTCAGCTGACCACAGAGCAGAACTGACTAGAGACCAGGCTTGCAGGGGGCATTCCTAGGAAACAGGAGGCGCACGTGCCCTACCTTTTATGCCTCTGGACCCTCTGCCATGAAGATCTCAGCGGTCCTTGGGATGCTCAGCCGGGGCCTAAAGGCTATTTCTGCCATGCACACTTTACTGCTTGAAGCTGCCTGTGGATGTTCCCTTTGGGGCTAGTTCAGTGTGCTGCTGTCTTCTGTGATGATGCTGGGGTCCCAGCGAATGCACTCATGTTCCTAGAATTGCAGCCTCCACATTATAAGGCGGCCCCACATTTCCTCCGGTGTCACTGTAGTTCATACAACGGCTCCTAAGGAAAGTGGGACAAATAGCCATGTCTTTGTGCCATTTTTTTGGTCATGTGATATTGAAATGGAACTAGATTGACCTTAGAGCTCCCAAAATAACTCTTGAAACTAGCGGTTAGATTTTGCTCACAGCCTCAGGGCTATGACCCAAGCAACTGAAGCACCAGGACCTTCTCTCCATGCCAGGTGCCCCACTGTATCGAGGGGTTCTCTGAGGGCCAGATCCTCTTCAGCAGAATATAAGGCAAAAGAAGGGATAGTCCTGGTAGTATGAGCCACCAGATCACCAGCAGGCTTGCATCAGGGATGGATCTTATTATTGGTTATTCTGTCTTTGGTACAGGGCAAAGCATTTCTCACAAAGCAACTCATTCAATCGCCTCAATACTTGGAGGAAGCCGTCAAGAAGAATTAGTAGTTCATCACCTGAAAACCTTGTTAACAATATAAAGGCCACTTTGCTTACTGTCATTTGTATACAAATTCCAAATTGGCTTTTGCATGCAGGGCTGGGAAGAAACAGTGGATGCTGCCATTGCCCACCTTTTGAAAACTTGCCTGTCGAAGAGTTCCAAGGAGCAGGCTTTGAACCTCACCAGCCAACTGAACATACCCAAAGATACCAGCCGGCTGAAGAAGCACATCACCTTGCTGTGTGATAGGTTAGCTAAAGGTGGGCGCCTCTGCGTGAGCACGGATGCCGCGGCCCCGCAAGCCATGGTCATGCCAGGTAAGAATCCTGCCACCCTCCCTAAGGACATTGCTCCTCCCATTATAGAAATGTGCCCGCAGCTTTATTTGGGTTTAAATTTCATATTAAAGTGATGATAGCCAAGAAAATTGCTTTCACATATCCTACGGTAACCACGTGGATAAATATTCTCGGGGCATTTGCTGCTAAACATTCTAGAATGGTATGTCTTTCCTCCTCCTTGTCTCTGCCTTTAAATATACGATCCATTTTGTTTTCCTTCTAACCAATAAAAAGAGGATTAGAGAATAAAAGTGTTTTTAAGGAAAAGTTTTACCAAATGTGATCTCAAGATACTGCGTTTCATGAATGTAAATAAGATGATACAGGGAACTAATGGGATCCAGATGAGTGAGATCCTTTCTGCTGTTGGCTTGGACTGTGATCACTGGAGCAAGTGGCAAGCGTCCAAAGGAAAGACCCAGGAGCAGAGAGGTGAGCAGGCATCAGGACCAAGGCACCTGTGGGTCAAGTAGGGAGAGACCCAGGCTGGGCCCATGTGGTCCTTCATTGAGGTCCAGACATCCAAGCTGGCCTGCCCACAGTCTGCATCTGATTGGCCAGCCACACTGCCACTCAGGCCCCTTGGAATCTCCTAGTCCTCCTGCTCCATCCTGACCTTTCTACAGCAGCCCCTGGAGCATGGCACGCTGCATCTGTGGCATGCTGTCACTGTAGCAAGCACCACAGTTTGAGAGGTGGCATGGGTCTCTTCTTCTTTCATGTGTGGCGTGTTCCCCCCCCCCCCAAAATCCCCCTCTCTGGTGCTGATTTTCTTGCTGTTGCCTTCCTTTTAGGCAGAATGCCTAGAAGAGGGAATTCGGGTGAAATCTTCAAAAGCTAAATATGGAGGCTGCATAGCATAATCTAATAAGCCCAGGCTTCAGAGGCAGGCAGAGCAGGGATGGATCTTGCCTCTATCCCTTTCGACTTAGCTGTCCCTGGATGTTGCTTTCCAACCCCATTGACTTCCTCTAGAGCAGTGGTTCTCAACCTGTGGGTCATGACCCCTTTGGGGCTTGCATATCAGACATCCTGCATATCAGGTGTTTACATTACAACTCACACCAGTAGCAAAGTTAGTTGTGAAGTAGCAATGAGGTGGTTTTGTGGTTGGAGCCACCACACCATGGGGGCCTGTATTAGAGGGTCACAGCGTGGGGCAGGTTGAGAACGATGGCACTTGCCTTGTCACCAGGGCTTTCTGTGTTTATAAAGCACTCGATACTGTGCTTGGAATAGAAGCTCCAGTTAGTCCCGCCATTGCAGCACTGTTGGTCTAAATCCAGCAGCGAGTAAATGGCCGGCTGACATTCCCAGGAAGCTGCCTTTGATCATTTGAAAAAATTTTTTTGTTTATTATAACTACATATAGAACCCAACTTTTACTTCTAAAGAATAGTTCTCAGCTGGCCTGTTAGGCAGTTCTCACATGGTTTACCTTGCGATGTGTGTGGGGGTCTCAGCGTCTAGTCCTTGTCACACCCTCCTCCTATTCCGTTTGACTGTCAGCAGTCTGTCCTCTGCCTTCAGAGGAGTGTCTTCCTAAGAAATGAACAGTGTGGCTCAGTGATGTGTGACCTGAAAGCTCTCTATTCTGATTGGCACAGAGAGTGCGCCCTTCTCTCCAAGCTGCACAAGAAGTGAGGGTTCTGCAAGGAGTGTGGGAGGGGATGCGCTCAGTAGGCCTGATCTGTGGGCATGATGACTGGTGCTAAGTGCCAGCTTGGCAGGCTCTCTAGTCAACTGTGCTGGACCACTCCCTCTTCTGGACTACACAGACCAGGAAAGCAAACCACGTATTAGTATTCATCCCAGTGGCCCTGGCCATGGATGCAGTGTGACCAGCTGACTTCACCCTTGAACACTGAGCCACAATAACCCCTTCCTTCATAATGTTCCTGTCATTGGGACCTTCTCATCACATCCACAGGACAGTGGCCTCCTGTCAGCTGAGGCTGTGGTTGCCCAGGCCTTCCTATGGGCCCCAGTCTGAGCCTGGTTGGGAGCAGAAAGGACAGTCTCCTTTAGTCACACTTGCTGGTTATGGGACTTGAGCCATTTTTCTTCAAGCAACTAAGCAACCGGAAGGTTGTGTGTATACCTAGGCTTTGGAATATTCAAACTGTCAGTGTAAAAACTGTGTACGTGTGGGTGGCAGATGGAGGAGATGGGGGAAGAATAGACGATTCCCTGTCTTACCCTTCCGTTGCTTCCGTGTCTGCTCCATCTTCCACTGCCTCTCTCCAGTCACAGTTCTCCTGCACGCTGACTCCAGCTGTGTTCACCAGAGCAGTAGATGATAAAGGCTGGGTTGATGGGTAACAATTCTCACCTCTGCCCAGAATTAGTAAAACATGCTAGATATCCATTGATGCTCCCCATCCGAGGCAACGTTGGCTCTTGTCTTCATTCAGTCCTCAAAATAAAAGTTTTTTTTTTTAAAGTTTTCAAAGTTAGTAATAGATTTTGTAAGGACATTTTCATACCCTTATATGAACAAAGCCCTTATACTTTGTTCTCAGCCACTGTCCCCATACATTGCCCTAAGATGTACTGTAAAGCTAAATATTATTTAGGGTAAGTATAGAAATAGTAAAATGAATGGGACAAAGGGGAAAGGCAAGAGAGGGGCAGTAGAGAGAGCTAAGATAAATTAAATGAAGAGGAAATGAATGGGGAAGAGCATATGGATGGGGAATAGCAAAAGATTAGACAAAGGAAAAAAGGAAATTATTTTTTATTAGTGAAGAAGTTCAAAGCCCAAACTAGGTAGGCATAATAAAGATAATAAAATGTAAAAAAAACCAGGATGTTAAAAATAAAAGAAAGTTAAAAATCAGTACCAAATGTAGAGAAGAGGAAGAGGAAATACAGAACAAAAGAGAAAACTAGAAACTAAGAAAAAGAAAAAATATACTGCCTTCACATGAAAAATGAAGTAGATAAATGGATGAAGGGGAATAAGAAATAAAAACAGAAAATTATAAACATATACATGCAGTTGTTTTAAAAGGGAATTACAAGGGCCAAGGGAAGGCAGGATGGAAGGTGCTAGGCAGCTGTGTTCCAGGCCTTTCAGAGTCCACTGACCCCTGACCTCATGCCTTCACATTGTGTACGCTGTTGCTGAATCTTTGTAAGTGACTGATGTTCCCTATGGTAACTTTCTTTCTTTGGGTACCAGGGGCTCCTGGGGCCGGACTTAACTGCTTACTCCCTGGCCTGGTTATATTCTCACATCCTCCTAAGACTTCCTAGATCAGACCTCCTGGGGTGACTGTTTCAGTTGAGGGGTGCCTACTGGGTATGCTGAGAATATGAAAAGCATACAGAGCACCGAGAGGGGAAGAGTCTGCTTTGTGACTTTGAGGTCTGTTGTACTAACCACGTAGTAGAGGGGTTCAGCTGTGGGCATCATGTTGGAAGTGCAGAAGGATGGCTTCAGGATTTGGTCTACTACTGGCTTCCGGCTCAGAGCTACCAAGGTCTGGGTTGTTCTCAGTTGACCGGGTCTGTGCCCAGCCACTGAGGGCAGGCCTTTCTTTGCTTATGGCTTCCCAGTCTGAGCCCAGCCTTCTGCCACCAGCAGCTTCTTAATGCCTGGCCCTTCTGTCTCCATAAGTCTCTCTCTAGGACTTCCTTCAGCTTCTTGACTTGTGGGCAGTGTCTGACCTTAGTCTCCTGGGGTAGCTCAAGTGTGTGTGTGTGTGTGTGTGTGTGTGTGTGTGTGTGTGTGTGTGTGGTATATGGGTATTTATGTATTTATGCATATGTCTGTGCAGACCAGAAGTCAACATTGAAAATGAGTTGTCTTTCTCAATAACAGTCCATAATATTTTGGCTATCCAGTAATAATGAGCTTACAGGTCAGTTCTGGCTTGACTTCCCCATGTCCTCTGACTCAAATAAGTGGTGTCTTCTGCAATAAGTTCTTGATGTTACATTCCGTAGGTAACCAAGAACACTGGCGGCAATGTTTGGGGGTATATGCGACTTTGCTGGCTAACAATTCCGAAAGAAAGAATCTGGTCCTAGCACTGGGTCTTTTATTTGTTAGCCTGTTGCAGCTAGTAGGGGCATTGTTATCTTCTTATATAGAAACTATGTCTATCAAATATATATATGATTATTATATATGATGCAATATATGTATGTATGTGTGTATGTGTGCGTATGTATGTGCGTATGTATGTATGTATGTATGTATGTGTGTATATATGTATCTGTCTCTGTGAAGCTTTTTTTTTTCCCTCTGTGAAGCTTTTACAGTAGAGGTTTCCTTATAAATTTTTGTAAAGGTCTTTTAGTATCAGTTATTCCTCCCTGTGTTGCTGCTCTGCTCTGTTATCCCTGCTGTGCAAGCAGGATGGCCTGAAACTTACAAGGCTCCTGGTTCTACCAGGCTCAACTTGTACCCATTGCTTTCTGCCTGACATGAATTTTTTCTTGATGTTACTTCACTATTAATCAGTCTATATTTATTTTAACCCGTATATACTTCGATCTTTTTTTGAAATATATAGTTTCTGATATCAGAACACTTGACTATTTGCTCAATAATCGTGCCTCTAGCTGTATCATGAGGAAGTTGTACTTTTTTGTACATGTGAGCTTCCTTAAAAAAGCTAGGCAGATTTGGGCCCAGGGGTCCCGCTCAAACTAAGGCACCAGCCAAGGACTATACAGGCGGTAAACTTTAAACCCCTACCCAGATCTAGCCAATGGTCAGAACACTCTCCACACTTGAGTGGAGAGTGGGATATGATTTTCTCACGTACTCTGGTGCCTCACATTTGACCATGTCCCCTGGAGGGGGAGACCTGGTGGCACTCAGAGGAAGGATAGCAGGTTACCGAGAAGAGACTTGATACCCTATGAGCCTATACAGGGGGAGGTAATCCCTCTCAGGAACAGTCATAGGGGAGGGGAATAAGGGGAAAATGGGAGGGAGGGGAGAATGGGAGGATACAAGGGATGGGATAACCACTGAGATGTAACAAGAATAAATTAATTAAAAAAATTAAAAAAAAAGCTAGACCTGGTCATATTACTTGCTTTCTTTAAAGGATTTGACAGCTTTGCTATCTATTAAGTCAAAAGTTCCAAAGATGAAACACACTGTGTTACCAGATAGCCCCACAGTGCCCCTCTGGCTGCACTCCCTGCATTGTGCTCTGTAGGATTCTTTATGGTTCTGAACTACTCAGCGTTCTCCAAGTGCTTTGTGTCTTTTGCAGGCTTCTTCACTTTGGAAGAGCTTTATGTTTGGTTTTCCCTTGGCTGTGTAGCTTTGAGCTTCAGCTCACGAGCTCCATGAGAAATCCCCTGGGCCTCCTTTTCTGTCGTTCTCTGTCCCTTGGGGATGTGACCATCCCAGTGCTTACCACAGGGCCCTACTACTTAATTTTTATTCTATTTCTCATCCTTAGGTAGAAGGTTTTCAAAACTGTATTCTTCATGGATTTGGTACTCTATTTGTGCCTCCACACAGATGCATGGATGGTATCTATAATATATTGTTAAAGTTTTAATTTTAAAATAATTACAGACTTGCAGGAAGACATAAAAATACTATATCTAATCCAATATGCCATTCACCCAGGGTCCTATAGTGGAGGTATCTTAGATAACTATGGCATAGCATCAAAACCAGGAAATTATCATTGACTTTCATGTACTTTTAGAATGAATTAGTGGAGCTTTTCTTTAAAAAGCAAGCCTTGATGCACATTGGTTACCTAGATACCAGACTTATAGAAAGGGCGTCAACAGGTGGTAAGGATCTGAGCAAGATGCCCATCTGCCGGTGAGCTGATTAAGGGTCAGAATGCAGTGTCATGTGGCTGATTTGTGAGCAGCTGTGGACATAGAACCCTGAGGCTGGACACTAGAGACTGTACAGCATGCTGATGGTTGGCAGTAGAGGCTACTAAAGGTCTATGAGTTGTATGTGATCTCAAAAGCAGTGTTTTAGAAATGTTAATTTGTTGGCGGTATCAGGGAGTTCTGCAGTAAGTAGTTCAACCAAGGTTTAGAAGTGCTGGTGGAAAGGACACACCTCAAATCATTATGGCCCAGACAAGAGCAATACATGGATGGGTAGACATGAGAAACTTTAAGAGTGAGATTGAGGCTGGAAAATGACTTTTGGCATTCTTAGGTCATGGGCATTGAAAACACGCAGCTCTTTGAACTTCTGAGGGAATGATGTCATAGGAAGTGGATAACTCAGGATTTGCATCTTAGTCACAGAGCACTGACTAGATGCAAGAGGATGACTGGAGACTAAAGAGGAAGAGGAGTCAGGAAGATCAGGGAGACTCTGAGTAGAGGGCGCAGTGTGGGAAGGCTGCTGGGAGACAAACACGCTGTGGTCAAGTTTTAGCTTTTCATGATTTTTTCTCTTTAAAAACTATATTTGGTGTAGCGAGATGGGAATGCTAGTATTTGGTGTTTATTTTTAATGGGAAGCTTTGGGGGATGTGCAAGAAATGCTCTAGGTACAGACGAGCTGAGTGGCGCTGACACTGGCAAATCCAATGAGAGCCCAAGTAGACAGCTGACACCTACGGAGATAAGGGAAGAGGAGTGGAGCAAATGCAGGTGCGGATGTGGACTTTGGCATCTCCAAGAGCGAGCGTGGTAACTGGTGGGGTCAGAAGCTAAAGGTGACTTGCAATAGCCACAGAAATGGCGAGTTGAGCCAGTCAGCAATTGTGTAGCAGCTTCTTTCTTTCTTTCTTTCTTTCTTTCTTTCTTTCTTTCTTTCTTTCTTTCTTTCTTTCTTTCTCTTCCTTCCTTTCTCTTTCTTTTTGGGGCCTTTTTTTTTTTAAATCTGAAAAAATGAGGTAGCCCTTTGTTTTCAAACAGTCCATTGTTAGAGAATTGTTTTGAAGATGAAGTTCTCTTGGCTAAGTAAAGGAAACATTCAGTTATAAATAGGGTTCACATTCTTCCGTGTGGTAATGGGGCCTGTGAGGGGAGCAAGGGGGGATTAGGGAGGAACACTGGAGTCTGGGATTAGAGGCTGATTTGACAGGAGAAGCAATTAGGAGGAACTGCAGAGGAAGGCCTAACCCTCGAAGACCTGAGAGAACAGCGTTATCCCTGTGTGTGCTTAGCAAACACTCGCCGACAGACATTCTGGCCGGTAACTAATTACACTGTGATGACCGAGGACCAGGCTCTTGGAAGTGGCTTGTTAATACAGGAGCAGAGTCCTGGGGTGAGTGTGCCTCTGAGGAATTTCTTTCCCTGCAGATGTTTAGACTAATGTGACTGCGCCGCACTCTAAAGATAATTGGGAAGAACCCTGCCGAATGTGAGGAGATGAATGCCTCTGAAGGGACAGCACCATTCTTTTTCCTTTACCCCTGTCACGTGACCATGCGAGCCCATTTGCACAAATGTGGAGATGTAGAATGCCCATTTTTACCCTCACCCTCCTGTCAATAGGAGCTGCCTTTTCTTTGGACTGTTTTGTTTTGTTTTGTTTTGACTGTTCTTATATGAAATATCACAGTAGAAGCCTAACTGTGCGCAGTTTTCAGTATCATTAAAAACTGCACAGCTGAGTCAAAAGAAAGCGCCCCTTCGTCATCATCATGGAAGACTTTCTCTGAGGCCCTGTATCATGTGAAAAATAACTATTCTTGCATATTTTACTGACATTTGTGATTTTTTCTAGTATGAGGGTGAAATTTGATGTTTATTTCAGCAGTTTCTGTCAATACAATTATGAAGGATTCCTACTGATGAACCACAGACATGTGCCCCATCCCAGCATTCCTACCTCTGCCGCCTCAGTGACTTGTCATCAATAGTCACGTGGTGTTGGCTCTCCTCAAATTTATAGTAATTACTTGTCGTGTTTTCTTCCCCTTGCCTTTTAGTCCTAATTTCTACTATCTTTCTGAGAAATTAAAATTTCAACAATAAGATAAATACATTTGTCTCTTCGGTGTAAACTCATGAACACTATCTAATGGGTACTGGTTATTTTCTCAGCTTCTTCTAGAATTTTAGGGTGGCTGCAGCAGGGGTTGCCGTTACCTGAAAGCTGTTCTGGAACCAGTCACCTAAGTAAGATAGCCATTAATTTACATTGCTTCATTTTCTGTTACAAGTTGCTTGAACACAGGAAACATTTATGTACAGGAGGGCAAATCCAACAATGTGGCTCATGCCCGTTGCTTTTTCATTCTTAATGCTGGCCAAAAGAGAAACATCTTACTTCTGACACTGCTTGGCACGACAAGCAAAAGTAACTGATATTCTTTTAGAACTGTCATGCTGGATGTAACCAGTCTATGTTGCCAATCTCTTAAAACATCTTTTTATAATGAGCTTTGAAAAGTTGTAGGTGTTTTCTTCTTTTATTTTTTTCTTACAACTTATTCAGGTTACATCCCAATTGTTATACCCTCACTTGTATCTTCCCATCCCCCTCCACCTTTTCACCCTGTTCCCCTCCCCTAGACCTGTGACAGAAAGGAACCTCCTCCCCCACCTTATGATCACAGCCTATTAGGTCTCATCCAGATAGCCTGAGTGCCACCAGGCCTCCCCACCAAGGGGAAGTGGTCAAATAGGAGGCACCAGAGTTCATGTCAAAAGCAGTACCCTGCTCTCCCCACAACCATGGAGAATGAGCTGTCCATTGGCTAGATCTGAATAGAGGGTCTAGCTTTACTGCATGTGTTGCCCTTGGTTGGTACAGCAGGGTCTAGATCCGCCAGCCTTGATGGCCTCCTTGTGGGGCTCCTGGACCCTCTGGGTCCTTCCATCTTTCCATTCTTCCATACCACTCTCACCTTGAGTCCTGCAGGGAACCCCAGCATCTGTCCCAATTCCCTGCTGAGTGGAGACTCTCAGAGGACACTCCATATTGGGCTAATATCCACTGGTGCTTTCATTCTAACAAATCACTGAATGGTCAACTCTTCTGGTTTACATGTAGTGTGGATAACAGTTCAAATTTAAAACATAAGCCAATGCTTTAGTTTCTAGCAGGTCTTAACGTACATGAATATCCCGTTCTAAAAAGGAAGCCTCTTTAGCCGTGTAGTCTGTCTCAACTGTCTTTCTCATTTATTTTTATTCCTTGAGCATTTCATACATATGTGTAATAAATCTTAATTCTTTCACCCCCTATTACATTGCCTCATCAATTATATATTTTGAATTTACCTTTATATTTTGTAAGTAATTTACATGTATTTAATGCATCTCCTTTGGCTTAGTCTTTGTGGCCTTTAAGTCTGCCTTCCGAGTTGTACTTCAGGGGCATGTGGAAAATGTTACTAACAAGTCCTGCTGCGGGCAGCCCTTGGAAGCCGCGGTTTATGCTGACCCTGGCAAGGTGGTTTTATTAGTACAGTGTTTGCATGTCGCTGCTACTAAGATATTTTTGACATTTGTTAAAAGTAATCTTGGAAATAATTACAACTTCAAATAAGCAAATAAACTGTCTTCTACCTTGGCAGGGTGCCCCACTCCAGGTCACTGCCACTATAGGAGGTGCGATGCCAAAAAAAGCTAAAGGGGAAAGGGACAGACAGGGACCCTGGGCCTGTGACTTCTCTTCTGTCTTCTGTTCCTTCGTTCAGTTAATAAGAACTTAGGATATGTAATTATTTAAAACAGATTCCTACACTGGGCATGGTGGTGCAGCCTGTAATACCAGATATTGGGAGGCAGAGGCAGATGGATCTCTGTGAGTTTGAGGCCAGCCTGGTCTACAAAGCAAGTCCAGGACAGCTAAGGCTACACAGAGAAACTCTGTCTCAGAAAACCAAAACAAAACAAGACAAAAAACAAAACAAAACAAAACAAAACCTCAAAAACAAAAACAGAAAAACAAACAAATAAGCAGATTCCTTATATGACTAGCTGAAATAATTATGTGTTTGACCATTTATGTTTAGTTAGTTTATTAATGATATTGAGTCTCTATAGTTTAATTTTTTTCTAATCAATGAATGTGTTTTAGTTTCCAGAAAAGAAGCCAAAGTAATTATAAGGAATGTTTTCTAATTAATAAATGTGTTTGATAAAATATATGCAGTGATCATTAAAATGATTTGTATCGTAAACTGTTCACATGATCTTTTGAAGTCACTGTTAGTGTCATGCCATCAGCCACAGCAGATGCTGCTGCCTCCTGCCAGCACCTACCTGGGCTCTTGTCTGTGAGGGCAGAGACCTTGCCACACATTTCTACATTGCTAGAATTGAATTCAGCTGGAGCGCGGACGAGAGCCGAGCAGTCCTTGTAGAATGGGCTGAAGCACTGCAACCCTACCGCCTTCCTCCTTTTCATGTGACACAAGTTCCTCCTCACCCAGCCCCGGCCCCCACAGGCCACACACTCTCCCGCCTGCCTCTTCTCCAGCCTGCTGTGCTCTCCTCCTCACTCTTATGGACTCTCCCCTAGACTCCATGGCAGTTCCTAGCTCTGGGCCAGTCTCTGGCTTTCTTGAGTCTGCTCGGGAACTAGACATTGTTGTATAAATTAATTGTTAACTGACCGCTGGTTCCACCTCCTTTCATGAGTGGGACATCACTGAGTCTTCCTCTGACAATCAGAATATTATTGATGTATGTTTTAGTTATTTTCAATCTCATTTGGAGCAAGATTGATGTCCATTGTTTGCTCCTGTTGACTTTCCCCTTAGCCCATGCAGAAGACTTCCATTTTTCTTGGACTGTGAAGTGCAAGACAGGCCAGAGTTCGCTCCACTCTCCTAGCAGTTTACTTCAGGATTTCTCTGTGAATGTATGCACTGTTGTCCTTATAGACTTTAACGTGCCACTGAGTTAGTTCACTCCTGCGCTGGGCACTGGTGGCCAGTAAGGACAGCTGCTGTCCTTACGCAGCTTCTATACTTGTGAAAAGCCAGCGAGTCAGCAGCTACACAGAGAAGAGCAGAGTTGTGGAGTGTAGTGAGTGCGTGAAACCGAGCTGACAATGCTCATGGCAAGGCCTCCAATGGATAAAAGTTGTGCTACATGCTGTCGCTCTACTAAGAAACTGTTTTCCTCACTAAAACCAACCAACAGGGGAATGTGGCTTTTGATCACTCTAGGCCTTAAGTTATACCCCTTCAAGCTGGACTTCTATCCCCTTGTTCCTCCATTTCTCCTTTTTATTTTTTAAAAAAATCTTATTTTATTTATTGTATATGATTGCATTATCTGCAGAAGACAGCATCAGATCACATTATAGATGGTTGTGAGCCACTGTGTGGTTGCTGGGAATTGAACTCAGGACCTCTGGAAGAGCAGGCGAGCCATCTCTGCAGCTCCCCCTTTTCCTTCTTATAGGATGTTTCTTGATGCTACTGAGGAAAGGGGTTAGCAGAAAGGTACATTATGCACTTTTCCTTCCATTCTAGGGCAAAGATTTTAGGTGGTAGCTATAAAAAATAAATAAATAGAAAGCCGCTAAGTTGTCTTAAATGGGACAGGCATGATTTGATGCATGCTTGAAGACAATGCTATGGCTCTTGTGTGGGCATTAACAGCTGGATCTAAAGTGGGGACAGCTGGATCTATTGCAGAAGTGTAGGTGGCAGGCCATGTGATTGGAATTGTGGTAATAGAGATGAGAGACCCTTCAGGGGCTGAGGGGGCACAGACTTTGATGACAGACTTGCTGGGTATAAGGTAAATGGAAGTCAGAGATGACTTTTGACTTTAGTTATGAGGTGGTCATTAGCATTACTGGTGAAAAGGAGGGTCTACAAGCATAGTGTGGGGTACATGCGTTAGGGGGTACAGAACGGAAGGCTCAGTTTGGCATGACTGCGCCCCCTTTAGATGGCAGGCCTAGATCTCAGGAGAGAACCTTGGGCTGTAGCCGGACTGTCAGAGCTGGATGCTTCCCTTCTGTGAGGAGAGAAGAGAAGGGGCTGGTTAAGCTGAAAAGCCTTCCAGCATCGAGAGGTCAGGTAGAGGGAAGGGCAGGAGCCAGCATCGGAAATTAGGAAGCAGCAGCCAAGAAGTGAGCAAGAGGAAAACTGTGAGAAAGCAGTCACGGGAAAGCCAGAAGAGTGGAGGGTTTCCAGGGTCAGCGGATGGAGCATGGCAGGAGGCACGGACAGGAGTGATGTATTTCTACCTGAGATTCTTACGCCTTTTTAACACTACTTCTTCTATGTGTTCATGTGTTTAATGCCTTTCCTAGACATAAAGCTATGTGTATCTTGGTAAACTATTTTTTGGTATCCAGATTTCGAAAACATAAGACGCAAATGAGCTCCCTCATCTTAGGAGTCCTTCAGAGGGACATGTTAGGATCGTCCTCCTGGTCCCACCCAGGCCTTTTGCTTATGTCTCCTTGCATCCTTTCCTATTCTTCTCTTTTGTGTTTCTGGCATGGGGAATAAAGTCTAAGCCTTGTGCACCTGGGCCATGTCCTCCTCCTGTTGAACTTCTAGTTCGGGTGGGAAGTGTCTTCAGTCCTTCGCTCCTTGACTCTCTGCTTCTGTAGCCAACACAATGAAGGAATGATGCAGTCCGACTCATGTGACTTACACAGCAGGTGCTGAACATCGGATCAGAATGGCAGGTGGTGGTCCCTTCATCACAAAACATGCATTCTGGTGGGGAAGTTAGCCAGGGTGAAAACACTGCATGAACAAACCAGATGTGGTTTGCCTCTTCTTCTTCTTCTTCTTCTTCTTCTTCTTCTTCTTCTTCTTCTTCTT
>OU015749.1:81638470-81666088 GCA_907169655.1 Acomys percivali
GAGAGAGAGAGAGAGAGAGAGAGAGAGAGAGAGAGAGAGAGAGAGAGAGAGAGAGAGTCAAACAGACAGAGACAGAGCCTTTTGTTCTAGACTGACCATTTCAGACAAGGCGCTGTGTACTTGTTCCATTGTGGGCAAAGACCATCGAAAGGACCATAGCAGCACATCTAGTTCCAAACTAAGTTTTCCAGGTTGAACTAAATAATGCAGAGTAAGCTCTCACTGCCAAACAGGAAGGTCACGGTGTCCCCGACCTCTGATTTATATCCGTAAACATTACAGCCTTGGCACTTTAAACTCATTTTCTTACACATAAACCATCCCTTTATCTCAACCTAAACTTATTCATATAAAAACACTGTATGGCCTATCTAGCTGTATCTTTGCTTGGCAAATAGACATCAAATACAGAAGCAGCTGTTGGGCAGGAAGGCAGGTTGCTTCTACAGAGACTTCTGGTGGGGTCTGCTCACCTGAGGCCCAGGTCCTGTTTTGGTGCCGTTAGGAGAAGCAGCACCTGCTGCCAGGAGAGGGTGTCTTAGAGATTGGAGTCCAAAGCCTCCTCTGCGTCCAGAATGCTGACAGCCACCAATGTCCCACAGTTTTCTAACCCCTTTCCAAATGATTTCCCTGGTTTCATTTGATCTGTTTTGGGATTTTAGAAAACAACAGCCAAAAGATGTGCACTGTGCATCCATTATATAAACAGCATCACTGTATTTTTCCGTCACATAAAATGAACCACACAAATAATTTCCATAGCAATTCACTATGCTTTTAAAAATAGATTAATGGACTGACGTTGTTTACTTTCTTATTCCACATCCCCCCGCCCCTTCTTATTCTCTGGGTGGTTTTTCTTGCAGTTTTTTAAAATACAAATTTACATTCCAGAGAGCCTTTGCAGAACATGTGTTTGCTCTTTTATTTTTCATGGTACTTTTGTGGGATTATGGCTTGCCTTTTCTGCTGCTTTGTTTTCCTGCCCACAGCCAACTCCTCACCTTGAGCAACAGCAAGTCAAAGCCCTTGAGGCATGAGCAGACACAGGCATGGCTCACGCAAAGCCTGTGGATGTGTGAATGGGTGTGAAAGAGAAGGAATTGGACCAGAAAGGAGGCAGAGAGTTCCAGGCAGAACATACACATGCGTGTAAGGCACAAGGCTGTGGGCCATGCCGTTGTTTCAGGCAATTGAGCAGGTCAGTGGAGTTGGGACACCAAGGCTTGTACCTATGTTACCCTGAGCCTAGGCTGAGGTTAAAGGCCAGGCCAGCTTGTTGGAAGGAAACCAAGCGGAGTCACGGAACGTTTTTGAGTAAAAAATGACATGGCTAGCATTTCCTTTCTTAGGTATATCTTATCTGTACACAACTTTATATGTATATACAGTCATACATTGCTTAATGACAAGGGTTTGTTCCAAGAGTGCACTGGTAGGTGATTTCACCATTTATAAATGCCATTATTTGCATCACTAGGCAGCATCATATTATGGGACCAGTTAGTATGTGTGGTTGGCCGCTGAACATTGATATGTCATTATAAGATATTAAACCGTGTGTGTGTGTGTGTGTGTGTGTGTGTGTGTGTGTGTGTATCTAATGTGCAGAGAGGGGTGTACCATGCATGTTTCCTGTGTACTGTGCATGTATCTGTGTGTATGTGAGAGAGAGAGACGGTGTGTGTCTGTGTGTACTGTGTATATGACTGGGGGGGGGCGGTAGGTGGTGGGGATGAGGATCAAACTCAGAGTGTTTCATGTGCTGACCTCGCTCTGTGGTAACACAACTATACAGTAGTCCCCTGGAGTTTGTGCATATACTATAATATTTCACCTGTTTCAACTAATTTTAAGGAATATTTTTAGATATGTAATACTACCTAGAAATTACAATTATTTCCTAATGTGTGAATTTCTTCCTTTTTCCTTATTATACTACCTTGACTTTTAAAAAAATTGGTGTGAGGGTGTAAGATCTTGGAGTAACAGACAGTTGTGAGCTGCCATGTGGGTGCTGGGAATTGAACCCGGGACCTTTGGAAAAGCAGACAGTGTTCTTAACCACTGAGCCAACTCTCCAGCCCACTACCTTGACTTTTTAGAGCAGTGTAGGCTCAGTTTTCTTAACCAATATATTTTATTAACAACTTAGTAACCAAGCCTATGTCACTCATAACCCGACTAACCAAAACAATAGGAAAAGAGGATTAAGGAACACAATAACAAAACTGTAAGGATATCAGTTCTGAGGAACGATTCTCCTAGTGTACTCAACAAGATTTCTTCTGCTAGAACCTGGAGTAACCAGAACCCGGAACCTCAGCAGGAGCCCAGAAGCCTTCTCTTGAGCTGTTCTGTCTAGGAGTGTCTTGCAGTGCCGCGACGAACAGCCAAAACCACCTGAAGTCTCCAAAGGCCCTGCCTACAGTTCTGGGCTCCTTTATATATCTCCTCCCAAAGTCTGTTCACAGAATCTTTTCAGCTGGCAACAATCAAGCTCCTTCACGAGTTGGTTGGTCTTCTAGTGGATTAACCTCACCTGTTCTCTCACAAGGCCATTCTGATTCCACACTTGGGATCATAAAAACCAGGTTTATCTCTCCTAAGAGCGGTATAAAGGAATACTAGTGATAGGCAGCCAGTATTCTTATCCTCAATAAGACTAGTGTATTTTTATCTACTAATAAATTTTTCCTATTAATGTAGTTATTTATATTTTGTTAGGCTTTAAAAGTATAAACTTGATAAGACCCTGTTGCTGAAGACACCACACACTTTGTTCTCAGGATAGGAAAAAGTCCAGCTGGGACTGACCTGGAAGCTTCCTCTCCGCTAGATAGTTTTCGTAGTGCCAGACGGGGATTCATAGATGCTGAGAGGAAAACAGATTTGCCAAACTGTGAACACTGTGAGCTGCAGTAATGATTGCCCGGCTGTGATATGGCCCTGGGTGTAACAATGGCAGGAATGTATGGATGCAACCAGCTGTGTTCTGATTGGGTTGTAGGTTTGCCTCAAAGGAGGGAAAGTAAATGCCCAGTGACTTAAGTCTGGCCAATAACTCATGGAGAGCTCACAGGTCCCAGAAGCAAACCTACTACTGTAAAGACACAGCATCCAACTGCCATGTCAATCTGTGTTTCTCTACCCATAGATTAGTGCACCTCCCAGATCTCATCTGGACATTTCCTTGTGCACTGGACAGTGGCTAATGCAGAAACTCACAACTGGTCCAAGTGCAGAGAATGTCACTGGGGTGCTCAGCCATAAGTGGGACATTTCTATCACAGCCCTCACCCCACAGCTTAGAGAACGTTGTGGAAGAGAGAACAGGAGGAGTTCAGGGATGACCATAGTGAAACTGTGCTGGACGAGACTGCTGTACTCATGAGCGCACAGAAGGTGTGGTTGCCTGCACAAGGGCGATACAGAGTCACGCCATGCAATATGGGCTCAAGAGTTCCTACCACTAACTGAGGAGCTGTTGGTGACTGACAACTTCTAGAGGAGGGAGTGTCAGTTTTTTTTCAGGGTGTGACTCCTGGTTGACCACATTCTAGTGGATAACCCTACATCCAAGAGTGCATGAGCAACACAAGTAAGACTCATTAGGTTATTAACAAAGAGAAGACCAACATACTATACATGCAGTATAGTGAGTTAATGTGTGTGTGTGTGTGTGTGTGTGTGTGTGTGTGTGTGTGTGTGTGTGTGTATTTGAGACAGAGTTTCTCTGTGTAGCCTTAGCTGTCCTGGGACTTGCTTTGTAGACCAGGCTGGCCTCGAACTCACAGACTGCCTGCCTCTGCCTCCTGAGTACTGGGATTAAAGGTGTGTGCCACCACCTTCTGACAAGAGTCTTTTTTTTTTACATTTAACTTTTGACTGTGTAGACGTGTGTGAGGGTATTTGTTTACTATGCTAGTTGGCGACATGAACCTGAAAGAGTGGCCCCTAAAAGTAAGGTGACGAAAGTCTCATGAAGTAGTCAATTTTATTCAGAGATCAGACAATTTATATTCTGAGGGTTAAGAGCCACCTGAGTAAAGTTCCCACCCACTCAAACTGTATACAACCACAAGGACAGCTGCAAAAAACCATGTTTTTCTATAAAGGCGTAGTTTAAACATTTAATTAATAACAGCAACAAGCAATAATGAATAATCTGAAGTAAATTCACTTCTATCTTCTACACCTGGGAAGAGCACAAAAACAGATTCTAAGAACAATTCTGTGTTTTGAAGAAACTGAGGTCACAAGACACTTGTCTTGCTTTCTCACAAGGCCTCAGAAATCTCTTCACACAGCTTTGCTCATGGACTGTGTTCCGACGGGTATGTACATGTGAATGCAAGTACTTGTGGAGGCCAGAAGAGGACACTGGTGCTCCTGGAGCTGGAGTTATAGTTGGTTGTCAGGCACTCATCCTGGATGCTGGGCACTGAATTCGGGTCCTCCTCAAGAGCAGTACATGCTCTTACATGCAGACACAGCTCTCCAGCCCCCAATACTCCCTTTTGAGATACTCTTTTGTAGAATTCACTAATTAAATTAAATTTTATTTATTTGAATATTTGCATACATATTATGCATGATTTAGCCCTTGAGTTTTTCCTGTGTGAATTTATAGTCTGTAAATTCTGCATTTTATGAGCTTCATAGCTCAGCTATGCCAACTTTGGAAAATAGATCTCTGTGTAAATATAAAATGTTCTACAACCTCCCAGGAACATGAGATGGATACTGTCTTAGTTAGAATTTCTATTGATGTGAAAAAACACCATGCAAAAATCAACTTAGGGAGGAAAGGATTTATTTCGTCTTAACACTTTCAGATAACAGCCTGTCACTAAAGAAAGCCAGGATGTGAACCTGGAGGTGAGAGCTGCTTACTGGGTTGCTTTTCATGGCTTCTTTAGTTTGTCTTCTTATACCACCCAGGACCCCCGGCCTGGGGTGGTAACATCTCCAGTAGGCTGAATCCTCCCACATCAATCATTAATCAAGAAAATGTTTCCCCACAGACTTGCTAATCTTTTGAAGGCATTTCCTCATTTGAGGTTTCCTCTTTCAAAAAGACTCTGAGTTGTGCAAGTTGATATAAAACTAGTCAGCACAATTGACCCCTTGTTAACTGGGCATAAACACATTACTTTTAAACCATAACCTTTCCTTTCTTGTTCATCCCTCGGCTCCTCTCATGTGTCACTATCACAATATAACACCTGAACTTTTAGAAGTTCCATAGTCTTTACAGATTCAAACAGCTTAAAAGTCCATTCTCTTCAAAGCACCCACAGTCTCTTTCAGGTGCAGAGTTTCTCTAAAATATCTAAAGTATCTCTAAAATAACCAAAGTCTCTAAAATTTCAAAATCTCTGTAAAATTCCAATGTCTCACAACTCTGAGCTTTTATAAAATAAAAAATTACAAGTTAAATACTTTCTTACTCCCAAGAGGGAAGAACCAGGACATATTCACAATCAAATAAAATCAAAACAAAAAGTCTAACTAACAGGGTAGAAATCTCAGTGTTTCACATCTGGGACTCACTCAAACCCCTCTGGGCTCCAAAGGGCTCCATTTCTATACCCTTGTTATTTGTAGCCAGACAGCTTGTCTTTTAGGCTCATACTTGCTCTGTTCCACACCTACAGCTGTTCCTGGTGCTCATCTCATGGTGCTGACATCTCCAAAATGCTGTGGTCTGCATTGTGACTGTACTTCACTTTCTCATCATAGCCTTTCCAGGACTCGCTAACCCTGTCTCACAGTGATAAGCTTCATGACCTCATTAATCTCAGGGTTTTCACTGCTGCTAAGGCTAAACCACTGAAGATAGAAACCACTTTAAACAGACAGGATGGGCATAGGTACACCAAGGAAATAAAACTATGAAATAAACAGGAGTTTCTCTTCTAATGTCTGACAGAATAGACTACTATAAACCCAAAGTAATCAGAAAAGATAAAGAAGGTTACTTCATATTGATCAAAGAACCAATCCATCAAGATGACATAAAATTCTTGACATATATGCCTCAGACTTAGGTGCACCCAATTTCATAAAGGAAATACTACTATATGTAAAGCAACAGGTTAACTCCAAAACATTAATAGTAGACCACATCAATGCCATACTTCTACCAATGGGCAGGTTATCCAGACAAAAAAGGAACAGAGAAACAAAATAACTAAATGACATCAGAGATCAAACAGACCTAACAATAGTTACAGAACATTCCATTCTACCAGAGTACATATTCTTCTCAGCAGCCCATGCAACCTTCACCAAAATAGACCTTATTTTGGGATATAAAATTTCTCCCAACAAATATCGGAAAGTTGAAATAATTCCTTGAATCTTATCTGACCACAATGGATCAATAGTGATAGAAACCACAGAAAATATACATAGTCATGATGATTGAATAATACACTATTAAATGATGAGTGAATCACTGAAAAAATAAAAAAATAATTGAAATAAAATGAAAACACAACATACCAAAACCTATGGGATATAATGAAGGCAGTTGTTAAGAGAAAAATTTATAGGAAAAAAAAAAAAAAGAAGTATCTAATCTCATCTCAGATGACCCGAGTTGGTAGCGAGTCAACAAGCAAAAACAAAATAATCAAACTAGCTGGCGTGTACCCCAGTTACAGTAGCCTACCAAACAAAACAAACATAATACCTTGGAATAAACCTAACCAAGGATGTGAAAGACACATACAGTGAAAACGTTCATCAAGAAACTGAAACCAATTGAAAGCAATGGAAAATTAAGACTTTCCACAAAGGCTTATGGATTGGTAGGGTTCCTATTGTGAGAACGGGTATCCTGCTAAAAATTTTCTACAGATTCAATGCAATTTCCATCAGAATCCTAATGCAGGTCTTCACAGATATGGAAAAAAAGTATTACATTTCATATGTGAATACAAAGTGTCTAGGATAGCCAAAACAATCCTGAATAATAAGAACACTGATGGAGGTATCGCTATCCCAGAGTTCAGGTTATACTACAGAGCCACAACAATAAAAAGAGCATGGTACTGGAATAAAAATAGGCACATTAACTAATGCAGAAGCATTTAGGACCCAGATATAAATCCATGCTCCTGTGGCCATCTGAGAAGCTAAAAATACACATTGGAGAAAAGGCAGCATCTTCAACCAGTGGTGACTGGATAACTGCATATAGAGGAATGAAATTAGGTCCTTATCTCTGATGCTGCATGAACTCCACCACTACATCAAAGCCATCAGTGTGACACCTGATACCCTGAATCTGTGAGCGGAGAAAGTAGGGAAGATGCTTGAGCTCATTGGCACAGGAAAAGACCTTCTGACTATGACTAAGATAATGCACAAGTTAAAACCAACTATTAATAAATGTGACCCCATGAACCTAAAATCTTTCTGTGCAACAAAGGGCACCATCAATCGTGTAAAGTGACACCCTATAGAATGAGAACAAATGTTTACCAGCTATTCATCTGACACAGTGTCGTTAGCTAGAATATATAAGTACTAGCAAGGCTGAAAACTATGAAAACAAACAACCTATTTTTAAAATGGGTCATGGATCTAAGCATAGAGTTCTTATAAGAAAAAACACAGGCAGGCACGGTGGCATATGCCTGTAATCCCAGGTCTCTGTGAGTTTAAGGCCATCCTGGTCTACAGAGTGAGTCCAGACCAGCCAAGACTACACAGAGAAATCCTGTCTTGAAAAACAAAAACAACAAACAAACAACCAAAAACAAAAAAACAATAAAAAAAAAGAAAGGAAGAAATACAAATGCCCAAGAATTATTATTTTCTTCATTAATTAATTTATTTGTTTATTTTACATCCTAATTGCAACTCTACTCCCTTTTCTCCTCCCAGTCCCACTTTCCCACCCACTCCCCCATACTCCTGCCCACCCACCCCTGGGAACCAGCCCACCCTGGCCCATCAAGCAGCATTAGGACTAAGTGCCTCCTCTTTCACTGAAGCAAGACAAGATAGCCCTGCTAGGGAAATGGGATCCAGAGAGAGGCAACAGGGTCCATGTCAGAGACAGTACCCCCTTGCTCCAGTTGTTAGGGGACCCACTTGAGGACCAAGCTATCTATCAGCTTCATATGTGCAGGGGGCCTAAGACCAGTCCATGCATGTTCTCTGGTTGCTGGTTCAATCTCTATGAGCCCCCATGGGCCCAGGTAAGTTGGCTATGTAAGGTCTTCTTGTGGTGTCCTTGACCCCTCCAGCTCCCTCTGTTCTTTCCCTAACTTTTCCACAATATTCCTCGAATTCTACCTCATGTCTGGCTGTGCGGATCTCTGCATCTGTTTCCATTATCTGCTGGATGAAGCCTCTCAGATGACAGATATGCTAGGTTCCTGTCTGCAAGGATAGCAGAGTTGGCTCTCTCCCCTGGGGTTGGTCTCAAGTAGGGCCAATCATTGGTTGGCCATTCTCTCCGTCTCTGTTCCGTCTTTTTATCCCTGCACATCTCTTCAGTGTCCTTGGTTATTAGGAAAATGCAAATTAAAAGTACTTTGAGATTTCATCTTTCCCCAGTCAACATGGCTAAGATCAAGAAACCAAATAATGAGAAGTGCTGGCGTGGGTGTAGGGAAGGGGGAATGCTGACTCACTGTTGAGGGGGTGTAGTCTAATGCAGCCTTTATGGAAGTCAGTATGGTCAATCCTCAATAGATAGAAATAGATATTCCATAAGATCCAGCTGTACAATTCTTGGGCATGTATTTACTATAGCATACCTTAATAGCTAAGAAATAGAAACAGCCTAGATGTCGACCACCTGATGAATATATAATGAAAATGTGGTATGTTTGATGATGAGATATTATTCAGTTGTTACGAAAAATGAAAAGCTGACGCAAAACCTACAAGTAGAACATTATGATAGGCAGATTTGGGCCCAGGGGTCCCGCTCAAACTAAGGCACCAGCCAAGGACAATACAGGCGGTAAACTTTAAACCCCTACCCAGATCTAGCCAATGGTCAGAACACTCTCCACACTTGAGTGGAGAGTGGGATATGACTTTCTCATGTACTCTGGTGCCTCACATTTGACCATGTCCCCTGGAGGGGGAGACCTGGTGGCACTCAGAGGAAAGATAGCAGGTTACCGAGAAGAGACTTGATACCCTATGAGCATATACAGGGGGAGGTAATCCCCCTCAGGAACAGTCATAGGAGAGGGGAATAAGGGGAAAATGGGAGGGAGGGAAGAATGGGAGGATACAAGGGATGGGATAACCATTGAGATATAACAAGAATAAATTAATAAAAAAATTTAAGAAAAAAAAGCAAACCATAATTTAAAACAAGCAAAATTAAAACACGTACACACACACAAACACACACAAGAAATAGCTTACATACACAAAAAGAAAAACCCATAAAAAACACAAAACCAGAAACTATAATATACAAGTAAAAGACCAGACCCCTCAAAACAAAGAAACAAACAAAGAACAAACAAACCAAAAAAAAAAAAAAAAAAAAAAAGCCCAAAACAATATGAGACAAACTGTCTACAGATATACTATTGAATTTATTTTGTGTTGGCCATCTTCTTCTGGGTATGGGGCTTACTCTTAAGTGTCATTAATGTGTCTGGTGAGACTTGTTACTTACAGATAACTTCTTGATTTGGGATGGGAGCTCTCATGTCCTCTCTTGGTGCTGGGACCCCATGTGGCTTTAACCTGTGCATTCCTTATGGATAGCTCCCCGGGTTAGGGGTGTGATTTTTCTGGGAGTGTAAGGGTACTTTTGTACCTTCTCTACTCTCAAAGTTGTGAGGACCGGGACCAGGTGGAACTGTATAAACTATGGGATGTGGTGTAAATGAGATGCCACTGTAGGCACAGGATTTTCTCTCCTCTCTTGGCCAGCATCGTTTCCCAACCCGCTGAGTGTGGCGTGAGCTCAGGGCTGGTGATACTGTTTGCTTCACACTCTCCCACCCCTATTTCCATATCCCTCCCCCGCGACACACCCACATACCCTCTTCTCCAAGGACCTCTTACTTCTGTGTTGTACCCCACCCAACCAAAAAGCTGTCCCCTCCTTAGAGTCCCTTGCTTTACCAGCGATTTCAAGCCATCTCTAGCTTGGTGAGTGCATTTTGACACTGCAGGCAGGTAGCCCTATGACCCATCTCCATGTTTGTGAAGCATGGGTTGAGATAGCACAGTCTGGGGGACCATACGGGGTAAGAAGAGAGCCTCTTCGGACGACTGCCATTTTCATCTTCAAAGGAAATAGAGCTGGCTCAGTCCAAGTTGTTTTATTGTTGGAAGGGAGTCATAGCACCACAGTTTGGACAAACCCCGTCGTGTTATTGCCAAGAAGTATAAGATAAAAATGGAGTTAGATGTGAATAATTCAAGGTAATGTTTAAATGTTGAAGGCATTTCACCTTCTCTGGAATCAGAGAGTCAAGCTTGTACAGAGCTAGGGAGGAATCTAAAGTGTTTATGTTACTAGAGTGTAAAAAACACTGTCTGGTTGTTTATGTAATCTTTCACTGGGCTTGAGTTTTAAAGCATGCTTAGATTTGAAGGAGCCTGGGAAAAGTAATCTGTCCCAGGCTGTAGCCTGATGCCCCACCAGAAGGAAGATGGATTCTTTTTCATTTGGTTTAAGAAATTTTCCAGCAGGCGGATGTCTTTGTGCCTTCTTTTGGAATGCGTTCATCCACAAATCACTCTCCTGAACTGGACTTCCAAATGTTCTGGAAGTTACTTCTTTTAGTATCAGCTCCTACAAAAATCACTGCTAAGGCTTTGTCCCTGCTGAGGGCTGACTTTTCTGGTAGTCGCACCTACTCACCCCACAAATTCTCCGTGAGTCGTCATCCAATACGTTTTGTTCTGAAAGATTTACATCTCCGAAAGTACAGAACTTTTGAGAACATTTTTTTTAATCCTCACATAGCATCCAGATGGGCTTGAGGGAGAAGCGGGAGATGCTATACCAGGTTTTGCTGTATTTTCTGACAGCCTGGTGGAAATGGAAGGTAATATTATTCATATGAAAAATGAAATTGATCTTGGTTTCCACTGATCCCTCCTCACCGCTCAGGCCTAATCCGTTTACTCTTCCTGCCAGTGAGTAAGTGATAATCTCATGCCACACACTGTTCTCAGACTTGGGATATAGCAACAAGCAAAACAGACAAAGATCTCTGCCATTATATACCTGCCCTCCTTACGGGGGCAGACGACACTGAGCATGGCAGTGAGCAGTAACGCACACAGTGTGGTAGAAGGCAAAAATGGCCAGTGCTACAGAAAAGAGAATGGTGTGCCAGGAAATGGGCTTTACCCAGTTATAATTGGAAGCTGGGTGGTAAGAGAAGGCTAGTTTCGATATCTCAAACAGAGATTTTTTCGAGTTTAGGGATTTGTTTGTGCATTGGCCAGAGAGATAAGAATTCTGGGTAAAGAGAATGGCAGTCCGTCTATCCACAGGGTGGAAAATGTACCTGGCACAAGCCAGTGAGACTATGTGGTTAGAACGGTGCCAAGAGGGCTCAGGTTGCACACAGCCTCTGGGTGAAATCAGCAGGCTATTCGAACCGGAGGAATAACACCATCACTATTGTAAAGGGACCCATGGCTGCCGTTTGGAGAACAGCTCATAGTGGGCAGAGAGTATGGTTTGAGAGTTCCTCATAAAACCCATTAGGTAGATATTTATTTAGATCAGAGATTATGGTGATTCTGTCACAGGGGTGTAAGGGGCGAAGGGGCGAGAAGGCCAGATTTTGAATATATTTCAAGTGTGGAAACAGCAGATTTAATGATATAACCAGAGGGTAGCCTCGGATGACTTCAAGAGTTTTGGTTCAAACCACTGGAAAGCTGGAGCTCAGATGGGATTGGATTGGAGAGCAAATCAAGGGTAAGTTTGGGGTGGGTGAGTCTGAAATACCATTAGAGGCAGCGTCCCCATTTGTATCAAGCTCGTTTCCTACTTGGCACTGTCATTTCCCCACCCCCACCCCCAAGTCAGACAACCAAGTAAGACTTTCCTGTGAATAGCTAGTTCAGCAAGTCACATTGCCGAGCTCAGATACCAGGAGTTTGTATTTTCTACTTTCTTAAATGTACTAGCCTCCCTCCGTTCTGCTTCCCACCTCATCACACATGAGAAGCTCAGGCTTTGATGAGGAAAAGCTGGCGCTATATTACAAAGATGGTAGTGGTGAGATATGTACTGTAAGTCTTGTTCATCATTCTAAACCAGACAGTCCAGAGTTAATTACTCCGTAGCTAACTCATTTAATCTTTACAGCTTTCTCATGAATTGGCTATAGTCATCACCTGCCTCTTACAAACAAGGGAACTGAGGCATAGACAGATTAAGCAACTAATTCCTTATTTAAAACAGGCCGAAAATGAAAGAGCTGTGGTTAAAATTTTGACAGACTAACTCCAGAGGTCTCATTGCTGAAGAAGCTGGAGAATTTTGAGAGCTAGCTGCTAGTGAGAGACTATGCTTTAGACGCTGTAAGAATCTGAAGGAGTGAGTAAGTTAGATTTGGGGAAAATAAGACAGAATACAGAGCCAGCTATCATCTTCGGATTTATGGCCTGCAGACCACTGCCCTGTGCTGTGCTCACAGCCGGGAAATCCACAGGGGAATGTTCTTCACTGAGGACATGTCTTAAAGCTCTATTGACTCACATTTTCATGCATTCTTTTTTGAGTCAATAAGAACATATTGTTTTTGAGGACTCTTCAGACTGATTTCCATAATGGCTATATTAACTTGTCCCCCCAGCAGCACACAATAAGGGTTCCTCTTCCTCCACACACTATCCAACATTTGTTCTCAGATTTCTTGATGACAACCATTCTGACTGGGGTGTGGTGATGTCCTAAAAGTAGTTTTAATTACATTTCCCTGGTGGCTTAGGATATTGAACACTTTTTAAAATAGTTGTTAGCCATTTATTTTTTTTAACTGTATTAATTTCACTGGTCTGATTTTTATAAGCAGTATTATTTCCTTGGTATTTACTTTCTGCAGTTCTCTGTAAATCCTGGATATTAACCCCCTGTCTGAAGTATCATTGGCAATGGTTTCTCTCCCATTCCGTGGGCTGTGGACTCTGCTCTTAGTTTCCCTCACTGCACAGAGACTTTGCATTTCATGTGGTCCCATCTGTTGATTCTTGGGACTGTTTCCTGTGAAGTTGGTTTCTGTTCAGAAAGTTCTGCCCTATCCCAATATCTTAAGAAATATTTATTGCCATGTTTTCCTCTAGCAGCTTAAGCACTTCAGGTTTTAATGTAAGGTCTTTGAGCCATCTTGAATTGGTTTTTGTACAAAATTAAAGTTATGAACCCAATTTCACTCTTTGGCAGGCAGGTACCCGGCTTTTCCAGCACTGCTTGTTGAGCAGGCAGTCTTTTCCCAATGCATAGTTTCACCTCCTTTGTCAAAAATTAAGATGTAACTTTGTTGTTGCATCTCCATGTCTGTTCTATTGTATTGGTCTACCTGTCTATATTTATGTGAGTACCAGGCTCTCTTTGTCACTATAGCTATGTAGTAGGATTTGAGGTTGGGTCTTGTAATACCTCTAGCAGCATTCTTACTTCTTATGAGTGCTTTAGCTATTCATGGTCTTTTGTGGTTCCGTATGAATTATGGAGATTCCTCAAAAAATTAAAAATAAAAGATGCAGCCACCATATGCCCTAGCTGTTTCACTCCTGAGCATATACCTGAAGAACTCCTGTAGCCTCCACAGAGACATTTGTACCTCCATGTGTTCACTGTTGCTTCATTTCCTATAGCAAGGAGATGGAACCAGCCATCATCAGATGGATGCAGGACAGTCTGCCACATCAGATAAAAAGAATTAAATCCCCAAATTTCACAAGAAAATAGATGGCCTTAGAGATTGTAAAATTGAATAAGGTCACCCAGTCTCAGGAAAGGCTTCATGAATCCTAGCCCAATATAGATATGTAGACTAAAAATAAATGTACACATGAGTACAACATAACATGTAGAAAGGAGAACAGTGATGGGTCGGATGAGAAAGGACTGACTTCAGAGAATGGACACTTGAGTTGTGAAAGAATTTATGAAGGTAATTGTTCCTACAGTTTTTAAGTGTTGTAATTTTTTCAGTATTTTGTGGTAGATAAGTACATAAAAATGTATTTGATAGTGAAAGTCTAAAATCCAATGTGAAAGTGGCTGTGGTGGTACACACTTTAATCCCAGAACTTGGGAGGCAGAGGCAGGCAGATCTCCATGAATCTGAGGCCATCTTGGTCTACATAGTGAGTTCCAGACCATCCAGGGCTACATAGTGAAAGCTTGTCACAGAAAACCAAAGCCAAAAGAAGAGACAGAAAGAGGGAGGGGGGGGAGGGAGAGGAATAAGGAGAAATAGAGAAGACGGGGGGAGGGGAGGAATGGGGAGAGAGAGAGAGAGAGCCAATGTGGAGCCCCATAGTTACAGAATGGATGTTTTAAAAATATAAAATGTATAAAAGTTCACTGAGATGTGTACATTTGTGTGTGTGTGTGTGTGTGTGTGTGTGTGTGCGCGCGCGCGCGCGCGCGCTCGTGCAAGTAAAATCAGGTTTTTTTTAACCTGTGGGTTGAGATCCCTTCGCAGAGTTCATATATCAGATATCCTACATATCAGATAGTTACATTATGATTCTTAACAGTATCAAAATTGCAGTTATAAAGTAGCAACTAAAATAATTTTATGGTTGGGGGTCACTACAACATGAGGAACTGTATCAAAGGGTCACAACATTGTTTTAAAGTAAAGTTTTCATTTGAAAAATCATTAAGCACCCACTCTTTGCATAAGAGAAAAATTCAACTCCTTTGCTCTGTGTATTTACTTTCCTGTGGGAAGTTTATTTGTTGATCATGTAGGCTATAAAACACACGTGAAAGGGGTCATATATGTGAACATACTATTTTTTTTTTTACTGTTTTTAAAAAAAGATTCTTGAAGTTTCTAAATGTTGTCGAGGTGGAGTGCAAACTAAATGACTCTTTGTCAAGCATTATTTTTCAGAGCACTGGTAAGTGGCTGCCACCAAGTCCTTCATTAATAATCCCTTCCTTTTCCAGAAGGACTTGCCAACACCCATAAAGTATTCACTGGGAGAATTAAAGTCATATAAAAATAATTGGTGTTTGCTTCCTTCGAGGCATACATTTAAACGCATTACTCTGCTTCTCCATTCCCTGGCTGCCTCCTGTGTTTAGTAACACTGGGTCAGCAGACTTCCTCTTTCCAGGTTCATGTGCTGGCCAGTGCAGTTTCCCATGAGAAAGCACGCTTAGCACTGGTTCACTCTTTCATCTTAATGCTTCCTCCATTTATTTCATAGTATCTTAGGGGCTGTGTTTCCCAGTAGTAAGAACACTGATAGTAAATAGAAAGTGACAAGTGGCAATTATACACTACCACACCACCTCCACCACCATCACCTCCACCACTACCACCACCACCATCATCATCATCATCAACCTTTTAACATTCTTGCTGTGATCTCAGAAAGAGTGGTTGTTTGACAGTAGAATATTAGTAATTTCCTCTTAAAAGGAATGTGATTTATTTTTAATACTTTGTTGATAATTTTTCCATCGGCCACCAGACCCTGCTGTAAGCATCCCACCACTGGTCTACGTACCAACTTTTGCCTGTGTGGATCTTAGAAAGTCACATATAATCCATGCTGGCCTCATGGCTGCCTAATGTGCAGCTGGCTAGAGCGGAAATGCCTGACATCAGCTGGGGATAATGTTGAACATAATGGCTGACATTTATTGGTAAGCTTAGGCTGTACTGAGTACTATGACAAATCCATTACAAGCCTTCACTTAACCCTCATCTCTCAGAAAGGAAATGCTGTATTTTCTGCATGAAAAAACCTATGCATAATGGGTTCACACCTGTTATCCCAGCACTTGGGAAGATGAGGCTGGAAGATCAAGAGTTCAAGGCTGACCCACGATACATATTAAATCCCTGAATCAAAGCACACACACATACATGCACACATGTATACACATGTAATGCATATACACATATATAGCCATGTATGTTCATGTGTGCAGGCATACACACAACATACATGTACATTAATTCATGCATATGCATGTGTGCATACATACATGCATGGGTACATACATAAGTACATAAAAGAAGGCAAGGCCTGGCTGGGTTAACAGCATAGCCACACTAGCCATCATGCCTCCTTTCAGAATGTTTCTTGCTATAACTGGTGGTCTAGCTGTCCACCCTGTGTCTACTCTCTTGTTCTACAAACCATTCCATTGTTTAACGTGCATTCAGATCAGTTGGTAATGCAGTTGCCCTGGAGAGAGTCCTGGCTGTGTGTGTATTTGGTTTCCTCGTGTTGGGGGAGATGGTGATGCAATGCTCCCTCCCCACAGTGCTCTCTGTCTCTTCCCTCAAGCAGATGGTAAGCCAGGGGCCCATCTGAACTCTTAACTTCGTAACCACCTACGAGATGCTGCCATTATTTTAAAAAATTCAATTGGATAAAGATTATGGCTTTTAATTGGCTGTGGAAAGAAACGTAGGGTGAGGAGTGGTTGCTAGGATTGCATGCTGCAAAAGGAAGCCATGCAGAGCGCTAGGCTAGCTCTCTTAAAGCTGCGTAGTGTCCGGGCATGGCAGGCTTGTGTTTCCACACTTCCAGTTTTCAGCAATTATTATTGCAGAGCCACTGGCTTCCTTTCTGTCACAACTGCAGCTAAAACGTTTCCCTTGTGCATGTGTACCATGAGAGAGCGCTGGTCTCTGAAAAGTGAGGTAGGAATGTATTTGAAATGGAAATGTCTCATGGTTATGCCTTTTTTTTTCCAGTTGTACACTGAATTTCCTTAAGATTTGAAAATATAATGGATATCACAACTGCTTTCATTTGGGACAAGAAAAATAGTTCACTTATCAGTATAGAAAGATGCAGTTAAAAGACAGCACATCTTTGCATGCCACAGCAGAGTACTCCAGATATTGATCAGCTGACAAAGGAAGTGGCTTTTAGCCTCCACTCCCTTCCAGCTTTTCACAACGATGGGCATTAGTGCATCTGGATGCCCTGGCTAACACGTGTGAAAACATCGCGAGGGGAGATGTTAACAAAATAGTGAGTAGCTTTCTTAAAGTTTCCATGTTTATATTCTTACTGGGTGTGTGCCTCTCCAAGTGCCTCAGGTTAAGAACTTAATGTGTTAGGAAAACAGATGTAGCGCACACAAATGTGAGGGCTCTGGTTTCCTCAGGGCAGCAGACCTCCAAGTCCTGAAGCGATGAGTTTATGGTACCTTTTCACTGTGTCAGTGTTGTGCTGACCTGAGCTTTCCCCCCTGGGTTTCATTGTATCAGAATTGATTAACAATCTATACAGCCAGCCAACCATGCTCCTCCATCCAGCAGGGCGCCATAACCTACCGATACAGTGTAAAGATGATTTTGCCAACAATTAATTGGGGGAATTCATTTTATGAAGCCCTGTTTACAGACTGACATCTGGAGAAATTCTTAGCCTGGATCCCTTCCAATCTGTAGGATTTATGGACTGTGCTTGCTTTTTTTGTAAATAAGGCTTCTTCTTCTTCTTTTTTTTTTTTTTCCATTTTCTTCTTGGTACACTCTGTTTACACAATCATCACTGGATGGAAATAGCTGTGTTCCTGCAATTTCTTAATGCTTTCCACCAAGTAGGCCTATATTCTAACAGCTACAATACTTGGGCACCTAATATTATTCAAGTTGTGGAAATACCTTAATGCCAGGAGCACCCTGCTCTCTTAAATCCAGACTCTGACTGGAGCCCTTCTACCCTGAGGGACTGAGTGTTCAGCCTTTATGGGGGTTTTAAAACTTGTTGAGACACATGCTAGACCTCTTAAAATATAGTAGGCTCCCTTTTATTCACACACTTGGTTTCTGCTGTGAGGTGTGAAATGGAAATATTTTTAAGCACTGGGTACATGCATAGTCTTGAGTGTGTTTTAAGTTCTCACTGTGTGGGGGGATCAAAGTTGGCTATTAAGCAACAGAATGGAGCCGCACACATTCCACAGGACTTTATATTGGGCATGCTTACCAGTGACCTTTACATGCCTCCCTATGGCTAATGATGATTTTCTCCATTGCTGAGGGCTGGGCTATTTCCCATGCCATTCGTGTGGCATCTATAATAGTGGAAAGAAAACAAAGTTGTAGAATGAGTTCACAGGGAACAGAACTGCATGGCATTGGAAACCCAAGGCTACAGGAAGACATTTTGTTTCTGCCTTGCTGAGTTTTAAAGCTGTACAATGGTGCCAAGTTAATGTTTCCACATTAATCACAGTAGTGAGTAAAGTGAGAATGGAGGCGAGAGGCTGGCATATGTCCTCCAGTAATAGCCTTGTTCTGGACACGGTGGCACATGCCTGCATTCCTAGTGCCTAGAAGGTTGAGGCAGGAGGATGGAGAGTTTGAGGCTAGCCTGGGCCATATAGTGAGAGCCTATCTCAAATAAACCAAAACAAAAACCATAAAAAGAATAGGAAGCATGTTCTATGATAGTGACCTGACTAACCATGTAGGAAAACACATGAAGGAGAATCACTACATGCCCAAGAGCGTGTTTCTCAGACCAGCTTTGCCAAGGTCTGTACCTATTGGCCTTATTAACCTGCTCCTGTATGTGAGGTTTTCTGGAAGGCAGCTTCAATGACTGTCTTTGAAACTCCAAATCCACAGAGTAGTGCTTTTCCAAATTGGCCTATGGGAATAGGATAAGTGCATGCATGCACACACACATGCACACATGCATGGAATCATGTGTACATGAGCCAAAAATCATGCCAGTAACAGAGTGTTACCAGTTGTGGTGTGCTCTTAAGCAGTGTTGGGACAGACTGGGCCCACTGGTGTGCAGGGGGGAGGCTGGGGGAAGCATGCTTTCAGAGAGTTGATGTAGGCTTTGTCTCACCTTGTGTCCAGAGCCTTTTGCCCCTGTCCGCACGGCACCCTGTTTAACTCCTTGACTGTGTTTGTCCAGAATTCTTCCTACCAGCTCTCTTCCTGGTTTAAAATTTCCAACCATCATATATTCCACATGTTTTAATGTTTTGTCATCTGTAACCGCAGTTGCCTTACAAGGAAGTGTACCTAGAAGACATACATTGCTGATTTTCTTTTCTTTTCTTCCTACTTGTTCTCCGTCTGCCTCTCTCCCTTACTAGTCTTTCTTCCATTCTCCTATTTTGCCAGAATATTTCTAAATACTCAATCAAAATCGCTGTGGGAGCATAAGACCGGATACGTTCATACATACTTTCCCCTCTGATTAGAAAAAATTATATTGATACAGCTAGCAAAGCGACAAAGTAGAAAACAATCAGGAAAGCCTGTCTATCCACAGCAGCTGCCCCATTCCTGCAACGTTTGAGAGAGCACATAGCAATGAGCCCTGTGGCCGAACAGTGAGCACGGGCGCGATGAGGTGCTAGCTCAGTTACAGTCTCTTTTTGCCTCGGCAAGTTCATGGCTGTAAAATTTGTTCTCAGTGTACTCTCTTTTCTTTGATTAAGTTAAAGTTAATGGTTTCCTTTTCACTCCTGGGAAGTCCTTTGCAGCGTCTGTTTGTCATATCTAAGACAACAACAATGTTCAACATTAAAAATAGTGTTAGCCGGAACCAAAACCATTACGCTACTACTGTAGTTGGCCTTAACAGAGATGATGGCGGACAGGTCAGTACGAGTGCTGCATGAATACACTGGGCAAAGGGATGATTCACATACTGAGCCGGAGAAGGCGGGTCAGATCAGGGTACTGCAGGATTTTGTAGTACTCCCCATAACTGCACACAATCGGAATGCTTTCACTTGTCTCTTTGTGAAAATTTCCATTTAATATTTTTGGATTGTGGTCGATCTTGCACAGCTAAAACAATTTACTGTGAAACCATGCACAGTGGTCACTACTGTACATGGGTTCGTATGTGTGAACATGCAGAAAGAGAGGAACACAAGAGGGAGAGAGGAAAGGGGGGGGGGGAGGAAGAAGTGAGGGAAGGCGGATCAGTGTTTTTAAAGTGACTGCACTTACACAGAGTCCCTGAGAGGAGCACTTCCTAGTTTAGAGTGTGGCTCTTAGCATTCCCACAAATTAGAAAACTCGGAAGCTAAGTCTGAATGTTAACATCAAAAACAGACCCAAACTTCTTCATCAAGTGAATCTCAATTAAAAGAAAAGTGTCCCTGGAATATATTTTCGAGGTGTCTGCTGTGTGAACTCATAGTGGCAGTTCAGGCTGGGGAAACTGCACTTTGGCTGGCAGGTGGAGAACAGGGCCTACACCCACGTGAGGCTCCCTACTCACTCCTATCCAGAAGCCTTTAAATACACCCCAGGAACCCGTTGTCTTCCCTCGCTGTTCTGTATGGTTAGTTAGGATGGACAAATGCAGATGAGTGCAGTCCTCGAACAGAGGCGTCACTTTGCAAGCTCTAATGCCATTGGCTGTTCTTTCTGAGCTGCTTTCTTGGTGTCTCCCAAGTGAAGTCCCTTGACTTAAAACCAAAGTTCTTTGACTCCACAGAAGTATACCAAGAAAATTAATTTTTAAAAAGATAGAAAGAAGGTAAAGAAAGTGTCATGTGCTGAAGGAGGTGCTAGGTGTGCACAACCTCAGCAAGTGCTCCCAGCCCTGGGACTGCTGCCTGTCCCCGGTCCTGCTGGGTCCACTACGCGATGAAGACCTTCCTACTGCACCTCCGCCCTGTGTGTTGCCTCCTTCCCCTCTGTGGTCTCTCTCTTCACTGCCCATTTGGTTTCACTTTTGAGAGCAGATGAGAGAAATGCCCAGGGGCCATATTAACCTGGCAAGTTTATGAAAGAACTCCCCCTTAGTATTTCCAGGATCTCGTAGTAAGAAACACAGCAGACAAACCCCAGTGGAAAGGCAGATGGGCTGAGCCATGGGTTCCCTGGAGTTAGAGCCAAGGGTTAGAAGTAGGTGGAAAATGGAGGAAGACAAACAGCAACTTGGGCATGAATGCAATGGATACGCCAGTTGGCTGGATTACCAGACCATAATATAGCTGGTCAGTAGACCTCAAAACCATCAAGGCCATCAAATCAAGGAAAGTCTGGAAAACTCTCACAGCTAAAGGGAGGCAAGAAGACAGAGCCACCAATGTCATTGATATTTTGGAAAGTATCCTGTAGTGGAAGTTTTGGTTTCTTCTGTAAACATAGTTATGTTATGTAAATATATTTTTGTTTTCATTCCAAGTGGAGGACTTTTAGTTTGGGTTTTAGTTTGTCCACAGCTGATAATTGTCTCTTGTGGGCGTGGTCTTTGCCAGCTGGTGCATGCAGCACAGAGAGGGGCGTGGTCTAGGACTCTGAGGGAGATAAAAGATGAGAGCCCAGAGAGAGAAAGTGTGGCATGTGGCATGTAGCATGTGGCAGTTTGGAGAGATGACAGTCATTGTGGTGGATGGAGAGACATTCAATACAGCAGCTCGGAGGAGAGACTGCTTGCTGTGGTTTCTGTTGATGGAGATTGGTACTGCCCAAAAGAACCCAGTTGACCCTAAACAGCCATGAGAAGTAAAGAGGTCTGCGTCCCCTCTCCCCGCTAACATTCTTTCTCTTACCCAGGGTTAAGGGGTTGGTGGAAGGGAGGTAGAGGCTTCAATACCCCAAATACGAGGAGCTTAAAAACAAGCTTCAACAATATCCTGAAGCAGAAAATAAGCTTCATATAGAAAATAAAGAAATCTTAATAAAGCTTGGGCTTTTGTCAATGGCAACACACCAACAGTAGCGCAGTAGTTAGAACCACACCACACTAATGAGAGATCTGGGGAGGTTGCAAAGGATTTGGGGGCTTCTGTATAACCCACTGAGTCTTTCTGTATAGCTAAAACTGTTTAAAAAAACCAAAGTCTATTAAGAGAGAAGTCTGTGGCTCTGTAAACAAGAGCATGTTTTGCAGCAGAGCAATGATGCTTTGAAACTGCTGTGGTACGTAGACCACAGGCTAGTGGTGATACCAGAAGATAAGGCATCTGGCTGGCTGTGTTATCAACGCTGGTAGTGAGCCTGGGAATTGAGATATGCAGAACACCCTTCTATTAGGTCAGGAGTGGCAAACTATTGCCTGTAGGCCAGACCTGCCATAGTAAATACAGCTTTGTTGGAATGCATCCAGCACATGTTCATGTGTACACATGGAACTTGATTTCTTTGTCACAACAGTGGCAGCCGAGACCAGATGGTCTATAGAGCCCAAACAGTATGTACCATCTAGCCAAACTCCTGGTCTAGGCTGAGTACAAAGTAAAAAGTGATGCAGGCTGGTGGGCCACTGGGATTCTCCTGAAGTGGGAATTGGATGTTAGGAGATGGGGGTGGGTGGAGGGAATAGAGAGGGCTGGCACATAGGGCTTGAGTCAGGAGAGCTGCCTGGGTTGCTAACACTTACAGAGACTATCCTGTTTTCTCTGGAGCTGTGCTGCAGGCTCTGTCCGTTAGTGTGAAACCTACCTTTCCAGCCCCACTCCTAGGTGCTATATCTTGCTGTTCTAGGTGGCCTGAAAATAAGTTGCCAGAAATAAATACGGTGTGACTGTGCTACCATTTTACACTGCATAGTTTCATATTTGCTGGCATCACATTTGTTGCTCAAACTTGGCCTTGATGTTGATTATAGTGCCTGATATCAGTAAATAACTCTGTTTATAAAGAACATACACATGCATGCACACATGCACAATTGGCCATGATGAGGGCTCTGTGTCGTGGAAGTGGGAAGACAGAGGACTTTGCTTCTGTCGCCCCAGCCCATGCCAGCTGTCACACAGTCATCATAACACTGCTCACTTTGTGTTCTGATTTTGGTTTTCAGGATTCTAGATGGTCGCTATGTTTGTTTCTGCCTGACCTTTTATGTTAACTTTGAACCTGCTGCCAACAAACTGTGTACCAGCACCCTTCAGAGAAAGCCTGAGCTCATTTTATTGCTGTTTTTATATATTTTTCCAGTATAATTATCTTGTTGATAACAGGTATTCCTATTGGTAAGCAGCAAGTTCATCCATTTTGCTATTTGCCTTTGAATGTAGAGACAGATTTGAGAATCACTTGGACTCCGAGCAAAAATCCTAGTGTTCTCTTCAAATGCAGGGGTTGAGATTGAGATTTTTTTTTTTTTTTTGCTAAAAACTTCTATTTAGTTTTCCGAGCAGAAGAGCATTTCTATGTGCATGTGCTCAAGAGTTACTAGTCTACAAAAAGCATAAGTGACCATATACAGAATTTGATGAACAGTTCAGTTATGTGTGATGTGGTAAAGAACTTTATAGATCAGTTTTTCTAGCATCACTGATAATTTCTTTTTAAAGAAATTGTTATTTATATATTTGCATCTTGATCACAGCCCTCTCCCTCCTCTCCTCCCAGTCCTACCCTCCCCCCCTTTCCACCTTGCTACCTTCCCCTACTCCTCAGATGAGGGGAGCCCCCTCATCACACACTACCACGTCAAGGCACATCAGGACTGAGCACATCCTCTTCCCCTGTAGCCTGGCAAGGCAGCCCTGCCAGAGGGAAGTGATTGAAAAGCAGGCAACAGAGTCCGTGTCATAGACAGCCCCTCTCCCCTTTCTAGGGGACTCACATGAAGACTAAACTGCCCATCGCTATGTATGTGTGGAGAGCCTACGCCAAGTCCATGCCTGGTCCTTGGTTGGTGCAAAGGATGTAATTTGTAACTTACAAACCATTCCCCCCCCCCTGAATTATTTTATTCTGGTTGCTTACAATTCATAATGCATGTGTCAATTTTGAAATTTTTATATTTAAGTTTATGTTTCCCATAATTCTTTAAAGCAATATAGTTTAGTTGTAGCAAAACTACATAACGTAATGGCCACATGAAACATTATTCTCTTCTGAAAATGGATCCAGAGTTCTGACTTCACATGCTACATACAGTTCCTCAATGAGAGCCCATCTTGTTAAAGATCTCAGGAGAAGGTAGACGTGGGTCTCCCATAACTGTGGAAGGCACAACCAAGGTAAAATTTGGATGTCTGCATTGGTGGGGGAGAGATTTCCTGAACACTGGGGCAACTTGGAAGGCGGGTTGTATGAAAAGGGTGTGGCGAACTCTGGTGCCCTATATTTGACCACGTCCCCTCGATGGGGAGGCCTGGCGGCACTCAGAGAAATGATAGCAGGCTACTAAGAAGAGACTTGATACCCTATGAGCATATACAGGGAGAGGAGGTCCCCCTCAATCATAGTCATAGGGGAGGGGAGTAGGGGGAAAGCGGGAGGGAGGGAGGAATGGAAGGATACAAGAGATGGGATAACAATTGAGATGTAATATGAATAAATTAATAAAGTATATATTAAAAAAAAGAAAAAGGTGTGGGTGAAATGGGAGAAGCCTGTTTTGTTCTCAAAAGGAGTTACTGGCTGTTGGGGTCTAAGACAACTAAGATTCTGGTGTATTTTAGCATGCCATTATTAACAACCCCAGGTCTATGCATCCTAATTGTGGGTGGCCATGTCTTGTAGGTGCCACTGCTCACAGTGTGGCTAGACACTAGCATCTGCTTGCAGACTTTCTGTTGCCAAAAACTGAGAAAAAGTGTTGAAAACATGTGTAGCAGTTGACAAGGGGCTTTACAAATATTGACTCTAATACTCTAAAATAAGAGCTGGTATCATTTTTCCTTTCATTTTCTAGTAATTCATTTTGTGCATTTTAAATTTTACTTTGAAAAAGTCTTGGTTTAAGCCAGGAGTCATACCTCACCCCAGAGCTTGAGAGACAGACAGAGGGAGGCAGAGCTCTGAGTTTGAGGCTAGCCTGGTCTACAAAGAAAATTCCAGGACGGACAACGTCGAGAAACTCTGTCTCGAAAGACAACAAAAACAAAGCAAAACAAAGAAACACTTTAAGAAGTATCGGTTTAGACAAGAAACTTGAAAAGTAAATCTTCTGAGAAGTGCTGCTGCAGAAGACAGCGCCGGCCTTAAGGCTGTATAGATTTTCTGTATAATCTTTGGCAAATGACATGACCTCTCAATTTCACTTTAAATTGAGACTTCCCAACAAGGTTGACAGCCCACTACAGCATCAAGGCAGAATGCAAGAAATGTCAAAATTGTATTCTCTTAAATAGCAAGATGTAGAAATTCAATCTTGGTTGTTATTGCTTAACCTGCTCCGTCCATCTATCCATCCATCGTGTAAACAGGACTCAGGAATAAGGATGCAGTGGCTGCCACAGCCTTTAGCACAGTGCAACCCCAAGACTCTGTGGTGTGGCTCTCAGACCCATCACTTCTTTGAGTCTGGGTGTGGAAAACCAAAGCCAACAGGAAACTACAGATGGAGGTCTAGCCCCATAAGCCCATTGAAGTTGAAACTGTCCTAAATGGATGATGCATTTAAGCTACTTAACCTCCCAAGATTCAGAGCTCAGCAACACAGTGCACTAGAGTCTCTGCTGGTTTCTCTTGGGTTGGTGTGGCTGACTGGGATCCGAAGCCTGGTGCCACTGTCTGGCATCAAGACAGAGTGATGCTGTGTATCCCCAGTCAGACAGAGAACAAAACCCCAGATTGTAATCAAGGTAGGCAAGATGGCTTAGCAAGCTTGTTGGCAAGCCAGGCAGCATGGATTCAATCCTTGGGGCCCACATACTGAATGGAGAGGAGCAAGTCATGTGATTTGTCCTCTGAACTACATGTTACTCATCCTGGCACACACACGCACTGCACCCCACCATGCACATAAAGTAAATTAAATAGGGTTGTAATTGTAAAATCTTACTCAGGGTCTACTGAATACTTGCTGCCTTTGTACCATCATAAATTGATGTCTCTATTTCTAAGTTCCTTCTAGTTCAGCCCCATTCCTAATTTCCTTGAGTTTCCAAGAAAGTAGAAGATGGCCTGAGAGAGCTTTGTGGAAGAGAGGGTGGGAGAGACAGCAGAAGGGGCAAATAACTACCAATGTGTTGACACTGTTAAGGCAAGGGAGGGAGCCCTTTTCAGATGGATTCCAGATGGGTGATGGCGTGCATTGGCATATTGCAGGTGCACAGCTGACTGCCTAGAGCACAGTAGGGCCACGGGGCTGTTGAGCTCCTGGCCTCCTGGAGTTCCCTGCCTGGTTTCAGGTCAGGAATCCCCTGACCTGCCGAATCTGCCGGTTTGTTGGCTCCAGTCACGCTCCTGCCAGTCTGTTTGTGTTTGGATGGCACCGTCCAGCTGTGGTTTTCTTTCCTTTCTCCTTTCAGGGGATGGGCTCTCAGCCAAGGGTACTTTGTCTGGCATCCATGGGACCCAGGCTTCACGTCCATGGATGAGCTTCAGATGGTTCGTCAGCTGGGAAGTTTTATGTCTTATTTTTCTCTTTTTATGGCTTACTTTTAATATCTTAACAAGTGTGTATGTGTAATGTCCTAGTGAGCTCCCACCACATAGACTCATCTGTCTTCTGCAGAGTGGGTTTGAGTGTGGTGTGGGCTGGTCTTGGGATTCTGAATTTTTTCTTTTTTCTTTTCTTTCTTTTTTTTTTTTTTTTTTTTTTTTTTTTTACCAAATCCTAGCTAGGTGTCTTCTGGTGCTGGTGAGATGGCAAGTTGGCATCCCTTAGACTAGGGGCACAAGGAGGGTCTCTGACTTCATGCATTTGCCTTCTCTGGCCCATCAGCTTCACTGACCCTGACATTTTCCTTGTGCAACTTATCTGGCCCTCACGATCAGCCACCCGATGCTGGAATTCGTGTCCCTATAGACATTTCCATGCCCCAGCAGGCGAATTCTATCTCCATTGACCATGGCGGGCAGTTGCACACCAGGGGTGATTGCCATCTCTTTTAGCAGCCAGCTGTGGAGTCCCTTATTCTTACAGACGAGTGGCCGGTCTGACTTCAAAGCTCCATGTTGAGGGCTTGATTTTTATAGCTGCTCCCAGCATCAGTTAGTTTGATGATAAAATAGGGCCCAAGGCAAGGAGGGGCTCGGCATTTGATTGAGCAGTCTGGCTGAGGGGCTCGGCATTTGATTGAGCAGTCTGGCTACATGGCGATGCAATGACCTGTATTGTTAGAGCAAGTGAATGGTCAGCCCTGCAGTGTGACTGGTCAGAACATGGCAAGTTCTGAGGGATCAAGAGGAAATACACATAGCCCTTGCCCGTTACAGCAGGGGCGTAGAGCACTGGACACGGAAGAAATTATGTTGTTTGTTGTTCCTCTGTAGCCGTTGACTTTCCCTTTAGTGCCTTGTGACAATGAACTAGGATGCTTCTTAAGTCCTCATATGTAGCCTTGCCTCACAGAGAGTCAGCCAGGAGCCACGGTGGACAGTCAGTCGCCCACAGAAACCGCCTCTCCCGTGCGCGCAGCAGCTACCGCGCACTTTCCCACCTACTGGAGGGCTGGCCCTGCTGCACTCCTGAAGTTCGCGCGCGCGCGCGCGCACCCGTGTGTGTGTGTGTGTGTGTGTGTGTGTGTGTGTGTGTGTGTGTGTG
>OU015749.1:81670607-81685964 GCA_907169655.1 Acomys percivali
CCTCCTTCCCCCCACCTCCTTACCCCCACCTCCTTACCCCCACCTCCTTACTCTTTTAGTTTTATGTTGTCATCTGGTTACCCCCCCTCCCAAGGGTCCTGCTCAAACTGTGACACCAGCCAAGGACAATACACCTTAAAGACAAGTGACTCTCCCTCCTGGAGAATCCACCATCAACTGTCTGTAGCTCCTCAGCCAGGGGTGGGGGCTCCTCTAGACTAGAATGTTCCCTGGCTTGCTCTTGTGCAAGTCCTGTACAGGCAATCATGACTGCTGTAAGGTTATGAGTGTAGTGCCCCTGTCGTGCCCAGAAGAGTCTCTTTTATTCTGGTTCTCCATAGCCCCTGGATTTTATAGTCTTCCCACCTCTTCTGAGTCCTAGGGATGAGGTCACATAGATGTCCCATTTGTGGCTGAGCACTCCACTGATATTTATTGTCTGCACTTTGGCCAGTTGTGAGTAGCTGCGTTTATCACAAAGGAACTCCTCTGAGGTCTGAGAGGTGAGTTAATCTTGGGTAATAAGAAATGGCTTTAGAGGGGCTGTTTGCTGCTATGCTCATCTAGCAGAATATCTGTTCAACCCTGAGGTCTGTGAACTCCCGTCCATGGGTTACAGAACCAGGAGCATGTGTTTCCTCCATTCAACCAGAAAGTGATTCCTGGCCCCCTTGATGTTTATGCCATTATTGCCTCACGTGTCAGTTTTTTATCTCACGGGGCACATAGCTGCGTAGCACTGTTGATACTGATTTTGTTTCCGTTTCTAACTCATCAGTTTCTGCCTTGGTGTTCATTGCTCCTCTCCATCTACTGCCTTGGCATCTGTTTGTTTTTGTTTTTCCTGTCATTGGTGTTCATTGTTAGGTTGCTTATTTTTAAGGAGCTATAAACGTCTTTCTTGGTACCTCCTTCCTTTGTATCCCACAGATCTACACATGTTGTGTTTCCATAATCACTTAACTCTAGTATTTGTTTTTCCTCTCTTGCTTCTGAAGCGACCCATTCATCACTTGGTAATGTGTTGTTTAATGTCCATGAGTTTGAATATCTCCTTTTTCCTGTTGATTTCCAGCTTTATTTCATTTTTATCTATCTTAGGGAAGATTACACGGAGTCCTGAGAAGATTGTGTGTTCTTTGGTGTTTGGGTTGAACCTTCTGTAAATGTCTGTAAGGTTTATTGTGTTTAATTCCAGTGTTTGTTCAGTTGTTTTGTGCAGCCAGTATTTGGCATGTATATATTTAGAATTGTAATGTCCCCTTGTTGGGGTGGTCCCTTTCAGTAAATAACCCTCTTTATCTATTTGACAAGAATTGATTTGAAGTATATTTTATAAGATACTAAAATAGCAATGCCTGCTTGTCCCTGATTCTGTTTGCTTGGAACACACTTTCTTATCCTTTCACCCCAATGTAGTGTTTAATCTTTGGCCTGGGCAATAAGGTGTGTATCTTGGAGGCAGCAACAGGAAGGGTTCTGTTTTCTAATCCAGTCTGCTATTCTGTATTTTTGGTAGGGGGATTGAGATAATTGATATTTGAAGTTATTATTGAAAAGTAAGTATCACCAAGCTTATCATTCTTCTGAGTTTGCAATGTTTGGGATTTTTTTTTAAGTCTTCTTTTGTTTAATGAGTATCATAGTACCATTTAGTTTTTCTACTATGGTCCTTTGAGTGTATTTATCTTTCTACTCAGACTGAGTCTCCCTTCCTGATATCCACTGTAGAGCTAGTATGGGGTGTCATAAATTCTCTTAGCCTTCTTTTGTCATGGAAAGTTTTTTTAACCTTCAATTATGACAGGTTTGCCAGGAATGTTAGACAAGGTTAGAGTTTGTGTTCTTTAAGAGTTTGAAAGATATGAGTCCAAGCCCTTCTTGCTTTCATGGCATGGACTGAAAAGTCAGTAGTCATTGTAATGGGTCAGACTTTGTATGTGTGTTGGCCTTTCTCTTTTGCAACTCTTTCTTTGTTCTGTACACTTAATGTTTTGCCTATTATATGATATGGAGTTTTTTTATTCTGGTCCTGTCTGTTCAGGTGTTCTGCATGCCTCTTGTATCTGGGCTTCTGTATGCTTGGGAAATTTTCTTCTATGATTTTATTAAAAGCATTTTCTCTATCTTTTGCATGGAATACTTGCTCTACAGTATGCCTAGGATACACAGCTTTTGTTTTCTCATGGAGTCCCAGGGCTCTTGAATGCTCAATTCCTACATTTAACAAAAATATCATCGATCTTGACAAAATGTTCTAATTTCTATATTTTGTCTTCATACTGTGATATTCTGTTATCTACGTTATTTATTCTGTTGATACAACTTTCCACTGAAGTTGTCATTTAACATTTTTCATTTCATCACTTTGATTTGAATTTTCTTCAGTATTTCTTTCTCTCTCTCTTTTTTCTTTTTTTAAAACTAGATTTATTTATGTTGTAACTAGGTGTGATTGTTTCATGTGTGTGTGTGTGTGTGTGTGTGCACGTGCTTGATGCCCTTGAAGTCAGAGAAGGGCATCAGACCCTCTGGATCTGGAGTTACGGATGGTTATGAACCACCCACTGTATGAGTGCTTGGAATGGAACCTGGGTCCATTGTAAGAGCAGCCAATGCTCTTAACCACTGAGCCATCCCCCCTGCCCCTCTATTTCTTTATTAAATTCTATTTTCATATCATGAATTGACTTAATTCAGGTGTCTGTGGTCTCCTGTAAATATATTGGTGTCTTCTTTGAGTTGATTTTTTTACCATACTTGTAATAATTATTTTGAACCCTGTATCTAGAATTTCATCACATCATTTTGATCGTACTTGGGAGTGTTTAGAGGGAGTAGCTCGCCTAGGTTTTCATGCAACTGTGTTTTGTGCTGGGATCTGTTTGTCTGGGCTTAGGTCTTTGGTCAGCTTTGCTATTGCTTTTTTCCTCTTTTAGTGGCTGTAGTTTCAGTGTTCAGGAAGAACTAGAATGATTTCAGGTGTGGTGGCATTGTTGTCTGCTTACAATGGTGACCCAAGCACCAGGCTCTATCTCCAGTCTGTCCTGCGGGGCGGAGCACTGTCCACAGCAGCAGCCATTCTCTGGCACATAAACCATTTTGATAAGAGAGTGTCAGATGACTGCAAGACAGACACTTGTTAAATAGCAGTTAGTTTAGGGACATACAGAGAAATGGGAGCCATTCATTATAGGAGGGGAATACTGGAGGCAAAGTGCAAAAAATAGGATGGCTAAATGGGAGTTTTTTGTTAATGGTAGGCTAAAAAGAGGAGGGAAAGATAGGGCCACATATTCTAAACCAGCTCCACCACTGGGCCACCATACAGCTGTGGTGTAAGAGAAGCTGGTAGAGGAAAAGAGGAATGAAGAAAGAGGGGAGACTGAGGAATAGTGTTTGCCTGCCAGCGCAGTGCCCTCACTCCACTTTTGTTTACCCGAGGGAGGGAGAGTGGGCGGAGCACTGTGGAGACAAAATAATGGACCCACTGGCAGATCAGGACTAAGTGCAGTGGGGAAGAACTGAGTGCAAATATAAAAAGCAGTGTCCAGATATAAGTGAGTACACTGCTTCTTATACCTGCACACTAGCCCAAGGGGCATGTCCCATGAATGTCTTCACTTACTGGGAAAGTGGGACAGAGGGGAGGACATCCTATTGGGACTCTAGGTGAGAGAAGCATGGGAGAATGGAGAAATTGGAGGATCCGGAGGATCCTAGAATCCTACAAGTAGAACATTATGACGGGCAGATCTGGACCCAGGGGTCCTGCTCAAGGACAGTTAAGGACAATACCAGCTAAGGACAATACATGCAGTAAACATCGAATCCCTACCCAGGTCTAGCCAATGGACAGGACATTCTCCACAGATGAGTGGAGAGGGGGGTATGACTTTCACACGAACTCTGGTGCCCCATATTTGACCACGTCCCCTGGACGGGGAGGCCTGGTGGCACTCAGAGGAAGGCTAGCAGGCTACCGAGAAGAGACTTGATACCCTATGAGCATATGCAGGGGAAGGAGGTCCCCCTTAGTCAGTCATAGGGGAGGGGAGTAGGGGGGAAAGTGGGAGGGAGGGAGGAATGGGAGGATACAAGGGATGGGATAACAATTGAGATGTAATATGAGTAAATTAATAAAATATTTTTTAAAAAAGAAGCAGTGAGATCCTGATCCTGAATGTTGCTTTCCTCCTTCTGGCTGCTCAGCTACCTCATTTCCTTGGCTCTGGTCTGATTGTACTCCACATTAATTCTTATCAGCCCAGGGACCCCTGTGTTTGTTTCCTTGGCTCTTTTGTCCTGTGTGCTGTGGTTGATTGAGGCAAGCCCTGCCTGGCCTCCCTCCCGGCATTCCTTCCCACAAGGCTGTGAGCAGCTGGTGCCTGCGCTGGGTCCAAAGCACTGCTTAGACTTGTGTTTAGCTCCCACAACTTTGTCTTTCCCACTTTGGGGTGCTAATGGTGACCCCCGGCATCAAATTCTGGCGAGCACTTGCGTGAAAGTCTCTACTGCTGCTGCTTTTGTAGGTTTTGTAGGTTTCCTTGTAGGAAATGTCCATCCCAGCTTCCCTGGGAAGAAACACCTCCATGACAGACAGGCCTGTTCTCACTGTGGCCAAGGCAGAAATCCTGTTCATGCAAGGAGAGTTAGAGGGATGGAAGTGGAAAGCAGGCTCTCTGCGGTGCTAAGCTCTTATTTCCAGAGTACATTGCAAGAAGAAACATCAGGAAGGCATGAAGATGGGTGTCTAAATGTGACCAATAGGGGAAATGGGAGGACCTGAGAGCCCTGTAAAACACCCAAACTACAGTCCAATTAGACTTCTAACCTCAGGACCCGTCTCATCTCATTGTCACTTTCCTTTCTCTGAAGCTCTGTTTTCTGCCATTCCTGGATGCTCAGTTCTTTGTCCTCGCCTCAATGAACGGCCTCAGCCATGCCCTGGACAGCCACCTATTGCACAGTGATAGAGAGGGGATATAGATCCAAGTGCCTAGAGGTTAGCTGGCACGCTGATTCCTGGGCCGGACAAGTAGCTGGCGGAAAGATAAAACATTCCTATTTTCTTTAATTCCCAAACTGTAACCAGCCATTCATACCCACATGTTTTCTCTTTTTAAAAAATTATTTTAGAATCTCACACAATGTACTGTGGTCATCCTCACCTCAGATTTAGTCTCACCACCCTGCCCTAGCCTACCCAATTCCAGTTCTCTTCTAAAAACAACATAAAAACCAGTTGAGTCCCATGTGTGGTGCCTAGTACTCTTGGGTACCAAGTCTGTCCTGGAGTCTGGGGTCAAATTCTTAAAGAAAGCTCCTCCCTTTCCCAGAGACTACCACATGCCAACAGCTCCTCAGCTGCTGGTGAGGCATTGCGCCTGGCCCCTCCCCATAGGTTGAGGCTCTTGTCTAGCATGAGCCTGCACAGGTCTTGTGCATACTGTCACAGGCACTAAGAGTCCATATGCAGCTACCCTGTGGTGTCCTAACAGCACCGTTTCCTGAAAATCATCTACTACTTCTGGCTCTCGCGATTTTTTCCACCCTCCTCTGTGTAGATCCCCAATCCCTATGGAGCCTTATTGATACAGCTGTAGGCCTAGGCATCACCTAGTCTCTTATTCTTGGCACACTTATCAGTCATAGGTCTCCTTGTTAATTGCCATCTGTTGCAAGAAGACGCTTCTCCGATAAGGATTGAGAGATGCACTAATCTCTGAGTGTAAGGAAGTTATGAAGTATAGTGGGACTTCCTCAGACCCTGACCCCCGCCCCCAGTGGTAAAAATAACGACACAGAGTCTTTTCATATAGCGTAAAGCTTAGGCCTTTTAGCTTGGGCAGTCTCCCAGATGACTGTCCAGCTTAACCCAACTACATCCCACCAAGTGGCTAGCTCTACTCTCTGCTCCAGTTTTGTCAGTCTGTCTGTCAGTCAGTCAGTCAGTCAGTCAGTCTGTCTGTCTGTCTGTCCATTCACCTCTGTGTCTATGCCCTGAATGTCCGTCCTTCAGCATCCCTCTCTTTCTGCCTGGAAGTCCTGTCCCAACTTCCTGCCCAGCTATAGGCCATCAGAGTTTTATTAGAATCAATAGGCAAGCGAGGAAAGGATGAAAAGATCTTGGATGTTCTCAGCATAAAAAGGTAATAAATGTTTGCAAGGATAAATATCATTACTCTTATTAAGTATTTCACAGTGTGTATGAGCTTTAAAATATTGCATGGTATGCTGTAAGTTGTATAATTTTTTTGTACTTACTAGTATTAATTTTTTTGTTTGTTTCTTTCTTGCTTATTTGAGACAGAGTCTCATTATGTAGCCCTGGCTGGCCTAAAATTCTCTCTGTAGATCATGCTGACTTTGAACTTAGGGAGATCTGCTTGCGTCTGCCTCCCAAGTGCTGGGATTAAAGGAATTCATCAACATACCCAATTTAGTTAAAATTCTTTAAGGTAAAAAATATGGAAAAAACAGCCTTCATGTTTTACCATGGTATGTGCCACGACATTTCTACCAACATTTCAGCATTATTACATTTAAAACGTAATTTGTAAAATTTGATTTGGGGCTTAAAAGGATTTTCTAGATTAAGTTGTGCATCCATCTTTCCTTCTGATTTTAGCCTCATCATTTAAAGCTTTCCCCCATCAAACTGTGAAGCCGAGATTAATGTAATATTTGCTGGTCCAATGTTAAAAATAAAGACCCACAGAACTGCTCAACTATTTCTGTTGCTGGCAGTAGCGTTTCAGCTCCGTTGCCCTTTGTATGCTTGTATACAGAGTCCTGGAGTAGGTTCACAGAAGTGGAAGATGATCCAGGTTCTGAATTAGCCTGATAGCCTTATTATTGCTCAGTCTGTCAGTAACTTACTAAAGTAGAAAACACTTAGTAACTTATTAGTGTGTGCATTAAGTACAGTGTTCAGCACTTGTGCACAGGAGCGTGTGTGCTCTTTGCAATGATGTCATGTAGGTAGTATTGTCTCTGTGTGATAACCAAAAGTATGGAGGTTTCTCCAGACTAAATCTTCATTGACTATCCCACCATCCACATGAAGAAGAGCTGATGTTTTAGTCTAGTCAGATTCCAAAAGCCCCCTCCCCACGCTTATATGTAAATATATTATTAAAAACACAACAGAGTACATTGTAAAACAAAACCTCCTAGTACAGGCCAACTGCAGCTCTTTGATTTGCCTTGCTATGGCCCATTTTATTTTATGTTATTATTATTATTTTTTGGATGTTTTTTTTTGAGGCAGGGTTTCTCTGTGTATCCTTGGCTATCCTGGACTCACTTTGTAGACCAGGCTGGCCTCGAACTCACAGAGATCCGCCTACCTCTGCCTCCTCAAGTGCTAGGATTACACTGTGCCCAGCTACGCTGCCGATTTTAAAGTGTTTGCTCTTTGGTGAACACCATGCTTGTGTTCCTCTTTCCCTTTCTGTGGGAAGTGTGGAAGTGGTGACCATGATGTCACCTTATGTAGAAATGCTCTCCATCAGTTTTCAGCTGATGGCGCTCGATCTAGACACTGTTCTCAATTTTCCTCTTGGCTTTTCTCTTTTGTGCAAGTTTTCTCATATTTTGGTAGTCAGACCTATCAAACTCTTTTGTATTGATTTCTGCCTTTAATGTCAAGGCCATGGGGTCTGAGAGCCTCCTGCTACTTTGGTCAGAGGTGAGGTCCCATCCAGGCTACTGGGCTCAGCACTGCTGCAGGCTTGGATCATGTTCTTGGTGGCAGTGGGCTGTGTAATACCACTATGATGTGAAATTCACAAAGAATCAATAAAAAGTTTTTTGTTTTGTCATATATATTCCAAATGTGTTTATTGGGGTGGTTTCCTCCTCATCTTGAATCAGGTACCTTCAGTGCTGCTTCCTCCTGAAGGAGCATCCTTCTGGCAGCCTTGCTTTTCTGCCTGTAGGCTGACAGAGAACAGTGGGGCAGCCAACACACAAGACTACCGTTTGTGCATGGCTAAAGACTGTGGTGATTTATAGCAGCCTGGGTGCTTCACATCCATAAAGTAGGAATTGGGGCTCTGCACCAGGCGCTTTTTCTTGTGTTTCCTCTTCTCCTCTTCTGGAGAGGGATGAAGGAGATCTTTGTGAGAGCCATGTTCTCTCAGGAGGTTGTCACCATCAGTAGGAAAAGATTTTTTGTTTTGAAGTTATTTATTTATTTATTTATTTATTTATTTATTTATTTATTTATTTTTATCTCTGGTGGTTTTTATATGAAATGCCTCTCAGGTTTGCCTGCTCAGCGTTATCTGTTTTCTCTGAGGGATAACCACTAAATAACAGAGCCTGTAGTGCAACCCACACGCCTCAAGCTCGGATGCGCATGTGTGGGCTCTCCTGCGGGAAGATTGGCTTCCCCAGATGATTCCTCGGTGCTCCCGGTGCTCCCATAACTAGCCTGACGCAATCGTTCTCCAGTCCTTAGGCATGCCCCAACACGCCGGCGCTGTGGGAGCAAGCTTGGGCTGGCATGCTTTCTAGTTTAAAACTGTCTACAGAGGCTGGCCAGTCACAGAGGAGGGTACATCCTAATCCCCCAGGGTTTGTTTTGTTTTCTGAGTCATCCTAGCCACTGGCTTGGGAGAAGGGAAGGCAGTTCTCAGGTGATAAACACCTGGGGCCTCAGGGGTTCACTCAGGTTTTCTGTCTCTCTTTTAAAAAAGTTTTTATTGATTCTTTGTGAATTTCACATCACGCACCACAACCCCGCTCATCTTCCTGTCACATGGGCCCTCCGTTCATGCAACCTCCCCCACAAAAGAAAACAGAAAATTAAAAAGAAAAATTAAAACAAAGCAACATCTTGTCATGGAAGGTATAGTGTGTCACAGTGTGTCCCACGGTATTCTCTCTTGTCCTTATGTGTCAGAGGTTATATTTTCTTTTCTTTTGTTTTTCTTTTTTGGGAGGATTGCAGGCCTCGTGGGACACAATTGTTCTTGGATTTCTTTCTGCTATTTAATAAACATTTATTGTATCAACGTCTAGAAGAAGTTGATGCATCATAAGAGAAATGGAAGACAATTGATTTAGACTGTTGTCTAGGATCTAACCTACTGTATTTCTCAGGTTATATTGAGCAGATTCCAGGGCAGCTGCCCTGCTCTACGCGTTTAAAGCTGGCCTTAAAGAAAGAACTACAATTTAAAATTCAACAATTCACGATTCTTTTTCTTAAATACTTTGGCAACTTGATGATTTCAACATGGGGGCTCATATTTTAAAGTAAAGAACACAACAGTGAACACTGGAAAATGAATATACTTATCTAGAACTTGACTAAATTAGATACAAATTTGTACAAAAATGACAGAGGCCACAAACATCACAAAATATATTAACGGGTACACCTTTGACATTCTGTTGCATTGTCTTTATTGTGTGCTTTTATTCTTCTAAATGATTTCATTTCATACCCAGAATTTTTTTTTTATAGTCGTTTTTTTTTTTTTCTCTGACGTTGCTAACCAAGCTTTTCTCATGGGTGGTAATTTGCTACCTATCAGCAGCACCATGCAGTGTTTAAGGAAGCTTCTACAGTCTCATGCAAGCCCTGCAGCAGACTGCTTGCGAGGGCTTCCCCTACCACCTACCTCCATTTCCTGAGGTCTCCAACAAACCCCGTGCCACACCCAGCTCTTCTTTTCCCCGTGGACTCTTTCCCGGTGGCCCCTCTCAGTCCTGTTTTCTAGTCCATTCCTGTTTCTATGGCAGCCACCTATGTCTAGAAACACTCGGTACCTGAGTCTTGGGCAGGTGATGTTTCACTTTCCTGCCTGACAATCTCTCCAGTCTAATCCCAGTCCCCGTAGCCTGCTGCTTGCAAGTTCCTGCCCTACCTCCACTCCCTGGGGACCCCGCCAAGCCTTGCTGGGGACGCAGGTCTCCCCCTTCCCTTCTGTCCCATCTCCATTCCTTTGTCTCAGCCCCCAAGTCCTAGAAAGGCTTTCTACCCAGGACTCCCAGTGGCCGCATCCGACAGACACCCAGGTGGTTCACCCGCCCTGCCCTCCACTCTGACCTCTCAGTTCTAAGCCCTGTAACAGATAAATGCAATCATCGAAAAAAAAAAAAAAAAAAAAAAAGGATATAAATTTAACACACCGACATTATCAGCTTTCTTATATATAAACAAGGAGAAAGGAAATCAGGAAAACGATCTCATTCACAATAGCCTCAAAAACATCTTGGAATAACTATAAGGAAGTGAAATACTTGTATAATAAAAAATTGAAGGCATTGAAGAAAAAAATTGAAAATACCTAAAGATGGAAAGATCTCCCTTGATCATGGATGGGCATATGGTGAAAATGTCCATCCTACCAAAAGCAGTTTACAGAGTCAATACAATCTCCATAAAAAAATTCCCACAAAAATTGCAGAAATTGATAAAATAATCTTTTTTATACTGAATTTTATTTTATTTTTAAACATATTTTATTAATTTATTCATATTACATCTAAATTGTTATCCCATTCCTGTATCCTCCCATTCCTCCCTCCCTCCCATTTCCCCCTTACTCCCCTCCCCTTTGACTGTGACTGAGGGAGGCCTCCTCCCCCTGTATATGCTCATAGGGTATCAAGTCTCTTCTTGGTAGCCCGCTATCCTTCCTCTGAGTGCCACCAGGCCTCCCATCCAGGGGACATGGTCAAATATGGGGCAGCAGAGTTCGGGTGAAAGTCAGTCCCCACTTTCCACTTAACTGTGGATAATGTCCTATCCATTGGCTAGATCTGAGTAGGGGTTCGATGTTTACTGCACGTATTGTCCTTGGCTGGTGCCATAGTTTGAGCAGGATCCCTGGGCCCAGATCATAGCCAGAACCTGGAAACAGCCTAAATGTCCCGCAGTAGAAGAATGGATAAAGAAACTGTGGTACATTTACACTATGGAATACTACTCAGCTATTAAAAACAAGGAATTCCTGAAATTTGTGGACAAATGGATTGAACGAGAAATGATCATAATGAGTGAGTTAACCCAGAAGCAGAAAGACTCAAATGGTATATACTCACTTATATCTGCATACTAGCCCAAGGGGCATGTCCCACAAAAGCCTTCACTTATCAGGAAACTGGGACAGAGGGGAGGACATCCTATTGGGACTCTAGATGAGAGAACTATGTGAGAATAGCAATGTAGAAGGATCCAGATGGTCCTAGAAACCTACAAGTAGAACATTATGATAGGCAGATTTGGGCCCAGGGGTCCCGCTCAAACTAAGACACCAGCCAAGGACAATACAGGCGGTAAACTTTAAACCCCTACCCAGATCTTGCCAATGGTCAGAACATTCTCCACACTTGAGTGGAGAGTGGGATATGACTTTCACACGAACTCTGGTGCCTCACATTTGACCATGTCCCCTGGAGGGGGAGACCTGGTGGCACTCAGAGGAAAGACAGCAGGTTACTGAGAAGAGACTTGATACCCTATGAGCATATACAGGGGGAGGTAATCCCTCTCAGGAACAGTCATAGGGGGAGGGGAATAAGGGGAAAATGGGAGGGAGGGAAGAATGGGAGGATACAAGGGATGGGATAACCATTGAGATGTAACAAGAATAAATTAATAAAAAAAAGAAAATAAGAATTATATATGAACTCAAGTATCTAAAACAAAAATACAAACTATATATATATACATATATATATCCACACACATATATACATATATATATATATATGTAAACAAATGACAAGACTATTGACAGCTTCCCACTGGAAGCAATGTGAAAAACTGAACAACACACTTTATGTTTTGAGAGTCTAAGGTAGTCAGCCAAGAGTTCTCATTCCTTGAAAGAATCCCTTAAAAACAAATTTTAGGCGTGGAAAGCTCAGACAAGCAAACAGGTTACTTTCATTGTAGCATAACTGTATTAAAATATGCATTTTAAAACTTTATAGGTTGAAAATGAATGATTCCACATGAAAACTCAGATCTATACCAAGGAATAAAAAAATACTAGAAAATTTAAGTATCAGAAAATAAACAAGCCTTTTCATTTATTTGTTTAAACAAAAACTGTTTTTGTAAAAAATAGCATAGTTGGAAATTATTTCAAATGTGTAAATAAAAGGACAGTGCAAAAGATAGAAAGGAATGTAAAGATGTATTATTAGAAGCTTCTTATATATAAAGTCATATCATAATATTGGAGAGTAGATTGTGATGCATTTAAAGTAGTTAATGTAAATGGTACGGCAATGACTAAATAGCCTTACGCAGACACAATACACAGAATGCTAAGAAATATTCAGTCCAATGACAAGAAAAATTGAAGGAACAAAATATGGAAACATGAAAACAAATAACAAAATGGTAGGCTTACACCCAACTATTACACTACATTCAGTGTAATTTATTCCAGACTGGACTTCTACAAATCAAGATCTAAATAAATGCTGCGTACAAAGTATAAAGTGTAATATAAAGACCCAGGTTAAAAATCAAAGGAAGAGAAGTATACACCGTGCCAGCACTAATGATATTGTAGCCAGAATATAAATACGAGACAAAGCCGACTTCAAAGCAAAAAGTATTACGAGAGCTAAAAAGAGACATTTAATGATAAAGGGGACAGCTCATCAGAGAAGGTAGCAGGGGTGCAGGTGATGTCAACAAGAGAGCACTTGCCTTTCTTGTAAGGCCCTTAGACTAAATCCTCAGTGCTGAAAAAAAGAAGTGCATAGAGCAGTTGTAAATGATGATGGGTCTACTAATATAATAAAATATATAAAGCAAAAGCCCACAAGACTTTGAAAAATGAGCAAAATATCAGCACCAATAAGAGATTCTAACAGTTCCTTGTCAATAATTGATACAAGAACAAATAGGAAATTAATAAGGGTATTAATATTAATAAGGGTATTAATAAAGGTGTTAAGACATGGATAGTTCCACTAATCCAGTTAGTATCAGTTGAATGTAACACGTCTAAGTGAACATAGAATACTCAGAAAGACCATATCTTTGACCATATAAATTTTAAAGTATTAAAATAATCCAGAATGTGTCCTTGATAAGTAAAATAAATTAAAAATCAATAACAAGAAGAACTGAAAAATCCCTTATATTTAGAAATTATCTAAATACATCTAAAAACTCAGGCTAAGAAAGAAATCACAAAAGAACTTAGAAAATAATTTGCATTAAATTATAACAAAAATATGGTATCTCAATTTAGGAGATAAATCTAATGTTCTTTGGCAAAACAATAGCTTTAAGTGCTTAAATTAGGAAAACAATTATCTGTGCTTTCATTTAAGTAAGTTAAAGCTGAAGTGAGAAAAAAAGAAGACAATAATAATGTATAGAATTCATTCACTATGGGAAATACAATAACAGAAAATTATAACATCTTCAGAACTAAAGATGCCTAATCAAGGGGAAAAACGAGAATAGATCTCTGTTGCCAATATCAACCTAAAAGTAGACCCATGGCTACACATCCTACAGACATGAAAGATAGTGAGAGAAAATTATGAACGCTCTATGCCAATAAATTTTACAGCCTAAATGAAGAGGTAAATTTCTCAACAGGTATGTATTTCCAAAAAATTATACAAGAATAAAAGAAAAACCTGGACAGGCCAAATTAGCTTAACAATGCACACAATTAAAAACCTGCACAGATAGTTCATTGGTGAGCTTTATCAGACATCTAATAAAAGAAATGTCAGTCCTGCACAAACTCAAAAATCAGGTATAAAAAAATAAGTTCCAGTTTTAAAAAAAAAGATACAGAGCTATGAAATCATAAAATTGGCAGGTAAGTAGATGGAGCTAGGAAAAAAAAATCATCCTGAATAAGGTAACCCAGACACAAAAAGACAAATATGGTATACATTTACTTATATCTAGATGTTAGCTACTAAGTCTTTAAAAAGTACGATACAGCCCTTATGGTCCCCGAGGTGAGATACAGAGTAAGGAACTAGTGGGTGTGGGGGATGTATCTCCTTAGGAAGAGGAAATAGAACAGTTATGCATGAACAGGGAGGCGGGACAAGATGGGAGGATCAAACAGGAAGGGGGGAGAGGAGGATGATGAAGGGAATTCAAGGAAGGACAGCTAAACCTAAGGGCCACATAAGGGGTCGTATGGAAACCTAATACATTAAAACTTCCTAAAATGTATCCATATATAAAGATGATCTAAGTGGAGTCACCAAATAATGGGGGAGATGGAGCCCCAACTGCACATCTCTCATCATCAAATGAAGCCTCCAGCTCCAGGAGTGGATTACAAGTAATCAAGTTGTTGGCCAAAGGGTCCCATGAGGGAACCCCCAAATAATCCAACCCAGCCTATCATGAAGCCGACTGTCCATCGTCCACAGACTGATGGTAAGGCCCTACCCAACTCACTGGACATGGAGAAGTGGAGTTAGTGCCTACCTGGGACCTTCACCTGTACTGACTAATGTTCAGTTGCACAGTGATGTATTCTGCATGACACCAAAGGAAAAAGGTAAACACCAGCTGAGAACCCTTTGAGCTACACTGGTGACCTGCTTGCAAGATGGGATAGCGTAATTGTGGCACCAAGCTTATGGGAGCAACCAACCCGTGTCCCTTTGAACTTAAGGTTCACTGTATGAGATGGGACCTATCCCCATCACTGCTGAGCTGGCTAAGAACCTGAAACTATATCGGCCAGGGACCTAAAAGGAAACCAAATAACACTGCTCTGTTAAAGTAACATAGCGGTAAAATGATTCTTAACTACACTGTTAATGATCCTCCTGCAACAGATGTTAAAAAATACAGAGACCCACAGCCCAGGCAATATGCAGATAGTGAAAGACCTAGTAACATTCAATCCTAAATGGGATGTCTCCATCATCCCCTCTCTCAGGGCTCAGGGAACTGTGTGGAAGAGGAGGCAAGAGCCAGAGGGCATGGAGGACACCAAGGAAACAAGACCCTTTAGGCCCAGCAGGATCAATACATATGCAAGCGCACAGAGAGTACGCACATGATCATGCACAGAGCCTGCGCAGGTCTGGGTCGGATGGGCTTCCAGCACTGAGATGGGAAGTGGACACAAGACCCTATCCCTAACCCAGGCCTGCCTCCAACTGGTAACTGCTTCCAAGGACAAATTACTTTTCTCCATGGAGTGTCACTGAGTATACAAACAACTCTTGAGGCCAGGCCCCATGCCCAGCAGGAGAAACATGAAACAAACAGTGGCATTTGGAAGGTGCTTTGTCAGCCCCACCTCTGTCTGTCTGTCTGTCTATCTGTCTCTCATTCTCTCTGTGTCTCTGTCTCTGCCTCTCTTTCTCTTTCTCCCTCCTCCC
>OU015749.1:81690964-81704564 GCA_907169655.1 Acomys percivali
TTCCTTCTCCCAGTTCCTGTCCCTCTCCTCCCTCCCTCCCTCTCTTCCTCCCTCCTACTTCCTTTCCTTCCTTGATCCTTTCTTCCTCCTTTTCCTTTCTTCCTCTCCTGTTCCTAGCTCTCCAGGGGCTTAGGAGCCTAAGCACAATTTGGGCCTTTTTGAGTTAGATTTGCCAAGCAGCCAGACCTCTTCTGGAGATTCCTGGGCAGATCCCGCCGGTTTCAATGTCAAGTGCAAGCTCACATCTTTGGTGGACCAAAATTCCTCTGCAACGCCTTTTTCTCCAGACATTGTCCACCCCACACACTGCTGGGACATGAGGTCCCCTGCCTTCTGTGCTCTTTTATTTGTACATCCTTCGAATCATCTGGCTGTTTATCTAATAAACAGTTACTATCTGCCACAAGCCAGGCGCTATGCTTGGGGATAGGGGTATGGTAGTATGCCCGAAGGAAAAAGAATTCTACCGAAAACTCAGAGCAACCTGCCTGCTCTTGTAGAGCGTTATGGAGGCGGAGCGTAAGTTAAGGAAGCCCTCTGCAAAATGCCAGGCCCTTCTCCATCTTGCTCGGGTGCTTCTCAGAGGAAGTAAGTATGGCCCAAGACATAGAGACAGAGAAGCAAGAAAGCGATTGGACCCATGGGCTAGAAAACAGGAGGAAAGGCATGTGGGTGGCCCACGGAAAGGGAGGGAACCACAGGGATGTTTGACTTAATCAAGGGCGGGAGCGAGTCTGGCCATGCTGTTCGAGATTGAGGTATGTGTCCCAGGAGCAAGCCACATCTGTGTATTCTTCCTTCTGCCTTTACCCATCCAGAGAGCCTCAGGGTCCCTCCCCCAAGGGCGCAGTGGCCTCCCTTTGGATCAGTGCCCCTTTGATGGTTGCATCTTAAACATCTGACATGGAGCAGGAATCAGAGGCCTAGGGACAGCTATGCGGGGGAGGGGACCCAGGAGGGATTTGTGAGGCTTGGTCTGCCGAGCACTCTGGAGGCAACTCAGCCCCTTGCAAGAGCATAATTTAGAGGCTCTCCTAGCGGGTGGCCCCACCTCATCCTGCACCATTCAAGGATACCCTCCCTTCCTAAAGGCTGCTCCATTTTAATTCAAACCAAACCCCAGCTTTCTGTAATTTCAGATGGGAAGGAAACGTGGGGCGGGATGTGGAAGCGTGTGGTTTGTGCAGAAGAACTCAACCATGGCTTTCTCCACACTCAGGGTGCTGGTCGGGTCCCCTTCAGCTGCCCCAGGCTGCAGTTCTGCTGATGAGGATTAATACAGGGATGCTGGCGAGGAGAGTGCGGCACTTGGGGACATTCCACTCAACAACGTGGGGCGGGGTGGGGCCGTGGGGAGAGTGGAATCAGGAGGAAGAATCCCAGCTGCTAATTGGTGTATAGAATAGAACAAATTCCCCTCTCATCACTGAAAGTATTGTGTTTCAGGTTGAGGAAAAGGAGAGATTTGCCTACAAATTAAGCTGGGAAGTGCAGAGAAGAAATTGTTTGCTGGCCAGAGTGTTGTTCTGGGTAATGAATGTGACATAGAAGTTAGGGAGAGGGTGTGTGTGTGGTTGCTTGCTCAGTCAGTGAGTGCATTTTCCTTATTGTTTCTTTTAGTTAGTGTGGAGGGCTGGATCCCTCCTGGTGGCCTTTCTGGGCACTCAACAAATGTTCCTTACAGGGGCAGGTGAACTTCTCTGTCAGTGATTGTTCCCAAACTACTGATAGCCACGCCCCTGAGAAATGGTCCCATTCGAAGTTCCACAGAGCCACGGAGGACCCGGGAGCTACTTCCCACTAGATGAGAGGTGTTTGGCTCCTTTCTTATGTCTTGTACAATGAGTCTCAGGCAGGAACCACCCACAGAACTCCAGAGTTGGGTGGGAGCCTCCTGCACTCCACCAGAGTTTCTGCGGTGGGTTAGCTCATCAGTTGCCCTTTCCTTTGGCTCTGCTCGGCTGGCCTCTTCCTTAGTGTCCTCACTCTGAACTAGGTGAGAGCCTGTGGAGGGCCTGTCTCACAGCGACATGCTGGGCTGGGAGGCTGTCTTAGAATGTACCCTGCCCAATCCCAGTTCCTCTCCCATCCCTCCTGTGGAGCAGAGAGATTGAGGGAAGACAATTTATATGTGCTGACTTCAATGGATAAAACTTACAGAGACCACATGTCTACACAGCATTTCTTTATTAAAATTAAGTAAGAAAACTGGAAATTCAGGTGTCAGAAAGCACAGTGAGCTGATCTATGGGGATCTTTTTTTGGGGGATTGGGGGGGATGGGATTTGATGAAAGGATGTTCTGGAAATGCTTTTCAGGTTTAGACTTGAGGAATTTCTTTGGACTTGAACCAGGGATCAAGAAAACCTTCATCTGGGGTCAGTCTAACCCCTTCTAGAACTTTGTGGGACCCAATCAGGTGGCCCAAGCTAGGAACAGCAAAACAAACAAGTCCTACGAGTGAGCGTAGAGTGAGCGTAGGCATTTTGTTCAGATGAAGCCACTTGCCTGCACACTTGATTCCTGAAAGCTCCACTTAGGAGCTATTGGGTGAAGTGTCCTTACAAGGAATTCTCTCTTCACCTGTGACAGTGAGTTGACTTAATTGCTTTTTTGCATAAGGCAAAGCACAAACGTAGCCACTGGTTTGACTAGAGATCAGCTCTAGACAGTTGGATTTTGTTTGGTTTCAAAAGGATTTGAAGAAATTAAAAAAGAAAAACAAACAAATGAAAATAAACCAAAACCTTTAAAAAACTCATTTGATTGCCTTTCTCCTTTAAATCACTGAAGATATACATTTTAAACTCTTTTTTTTTTTTTTTCAAACTCGTATTACCCTGCTGACATCCTAAAGACTGGCTGGTGACTCATAGACGATTATTCTGTATTATGAAGGTGGTAGAGTTCACTTTTGGGGTTTTAAATTTTGGAAAATTACTGGGAGCAAAGGAAGAAAAGAAATCCTCTTGAATAAATTCAAAAATATATTTACATGTTATATTCACGGGTTGCTCCTTCCTGCTCAAGGTCTTGGAATAGCATCCTCATGAAATAACAATAGAATACTTATAGTGCTCCTTTTTTTGTGTACTTTTACAAGTTCTAAGGAAAAGTATTGCTTTTCCTCCTATGAACATTCTGAGGATCTTGGGAAATGCAGTTCTGAGGTCAGTGAAAAGTAGACTTCTTGCCTCCAGACTACACAAATTAGAATTTGTCATTTGTAGCTACCCTGTCCCGTCTACCCTGTTAGCCTTTCTTGAACCTGCAAACCCAACAACTCCACTCAGTGCCACAGACAACTTTCCTTCATGGGTCAGACTGGAAACGAAAATGGTTTGGGAGGGGACCAGTAGCAGACAGTTTCTACTGTGCCTTTTCTAGTGGTCCTAACAGGGACATCGCTTTCCTGTGAACACCATGGGTGAAAACCTTTAAGCTCCTTCTTCTTCAGTTGGCCTGGCTGATTGGAAAGTGGCTGGGTTTCCCTTGGGTCTAAGTTCTAGTAAGCCTCACAAGACTTCACAGGATTCTGCTGGTGTGCTGGGCGAGGTGGGGCACAGCGATCCAGAGCATAGCATGAAACACTGGCCTCCAGTAAAGCAGCCTGGCTCTCAATCAGCTCACGGTCACACCACACACCGAATCTCTCTGAGTCTCTCTTTCCTTGTCTGAATCAGACATAATAATGCTTCCCGTGGGGTTGAGGTGAGGATTGAATTGAATAATTGTGAAATTGCTCCCGGTTCATAGTCCGAATCACCAACAACCCTTCCAGCCCTTTTCCTGGTTCTTGACTGATGCTCCCAAGACCTCATTATCTGTCTGTTATCTCAAAGGTTCCCTTCTGCTCAATGCCCATTTATAGAAACCAAAAAGAACTGTGACAGGGGACAACCTGAGACTCCAGTTGACAACCTTCAAGCCTTCGGCACATGTGCTTATAGGACAGGGCACTCATGGAAGCCAGGGCAGTACAAGGACAGTACGTGGAACCTGCCCTTCTAAGGTAAGATGACTTAGTTCCATAGCTGAGCTAAAAGACAACACTGAGACTGTGGCCACAAGCTTATACCCACATGCTGAGGGGAGTGGTGGGCAGTGAACTCTCACACAATTACTGAGCTGGTGCAGAGGGACTTTCCTTCCCTAATGGGTTTAGGGGTTAAAGCAGCCTCTGAGGGAAAGTAGAGAGGTGAAACGGCCCCTTGGGGTTCTTACTGTGCTCTCTGTTGGCACTGTCTTCCCATTTGTAGTAACTTCCTCTTCTAAGGCAAAGACACCCAGTGCCTCTTAGCTCTCCTAAATTGATCCTGTCTCAGACTTCATGCTATCTGCAACACAGTCGCTCTTCTCTCTCTGTAGATTTTGTTGATAGAATGAAAGAGGGAGGGAGGGAGGGAGGAATGAGAGGATAAAAGTGAGGGGATAACAATTGAGATGTAATCTAAATAAATTAATTAAATAAAAAAATAAATCTGAATCATCTTGTAAGGTTTGAAATAAATTACTCAGCCCTTGAGTAGTTAATCTGAAAAAAAAATGGTTGGCATCTGGTTTTCTGAACATGCACAAACATTTTCCCCTGTCACTAGTCTCTAAACAATACCACACAGTGACTTCCACAGCATTTACATTATATTACATATTACAAGTAATCTTGAGAGGTTTTAAAGTATATGCGATGGTGTATGCAGGTGACATGCAAACACTAAGCCAGTTTCCACAGGGCACTTGAGCATCCTTGCATTTTGATAGCTGAGGGAGTCCTGAAACACATTGCCATGGATGTTGAAGAATATTACTTAGCATTACCTCACAGTTATGTGTGGTGCCTGAGGATTTGGATATCTGGCCTGGAGCTACCCTCACTTTGCCTCTCTCTGCTCAGAACCCCTATGTACCGGAATCTTGAGAGTGTGAAAGAAAAGCCTGCTCCATGCTTCACAGTAACCCACAATTCCCAGGTCTGGGTGGGCTCTGAAGTCAAGCTCCATGGGATGGCTGAGGGTGGGATGAACCAATGGAGAAGACCCTTCTGATCTAATTCCAGGAATTGAAAACAGGGCCTTATCCTGATATATGGAGAAATCATATATGGGAATGCTTAAGACCCAGCCAAGCCAAAATCAGTCCTGGATAGAGACATGTCAGGACCTCACACTGAATGCTGTCTTCTCTGACCTCAGAACTAGCCCTGTTCCTGTAGCCATGTTGTGAGCCAACCCAGTGTCCTTCCAGTAAGTGGCCCGTTGGTTGTTTTAAGCAGCCTGTGTGGCATTTCTGTTGCTTTTCTCCGGGCAGGCCTTGGGTCCTTTGTCTGACTCCCTGGAATTGAGCCGTTCTAGCCACTCCTAAGAACCTGAGTTACATGGAGTCAGTAAGGTATTTTTCTTTTAAGTATCCTTCAAAGAATAATATTCAGGAAATAAGTAGAAAATTAAATTCATTGTAAGATTGTAAGATTATAGGTCTGTACACACTGTTTGGGGTCTAAAGGCTCGATGTATAGGTATGGGAAGCTAAGGCAAAACACTTTATTTTTTCAAAGGGCAAAGACAATGGTAATTTAATTTTAGATCATTCCAGACAGAGTTCAAGTCAACACACCGATGACCAGAAACCTGACAGAAATTAAGGCTTATTATCGGGCACCCATTTCAGATTATGACCTGCGCAAGGGTCACCGATAGTATCCAGAAGGCCTGTGAGACTGTAACAATGATTCTGAAAGCCACAAAGATATTATCTTCGCCTTAGAGCACTGGATTAATTGGGGTAAGGAAGAAAGAAATGTAGCCAAAGGAATGGAACACCAGGTAGGAAAGCCAGAGCCTTGACTGGGGGCGAGAAAAGCAAACCATGGACAGGGGCTTAATGCCCCCGTTGATTGGAAGCTGGGAGGAAAACTAGTTTCATCTTATATAGCAATTCTTGACACATATTGTATGAACTGGATAATTATGTCCAGAAAGAGTGTGAGGCTGGACCTGGGCTCAGTGGGTCAGTCATGATTGTTTAATAATGATGCTCTTTGCAAGCACAGCGGTGGATTCTGGAGGTGCTGGGTGGGTTAAGTATTTTCTATTCCCTATAGAAGGGGCTGCTGGATGACAGTGTTCAGTGGGTAATATTTCCCCGTGGATAGGATTCAGTTCAAAATGACTTTTGCCTCTTCACGCTGGAGTCACTGCTTTCCAGCTCCCTGCTGGAAGGGGGGGCACCTCCCCTTCTGCTTGGGTTTTGGGGGATTTATTTATTTATTTGGGGAGCTGTTTGTTCAGCGACAAAAGAGATGCTCCCAGGAATGTACACAGACAGCACACCAAAGTCGGAATGTCTCCCCTGAAGGCATGTGTGAGCCACCTGAGGCCGACTTCATTGATGACTACGAGTGAAGGAGAATGAGCTGTAGACTCTGCCCCTCAGAGTCCTGACTCCCCTGAATCAGGCCGCGGTGTGAGTTGCTGCTTGTCAGATGGGGTCTTGTGCTGGGAAGCTTGATCCCAGGATGGCCCAAGCAAACTTTACCTTTGTTCTTTCCCATCTTGGAATCCGTCTGTTTTTTCCTCTTAAAATTCAGGCATCGGGGAGAGTCTGTTTTCTTTTTTTGCAGTAGCTTAAAGTGATAAACGGTGTCATTCGGTTGTGGCAGCTGCTACCACTGGCCAACCATTTGCAGAGAGAAAACCCCTTGCCATTGGCCCGAGCCGTCAGAAGCTTCTGTGGCGTTTCCACATTGACCAGCTGCCTCAGGTCATTTGCCTTCTGTTTCTTTCCACTCTGAAAGAGCTGAATAACTATTTCACTTTTCTTTTTTGATATTTATTTACATATTTATCTTTGTCTGCATGTATATCTGCACACCAGAGGAGGGCATTGGATCCCATGGGACTGCAATCAGAGACAGTTGTGAGCCACTATGTGGGTGTTGGGAATTGAACTTGGGACCTCTGGAAGAGCAGCCAGTGCCTTTATGGGATGAGCCATCTGTCCAGCCCCTGGTTCACTTTTCTTGAAGAGCCTATCTTTTTTCCAATTGACCGGAGCAGAAAACTGTTTGGAAATAACAGAAGGGCTGAAGCTGTAGCTTGGGTTTCTGGTAACTGAAAAGGGGCGGATGGTCTGCCTTTGCTAATGAGCGGGATATAGATCTTACTTCTTCCCCAGTAGAGTATCAGGACACAGAACTGAGCCACAAATAAGGCCTCAAGCCGGGAATAACAATGATTTTGTTTTGTTGTCCACTCCAGGACCCATTCTGCTATTTTCATAACATTCTAAACGAGTTTGCATCTGCAAGTAATTAGTTGCAAAATAATCTATCTTGGGACTGTGGGTTAGTGAACAGTTGGGCAATAGGAGTTCCAACTGTGGCCTAGCAATGTGTAAGTCACGGCTTCCTTCTGCCTCTGCCTGCATATGCAACAGTAAAGATACTCCGTAGATACAGGCAGGTCCTTCACAACGATGAACTGATGAATGAAGCCTTTTTGCCTGAGAAGTTTCTTATCAACAATAGCTCCTTTTCTACAAAAGTCCTTACCAGCGTTGTCTTAATTCTTTCCCACAATACCCTAAGAGACCAGAGAGGTTAACTTTACCTGATAGCAATTAAGTTTTCTTTTGTTAAGAATTTGCTGACAGCTCATTAATTGTAATAACAGAGAGAGAGAGAGAGAGAGAGAGAGAGAGAGAGACAGACAGACAGACAGACAGACAGACAGACAGAGACAGAGAAAGAGATCCATAAAAAGAAATCATAGTGACATCACTATTTCTACATACATACATACACATGTAACCAACACCCAGGCCAGGGAAGGGAACAACACCAATGCTCCCACATTCCCTTCCAGCTACCAATCTGCAAAGGGAACCACCCTTCTGACTCTAAATCAATGATGGGAGTAATTGAATGAATTTTGTATGGCATGCGAACCACATCCTTGCAATGAGTACATTATGCCTGCCTGCCTAATATACTTATCTCTAAATGATAAAATGCACTGCCCATGAGAAAATGACAAAAGAAGAAAGTGCCTTTGAGTTGAGGTCTACCAGTTGGCTCTGATGGATGAAGGCTAGACATGTGGGCTGCTAGAAGCTCTATCCATTTCTGCCAAGAACTGACTCCAAGCTCAGCTAACACAGAAAGAGTAAAATATTTTTTCTTAGGATTTGGTAGACAAGGTGGGCATCTTTTTCCTGCTATGGACTTATAAAAATTTAGGCCATGAGTACTAACTCAAAGATAATTTTGGTTTCACCTATGTCAAAGGCAAGGATTGGGAAGTGATTTTTCAAAAGATTTTTCTGTTTGGCTATGTATTGTAAAAGAAGCTTTTATTTACCTGTTTCTATTGTCTTGGAGGCTTACTGGTTTTTTCTGCCAACTTAGGCCTAGTCCTGGAAGCTTCTAGCTTCCGTACAATCTAACCTAGGCCTAGAATGTTTTCAGCCTATGAGACTTGCTGCTTAATAAGCTCACCCTTCTCCTGACTAAGCTCTGGGCTGACGGGTTCAACTCAGCTGTTCTGGCTCAGTCTCCTCTCCCAGATGACTTCTCTCTCTGTTCCTGAATTGCTCTGCTTGGCCTCAAACTAACTCCAACAATCTGCTCTAACCCCCTAGCTCCTTCTCATTTTCTGGCTTTACCACACCAATCTTAAGGAAAAGACATTGAGTTAAAAAGAAAACTGATTTTTATCATAGTGTTAATTTTTAGTTCTTATGAAATTTGCTGTTTGCTCATTTTTGTTTCTTTAATTTCAATATGCTTATGTAATCAAGGAAGACTTTAGAGAAAAAATGTTATCTTGAGAAAGCCGTGTAATCAATGGTTAAGGATTTTGCAGAAATAATTTTGTTTTTAAATAAAGTCTGTGAGGACACGGGTTGTCAGAGTAGATCAAGCCATATCGAGATGTGCTTCTCCTCTGTCATCTTTCATAAAATGAAACTAAAAGATGAAAAAAATGTCCATTTAGGTCACCCTTACCTGTGACCTCAACAATTAAGGACACTGCTGAGGTCTGGCTCTTTAACGTACTTTGTTTTACTTTACTTTATTTTTTAATTTATTATAGTTTATTCAGATTACATCCTGATTGTTATCCCCTCGCTTGTATCTTCCCATTTCTACCCTCCGTCCCTCTTCTGCCCTAGTCCCTTCCCCTAGACCTCTGACAGAAGGAGACCTCCTCCTGCACCATATGACGACAGCCTATCAGGTCTCATCTGGGTAGTCTGCTTCCCCTTCCTCCCCACTAAGGGGAAGTGATAAAATCAGAGACACCAAAATTTGTGTCAGAGCAAGTCCCCGCTCTCCTCACCCCTTCCTTGCGTGGAGAATAAGCAAGGGGTCTAGGTTTACTGCATGTATTATTTTTTGATGGCCGGACAGTTTGTGCAGGCTCCCCAGGGTCCAGATCTGCCAGCTTTGATGGTCTACTTGCATGGCTCCTGAACCTTCTGGGTCTTTCCATACTCCCCACCCCCCCCCACCCCCCAACCCCGCCCAGCCCCCTGAATTCCTTATTGTGCTTTAAAAGCTCTTGGTTTCTTTAAAAAAATGTCAACTAGGCTAAGCTGGAGTATAGAGCAGATTCTTTTCAAAAACCTGACTCTTGGCCCCTTAGAAATGTAGTTGTTAACTCTTCTCTCTTCACCGCGCTCCGTCTTGCAGACAAGTGAGAGTATAGGTCACAAATGAAATCTGCTGTCAGTTCTGAGACGAGTGACAGATCAGATCTAATTATAACACTTTCTGGACAAGTTTGCCCACACCTGGCTGGGAGGCTAGCAACACCTGGTGCTCCTGATAACTGGGTCTCTGTCTGGCCCCTTGCTTCCTGGGCTTGCAATGTGCACCGCGAGCTGAAAACATAACAGAGAACATGTGGGAAACCATACACTCAGATTCAATAAATAATTGCTTGGGCCAAATATTCAAATGCTTTTTTCAGTAAGCCATTGTTTAATCATCCCAGGGCAATGCCGTTTACCTTCCCAGGGAATGTTTGGAAGGAATGCCCCTTCTCCTGTGATGCTCAGGGAAACAAATGTCCCTTACTTGCACAGGGAAAGGTTAGAAGGTATGCCTCTCCTGCTGTGATGCACACAGGGAAAGACGGTGACCTTCCCATTTGGAAAATGCCTCCACCAAACCCTCCCTGCATAGCAGGGGCTGGAGCCTTGTTGGCAGTGTTACACCCCAGATCACGGCTTCTTGAAATCTCCATGGTAACCACACATGGGGTTGTGTAACTGAATGCAAGGCTCATGACTACTTGGCAACAGTAAGAGGTTTCTGAATGGTCAGTGACCAAAAATTAAATTAAAAATTAAATCAGTAGCAAATCTGAAGTGTTTCTGGCCATGCTCGGCCATGCTACACCCCATGGCTTTATTTTGGTGTTGATTCTGGCACGCACCCCACACACTTGACACTGTATGGGCCATCACAAGGGGTGATCCCTACCTGACACGCACCGGCTCAGACACCAGGCTGTTGTGACTCAATGATTGACAGTGTTTTTACTGTGCATTCAAAGTGTGCTGCTCTTACAGAAACATAATGGTTTAATTATGGAAAACAAAGGCTTTAATGTTTTCCTAGAGTCATTGCTCAGCCGGCAAGTATAAGACTGATCTATATTTGGATTGTATAGGGTTAGAATGATAAATCTCAAAAAATTGTTGTTTGAGTTGCCAACTTGAGTTTGTTTTTTTAAAAAATCATTCAATTGAGTTTGGCTTGAGATTAGAGAGACTCTCCCTTTCTGCAGTGCCTCTGAGCATCCTTCTGCTATTTTGTATTATATGTTCATGCAAAGTGATGTATTCGGCACTTATAATTATAAAATCAAAATATCACTCAGCTCTGAAAAATATGAAAGACGTTATGCCTCGTGCTGTATCAAATACTCAGCTAAGGTTTAAGTAGTATGTAACTTGTGTTCATATTTATTAAATTGTGAAATCATATGCATAGCACAAAATCATTTAGTAGCAGTAAGTGTTCAACCTCTGTACCTATTTCGTGCATCTTTATATCTGGGGTCACATAAGCACTGTAAGTGAAGAGGAGTTGCAACTGAAAAAAGTTTAAGACGTTCTCTTAGATCATTCATATTCCTGAATCTCTAAGGAGGAAAAGGAAGACGCAAAGACAAATACTTATTGTATTGAATTATAAAAATTACTTATCTAAGCAGCATTGCTTTATAAGTAAAACATAGAAAAGAAAACATAGCTAGAATGAGCAATAGCTAGATCTTGTTAGCTTGGCAGCTGCTCTTCTAAGAGGCAAGGCAGGGCCTCAGTAGCCAGCATCCACACGGAGAAAGACCACATACATAGCCCTCTGAGGTATCTTCATGTAAAGGGAACTTTTATTCACCAGGTGTAGTTGTCGCCTGGGAGGCTTACTGCCTCCATCTGCTAACCTAGGCCTAGTCCTGGAAGTGTCTAGCCTCCGTACAATCTAATCAAGGCCTAGAATGTTTTCAGCCTCTGAGACTTAATGCTGAATAAGTTCACCTTTTCTAGCTCTTTCTGAACTCTGGCTTGGTGGTTCAACTCAGCTGTTCTGGCTCCAACTCCTTTCCAAGCTGACTGATTCAATCTGGCTCCTTTCAGCTTCTGACTGAATTGCTCTGCTTGGCCTCAAACTATATGTTCACAGTCTATCAAGTCTCCTCTTGGTAGCCTGCTTATCCTTTCTATGAGTGCCATCAGGCCTCCCAGCTAAGGGGAAGTGGTCAAATATGCGGCACCAGAGTTCATGTCAGAGTCAGTCCCCACTCTCCATGCAACTGTGGAGAATGTCTTGTCCCTTGGCTAGATATGAGTAGGAGTTCAATGTTTACTGCATGTATTGTCCTTGGTTGGTGCAGTAGTTTGAGCAGACACCCCTGGGTCCAGATCCACCCTCATGATGTTCTTCTTGTAGGTTTCTAGGTCCCTCTGGATCCTTTTATTTTTCCCATTCTCCCATACTTCTCTTACCTAGAGCCCCAGTAGGATGTCGTCAGATCTATCCCAATCTCCTGGTAAGGGAAGACTTTCGTGGGACATCCCTTTTGGGCTAGTGTCCAATTGTAAGTGAGTATATACTATGTGAGTCTTTCTATGTCTGGGTTAACTCACTCAGTATGATAATTTCTAGTTCCAACCATTTGTCCATAAATTTCCGGATTTCCTTGTTTTTATAGCTGAGTAGTATTCCATAGTGTAAATGTACCATAGTTTCTTTATCCTTTCATTGACTGAGGGACATTTAGGTTGTTTCCAGGTTCTGACTATTACGAATAAGGCTGCTATGAACATAATTTAGCATATGTCCTTGTTGTGTGGTGGAGCATCTTCTGGGTATATTCCAAGGAATGGAATAACTGTGTCTTGAGGTAGCCCTGTTCCCAGTTTTCCGAGAACGTGCCAGCTTGATTTCCAAAGTGGTTGTACAAGTTTGCATTCAAATCAGCAATGAAGGAGTGTTTCATTTTCTCCACATCCTCGCCAGCATGTGCTGTCACTTGAGTTTTTGATCTTAGCCATTCTGATGGGTGTAAGATGGAATCTCAGAGTAGTTTTGATTTGCATTTTTCTGATGACTAAGGATGTTGAGCATTTCTTTAAGTGTTTCTCAGCCATTCGATGATATTCCTCTGTTGGGAATTCTCTGTTTAGTTCTGAGCCCCATGTTCCCATAGGGCACATGACTTGTATTATCTGTAGACAGGTTGCTGTTTTTAGGTTTCAGAGTTTGTATCTGGGTGGTACTGATGGTTGCTTTTCTCTTTAATAACATACAAAGTATCTTCCCGCACCATGAACACTAGCAAGTAGAGGTGAAGCTTCTAGTGGGTACCAGATCAGTTTCTCCATGTTTAATCACTTAAGCAAATGGTATTTTCAGCAACAGGGCTTTACCATTAGGCTGTGGAAAGTAGCTTAGCTTTGGCAATAGCCTGTGATGTTTGGGGATTCTATAGAACCTCTTTATTATTTTTTGCTTGTTTATTTGTTTGTAACTGTGTGTGCGCACACACGTGCATGCGCGCTTGTGTGTCTGAGTGTGTCTGTATGTTTATATGTAGGTATATGTACCTGAATGCAAGTATCTGAGGACACAGAGGGGTTGAAACCTCTTGGAATTGGAGTTTTAGGCAGTTTTGAGTTACTTGACTTGGGTGCTGGGAACTGAAGTTGGATCCTTTATAAGCGCAGTAAGTGCTCTTCACTCCTGAGCCACCTCTTTAGCCCCTATTTTATACTGTTTTATTGTTTCTAGTCATCTATCTTGTTTTACTCCTTAGTAATTCCCCAAATGTCATCTAACTGTACAACCTCAAAGCATTACCATCCTGAGAAAATGGTGATGAGATACTATGAACTAATTATAAATATTGACACTTCCTTGGTAGTTCTGATACTGTTATAATTTTAAAATTAACTTATGATGAATGGCCACTTAATGTACTATGGTTTACCTCTTTTAAGCTCCTTTAATCTGGAATAGGCTTTCTGTCATCATTTTTTAAAGCGTGTGTGTGTGTGTGTGTGTGTGTGTGTGTGTGTGTGTGTGTGTGTG
>OU015749.1:81708933-81719492 GCA_907169655.1 Acomys percivali
CTTCTTCTTCTTCTTCTTCTTCTTCTTCTTCTTCTTCTTCTTCTTCTCTTCTTTCTCCTTCTCCTCCTCCTCCTTCATACTATGTTGGTGAGATTCATCCATCCAGCAATTCTTAAGACCTGTTTGCTATATATAACCCAGAGGGGTTTGAACTGTTTCTAATTCTTGGCTGTTACATTCAGCATTACTAAACAGTCTTGTATGTATCTAATGGTGAACATTTGTGTGTATATTATGTACATGTGTACTAGGAGTAGAGTTTCTGTGTCATGAAGTATATGTCCACATGCCTGACTTTGGTAATGTTTTTGAACAGTTTCCTAAAGTGATTCTATCCATTTTTATTCCTATAGTTGAATTCAAGTGCCAGGTAGCCCCACATCCTTATGGAGGGGTAGCTATCTGTACTCCCCATAAATACGTACCTTTAACATATGGATTATTACTGAGATGAGAAGATGCTGCTAAAATCCTTAGAATAGTAAACAAGTTCTTCAGTTGGATGGGCTTTACTTTAGTGAAGGAAATTCTGTTTGTGGAGATGTCTTTCTATTTCCTACCAGAACGGTACAGGGAAAGAAGAGTCAAACTTAAGTCTACAACATATTTCATTAAACAATAGTTGTTTTCCATGGTTTCCTGGCCATCTTACAATTTGTCTTCACTTTCAAGAATTCCCAAGCCCCTTCTTAATTATCTACCTCAAGATGGTAGATAAACCCAAATTCTAAACACACTGTTAGTTACACTCCTTCCTGGGTACACATGGGAACAAACTTCATGCACACGCTATTTGCTGCTGCTATGTCTTGGCCACTCTGATGTGCTGCACCCCAGCTGGAGAAGCTATGATGGAAAGGGGAAGAAAGCCCCTCCACCCTCCCACCATTACTGAGACTGGCACTAGCCGTCAGTTATATGTGAGTGTGTAGAGGAGAGAAGTTCCACCTTTCCCTTACCTACTGCAAGGCTCATGGGAAAAAAGAGAAAACCATGACAGATTTCTTTGGCATCAGTTCCGTGTGTCCCAAGAGGAAACAGAGGGAAAGTGGCTACTCTACACAGCCATGCAGAGTAGGGCTTGAGGACCAGGAACATAATCCCCTGCCTGTAAATTGATGGTACTCAGCAAAGGGCTGTTTATCCATGGTCTTCGGGCTCCCAGTCTCTTTACTCCTTTCTTCTAGGTCTTGAAAGACTTTTCTGGAAGGAGGGTCTTGTGCCCTATTTAGAGGAAGGTGGAAGAACTCTTCTATAGCCTACATAGGAGGAGACTCAGGAGACTTCTTCCTTATGCTATTTTCTCAAATGCCAAACATCATGTGACCTGAACGCTATCAGATATACTGTGGTATGTCAAGTATTGTTGTAAACCCCATGTGGTTTTAATTTTCCTTCCCCCAGTAACTGACTCTGACCTTTACATGGGTTTATTGGCCATTTGTATATTCCCTTTTGTGAGGTATCAGCTTTAGGCTGTTGTCTGTCTTATTGTCAAGTTACCTTCTCGAGTCATGGGAGTTTGTTATTGTGATTTTGAGGCCTATAATTATCTTTAGCCATTCCATAGCTGCAGTGTCGCGTTCTTTCTTTCCAGTGAGTCTAAAATTCTGTTCTCTCCTCTTTCTCATTGCTTTCTCTCGCTCCCTCCTCCTCCCTCCCTCTTCATGTGTGCGTGCATATCTGTGCATGCATATCCGTGGGTGCATGCCGTGATGTGTGTGTTGTGGTTAGACAGCAGACAGCCTTGGGTATCAGCCCTTGCACTCCACCTGGTTTGAAGCAGGGTCTTTGCCCCCACCCACCCCTACCCTTAGTGTTCTGCATTTAATGCCAGGCTAGCTGTCCTATGAGATTCCATGCGCATGCTACTCTTCCCAGCCTTCGGCAGGTTCTGAGGCTTCACATTTAAGTCCTTTGCTTGTACAGTAAATGCCTTGTCCACCGGGCAGTCTACCTAGCCCAGGTTTCATTTCCTTCCTTCCTTTCTAAAAGATTTTTTAAAACGTATTTTCACTTTATGGGTACTAGTGTTTTGTCTGCATGTGTATATATGCATAACACGAATGTCTGATGCTCTCAGAGACCAGGATATAGCATCCAAACCCCTGGAACTGGACATACAGATGGTTCTGAGCTGTCCTGTGACTTCTGGGGGCGTCTTTTGCAAGATGACCAAGTGCGCTTAACTACTGAGCCATCTCTCCACTTCCAGAAGTTCACTTTCTTAATAGTATCTATTGAGGGGCTGGAGAAACAGCTCAGTAGTAAGAATGCACGTTGCTGTTTAGAGGACCAGGGTTTGATTCCCATCACCTATACATGGTAGGTTGCCCATAACTGCTTGTGATTCCAGCTCCTTGGCATATCCCTGAAGGATAAATATCCTGTTACAGAGACAAATGTATTCTCAATCAAGCTCACAGCTGCTTGGTTCACAATAGCTACAACAAGGAAACAGCCTTGTTGTTCATAAACTGATGAATAGATAATGAAAATATGGCAGCTATATATAATGAAATTTTATTCAAATGTAAAGAAAAGTGAAATTCTGTAGCCAATGGACAGGGCATTCTCCACAGATGAGTGGAGAGTGGGGTCTGACTTTCACACGTACTCTGGTGCCCCATATTTGATCACGTCCCCTGGATGGGGAGGCCTGGTGACACTCAGAGGAAGGATAGCAGGCTACCAAGAAGAGACTTGATACCCTATGAGTATATACAGGGGGAGGAGGTCCACCTCAGTCACAGTCATAGGGGAGGAGAGTAAGGGGAAAATGGGAGGGAGGAAGGAATGAGAGGAAACAAGGGAGGGGATAACCATTGAGATGTAATATGAATAAATTAATAAAATATGTATAAAAAAGTGAAATTCTTTAGTGAGCAGGCAGATAAGTGGATGAAGCTGGAGAACACTGTGGCGAGTGATATAACCTGGACTCAGAGAGACAAACACCTGCGCATCCTGGCTCTTATGTGTGTCTTGGTGTTGCTTCTTTAATTTGTTTGTTTACATTAGAGCATCGCTAGAGTCCAGGAAACTGGAAAGGGACTACCGGTGGGCAGAAAGATCTCAAAGAGGAAGGTATCTGAGTTAGGAGTTCTAACTAAGCTACAATAGACACCGCGGCCAAAAGCCACTTGGGGAGGAAAGGGTTTCTTCCACTTCCACTTCTGGGTAGCCACCATCTGTCACTGAGGGAAGTCAAGGCAGTAACTTGAGCAGGAAAGGGATGCTTTGAATCCTTTGCTTCCCTCCTAGTGGAGCGGAAGCATCATCTTATTCTTCTTCTCTTGGATGTATCGCATTCGATCAGCCTTGTGCAATACTACTGTTTGCCAAGATTGTTCTAAAGCGAACATGGTTTCTAAAATGAGGGCATTTCCAATTTCCCAGAATGGCACAATTGAGGTATTGAAGATAGTTTTCGACGGGCACCATCCCTCAGTAACTTTTGTGGCAAGACAACCATACCACTGACATGCAAACAAATTCAACTTCAAATACCAGGTCAAATCTGAACTGGTGAAATGTTGAGTGAGGCAGGGTTAGCTGTCTGTATTCATTGTCCTGGAAGATAAAGTCCCTTTATCTTTAGAGAGCACACGTGTAGTTTACATGGTTGACCTTGGCAGTGAGTACACAGCCCTGCATTTCTACAGCTGCAGGTGCAGCCAATTACAGATCAACGTGCTAGAAAGAATGCATCTGTCCAGGACATACACAGACTTCTTTTCTTGTCACAAGTCCATAAATAATTTGGTAAATATTACATAGCATCTTCCTTATATTATGTACTATATGTAACCTGAGGGTGATTTAAGGTACAGGAATGGATGGCTGTTATTTATAAATACTATGTCTTCTTATATGAGGGATTTGAGCAACCTCAGATTTAGGTATCCGAGAGGATCCTGGACCCACACCCTCTAAAACACTGAGGGACAATCATATACTCACTTGCCTAGAGCTTATTGTCAAATGACAACACACAATACCAGGGTGGACTGACATCAATCCCACAGTGTGAGTCGGGGAGGGGAGCAGCATACTGATCTCCCTTGACTGGATGGACAGTGGGGACTTCTGAAGACAGCTACCCTTCCAAGACAGACTGTGGCCTCAGTGCCCTACAATGGGGGAAGAGAGGGCTCCTTTGATAGGATGCTAGTTCAGTGCCAGAAAACTAGCTTTAGCTACCTCAAACCGAAAGCAACCCAAAGGCCTGGTTTTGAAACTGGAGGTAATTAATTCCTCATGCAATGTGCTAAGACTCAATCCAGACATGTGTAGGGTTTATTTTTCTTTTTTCCTCTTTTCTTTTCTTGTTTTGTTTTTTCTTTTTCTTTCTTCTTCTTCTTCTTCTTCTTCTTCTTCTTCTTCTTCTTCTTCTTTTTTTTTTCATCTCAGACAGTTTATAGCCCAGTATGGAGTATAACCATGCAAGCTCTTGGCGTGGTACAAGTTTACTGTGTGTCTCTTTTTATTACTTTGCTCAGTTTGATCATTTTTTACATGAAGATGCATGTAATGAACTCAGCTCCTCTTGTCCATGAGATTTATGCTTCCCAGAAGGCCGATCTCACTCTATCAGTAGTCACATGGCTCGTGCGTTTCTCAGTTATGAAAAAAGATCCCTGGACTAGACCACTGAAGGTAAATGCTGAGTTTGATTTAGAATTCTGATTTCTTTTTTTTTTTAACTTAGAAAGAATTCAAACTGTTTCTCAAAATCAGATTTAAATGTGGGGTTAGAAAAAAAAAAAGGCTTCAAACTCCTATCTGGAGAATTCTAAACCTCCAAAGTTCCCCACCTCTGAGGGCCTGTCTCTTAAAATTTAGGACTCAAGGACAGATCTCTCAAATTCCCCCAAAAGAATGCACAGCTCATATTCCCTGCTCTGTTCGCTGCCTCCTTCATTGCTTAAGGATGCTGTTTCCTTATTCCACTGTGTCTCTGTCGGTGGGCTCGCCCAGCAGAAGTGGCTTCTCTTTCTCTCTTTAGCTATCTTGTGGTCTTCCGAGGGCCCTATGCTTCTAGGCCATAAGAGAGAGAGGAAAAATAAAGCTAAGTATGAAATGGACTTCTTTAAATAGACGTGACTTTGGGATGTTCTCCATCTGCATCAGATGGGGCCCAGGAAAGGCTGTACGTGGGATCCTGGGATGAGCCCTGCTGTCCGTCAAAGGCTGCCTGGATCGTTGAATGGGCTCCTGTCCTCCCTGGTTCCAGCTCTGCTGTGGCTGCGTTCATCTCCTGGCAGCCTTGACCTTGGTCCTCATTTCCATGTGTTTGCTTCTGATAAAGATGCCACGGAGTCTTCCAGTGCTATGGTTGGAATCTGAGACGCCAACCATAGGTGAATGGTTAGTGCTGCTAGTATGAGTGCAGCTAGTAGAGCTGCAAACTTTGGGGCTTGGGATCTAGCGGGCAGAATAGGTCAGTCGGGGCCAGTCAGTGTTGGTTATATACCCACCTCCTGCTTCCTGCCTTTCTCAGCACTTCCTGGTCCTCTGCAATGTCTAACCTCTAACACACATTTCCACCACCATGATCTTCCCTGACATGCTGGATGGACCCTCCAATACCACGAGGCAGATTCTTCCTCCTTTAAGTCACAACATCAGGTATCCCCACAGCAACGCTAGAGTGATGCCCTTGCCTTGTCAGCTCCTCCTTCTCGGTACGACTTCACTTTGGTACTCATTTTCTTCCAGACTCAGGAGAGCTGCTTAGGAACCTCACACAAGGTAATTCTATGTCCTGCTAGCCCTTAGCCTGGCGCTGAGGTAAGCTCTGAAGCAGACAGCAGCACACCCCATCTGATGTGCTCTGCCAACTTGTCTCATGTGTCAATCATTTTTGGACTCCCATGCCCTAGCAGAATGTTGGCCACTACTCTCAATAGGGTGATTTTGAAACCGAGCTGCGCTGTGAATGCCTTTTGGTGAGCTGGTCTGTGTTTGAATTGGCAAACTGATGCTAAGAATCACAGTTCTTCCAGCATGTTATAAAATTCAGTATTGGTATACTAAGAGGCAAAGGGGTCTTCTGATATCTGAATCCTAGTCTGGGTGGTTTAATCCTTTTAAATATCAAGTTTCTTTAATAAAATAAAAACCACCATAGTCTGAAATGCTGAACTCATGCCTTCTTGGAATGCTGGTATTCAAATTTTATGGAATTAAAAAAAAAAAAAAAAGGAAGGAAGGAAGGAAGGAAGAAAGAAAGATAGAAAGTAAATGTTTCTTTACTCTCTAGGTTTTTGGAGTCTTTAGTTTTACTGAATTTGTTTAAAAATATTTTGAGAAAAAAAGAAATGAGTTTGGTTTTGCTTTACTTATTTTGTGCTTTTTTCCCCCTTTGTAGTAAAGTTATTCTAATCATCTATATAGATAGGGAAGCACCAATTTTGACTTGGGGTGAAAGCAGGAGGGAGGGAGAAATGGGAGGATACAAGTGATGAGATAAGAATTGAAATGTAATCTGAATAAATTAATTAAATCATTAAAAAAGAAAGCATGCATTTTCATTCACTGATTTCTTTCTGACTTAAAGTTATAGATTCTTTTTTAGTTTAGCATTTTGAAGATGAATTCTAAATAGACAAGTAGTTCTGAGACTGGAAATGGATGTGGTTGAATTGCCTTGAATTAATTTTGGTGCCAATTTTTGGTTAATTTTTAACAGCAGTCAGAGAGATGAGGAACAATTTATGACCCTAACTGGGACCGCAGACCAGCCTTCAAATAACTTCCCAACTTTTTTTTAGTTTCTCTGAACAATGATGTCTTCCTAACTGTTTGTTTTAGGGGTATTTAATATTCTTTGTTTATTTGGTTTTGGTTTTGTTTTTGGTACATTTTAGAGACAGGGGCTCACTCTGTAGCCCAGCTTGTCCCTGTACTCCAGGTGATCCTCCTGCTTCAGCTCTGAGCATTGGGATTACAGATGCAATCCCAGGTGGGAGAATATTCTTCTTAAGAATGATATTTGCCCTAATTTTATGGCACATGAAGTGACTTTAAATGTGAGCTGTTATTCTTTTGTTCAGCACATTATAGCTTTACAGTAAGCTGGGCCTTTAGATTTCCGTGTGTGTTTTCAAACTTTCATAATGCTAGTGACACTGGATAACAGAACCATTTGTGTCCAGTTTCTTTCTGTGTGTTTTGGTTAGTGTTATCCACATTACATTTATGTGAAACATCGAATTTGGGGAATTAGTATCTTTTGAGGAGGAAATGAAATGGCGGTAAGGTGAGGGGTGGGAAGAGGGTGGTTGCACGGGGCATGGAGGTAGGTGGTCTGGTTGGCTTCACTACCGGCGCGCTGATAAAATGGAGCTGTCACAAAATAGCAGATCTTTTGTACCCATTTCATCTTTTCTATTCCAATTATATGAATGCAGGCACGAAATGACACTGATTCACGGGCTCTGTGTGGGCAGGAGTTCAAAGACCTCATCAACCAGAGCCGGCGAGCTGAAGTGAGGCAGGATCCCACCCCCGCCTGTGTTGGCTCTACGATAAATTAACTTCATCAAGCAACTTCATAACTTTCATGGGGAGAAATTGGGAGACTCATTAACATCATTATCTCCCTTCTCTGGCACCCACTTTAAAGCATAGCGGTGTGAGGGATAGGCTCCATAGATTTAGGGGCTAATAGAACACAGTTGAAGGCAAGCGGGATGTCATTGACGCACAAACCCGAAGCCCAAGCAGCGCTCTCTCTCTGAAGGGCAGAGGAGGGCCAGCTTTCTTCAGGTGGGATGATTCAGGAAAGGTGCACAGAAACTTTAGGTTGGAAACAGACACCTCCAACTCCAACTCTAGTTCTGTTGGTAGGTGGGTCGGGTAACCCCTTCCTGACCGTCAGGATGTGAGGGTTGGGTAGGAGAGTTCTCCATCCCCACTGAGAACGGTTCTTCTTGCTAATAGAGCATTGCATGACGGAGCAGTGTAGCCAGATTGGCTTCAGAGTTTATCCTTGCCCTGGTGATTTCACCTCACCTCAGGGAATCTCAAGGAGATCCTACTGAGTGTTCATCCTGGTGACGTTAAGGCCAAAGCCAGGCACTGACTGTGGCGCCTAATGTACACCAGTGGGTACAAGCCGCTCTCCTCACTTGGCTTTACTGTGCTTCAAGGCTGACATTTAGAAGTTGTTCTGCAGTGTGGAGTCAACAGTTCGGAGCCCAGACATCTCCTGTCACTACAAAGAGCATGAGGTAAAAAGTGTGGAGCAGGCAGGATGTCCCCTTTCAGGAGCCATGTGGCAGCGGATGGAAGTGGAACTGGCGCGAAAGCCATCCAATTGCCTGTTGCCTAGCGGATTTTTAAGTCTGCTGGAAAAATTTAAATCTGAATTCAGTTACATTCCAGAGTCTTATTTGAGGGGATTTCCCCCTTATTATTATAAGTCACAAAGCAATAAAACTATCCTTCTGAAATTTTGCTAAAAATGTTTGATGTCTTGGGCTTGTTTTTCCCAATAAAATTATGAGATGTTCTTTGCCAAAACAGACACTGGGGTTTGTTGTGAAAGCCATTAAATTATAATTGAAGCCCACTGCTATTTTGAGTCATTTGGATTTTTTCTTCCCTTCCCCCTTCAATGGTTTGATTTGAAATTTAACTATCCTGGAAAACTAGGCTGTCATTGTCTATATAGTCTAGAAAAGCGTGTGTGAAAGAAGCAATATCCTACACATCCTCCTGAAATAGACTACAAATTGGGCTAGTAATCTGATGATTTAATGCAAAACGCATTGTTATTTTAAGTGGCAGTTAATAAACTACAATAAGTAGTCTGGCTTCCTGTTGGCAAATAGGCAGAAGGATCCCGAGGGGCCGTGGGGTGAGACGTCCTGAGCTCTAGCCTTGCTGAGCCTAAGGATGGAAGTCAGACACCTCAAATTCTCAGTCATCTGTAGTCACACCTCTTACTGCCACCTCCAAAAATGGTACACACTTGGTTCCTCTGAGAGTGAGAAAGTTAAAGATGAAGATGAACATCTAAATAAAAATCCATATGGGGCAAAAAGGAAGAGACTATAGGAATGCTGTATATTGGTTCGGGCCTGGCAAATACAAAACCAGTCATTGGTGAGGAAAGGATCTTGGCACGGGTTTTAGAATTCACTTTAAAATGGATTTCTATAAAGTTGGCTGTAGAAAGCTTTTTCCTGTGGAATATGGCGCTGGGGGGTGTACATTTTCAAAAGCGGAGGAAGGAAATGGTCCCACGATGCAATAAAAATCAGAGTCAAGAGATTGAAATGACTTGTAAACCACACTTTAGCATACGTTCTCTGCCCTCCTGGATAATAGCCTTAACAGTTAGGTATGCAGAGATGCAGACACTCCATGGAAACTGAAGATGTTTATAATCTATTGCATCCTCCTTCAACTGACTCTTTGCATCGCCTGATTTTGATATGAGAGTGAATCCTGCTAAATTTAGTCTTGAGGATAAATAAACCACCCCTTGTGAGATTCCTTTCTGCTATAGGAGGATTAGTTTTGTACTGTTGGTGTGAATGAGGTGTGTTTGCACTGCCCGTAGGAACACACTGCTGCTCCCTGTTCAAGAGTCTGCTCTTGTCTACAGTCTGACAGATCCTGGAACAATGGGCCTTCGTCTTTAAAGTAGGGGTCAGTCAGACAAGAGCTACTTCTCCCCTCAAAGCTACTTATAATAGTTTGTTCTCTTCTGTCCTTCCAGACTTCCAAAACATAGCCAAGTGTGGTGGAGTAGTTTCTGGTGGCACAGATTTTGCCTGTTTTTTTTGAGACAGGATCTTGTGATATAATCTAGTTGACCTCAGACTCCCATTCTCTCGCTATGTGTCTCAGACACTGAGATGTCAGTGTGCACCACCATGGTCCTTTGACTGAGAATGCCCTCCCCCGCAACAGGCTCATGTGCTTGACTGTTCTCCACAGTCCCTGATACCATGCCTTTGCACTGCCATCGTGGACTCTGTCCCTCAGTAACTGCAAGTCCAATTAAACGCTATCTCTTAGATGTTGCTTTGGTCATTTTCCTTTTTAATCATAGTAATAGAAAAAGGACCTAAGACAACCAGCATGCACGCCTTGGCTGCAGACAGTTTGTAATTGTTTTCCCACCACCCCTACGTACCTCAAATGATAAAGCCATCAACTTGCTCACATTAGGTATAACGAAGCCCTTGGATTTGTACTTATGGATTTGTCATATAGATGAATCAGCACTGAGACTTGTGGGAGTTTCCTCGGCAGACATTCCTACCAGAATAGCTGGATGCCTAGCTAAGCATGGAGGCAGCTGGGAATCATATGCTGTATATTACAGGCCTCAAACTAAATATACTGTGTCCCCAGCTCAAAGCCACTGGTTCTCAGCCAGGGGAAATAAGTTTCCTTAATCAAAAAAGTTTTTAAAGCTAAAATGTAATTATATAATTTCCCCCTCCCTTTAGCCACTCACACGCACCCCTCCTTGCTGCCTTTTGGGCTCATCACACACACACACACACACACACACACACACACACACACACACACAC
>OU015749.1:81722835-81766912 GCA_907169655.1 Acomys percivali
ACACACACACACACACACACACACACACACACACACACACACACACAATTTCAAAACATAAAAATAAATACGTAATAAAATGAGCCATATATTCATTTGTACGGTTTTCCTCTTACTGAGTGACAATGGCCATTCTGTAAGTGAGAAAAATTAGGCACGAAGAAATTGCGAGCAGTGTGTGTGGCCCTAGAACTGGCGTGAGTATGCTCAAACCTTCCTTTTCAGCTGTTGTGCTGGCTGGTTTCCTGTCAGCTTGAGGCACGCTGGAGTCATTTTGGGAGAAGGAACCTCAGTTGAGATACTGCCTGCCCTAGATGGGGCTGTGGGAAGGCCTGTGAGGGCATTTTCTTGATTAGTGTTTGATGTGGGAGGGCGGAATCACTGTAGGTGGGTCACCCACGGGCTGATAGTCCTGAATTAGATTAAAAAAAAAAAAAAAAAGAAAGCAGGTTGAGCAAGTCCTGAGGAGCAAGCCAGTAAGCAGTGTTGCCTTCCAACCTCTGCTTCAGTCCCAGCCTTCAGGCTCCTGCCTCGGGCTTCTACCCTGCTTTCCCTGGATGACAGACTACAAGCTGTAAGATGAAGTGAACCTTTCCTCTCTATGCTGCGTTTGGCTGTGGTGTTTTATCACAATAGAAACCTAGCTGAGACAGACATGCATTGGCACAATACTAGTCTCCTCTCCAGACAAACTGGCCAGAGTTTGGGGAACTCAAGGGGGAGCACTGGCATTTTAAAGGCACCCTAGATACTTTCAATATGTAGCCACCTCTGCAGGGATGGGGATGCTGTAGTCTGTAGTCTAGAGTCAGAGAAAGCTCCATCCCTACTGACCCATCATTAGTTGGTATTCTTGGTGGAGCCCAGGGCTAAGATTTTAATGACTTCTTACTCACTGGGGACCTGTGAAGTGTCTCAGTGGGTGACATGCCTGCTGTGAAAACCTGGAGACCTGAGTTTGATCTCCAGAACCCACAAAACAGTGGAAGGAGAACCACTAACTCTACAAATTCATCCTGTGCCCTCCACATGCATGCCATGGCACACATGTAGCCATCTTCCCACCCCTCCCTCCTCTACACACACACACACACACACACCCTTCACACATATGCACACATACTATTATCACTACTAAATATGTAAATTAAAAGAAGGTTGGGATATTCATCACACATATGTACACACAAATAATAAAAATAGCAATACAATGATCAAGAAGTAAATGTAAACTTCTGGGCTGAGGAGTGACATCACAGGCGTTCTCGCGGCCTGGGGCAGAAGCTGTATCGTCCCGCTATGCAGAATCTCTCGGAAACATGTTCTCATTAAAGACACAAAGGCAACAAGGTCACAGGCAAGGGCGAGTGGCAGCAAAGGGTAAAAGGCAATTGCCATGGCACAGGAAGCATTTTCAGAATGTTTTTTAGATGTTGGTTATCCTCAGTGAGAAATAAAAACCATATCCAGCACTGCAAAGTTACATTTGAGTTCTCTCTCCCCAGAATTATTAGGAACTGGCCTTTTATTTTGCGAAGGTTGGAGTTGATTCTGAAACTTCGAATGACAGTAATGAGTCAAGGAGACTGGTCAGCATGGCTCTCCTGGGCTGGTTTTCACAGGGGGGCGGGGCTCCTGGGCTGGTTTACACAGGGGGGCGGGGCTCCTGGGCTGGTTTTTACAGGGGAGGGCACCTGGGCTGGTTTTCACAGGGGAGGGCTCCTGGGCTGGTTTTCACAGGGGAGGGCTCCTGGGCTGGTTTTCACAGGGGAGAGCTCCTGGGCTGGTTTTCACAGGGGAGGGCTCCTATGGCAAATATGGAGCTTACAATACAACAATTTCCCTCTAGCTGCTGGAGGCTGCAAGTTTGGGATCAGAATACTTAGGGAAAGTGTCTTTCCAAAGCTCCCTCCTGGGCTTGCAGAGGCCACTCTTGCTGTGCATCCTACTGTCCCTGCAAACCTCCTCTCCCTCCACACCTGTCAGAGTAGGATGCCGCAGTAACTGTTGTAGCTGATTCGTCTTTTGAGGTTGTTAATTTTTTTTTTTTTTTTTTTGCCCTAGAGATACACTCCTGAAAGAAGCAACCTAAAGGAGAAGAATTTACTCTGGCTCAGGGTTTGAGAGGCTAACGCCTAGCATGGGGTGGCTATGGTGGCTGATGGTCCAGTGTTCGTGGTCAGGACGCAGTGTTCGCGACAGTAAGCAGGACTGGCCTATGGCTCTCCCAGCCCAACCGTATGATCTACCAGCTGAGTTACAAACTCCAAAGAGCCCAGCCTCCCAGAAGAGTCACTCCAGCAGAAGACCAAGTGTTCAAAACACGCACCTTCTGGGACACTCCACAGTCAAACCCAACAAGGGCAAGTCACCAAACACAGCACACCGGGGACAGGAAAGGCATCAATATTGTAAATTGGGGAGAGGGTGCTAGGAGGCAAAATTGAGCCTGTAAAGGGGGTGCTGAACTATGTGAAATGTTCACAAATAGTGCCTACGAGCCTTGTCTGTTAGGAACTTGGGCTTTGTCAGAATAGTCCCAAACAGAAACAATGTTGTCCTTGAGGAGACGTTTCCTAATAGATATATAATATGTTACATATTATATACTGCACATTACATATTATATAATATATGGTATATACCATATACCACATCATACATTGTACATTATACATTATATGGTATATATATATATATATATATATATATATATATATATATATATATAATATACATTTTGCCCAGGTCAGAGCAGAGCACTGGCTTAAGGAGACCCTGACTTGGTTTTCTGTTATGATAGCTGCTAGATGTACGCGGAGCAACACAATCTCTTCCTTATGAGCGTCCTCATCTGTAAGTCCCTGTGGTGGGCAAGTGGGATTATCGACTACAGCGTTTGCCCATGGCCCTATTCTGGGAGGCTCTCAACAGATCCATGTACTTTCTCATGCACAGAGATCTCACTTGAGTGCAAGTCGGAATTAGCACTGGGTAGGAACTGGTATGAAACAAGAAGGTTCAAGCAAGGGCAGGCGGGCCACAAGAAGGGAAAGGCCGTGGCTCGTAGACATATGTTGGATTCTGTATTTTCTTTGGACAGTTTCCAATTTCAAACATGTCAGTTTCACAGAGCACAGCATGGCTTGAGTTAGGAGCAAGCCCTCTCTCTGAGTGTAAAAGGTTATGTCACGTGCCTCCAGCATATGCGCTGCCTGCTGCCGCTGCCCCGAAATAACTTAGAAAGGGGGTGTCAGACATATCTGATTTCTTGTTCACAGTGTCAGGCCCAGAAGGCCCCAGAGCAGGCAGGGGAAGCTGAGGAGTTGAAGTGTTTGTTGAGGGGAGAGGGTGGCGTAACGCATACCCCAGTTATCTTCAGGGTTTTCTGCTAATTAACGCGTTCTTAGAGCACATTCCCGTGCTCTGTGGTCACAGAAAGAAGATCTGATCTGTGAGTCACTAGCTTCTCCCAGCCCAGCGATGCAAACCTGTGCTTGCTTCTTGGGCAGCTTGTTAAGAACGTGGACTTCCAGGCTCCACTCTGGGGACCTAGTGCAGCAGAGACTGCGATTGTGTAAGATCCCTGGTGATTCCTGCACACTGTGGGAAATACGGCCCTGGGTGGGACTGTTGCTTCCTCCCCGTTCTTCTGGAATCTTCTTTGGTTGCCTTCATTAAATGTCTTCATGAATCTCTTAGTCGTGTGTCTGGCTTCCGAGGCCTTGACGAGATGTAAATATTTGATAAGTGGAAAGAACTAGCGTCCTCCAAACCATGGTTCAGTAGTCCAACCCTGTGTATGTGTGTTAGACTAGATGCTTTGAAACCACTCCTAGAAGGAGAAGGGGGTGGTAAGTGGTTTTAAATTTCCCTTTAACCTGCAGCTGTCATTAATGGACCACCTATTTACCCTGTGTGTGCAAACTTAGGTAACCTCCGCAACGTTCTCAGAGCCAGCTTCTTTTTTATTTTATTTTATTTTATTTTATTTTATTAATTTATTCATATTACATCTCAATGGTTAGCCCATCCCTTGTTTCCTCCCATTCCTTCCTCCCTCCCATTTTCCCCTTACTCCCCTCCCCTATGACTGTGACTGAGGGGGACTTCCTCCCCCTGTATATGCTCATAGGGTATCAAGTCTCTTCTTGGTAACCTGCTGTCCTTCCTCTGAGTGCCACCAGGTCTCCCCATTCAGGGGACGTGGTCAAATATGAGGCACTAGAGTACGTGTGAAAGTCAGACCCTACTCTCTACTCAACTGTGGAGAATGTCCTGTCCATTCGCTAGATCTGGGTAGCCAGCTTCTTTTATATACGTTAATTAAATCATTTATTTACTTTTCATCCCATTCATAGCTTCCCCTCCCTGCTCTTGTCCCAGTCCTTCCCTCTCTACTCCTTTCTCCCCATCCACTCCTTCTCCTCAGAAAACAGAAGGCCTCTCCTGGATATCACCTAGCCTTGACCTATCAAGTTGCGGTAAGACTAGGTGGCTATCTTCTTCTATCGAGGCTAGCCAAGGCAGCCCAGTTAGGGGAAAAGGGATCCAAAGGCAGGCAGCAGAGTCACAGACAGCCAGAGCCAGAACTTTTAACCTTCAGGTCACAGATTAAGATTGGCAATAGCATCCCACATCCTCAGTAAGGAAGGCAGGTGCTAAGGAGGGGCCTCGGGGCAGACCTTAGTCCTCTGCAGTAACAGGAGCAGACATTTAGCATTAACACTGAGTGGGTTCCTGGCATCGGTTTATGAGCCCTGAGCCGGGACCTCACCTGCTGTGGGACTCTCTTTGGGAACTTCCTGAGATGCAGAGTTGAAGTGCTTTTCCAGAATGAGGCCGAATTAGGATTGGCAACAGGCTTCTACACCTTGAGTAAAGAAGGCAAATATTAGTCATCTTCAAACATAGCAAATGAGGGAGAAGAAAGGATTTCAGTCAGGGGGAAGAACAGGTGCAGAACCAAGAGAGTGGGCGTGGAGAGCGGAGCGCAAACGGAAGGCAAGGCTAGTCCAGAAATGACTGTAGCCTTAGCCACACCACATATCACAACTATATGGCACTTAGTGCCTCAAAGGAACAGCACAGCCTGTGACTTGACAGACGCACGTTTTCACTAGATGCCAACGCTTCTAATCCTGAAGTGAGAAAGACCAGTTGTCTTCTTTCTTTGGGGAAAAGCTGCTCAGTCAAAACAGCGCTCCACATTCCACCCTCTCGCAATGGGCAGAGTGGCTGACGCTGCTTTGTCTCATAGTTATGATCCGTGACGATTACATTACCTAGAATAACAGTCCTTGGAGTAAGAGTGACAAATTCATCACTGCCTCTGAAATCATCGCCCAGTCACTTAAATAAATATCCGCTTAGCTAAATTACTTTTTCTGTCAGTGTCAGTGAGAAAGAGTTCCTGAGAGCCTTTGTCTGAGGCAGGAATGAAGAGCCGAGGCCTGGGCAAAATGAAAGTAGAGTTTTCCACACACTCCAAACATCCATGCTAGGGAATGAATGTGTGGTTCTCAATGCCTAAGGAGAATATTCGGCCCCAGGGTATGACCGGGGATCCCACTCACCTGCATATGGAAACCTCCTAGAAAGGAAAGAGGTAAAAAGCACCACAAAACCCATTGTGGCGCCTGTCAGTTTGGGAGAGCTGGGCATTGTGAATGTCTCCTGGGTGGCTTCTTAAAAATCTCCTTAAGCTCCAGCAAGTCTCTTGTTTTCTCTGACAGCCCGGGCAGTTCCTGGCACCCAGCAAGGATCTAGTTTGACGTGGGACTCTTGGCTTGGGTGTTGGTTGATGGGGCTCAGCTAATCAGCTCAGCTGGCGGGTCATAGGAGTGGCTCTCTTCTCTGCCGTGCCTTCTGTGGCGCTCTGCTGGACCTTGGCTTCATAGAGTAGGCACATGATGTGTAAGGTAGTTTTAGAGGAATAAATTAACCAAGCTGCCAAGAGTGCTGAGCACTGATGTGATACAGGTGGCTTTGAACCCAGGTGGATTGGGCCAAACCATGGTTCCCTACCATGCCATGCCATCTTTGTGTGCTATCTGAACTGTAGCTTTGAAGTTTTGTCCCAGCCGCATAAATTCCTACATCTTATTTTTTACAGGGCTCTTTCAGAGGACACTGAAGCAAGGGTTTATTCAAAGAGGAATGGGGAGGCATGGAGAAAGAGAAAGCCTCTAAGATGCATGCCTAAGATGCTTTGGCTACAGTAGATAGCATCCTGGAATCTTCCACCATAAACAAGGTGGTTTTGAACCAGGCACTCAGCTCTCTGGCTCTGCATTTGAAAGCTGGAAGATGAGATCAGATGTTCTCTCTAGTTTCATTCAGTCTCCCAATCTATAAATTTAATTTACTTAGCAAACAGAGAAAGATATGTGATGGTGGTGGGAACAGGGGATCATTTTCACCAGCAGGATCTAATTCAGTTTGGGGTTTTATATTACAGGGATATGTTAGTTAGAGAGCTCTGTAGACTGCAATTATAAAAACCCAACCTGAACCAAGCCGCGTATGTTCAAACTGGAGGATTTATTGACTTTGTTACTGGGATGCATCTTGGATTCCAAAGATGGAGGCGTGTGGGCAGTTTGGGAAGGGCTTGTCAACCAGAACTAAGAGCCCCCATATCTTTGCTCCTCAGCCTCTCTGATGCCAGCATTCTCTCACAGAATGTTTACCTGGCCATGCGGCCAAGCAGCAGGCAACGAATCTCTTATATTTGATTGAATTTCTTCAGGAAGCTATGTTTCCAGCCTGGGCCATATGCTAGTTACCTCAGTGTCACTGTGACTAAATCATCTTCCAGAAACAACTTTAGGGAGGAAGGGTTCTGGTTCAAATATCCTGACACCACATACATGGACAAAATGCCATGGTGGCAGGAGGATGTTGCACTAGACAGCTGTTTGTATCACAGGGGATGGGAAGAGGAATGGAGAATGCTGGCACTCAGCTAGCACTTTTTTTTTTATTTTTTATTTTTGTTGTTGTTCCTTTACCCTGGGCAGGCAACCAGCCATAAGGATATTGTAAAAAAAAAAAAAAAAAAAGGTCAGCATAGGCCTTCCACTCTCATTTAATCCTTTCTGGAAACATGCTCAGGAAAAAAAAAAAACCCGGAGGAATGCTCCGCCACTTTCCTATACAGCTCTAAAAATGGCCAGGTTGATGAGATTGATTAACCCTCAGGTCCCGCTGGACTGATTGACTGCAGCCAGCTGGACTGAATGAGATAATAGACATAGTGCAAGCCCACGTGACTGAGAAGAGCGTGGTCACGGCCACTGAAGAGCCAGGTGAACGCTTCTAGATGAGGAGAAAGGAAACTCCATTCATGCAGCCTGAAGGCTGAGCTGGAGAGCTGCTGAAGGCTCAGTTTCACTCCGAGGCAGTGGTCCAATGGCTAAACCTGGGACACACATCTTAGAATTCTTGCTGTCTTTACCTATGCGAGACTAGTACCTTACATTTCAATGGGAAATTGAATAACTTATTCAAGGCTTCATAGCCACTTGGAGATAATTCTAAGTACTAGGGGTGGGGGAAGGAATCTAAAGAATTACTCCCTTCCCTCCCTAAAAGTTATGTGCTCTCGTACAGACTGAGTTGGTCCAATGTAAAATTGAATAGTACAATATTCTTCTCCAAGGTAAGCCTCCATTCAATTCCCAACTTTATAAAACTGTCAGAAAGATTTTGTCTCTCCATTTAAAGGTGGGCATTAAATGTATCTCACGTTTCTTATAACTCTTAAACCTCTGACCCCTCGATCCCCAGACTGGAGCCACAAGGTATCCTTGTGGCATTGCTACCAGTGGGACGTGTTCTTCTTTGAGGGGTTGAGGCACTTGGAGCTGTGGAAGGATTTTCTTTGTGTGAAACTCAGCTCCCTTGCGCTCTGTCACGCTTGACAGGGCTGTTCATGAACCACTTCCTTTCAACCCCTGGCTGCATTTCACAAGCTATTAAAAACACGAGTGCTCTCTTTGCTTGTGTGTGTGGCATCTAACCATTTATTTTGAATATTGCATATTTGGGAAAACATTCAAAATAGAAAATGACAGCTTTGGGGGATTTTGCCTGTGCCCCGAGTGAACTGGGTCTATAATCTGAAACATACCTACATTATGCAGGAATGATGATCGTGGTCTGTTGCTGGGACTATTTTTTTTTTAATACTTGAAAGCTCCATTTTTCTATTTTCAGGGAATTTTGTTTTGATTTCTGTTTTCCATAGACAGTAGCAGACACCCACCTCCCTGAATCATTCATGGCCTTCCCTCACTGTTTTTATTTTGGCTCCAAAGAGGTTTTCCTTCTCCAAAAATACCCTCTAGACCATACAAGATTTTTCTCAGTATTCTTTAAACCAATGCAATCTTTTGATAAGTGATGTTCCTACACTTTATTGACACTTTCAGGAACATTTTATCCTCTTGTAAACCCCGTGAAATACTGATCATTCTTCCCTCCCAGTTACGGGCCGAGGAGGAACCTGAGTTTCTGTGGGTAACTGAAGGTCACACAGGGTCAGGTTAGTGTGCAGGGTCTATGTCTAAAATGCCTACACTTTTTAATTGTCCATCTGTCCATTCACCCATCTAGCCAAAAGCAATAATTAAACTCCAGCGAAACAGTAAACAGGCCATTCGCTACCCCAGGAGCCTATAGAAGCTCTTAGAATACACTGTCAGTTCTTCCAACAGGGCTGGAAAAGTACCCACTTCAGAGACAGTAGCTGAGCGTGATCATGACTGATAGCATCCTGACTGACTACACTGAAGGTCGCCCACGCTAACGCAAACTCTTGCTCATACATTCCACACAGGCTGTTCCTTTTTCCAGTGAGGGCTAAGTGCAAGCCGACAGCTCCGGAGCAGGTGGGAGAGGCTCCTTCGTTCTTCTCCAGGCTCAGCTGGCAGTGTCCCCACCACGCTATCTCACAGGTACCAAAGAACACACCAGGCTTCCAGTTCTCTCTGCCTTTCCTTCATAGTTACTCTTAGTGGCTGCTGATTGGAATTTCTCACAAGGAAGACAGTTGTGTCCTTGGGGTTGGAGAGATTGCTCAGTGGTTAGGGACACTTGCTGTTCTCATAGAAGACTTCAGTTTGGTTCCCAGTGCCCTTGCTGGGTGCCTCTTAGCTGTCTTTAACTCTAGGCCCAAGAGATCTGGTTCCCTCTTCTGGCTTCCACAGGCACCTGCAGGCATGTGGTAGACATACTTGTGCTTATGCAGTGCATACAGGCACAAATAAAATAAATAAGAAATAAAGGAAAGGAGGGAGGAAGGAAGACAGACAACTGTGTTCTAGTCAGAGGCTGTCAAACATTTAATAAAGGCCCACATATATAGGATTTCGTGAGGTGCTTGCCTTGGAAGCAGGTTTCATGAAGAACATTGCAAAACTCAATAATTAAATATTATTTTATTGCACATGTTCTTATAAATCAAAATGAAAAGTGTATGTTGAAAAAAAAACTGTCAAAACTTAGATAAAGACCAGCTATTTCGAGTGCCCTATAGGTGAGTGCATAATCAGAAGTAATGCTCATCAACCCAGCATGCTGGACAGAGCACTGATACCCTAGGCAGGATTTGGTCATCACTTAGCTGAATCCTCAAGACCTTAAACTGCGTTTTATGTTCTTCTTCCTGGTCTCCTGGGAAGTCTTCTTCAGTTGTCATTGTGCCTTGCTATCCCTCTTATTCTTCAGACAGAACACCCAGGGAAACCTCAGGTCTGGAAATGACTCTGTGGCTCTTCAAACAGCGAGTGCAGCTCCTGGGGGCCTGCAGAGAAGGAGAGTTCACTGGCCTCATGCGTCTGCTGGACGTCTTAGCATGCACCCATGGGAAAGTGGGCGGGTGCTTAGGGTTTCCTTCGCAAATGCTTGATCCCAGAGCCAGAACTCAAAAAGCATGCGTCACTCCCAGTAATTGGTCTCTCAGTGAGCAGAACTAGTGATAAATGTGTCTGGCTTCTGTGTTCCATCTTTGTTCTGCGTTTGAAACGCCCTAGAGTCCAACTGGAGCACAACACGGTGAACGGGAAACCGGTGTTCTAGTTCAGTGCCACTTGACACCTATATTTGCTTGGCGGCCCTTTGTTGTAGGTGTCCATCTCCCACCTGAGTTCCTGCCAGGGTCGGGTGAGCGGTCGGCTGCCCCGACAAGGCACTAGCTGTTGGCCTACAGTCTCACATCTCTACGCGAATCAACCTCTTTACACGAGCAGTCCTGCTCATCCATACACCATCTTCTGAGCCCGTTATGAAGGGTTAGTGGAGCAGAGCACATGACCCCTGTCCTGCCTCTGCTGCCCCTGGACCGCGATGCACTCCAGGTGCAGGGAGAGGCAGAGAAATATGCTTTGTCTCTTGTGCTGGGTTTCCGGGACATCTATCGGCAGAGAAGCAGGCATGGCTTCTCCCCTCTTATTATCAAAGTTACCGTAGCATGGTGCTTGAGCAACCTGGAGTCTTACAGCAACTTTTTTGAACCCCAATTTGATTGGAGCACATCTTGTGAGCTGTGATCTTACATTGTAAGGAAGCCGACCAATAGCATAGTATACTTACATTTATGAGGTACAATGTTCTCAGAACGATGTCCTATGCCACCACAGACCTAAAGCAACAGGCCAAGAAGCCTTGAGCTGAAGTCTTTGAAACGGTGAGCCAAATTAAAACTTTCCCTTCTTATGAAGTTTATTAGCTCAGCTATTGTGTCACAGTGACAGAGACTGGACCAATACAGAAAGTGTGTCAATTTTCATTAGTCTATGTAGGTGTGGCTACATCTATTTTAGTAAAAGATTTCATCTCTTATAATCGTGTACTAAAAGTATAGCAAGTTTTGTATTTATGTCCTTTAAACAACTACAGTGATAAAGAAATGAACCATTTAAGATTAAAATACACTACTGTTTTTAAAATCTTTATATATAAGTGAGTCAAGAAGTCTGAAAAACTTGAAAGCTGCCCGGGAAAAAGAAACTCCATAGCACCCGTCTTCTGGCATTGTCTCTGCCTCAAGGAATCACACTGTTCAATATCTACTGTGCTTTGGAGCCATAACTGCCAGAAGGGTCAAATATTGATGAACATGCAAAATAAATCTATTCATCAAGAAGCTCAAGACTATATTTTCACCACTGACTTAACTTTGCTCTCATAGCCAACAAATTTTAAAACTATGACAGGAAGATACTCAGCCGGGCGCTTCCCCTTCCCCTTCAGTTGTCCAGCCCTTGGAATCACATCTAAGGGGAGGCAAGCAGAAAAGGCCAGAAGACCAGCAGACAAAGCAAGGCTGGGGAGGGTAGCACCCAGGACTGTACAAGCCTGACTCCTGCCCAGCTCCGTGCCTGTGCTTCCTCAGTGTGCCCGGTGAGTGAGTCCCTCAGCACCTCCCATCTGTTTCCTCAGTGCTCACAAGAAAAACAAGCAGAAATGCAGATTTTTTAACTTGTAAATTAATTTGTGAAATTGACATGTTATCCATATGTGTTCTTTCACATTAGTTTTCTGCAACTTAGTGCTCTTAAAAACACTTTTAAAAGAAAACATACTGTTGCACCAACCAAGGATGACAAATGCAATGAACCTAGACCCCCTGTTCAGATCTAGTCAATGGACAGCTCATTCTCCATGGTTGTGGGGAGAGGCGCGACTGCCTCTGACGTGAACTCTGGTGCCTGCTATTTGGTCCCAGCGTGCACTCGTAGGAAAGGGAAGCAGGCTATCTGGATGAGACCTGATAAGCTGTGGTCATATGGTGGGGAGGAAGCCCTCTTTTGTCAGAGGTCTAGGGGACGGGAACAGGGTGAGAGAGGGAGGGAGGGTGGGAATGGGAAGATACAAGAGAGGGGATAACAATAGGGATGTAATCTGAATTATTTATAAGAAATCAAAAATTAAAAAAAACATAGTTAAAAACATAATCTTTATTTTGTGACTATGATAGCTCCTTGCTTTTTTTTTTTTTTTTTTTTCACTTCTAGGGACTATAGGGGCCAGTCCTTCTACATGTGAGGCAAGCAAGCTCTCTACCATCACCAACCTATACATATATACCCAGTGTGGTTCAGCAACTTTCAGTGCTCCTTGGTGCTTTCTCTGCCTTTGAAGTTATTTCTATTTATAATTTATGCTTATCCACCCATATAAATAAATGAAACCTGTTTAAAAGGTAAAGAAAAATCCTTAAAAACTATATAGAGAAACCAATAAAGCTACAAAGCTTCTGCTTGGCCTCTTTAGTCATCATTAAAAAAAATGATTCTTAGCATTTTACAATTTACTTTTGTGTACAGTTCTTGCTGTATAGAAACTGTAACAGGACCTGCCTCTAGAGGAGTTGCAGGTGTGGCTGCTGTGTCATGTGTGCATCAGTAGGTGGCAGAGAGGAGAGAGGCTGCATCTAAGCTCAGTGTTCTGATCTGTAAACATCCGACCGATTAGTAGCCTGACAGTCCCTGAAAAAAAGTGAGCCTGAAACGACCACCAGTCCAGAGCTGAGAGGCCTGGATGGGCTTCCAGGGCAGGGAGTGAGCAGGAAGCTAGAAGAACTCTGCCTGGGACTGCCCCTCCCCGCAACCCCCCACCACCCCGCAAGAGTAAATAAGCCTGAGATGGACAACCCTTGCACGGGGTCCCTCAGGCTGACCTGGGTGAGGGGCAAGCCTGGGAAAACCACCAGACTGGTGTTGTGCAGGCCCAGGCAGGGGTTAAGTGGTGTGGGGGCAAAGCATGCCCAAGATGGCCACTGCCCATTGCCAAAATGCACAAGTACGGAATAGCTGGGCAGGTTTGGTGGCTTAGTTGTAATTTTATCATTAAGGAGACCAAAACATGAGGTCCCCAAAGCAAACTAGTTAGACTAGCCAGTTAGTGAGCTCTGGAGTTCAGTGAAGGACCCTGCATCATGGAATAAAATAGAAACCAGTTGAGGAAGACACTAGACATCAGCTTATGGCCTCTATACATGTCTGCATACATACCTGTGAACATGCATATACACATGCAAACACACGTACATATACAACAGAGAAAAGGCAAAAGAAAACTGTGATTAAGGTTGTTGCTCTTTCTCCTTGAAGTCAACCAGGACAGGGTAGTGAGACTGTATTGCTGAAGATACTTTATACTTTATTCACAGGACTCAGAGAAATCAAGTTGGAGCTGATCTGAAATTTTCTTCCTCCTGGCTAACTTCCATACTTCCAGAAGGTGCATCTCAGGTTATTAGGGGTGAAGTCATCAATGATCAAATGCAGTTGTGGGATGCTGTAAACTAAAATAACAACCTGTCTAGAAAGATATGTCTACCTGGTGCAATAATGGCATAGCTACTATGGGAGCAACCAACAGCTTTCTGATTGGAATAGAGGCTCACTTCTCAAGAGGGAGGTCATTGCTAGTACCATAACCTGGTCAAAAGCCCATGACTGGGGAAGTCATAGGACCTGGGAGGAGGGAGGACCTACTAATGTTTTATTAAGTTGATACGTTGTCAAACTGCCTTCTAAGTACGTATTTATATTTACATCCATTTGCTGGCACTACTCTCAGTCTTCAGTCTTCATCAGAGAAGCTTTTTTTTTTTCCCCCAGCGTGTGATGATTAATGCAGAGACTCACAGCTGGGCAAAGTGCTGAGGATAAGCCACTGTTTTGTGCTTGGTCCTAAGTGGGATGTCCATATCATCCTCTCCATCTATACCCCCATCTCCAAGACCTGGGGAACGTCACAGAGGAGGGGCCAGAAGAAGTACAAAAGCCGGGGGACAGGGAAGATTGCAGTGTCTTCTGGACATGACATATTTGTACTGTGAGTTTATTGCAGTTGTGGCTCCTGCACACAGCCATACAGGAATGGGCCAGTCAACGTTCTGGCATGCATGGGGGGTGGGTCATGAGGGTCTAGCTCTCCCGGAGGGAGTGAGGTCAGCTGATGGTTGCGACGGGTGGAGGTGTCATTTTCTTTCGTGGTGTCTTCACTAATAAGTCATTCATGCTCCAGTAAAAGCTCCCCACTCATGCATGTGTAGGTAACCACAATCAGTGTGACAGATGGAGTCCACTGCAACACACACACACACACACACACACACACACACACACACACACGGCATCAAAGTAAGGAGCATTTTTGGAAATAAGAAACTTTAAACGGGAGATAAAGGGGGATAAGAAAGAGTAATGGGAGTAAAAAATGACTAAAATCCATTATACACATACAAGAAATTGTCAAAGGATAAATAAAGCATGGGCATAGACTTACAATGTAACTTAAGACATTAAATGAAAAATATGATTCTACCTAAAGTTCCTTAACATTCCATTAGAGAAAAATTTAAACTTCCTTATCAATATGTGTAGTTAAAAAAAAAAAAAGAAACAGTAATTTGAAGTGGTGAATTTCCAAAAGAAAATTAAAATTAAAAAATTATAAGTAAATTCTAGGATATACAGATGCCATCAATATGTGAATTACTGGTCAAAACCAGGACATTTTGGACCATTTTACTTCCAATTGCTGAAATAAAACTTAAGAACTCACAAAGATATTTGCTGACCTGGGCAGAATTAACTATAATTAAATAAAGTATATCAAAACAAAGTGGACAAAAATGCCAAAATATACCTGCGACTCCAGGGTGTTCTCTAAACTAGAAACCTGGGGAATATATCATGCGCAGCCATACTGCTTAGTGACAAAAAAAAAGAAATCTGACATTAATGCATGCAGAACTGTGTCTATTGTATTCACGCTTGCAAAATCTAGAAGCGTGTTGAGGAAAAATGGGCACACTCCTTTGCTGAGAGTCTTCACATTGTCACCAGTTGTATCCTTGATCTAGATTAATGCTTTATTTCTCTATGAGAGTCTTGATGTTTTTCTCAGCATTCTCACGCCTAAAGTTGCACCTAATATTTGTGTAATTTTGTGTTTCACTCCTTTGTACATGACTTCTTTCTTTCTTACAAGGTCTTGTGATCTCTTTATTGTTAGCATAATGAAAATTTCATAATGATATGATGACTCTTGGTGGGGATGTAATATATATGAGAATATAATAATAATAATAATAATAATAATAATAATAATAATAATAATGATAATAATGAGTCTGCAAAATTTTTCTGATTTTTTTAATGATTGACTTTCTTTCTGGCATGAATTTCCTTTTCTAGGAATTGGATGTTATGAATAGCGCCCCAGTTTTATCTTTATCTTCTATGATATTGTATTTTCATCCTTTTGTTCTTTTAGAGAGAATTCTCTGACTTGTATTTCAGCCTTTTGATGACCTAAAATATTCAGTGGTTATATTTTTAACAGTCAAGAATTCTTCAAAAAACAAAATACAAAAAAAGAGCTGGATGCAGTGTCTTATGTCTGCCATCCCGGCACTGGGAGGCTGAAACGGGAACATTGCTGTGACTTTGAGGTCAGCCAGGCTAGAACTCGAGAGGCTATCTCAAAGTAGAAAAATGTCCTCTGATGTTTTCCTTCATGGCAAACTCTTGTTTCATGATTCTTTGCATTTTTTCCTGCTTCCAGTAGTGCCCTTGTAAAAAGAATCTTTCTCCTTTTGTTTGTTTGTGTCTCTTAGCTTTTCTTGGAAGCCTTTAACTGTCTAATGTCCTTGGCTGCCTTTTCATATGAAGAAAAAAAAAAAAAAAGAGTTAGGAAGCTGATTGGGAACTGCTTCCTTCTGGGAACCAGTTCCTGAGTAGCCTTGACATTGGTGCCGGTGTTGTAGAGCTTTCAACAGGATGCTGCCTCGTCTGCTCTCCTGCCTGGGCTTTAAGTCTGGTTGCTGTTCAGAGGTAGATGGGAAAGGGAGCCTGGGGTGCCGCTGTTCGGCAGCTACCGGACTGAGCTAGAGGCCGCTGTCTATGTCCAGAAGTAAAGTGCTAAACTCACCAAAGGAAGTTCCCAGAGACACAAGCAAATCTACCCTGAACCATTCATGCCCTTCGCCCACCTCCTTCCTCACTCCTGCGCTTTCCAATACTTGAGCATTTTCAGAGTTCCTGGGTAACCCCAGCAGCTTCTCAGCCGCAGAACCACACAGACATGTGCACTTCGATACTCCTGTGCCATGTTGGGGCCATCCTAGTGGCATATTTGCATGTTTTACAGCTATGGCCAGAGCTGCCTTCTTATGCTGGTTTTGTTGTTTCCTCTTGTACTTACTGTTGTGGGTGCCTCTGGAGAGCACAGAGTTAGCAATGACCATGGCATCACAATACCCCAGGAGTGGAGCCCTTGTCTTTTGACTATATGAAGAGCTGGCCATTAAGGGACTCTCTCCTTTCCACAGTGCCTGAGTTTGGTTCCCACGGCATCTTAAAGTCATGATGAACATCAAGTGCTACCTAAAGACACCTAGTATTTCTTGGAGGAGACTGGGAGATCAGATGAACAGAGACAAAATCCAAGGGGCTTTCATTTTATGGGTCCCTCTGAGATCGGTCTTTCATGTTTCATATAGCAGTTTTCAAATGTTAACTCTCTTCAGTTTGTTTATCAATCTATTGATTTGATACAAAACAAAACTAATTGGCTTCCAAGTTATTTAGGCTACAAATCATTAATGTACCCCTGTGAGCTGTCTGAAGTTCAGCACGTTTAAGTTTTCCAACTTACTTTTCTAGATTCGGGGGTGGGGGTGGGGTGAGTAGATTTGAGTGATGATAATATTTGAACTGCTGACGAAATGACTGATGATTTGTTCAAGAACCAAGCAGTTTGTTTGCTTATTTATTGAATTTCTTGAACTGGCTTTAAACGCCAGACAAAATGAATGCTGATTCCAAGATGAGGAAACGCCAGCTCCATGGTAGCAGGTTAGCAGGGGAGGCAGGCACAGGAGCACATCACGGGGACTCAAGGTGGCAAAAGTGTAAAGAGATGCATCATGGGAGTGCAAATGATAACCAAGCAACCCAGCCAGGGAGCATGGTGACATGATGAGTCCCGCTCTCCTGAGGGGTGGTGGCACCTGAGAATAGAGCAGCAGCTGGCGAGAGAATGGGGAGTGTGAATGCAGCGTCACCGAGACAGCACAAGCAGAGCTCACAGAGGAAGACTTGATGTTGTGCAGGAGGGCACAAAAGATTTCGTATTTGTGGACTTCCTGGCAAAGACTCTCACAGTCCACTCATGTGAATGAAGGTTCTTTTAGCTCCTAGATATGTGAGGTCTCTTGGACATTCAAGAGACTTCGAGTTTCTCAAGATACTCGTCTTGGTGGATACATCTGTTGTATGATCCGGTATGGTTTCCAGGGAAGTGTGCATGTTTACACTTGTGTGTGTGTGCAGGTGTGCTTGTACTCTGTCATCTTTGGCTCTCACTGGTTTCTTCCCCTTAGCTGTTTCAGTTTGACCTCTGCCCTCTGCCTATTAGATTAGCGTATAATCTAATATGCATGTATATATTATACACACAAATATACACTAATGTGGTCTATTGGGTTACGCTCCGCTGTGCTTCTCTGTGAATTCTCTCTCTAATTCTCTAAGAAAACAGCTGCCATGCTCTATGAAAAGCCTTGTGCTCAGGCTGGTACAACAAAGAAGACTTCTTTGCTGTGAGCTGGCTCGGCCGGCCCCCGGATTCCCCGAGAAGGTGTTCCTGCCCAGGGCTGTGATGGAACTGAGATGTAGCCTTCTCTCTTGAGACATACAGGGAACTCTAACTCGGCACTGGAACTCTGCCGCTGAGGTTAATGTGAATTTTCCTAACTAGGTTGTTCATAAAAGAGGATATCTCAGTCACTGAAAGTTCTCAGATTTCCTTAGAATCCAGGGCAAGCCGATAGGGGCATCATACAGGGTTGTTCCCTTGGTGGGGGTCGGACATTGCTTTGCTTTAGTGTTTCCTTGTCAAGATCATAGCATGGCTTGGTGATTGCTTATTTTAGAATTGTGGCTACCCTCATCCATAAAACACATCTATAAAGTGATGGAGACCATAGAGGTTAATATGGCTGGGGGCTGGCCACTCCACGGGAAAGTAGAGTCTAGTGGCACACTGTGCCCGGATTCTGATGCATGGTCTATTAGACATTCTCAGTTCATGTCACCCTTTTAGAAATTGCTCATCGTGGCAATTTCACGGCCATGTCTTATTAACAAAATGTCTAAGATACATACTCTTTTACTTACACATAAAGTGTCACTGTGGCAAAAAGCATTTTCTTGGGTGCATTTCGAAGTGGATCTGAAGGTGGTCTAGAAAGAAACTTCAGAAGACCACTGGCTCTTCAGCATCAATTGAACCATTTCCCTGCTTATTGAAAATAGATGCTTTTCTTGCATAATATATCCTGTTTATAGTTTCCCCTCTCTAGTCCTCCCAGGGCCGCCCCATCTCCCATCCCATCTGAATCTACTCCCTTTGTATCGTCTGTTAGATAAGAACAGGCTTTTAAGGGAAAGTAATAAAATATAACAAAATAAAATAAGATAAAACAAAACTGTCACATTGAAGTTGGACAAAACAAAGAAGCGGCATGAAAAGAGCCCAAGAGAAGGCACAAGAATCAGAGACCCACTCATTCCCAGACTTGGAAAGACAGAAAAGCACTAAACTGGAAGACATAATCTGTACGCAGAGGCCCTGGGGCAGACCTGTGCTGGGCCTGTGCGTGTGCCTCAATGTCTGAGAGTCCATGTGAGATTTGATCATGTTGATTTACAGGGCTATGTTTCTTGGTGTTTTTCTCCCCTCTTTCTGCCTCCTCTTCTGCCAAGTTCCCTAAACTCTGAGGAGAGGGCTTTGATGGAGAAATCCCATTTAGGGCTGAGCCTTCTAAGGCCTCTCACTCTCTGTGTAAAGTTTGGCTGTGGATCTCTGTATTTGTCCCCATTTTCTGCAGGAAGAAGCTTCTCTGATGATTGCTGAACAGGACACTATTCTATGAGTATAGCAGAATATCATTAGAAGTCATTTTTATCACTATGGTTTTACTGTTTTGTTCTTGTTCTTTTTATTTTTAGGCCAGCATTATTTGGTTTTACTCTAGGTGTCTGGGCTGTTTAGTCTCTGGTTCTTGGTCATCCAAGCAATGCTAGCTATGGGCCCCATCTTGTGGAGTGGGCCTTAAATAAAATCAGATATTAGCTGTTACTTCCTTAGTCTTTTGTTCGGAGCCAGCCCGGGGTCATTCAAGGCTAAAAGAGTCTACTGGCTATGGAAAGATACTGATGCCCCGTTCCAAAGCTAAACTTCCTCCTTTCAGCCTCTGCAGATGCTGTTTAGCAGGTTAGCTCGGGACTTCCCAAGAGATGGTGTTCCGAGATAAACCACAGGATGTTCCCCTGCTGGGATCATCTGGAGGCATTCTCGGGGGCCCCCCCTACTGCTTAGCCCCTGCCTCCACCCCATATAAGCTTTTGCTTTTGATTCAATAAACGGACCTTGATAGGAACGCTACTTGGTCTCGCCTCTTTCTTTCCTGTCCCATCTCTCAGGTATGGCTCCCCTCGCGACCCCGTAATTACTGGTCCTGCTGGACGGGACAGTCTTTGTGCCACTGTTGCTCTAGTGCATCTTGCAAGGAGATCACCATTGTTGATCAAAGGGTTTGTGACTGGCTTGGTGGTTTCATTTCTCTTTAGGTAGCGTGCAGAGTACCTTCCTGTACCGAAGACTCTAGAATGTAGGTGTGAATGCTCCATGTAGGTAAGCTTTTATTTATTCAAAAGATACTTATCGAAGGCCTATTAATAGTATTATGATATTGCATTCAGGGATGGATATGGTACTACAAGTAACTTTCAGTCTGCTCTTTAATGGGAGCTCAATCCACTTTAGACCCAGAAGAAAATACAGTAAAGAAAGTACAACCAGTACTATATACTAGATATTGGATGTTGCTGAACAGAGGCTGGTTCTTGGATTTCTCTTGGACTGTACAAAGTAATAATTCTGCCATAAACCACATACCCTAAGACTGGGTCTTATTAGAAACCATGTGACCTGCCATTCTAGAAAAGGCAGATCATGACTTAAGAGTGTACTTACAGTGTACTTATGGCATAATCTATTCTAGATATTTGAATTTTGAATGATATATTGAAGAAAAATTAAGATTTCTGGGGGAAAATATAAAGACATCAGTCATTTACTATGATACTTTTCTTTTTTCATAGAAAGCAAACTAAGTTGAGGTGTGCATTGTGCTATCTAGCCAGTAATCATGATCTGTGCTTTCTGCTACCCAGCCTGTACTTGTAAGTTCTGCACTCGGCTACCCAGCCTGTACTTATGAGCTGTGCCCTCTGCTACTGAGCTTCCCTTCAGCCATCACTTATTGCCTTTCTTTCTGTCATCACTTTTTTGCGAGAGTGATGAATGTGGCTATCCCTTCCAGACTGCACAGATATAAGATACAATTATTATTATTTCTCCCTGTGCTTGTTAGTATTTTAATTCGGTCCCAGACTATAAAGTTACTAACCTGGATAATAGCAGTGTTTCAAACAAGAATTCACCAGCAAGGACTAAAGGATGCAACAGCAATAGACATGAACAAAGAGCCTATTTTGCCTCAGGTGTTTAGGGCATAGCTATTGGTTACTTTGGAGTAAAAATGCAAAACAGTAACCCATTTCCCAGGTGAAATAGAGTGAACTAAAAGCAATTAGAAATCTATTTACGTCTGTTCATCCTATTTGCGTTCTTTCATTTCTTGCTGCATAAATTCTTAGGTGCAGTTAAGTGTCATCGCAGCCTTAGTTGAACATAATGAAATTCATAGTTTACTCACTGGCCATACTATTTGAAGATGAATTGTTTGCAGGTAGTGTTAGGCCCAGAGGTTGACAATCATACATGGCATCCAGATCCTTCTAGAAGGATTAGCAAGGCTGGATAGGCAAGAATGAAGACTCTCGGCAGTTTAATGACAGTGCCAGGCTCAAGTTCAAAGCCTGAGACTCTCTGGTGTACTCGCTCTAGGTATGTGGAACCTAGAGAGACCTTTAGAGAATGACTGAAGTTAACATGTCATCCATTTATTAAGTAAGAAGGACAGATCTACCCTTTGCCTGGTACCGCGTGAGTAGCTGCCCATGGTGCTCCCGTGCACACCGAAGGAGTGTGCTGTAAGATCCTGCTCCTCTCCTTGGTGTTAAACCAACAGGTCCTGGGGCTCAGTTTCAGAAACAGTGAGTGGGGTTTGGGGGTGGAGGGAGATGGAGAATGCAGAGGCTGCAGAAGAAAATAAGAGTAATGACAAATGGGACAGCAAGGTCTCCATATCACGAAAGTGTGGCTGAAGAGTTCTGGACTCGTTGGCTAACACATTGTACATTTGAGGGAATACGAAGTGGATGTTTACAGTGACATGTTTTCAGGTATATGTCAATCTCAGCCATGATTCATACTTACTCTGTATAGGGAAAAATATCATTAACAAAATCAACTGAGACGATATTAGCAACGAGCATCAGACGTGGGGCCTGAAATCCCATGAGAGGTAATTATTAGGGGCATAACCGCACTAGTTTCCAACAGCAGGAAGGGAACAGAAAATCTAAAGGGAAAAAAGCATCAACTAGACTCCTCACTGTGCTGAAAGATGCCTCCTAGATCCCAGGGGACTGAGAGCTATCCAGAACACTCCCGAAGACCATGTGTAACTGAACCACGCTCTCTGAGAGTCTACATGAAATACTTGGGGTTCTTAGATTGCTTGTCTCCCACCAAAGGCTCCGCAGCTGAGAAGGTAGACAAACAAATAAGGAAAAACTGTAAGTTGGGCCTGAAAGACAGGCATGTGGCAGGCTTAAGAGGAGGTCCTAGGGTGATACTGCGGAAATTCTTTTTTTTTTTTTTTTTTAAATGCAATTCCTAATTACCCTTTGATTTCCCTTTTACAGGCAGTTACAAAATTTGAATCTCTGTCTGGTCATGAAAGTCACCCACCCTTCCTCCTGGGGATTGCCTCTCATTGTCAATGATTAACCTAATGGGGGAAAGAGAGGTCGGGAGGAGGTTTTGCTTCAGAGTTTGTCATTACTGTCTGCTAGCTTGGCCTCTGACATAATTACCTTTTCTAATCTAATAAACATATGGAATTACTTTTTTTTTAAACCATGACTGTGGAGTCAGAGTTTATGTTTCCTTTAATAAGATTACAAAGCTTCTTGAGGCTGAGAGAAAAATCTCTTTCATGTAATTAAAGAATTGCTCAGAAGGATACTGAACACAAAGATTTAAGCATAATATTTTCATTCTCACTAAAACGTCTGTGTTTGGGGGAATGGGGAGATGGCTGTGTGAGTAAAGGCTTGTTGTGCAAGCGTGAGGACCTGAGTTCAGGTTCCTAGAACGCCTGAGAAAAACATCTGCACGCGGCTGTGCAAGCTGTAGACCTGGAGCCCAGGATTGGAAGCAGGCGTTAGAGACAGGAGCATCCCTGGGGCTTGCTGGCCAGCGAATGTGGCAAACGTGTGAGAACCTGGCTCAGAAAAGCTGGGTCTAGCTTATTTGCAAATATTATGGCAATTGCTTTAAATTTTAGTTATATATCAGATATGCAAATAGAGATGCATATCTATACACATCTCTATCTATATATTTATATCTATCTATATCTATCTATATTTATCTACCTATATGTCTCTCTCTATATAATACAATGTTAAGCCAGGTGTGGTGGCGCATGCCTGTAATCCCAGCACTCTGGGAGGCAGAGGCACGTGGATCTCTGTGAGTTTGAAGCTACACAGAGAAAACTCTGTCTCAAAAAACCAAAAAAAAAAAAAAAAAAAAAAAGTTAAAATAGCTTCTCAAATTTATTTTAGTGATATGTCATATGAGTTGCAAATATAAATGTTAAAAGCTAAGCTTATAATAACAGCTGATGCTGGGGTGATTTTTTTTGTGTGTGGGTGGTATAATAGAATGCTTTGCTTTATCAAATAACTTTCCATGGAGTTGATTTAAGTAGCATTCCTTCCCAGGCACTTTAGCAGAGGATTATGGTATAAAAAAAAATGACTAAGCACTTTGATGTACACTAAACTGCTTGGGCTCATGCATGGCATTTTTGTATGTGCCTTCCATTACATGGCTACTGTAAGGTGCTCCCTGGGCGCGGGAGCCTGGACCTCAACAGGATGTTATAAACATACTTTTCTCTTTGAGTCTTTTTGCAGAAGCCGCTGCATATACTGGACCTACTGTGCCACATGCTAATGACGTGGCAAAGGGAGCACAGGCTGTGGGGACACACAGGAGGGCATCCGTTGAAATATGAGCCATCTCCACAGCCTTGGTCCCCAGGGGATGGCACTATTTTAAAGATGGTGCAAACTTTGGAAGGTGAGGCCAAGTTGGAAGAAGCAGGTCTAAGGGAATGTGCTTTGGCAGGCAGTACTTGACCTCAGGTCCCTTCCTTGCTCTCTACTTCCTGTTCATGAGAAGGTGAGCCGTCCACCTTCAACATGCTCCAGCCAACCCCATGTCCTGCTCAAGAGACTCCCTAACACCAGGATGAGTCCTCCATTCTTTCACTTGTTTACATCAGATATTTTGTCACAGTGCTCTAGAAGCTTCTAAAGTACTCAAGAGGTAAAGAGAAAAGAGGTTAATGGGAACAGAAGAAATAGACCTTTTTAGACTCGGTTCCTTAGAGCGATTCCACTCTTCATATTCAGGATTTCAGCAGACCCGTTAAGCAGCAAACCAGCAATTCAGCAAAGGTGACTGCAACTACAGCAAATCCAGAGCAGCAGCCGGAACCTGGAACCTTGAAGTGTTCTCTGGAGCATTTCTCTCTAGGAGCGTCTTGAACTGAGTGATGAACAGGCAAACTATAGGAAACAATGACAAGACCAAAAAGCCAAGCCTTTTGGAGCATACACACACACACATACACACACCATATACATACACACACATATATACACCGTATACATACACATACATATATATACATATATATGTCCTAGCATGTTTATCAGTTGGCAAAAAACCACACTCCTGCAAGAGGCAGTTCCTCTTCTAGAAGATAAACACAAATCTGTTTCCAGCAGAGGCACACTGCACACCCTTGCACAAGTCTATTTCACATCCCCACACTTGGGATAAAAACAAAAGCATGTTTACATCCACTTCAAACAAACAAAACTGGCACACGCCTGCAATCAATCCAGGGGAGGCAGAAGCAAGTGGATCTCTGTGAGTTCAAGGCCAGCCTGGTCTACAAATCGAGTCCAGGACAGGCAAGACTACCTAGAGAAACTCTGTCTCAAAAAAACCAAAAAACCAAACCAAACAAACACCAAACCAAACCAAACCAAACCAAACCTCTAAGCACTTTTAAAAAATCAAGAAGCAAATAGCCTTCACTTCCTGGTTACCCATTTCTATAGGGCACTGTCCCTAGGCTGTGCTGCCTAGCCTTCACCTTGAAAAGAGAAAAGAAAGCCACTAACATTAAGGTTAAGAGGCAGCTAATGTCTTCTGCTCCCTGGGGATGAGACCAGACTCCATGAGACCTTGACCCTCGTCTGTCTCCCAGTCACCCCCATTCCTCCGCTGAACCCGAAGTGCCCCACTGCCAGAAACTGGAAATCACTCTTCCTGAGTCAGTCTCCATCCTGAGGGTGGGGGCGGGGTGACCTGTTTTCTTTCTCTGAGAAAATCAGTGCACACTGGCAAACAAAACATAGTGGAGCGATTGCATTGTGCAACGTGCCCTCTCTGTAGGCCATGAGAAAGGTGACTCACTGAAACCTGGAGGCAAGGTAGATGAAAGAATTCCTCTATGACTGAAAAGCTGGCACAGGGGACAGAGCTGTCAATGCCTTAAGCCAAATGCCTCATAATGATTAAACACTGCAAACTCTTTCCATGGCTTTTCCTAAATGTTTAAACCTTGCCTTGCAATCAGCTCTGTGGATCCTCTCGGTCATGACTATACAGTAAATTGTCTTTGATTACCTGCAAGATCTCCAGCCACAGTCTTGTTGTCATTTATAAGGTAGCACCAAAGTATAACAATAGAGTTAAACAAAAAGAAAACTCAAAGAAAAATGCCTTATACTTTAAGTGTACAGTTTTGTGATGAGCTGCACTCCTGGCTATGCAGGGGCCCATGTAGCCAGAGGGCAATGGGCTGGACACACCTGAAGGCTATGTACAGTGATGAGAGAGGCGAGCGGAGGCTTCAGGGGTGAGAAGCCAGGCCCTACAGAAAAAGAGGTTTAGAAATGGCATGCAGGAGGAAAGAAAGGCATCTTTAACAAAAAAATGGGTTAGTAATAAACTTAGTCCCCCTGAATTAACAGACTCTTAAACAGCAACACTGACAAGCGGTTTATTAGTGGGTAACGACAAAGCACGAACATCAGATTCTTCTGGTCTACTAAGAACCCAAGATTTGGAGTTTGTCCTCCTGGGTTTTGGGTCTTGCTTTGGTGCAGTATTTCCTTACTGTGTCCCCATTCCTCCCTTTTGGGATGTTAATGTATATTCTGTGCCACTGAATGTTGGAAGGATGTAATTTGCTCTTTGGGTTTTTACAGGGGGTTACACAATTAAGAAATTGCCTTGGGTCTTAAAAGAGACGTGGACTTTCGAACTGTGCTTGGACTGTGATCAACTGTGCAAACTAAATACAGAGCTACTGGGGCCAGGCAATGAAGTGTTATGGTTTGAATGAGAACTGCCCCATACACATTACTTGAATGCTTGGTTGGATAGGGTTGTTTTGTGAAGGATTGAGAGGTATGGCCCTGTAGGGGGAGGTGTATTCCTGGGGGTAGACTTTGAGATTTCAAAAGCCCACACCCTCTCCCTCTCCCTCCCCCTCCTCCCTCTCCCACCCCCTTCCCCTCCCTCCTCTCCCTGCCCCCCCCCTCCTGTTTTTAGATAGGATGTAAGCTCCCAGCTACTGCTCCAGCACCATGCCAATTTGCCTGCTACCACGCTTCCTGCTGTGACAGTCATGGATTCACCCTCTGAAACTGTAGGCCAGCCCCGCCCCCCACCCCTACCCTCACACCCCCAGTTAAAGGTTTTTTTTAAAAAAAGAAAACAGAATAAATCAACAATAAACAAACAAACAAACAAAAAAAAAACTCATCCTGCCAAATTACTTAGTAATTCAAAATTGCTGATGGAATGGAAACCAAGTCCAAAATGTCTGACTCTATATGAGTCATGAAATCTTGGTCATGCTATCGGATCCCCCAGAGCTTTGTGTCCTCATGTGAAGGTGGGGGAAATGCTCACCTCCCAGAGCTATTGCTGAGGACCAAGTGAGCTAATAAAGCGAGTATGGCCTTTGCTGAGCTCCTGGCATACAGCTCAATAGTTAAATGAATGGTAGTAAGTTATAAAGATGTTATTTGATATCTTGATTGATGGTTCAACTCAACAACTATTTTCCAAGCAATGACTGAGTGCCAAGTGTACTGTTGCAGCCTCTTGAAACCCACCAGGGAAAGAAACAGAGATTGCACTCTGTAGAGTTCACATTTTGGCTGGAAAGACACACATACAAGAATGAATGAGTGAAAAAAAAAGTAAGGAAGAGGGCACACTGGAGAACGGTGCTTTGCCCATTGAAAAGAAACAGGAGAAAGGTAAGCAGCAATAGAATACAGGTGGGGGGCACTGCAATATCCAGTGGTGGCTGGGAAGCCTGGCTGGGCCTCACTGAGTGAGCCATGAGCTGGCCAGCATTCTAAGAAGGGGTAAGAGTGAGTACCAGGCCCTTAAAGCAGATGACAATGCACTGAGGAACAGACCTGTGTGACTCCATGGCAGGGAAGAACGTAGGCCGGTCTCAGTGGAAGCGATACCCACATCAACTCTTTGGAAAGTTGTGAGGCTCCCAAGTGGCCTGTGGGGGATGGTAGAGATTCTAGCTTTGACTTTGTTTGTTTTTATTAATTAATGTATTCAGATTGCAACTAAATTGTTCTCCCATCACTTGTATCCTCCCATTCCTCCCTCCTTCCCACCCCGGCCCTATTCCCCTCCCCTAGGTCCATGATTGAAGGGGATCTCTTCCCCTACTTTATGGTCATAGGCTATCAAGTCTCATCTTGGTAGCCTGTCTATTCTTTCTTTGAGTGCCACCAGGGTTCCCCACCAAGGGGAGGACATCAAGTATAGGGCATTTGAACTGAAAAGGAAGCCGTGGCAAGGTTTTGAGGAGAGAAGTAACACAATCTGATTCAGATTTGGAACTCATCAGACTGATAGGCTGGAAAGCACACACACCGGCAATGCTAAGTCAGGGGCACGGATATCAGGCAATGGCCGTGCTGCACAGAAGCATGATAATGCCTCGTGTGAAGCAAAAGCAATGAGGGAATTGAGAAGAGCTCAGACTCAAGATGTATTTCAAAGACCTTTCTTTCTTTTCTTTTTCTTTTTCTTTGTTTGTTTGTTTGTTTTTAGTTTCTTTCTTTCTTACTTTTTTTTCCTTGGTTTTTTGAGACAGGGCTTCCTTTTAGTCCTGACTGTCCTGGACTCACTTTGTAGACCAGGCTGGCCTCCAACTCACAGAGATCTGCCTGCCTCTGCCTCCCTTAGTGCTAGGATTAATAGGCGTGGTGGCATATGGCTGTAATAGAGTTTCTTAAGGGTTAGATTTGAGGCATGAGAGAGAGAGAGAGAGAGAGAGAGAGAGAGAGAGAGAGAGAGAGAGAGAGAGAGAGTTACAAACACTCTAAATTTGTAATGGAAGAACTATAAGAACATTGTCCTTTGTCAAATAAGCCAGATGCAAAAGACACATAAAGCATAACAATTCTGTTTATGGGAATAGGATGGGGCTACAGAAAATGGATCAGTTCTTGCTGAGAGATGGAGAGACAGAGGACAGTGGGTGGCTGTGTGCAGGTAAGAGATGGCTTTGTGTAATATGTGCAATACATCATGAATGTGTTACAAGTCACTGAGTCACATACCTTTAGTAGCTAAATAATGCATTTTATGTTTTGCTAATATGACCTCAACAAAGAAAAATAACAATTGAGAAGTCTGGCTTCAACAACTAGAGGATTCAAGTGGCATCCACTCAAGTGAGAAAAACTTTGGGTGCAGCAGGCTAGTGGAGGAAGACGACCATTTGTTTTTGGAAATTTTCAATCTGAAATGTCTCTAAGTACACAAATACAAATACCGACACAAATGTTGAGAAGATTGATTATTTAAGTTAGGTCATCCGCCTCTGAGAGCTGCTGGCTTAGCCAACAGTGAGGAGTTAAGTTAACTTGGTGTGGTTTCTGAGTTAGTTTCTGCTGTTATCCATGAATACTTAAGACCAGGTGATTCAGAACACATAAACTTATTTTCTCACAGATAAAGATGCTTGCAAGTTCAAGATCAAGCTCCTGCCAGCATCATTTGTCTGGTGGCGTCTGTTCTTTGCTTGAGGCTGGCAAGATGCCTCAGTTACTACATTGCAGATGTAAGGACCCAAGCTCAGGTCCTTGGTGGCCTGCGTCTATAAGCTCAAAGCTGGGAAGTGGAAGACAGGAGAATCTCTGGGATCTGATGGCCACTGGTCTTGCTGGATTGGTGGGCTACAGGTTCAGTGAGAGACCCTGTTTTACAAAAAGTAAGATTCTGTCTGGCCCCTAGACAGAAGTGTGCATGCACACACACCTACGTCATATGTATTTGTGAATGATATTTGTTCTGGCATGATCCAGTGGAGAAGAGTGCTGTGTTCCGCATAGGGTGGGAGTCCATGATGCCAAATGAAATCATAATCGCTTGAGAGCAGGTGGGAAGGACCAAGGAAACCCAGAAGTTAAAAAGTTTTGGGGGAGAAATTAACAGAAAGGGAGATAAAGACTAGCTAGTGAACAGCGATGAAACCGAGAACAATTATATTCTTCTCATACAGAAAGTCCTAAACAGTGTCGTGATGCGACATGTTTTAACGAAGGCTTCTATAGGCTCTTCTCTAACTAGAATGTTTTTTCATCTATATCAACTGTTTAACTGATGGTCTTCCTTCAAAACAAAGCTCAAGTGTCACCCACCCTTTTCGGTGGGTTGGAAGGGAGGCATAAACGTTAACGAACACTAAATAAAATAGGTTTGAAAAGTTCAAGGCCCACCAGCACACAACAAGAAAATTTGCTCAACCATGTTCATAGCAGCCTTATTCATAATAGCCAGAACATGGAAACAGCCTAAATGTCCCTCAGTAGAAGAATGGATAAAGAAACTGTGGTACATTTACACTATGGAATACTACTCAGCTATTAAAAACAAGGAATTCCCAAAATTTGTGGATAAATGGATTGAGCTAGAAATGATCATAATGAGTGAGTTAACCCAGAAGCAGAAAGACTCAAATGGTATATACTCACTTATATCTGCATACTAGCCCAATGGGCATGTCCCACGAAAGCCTTCACTTACCAGGAAACTGGGACAGAGGGGAGGACATCCTATTGGGACTCTAGATGAGAGAACTATGTGAGAATAGCAATGTAGAAGGATCCAGTGGGTCCTAGAAACCTACAAGTAGAACATTATGATAGGCAGATTTGGGCCAAGGGGTCCCGCTCAAACTAAGGCACCAGCCAAGGACAATACAGGCGGTAAACTTTAAACCCCTACCCAGATCTAGCCAATGGGCAGAACATTCTCCACAGTTGAGTGGAGAGTGGGGTATGACTTTCTCATGTACTCTGGTGCCTCACATTTGACCATGTCCCCTGGAGGGGGAGACCTGGTGGCACTCAGAGGAAGGATAGCAGCTCACCAAGAAGAGACTTGATACCCTATGAGCATATACAGGGGGAGGTAATCCCTCTCAAGAACAGTCATAGGGGAGGGGAATAAGGGGAAAATGGGAGGGAGGGAAGAATGGGAGGATACAAGGGATGGGATAACCATTGAGATGTAACAAGAATAAATTAATAAAAAAAGAAAAAGTTCAAGGCCTACAGAGTTTTGTTGTCGCTGTTGTTGTTTGTCTGCTTTTGAATAAGAACTCAGTTTTTCTCTTCTCTTCTCTTACAGCTTTAAGGATGTTGCCAAGCTTAGATCTTTATTTAAGCAGAGCACATCCTGGGATTCTGGGACACTTTTCTGACTTTTCTCCACTAAGAGCTTAAACGTGCATACAGAGGTGGTTCCAGAGGATGCTTGAAGACAGCTTTTTGGAAGGCAGTTAATTCAGGTTGCCAAAACTTCCACCACATGCTGAGCTGGCTCTTCCTTTCTTGGCATCCCTGAGAGCAGATAAAGAGATAACCTATTTGCTTGTTCCTCCTAACCCAAGTTCAACTTGGGAGACAATTTCATTCCACAAAAGCACACTCAGATGTCTAGAGCTGCATGAATAAGTAGAAGTCCCTTTAGACTTAGGCCATCTTGGAGAGTCAAATTCAAGAGCGCTTTAGAGTAAACACATCTTTAAGACTTCCTAATGCCAGCTAACACAGTCATCTTGGGAGAAAGGAAATGTGTCTGATCAAAACAGCCGTGAGCGCCACAGAGAAATTCTCATAGGTGATCGATAGATTACTACAAGAAGAAATGTGTTTGCATTTACTATCAGTCTGATCTAGTGATTCAGCGATCATAGTTCAAGACAAAGGGAGACACAGATTAAGTTTTAATACTTTTGGTTAAAAGAGGCTCAAAATTATTTACAGTATCCTTTCTGTCTTTACAGCAAGACATATACTGTTCGTGGTCTCTGATATGGAGCTGTGCATGTCCCAGCAAGGAATTTGCCTGATTCACAGCATAGAGGGTGTTGTGAGCAGTCATGAGCAGCATTTTTAGAGATCCCAGGCTTGGGAAAGAAGGAAAGGTGACGTCTGTGCCCCTCTGCTCCGGATAGGACAGCACAGGCTCCCTTGTCACTTGAGTTTTGATGGGATACTGTTACTGCACATATACACACACTCTTCTCTGTACAGTGTCTGTTGTGATTAAACATGGCTTCTGTCTTCCAATGATTCAGGTTTTTGTAGGCGATTATCAGCGACTAGGCAATAGTCACATCAAAAAGACAGGGTGCTGGGGAGGCGGGAAGCAGGCAGATAACTCATCTTGCTAGCCAGCAACAAAGAGCTTAGTTCTTAGGAGAGAATCTAACGAGGGCTACCCTGGCATTGATACACACACGCTGAGTTGTAAATATGCCCCACATGGTGGGACATTTCCATCTTGCTGAGGGGTGGACTGCAACTCACACAGCGTGGCACCTCTGAATGTCACTCCACTGGCTTCCTACCTTCTGTCCCTTTTCCTTCTCCTTTCAATTCAGTGTTAAGAAGTTCACTAAAAACAAGCCCAGTGCCATGTGTGTCAGGGCACCATTTTGTAACGTGACTGCACTTCGTTTGAAAGTCTATCTGCCTGAGAAAAATCCTTTCCAGGGAAGGAACAGAGGTGACTCTCGCTACATTTATATAGCACTTCTAGAAGGTCTGTTAATGGGAATGCTATGAATGGGCTAACAGCCATTCATATGTTCAGTGGCTGGTGTCGACCTTTTCTAGACAGATTTTCAGAGTAAAAAAGTGAATTTGGACACAGTCTGTCAGAGAAAGAAGGAGGAATATAAAGACACAGCCTGGAGCACACCCTTCCCTCAGAGGGACAGTGACACACTGTAGCTCTGTGGTTTTAGCCACTCAGTCGGACATTTTGTATTTTGCTACAACAGCTGCAACAAACTAATACATCTGCATCGGGGCTCCTAGTGGAGGAGAGAGCCTGCATTGATTGCGCTTGTATCCCAACTGTCCACTTCCATCTTTGCTGTCAAGTCAAAAATTGGGGACCTTTTGTGTTTTATAAATGGTCTTGGAGGAGGGTTGGAAGTCACAGCTTAACTTGCTTTTACTTTATGGAATGTCGGATAGGGAAGAAAAAGAAAGAAATCGCCCTTGGAGCAGTTTAATAATAGTTACTTTTAACTGGCGATGAAAAGAATTCACAAGTTATTGATGGGTTGGTTTTAAGACAAGAGGTATTTTTTGTGGATTTCTTTGTTCAAGTGACAGAAACAAACAAACAAAAGACAACAAAAACCAAAAAATCCCCCAAACCTGGAGATATGTAGCTTTTTCTAAACCTCAACTCTTGATGCTCAATGTCCGTCAATCCCATGCTTGTTTCTAGTCCACCCAAGAGTTCATAATATGTTCCTTCAGTAACAAAAATTGCACATATTTCTCTAAGGGAAAGATTATAACAAGATTCTACAATTATTTAAGAATATGATACATTGTTAATTTTTATCAAATTATAAATTGAATTTGTAAATGAAACAAGCTAAAAAACAAATATCATGTGTTTACAATAAGTACTGGTTTGGTGGAATAAAAGTATATGGGTTTGGGGGCTGGAGAGATGGCTCAGTGGCTAAGAGCTCCATCTGTTCTTGAAAGGACCTGCCTTCAGTTCCCAGAGCCACACGGTGACTCACAACCATCTGTAACTTCAGGGCCCCTGCTATTCTCTTAGGGCCTCCAAAGGTACTGCATACAAATGGTGCACTTACACACATGCAGGCAGATACTCATATCTGAAAAATAAAAATAAAGAAATTAAAAACAGAATATATGAGTTTAAGTGCAAAGCTTGACACTTTCCATCTTTGATCCTTTAGTCACATATCACCAAACGGTGCTCAGAGCTCCATCATGTCTTGTTCTAGCTTGATCACCACTGCTGTGATAAACACCATGACCAAAAAGCAACCCAGGGAGAAAAGGTTTATTTCAGTTTACAGGTTTCAGACCATTACTGAGGAAACTCAGGGCATTAACTCAAGGCAGGAACTTGAGGATGGCCTGCTTGCCATTCTACACAGCATTGTCTCTGAACAAGGAACTCACAGCCAGCAAGTACAGCAGACACCACGGAGGGACACTGCTGATGCTTAATAGCAGGCATATACAGTCCAAGACCATCCGCCTAGGAAATGGTGCCGCCCACAGTGGGCTGGGTCCGCTTCTCTCAGTGATCAAGGAAGACAATCCCCCCGAGACACACTCACAGACCAACCTGAGAAATCCCTCACTAGTGATACCCTGAAGGTGAGTATAGGCTTTGCGGAGTTCACGGTTATGGTTCACCAGGGCCTGTTTCTTTTGAAAGTTAAAACTGACATGGTACCCACACATAAATAGACATACACAAAAAATAGCTATTGGGAATTTATGCAATGAGTAATAGATGGGTATGATTTACAGTCCAGCTTGGTTTTGGTTCTTTGTTTTTCCATGGCACTGTGCATGGCATGCAGGTCTCATGTTAGATCTGAGTCCTACCCCTGTGCTGTACCCCAGCCCGGCTACTTCAATTGCTTTGTCTCGATATGACCCATTCCTATCCAGAAGGAGAAGTTTCTTAAAACCAAGTGGAAAAGACCTAATTTTAAATCTACTTCCTTGGGAATCTAGTTTTAGGAAACTAAATTTATTGAGAGCTTCAGTGAACAAGAATTTATAATCTATTGTCTCCATGGTTCTTATCAAAACTCAAGGAAGGGACACTGTGACTGTCCCCACAAGGACCCTGAGGCCTGGAGGATAATCCAGAGTGCCAAGCTCCCAGGCAGAAAGGGAGAGCTGGCAAGAAAGAAGACTCCAGAGCATCCAACGCTGAAACCAAGCATCCGACCTTCACTTTAGCATGTTCTCCCTGCACTGAAAAGGAAGTGTCCAATCCAGCACCACGCAGCTGCTCTCCAGAGGCTAACCTACTGGACAGGAGTTTGAGAGTGGAGCCAGCAGAATTCAGACTTCCTGTTACCACAGACAAAGAACTCCAGGAGACCACCGCTACTCTGATCTCTTCTGGGAAAACGACACGTGATAGTGAAGGATTCTCTGCCTCAGAGAAGAATGGCTTTCTGCACTCCGGGCGATTCGTAACTTAATTCGTTTTGCTCCAGTCTCTCTTCCAATGAGAGACTGTGATCTACGCCCTAGCCGGTGGATGGCAATGCAACAAATATCGTGCCAACCCCTGCAGACAGCACCGGCTTCAGGAGAGCTGCGTAAGCACTTCCCAGGTTTCCTTGCCCCTGGGAAGCAGGCAGGGTGGCAGAAGCCACCAGGACAGATTGACTTTGTGGAATTTGATGCCATGGTTCCAGTCAACTAGCCCCCTACCCCATCATGTGATAGCACCAGTGCAGAAGCATCTCCCTTGGGATGTGGCATGCACACGTGGGGTTGCCCAACGCCTAATCACTATGGCTTCCTGCTTTGACTTTACTGTGTCAGTTTGGTACACTCTGATTCTCACCCATTTTTTCTCCTCTCCCCAAGAGTGCCTTCACAACCCCTAGTGTTGAGAAGAATGAATTCCAATAAGCCCAATAAATCTGAGAGAAAAATGTGGAGTTTGCGAACCACACAGACCATGAAGACTGTCACATTAAAGGCTCCTGGGGATATTTTTATGACTCTTTCCCGGTCTAGAGCTGGTCTCTTACTTCCATAAATTGTGCTGGCTGGCTTTTCATTAACTCGGAGAGTTGAAATAATTCTTTGGAAAGAATTCTTTAGTCACACACGATTCAAAACTCGACCAAGATCAAAGCTGGTCAGCTGTGTGGCGGGCCCAGCATCATATATTTCATGTAAATGGTGTGGCTTGATGCAGTCTCAGTCGGAGCTGTGGCCAGTTTACATCCCTCCTGCAGATAATGGGACCCTCTGATACTGTCTCCAGCACAAGCAGCTGTTCTGTGCCTGCTCCCATTTTCCTCAGGAGCTGGTACAGGTTTGTCTGAACATGCAGTTGTTCTGACATTCCCTTCAATAGTATCTGAAGTTTCATGAAGGATGGGGTCATTCCTGGCCCTAGGGGGTCTGGGGCTGTCGGGGAAGGAGGTGGGGGAATGGAAGTAGAGAAATGCCTCATTGTTTGGACCTTCTCTGTCCCTCTTATTTTCCCTTTAGGAGGTCGGGATGTATTAAAGAGGCCCAAAGGGGAGATTACAGCAAGCCAAGGACATGGGAGCAGACAGTCTTCCTTTGTGGGGCTATTGCTTACTTACTCTCGGGCTGTCTTATGCCCTTACATTTTTCATCTCAAATATATGGGCACGAGAGGAAATGATGTGTGAGAGACATGGGAGAAAGAGCTTGACAGTCAGGCTGAAACAACAGAAGTAGAGGAACGCCAGGCTGGCCACTTCTGTGCATCCCTCTGCAGTGCACAGAGGTACAAGGCCATTCTGAGGCTTGACACACACACAGACACAAGTCAAACCAAAGGTTAAATTCATGATACGTAGAGGCCTAAGAGAAGAGTGCCAAAGTGAGGCCAAAGGCTCATGGAGACCTTTACTACGTGCCTGTTGGTCACTGTATTGATTGACTCATAAACAGCTACCTTCACCAGCTTTGAGAAGAGACCATAGCAACACACATACACCCTGTACCAGATGTTATTAGCGACTATAGCTGAGGCGATACTTTCAGTGGCCGGGAAGGAACAGTGATAAAGAGGCACAAACAGGATGCACTCATGGCTGACACTGCAAATCCACCAATAATCTGTGGGCAAATGGATGTCCTACCTAGCACACATTACGGTGTGATGAGTGGAAATGGAAGTTCAATTTCATTTAGAAACTGTCTACAAAAAACTTCCTCCCCCAGCTCCCTCTTACATGGAGTGTAGCAGTCACCTAAGCTTTATCAGGAGGCTAACAATTACAATAGCCTAAGGGGTGGGCTAAGCTTGTAGGCATATGCTGTTTACTAATGTTGTGGGGGATATTGACAGAGAAATCTGAAGATCAAAACCTGGTTTTCCATCACTGCCAGCATTAGCTCACACATCACTGAGGCTGTAAGTCGGCCTGCTCTCCCTCCTCTGTGAGGAGCAAATGATACTTTAAAAAAAATGGAAGCATCTGGTTAAATATTAAATAGAAGAGCCATTCTTCTGAGGTCCCATATTGGCAGCACCTAAGTAGCAGTTAAGTCAGATGGCTGTTGACTTTGACAGCCATGCATTTATGGTGCTGCATAAATAACAGCTGACAGCAACTCCCTGGCAGTCTTTCCACATCTTGCCCCTCTTTGCACTTTCTACATTGGTTTACACACACACACACACACACACACACACACACACACACACACACACACACACACACACACTTTTCCTGAGCATCATAATAGCTACTGTCTTCCTCTTGCCCATTTCTTTCAACAGATGTGTCCATTTTTAGTTAATGCGAAGGAAACGGCAGCTTTTAAAGGTAGCCTATCGCAGCGGGAAAAGCTGCTGCATTAACTGTAAAGCCTCTTAGTTGTGCAATTTTGATACTCAGCCTCACCTCCCTAGACATTGCTTCCCGGTGTCTGCATTTCTCTTTAAGCTCTCAGAAGGATCACCGAGGGGTCGGCAAAGGTGCAGCTCATAGCAGCAGCCGCAGCAACAACAGCTGAGACACTTTAGTTTGAGTGACCTTGCCCAGGGAACAGCAGCAAGAGAGGCCTCGGACAAAGTAGCATTTGTGCATTCAGAAGTCTTCCTGGATGACTGTCGGGTTAACCTGCGCTCAGAATGCTAATGGTGTTTGCCTTGGCCACTGGCCAGGTAAAAGCAGATTCACGCACGAAGCCCTAGAAGCAACAGCAAACGCGTCCAGCTTGTTTCAGATGTGATCCCGAAACCGAAGCCACGGAGCTGCTGTGGATGGGTCAATAATAAATCTCAAGGGTAAAGGTCACAGGACAGGCAAGGCAGTGGCTATCCTGAGTCCACCTGACATCCAACAGCAAATCTACTACCTATAGAAGCTATCCAACAGATTATGTCACCAAAAATAACAATTCTCTCTCCCAGACACCAAAGTACTGCAGATCCAATTAGGATTCTAAAGGTCTCTCTGGAAGTTTAGAAACAGGGGCAGGGTGAAGGTAGGGGTAGCCCAAATTGTAGAACATCCAGTCCCATTACGGCTCAGCCTTTGTCACCGGCTGGAGAGAAATCCCGTCCATGGGCTGTACCCGTCTTGGTATTCATATATTGGATTATGGGAAAATCTTACAAGAGGCAGCTTTTCTACCACCTCCTCCCCCTGTCTACTAAGCAAAACCTTCCATGTGCTCCGTGAGAGGCGGGGCTGGCCCTGGTGCAAATGCTCAGACACTACATCAGGAGCCACAGTCCCCTGCACCTCTTTAGCTGCTCCTGGCCACCGCTTGAAAGAAAAGATCATTTATCAAACGTGTTGAACACCAACTCCGACCCACGTCATCGGCTAAGTTCTGAGAGACGAGACAACACTCAAGATGCCTGGTGTCTGCTTCTCTCTCTGCTAAGCAACCTCATCAAGGAAATAAAGTTCACCAGGACAACCTACCAATATCTGAAGATGAGTGCTGAGAATTTTCTCCAAGTCGTTCCTGTAGATGAGATAGAGTGCCCCGCTAGCCACGGTCTTCTCTACGCTCTAGTTGAATGAATGAAGAGAACAAACATGGTGTTCACTGGGGTCACCTGGGAGAAGTTTAAAATAGCTCTGATGTCGGGGGGGGGGGCGTGGATAACTGATCTGGTATTTGACTTAGGAATAGGGGTTTAGGTGCTCCCTGAGTGACTTTAGTGACCACACCATATCAGGCCCCACTGTAAGGTCCACATCGTTTTCTCCGTGACTGTTTCTAAAGAGCAGGCTGTCCTCCTCTCTCCATCCCTGTCCGTCTGTCCTCCTCTCTCCATCCCTGTCTGTCTGTCCTCCTCTCTCCATCCCTGTCTGTCTGTCCTCCTCTCTCCACCCCTGTCTGCCTGTCCTCCTCTCTCCATCCCTGTCTGTCTGTCCTCCTTTTTCCATCTCTGCCTGTCTAGCCCCTACTCTCCAAGTTCATGCCAGCATGTGGGTACCCCATGTGTTTGCCAAATGAATTGGACTGAGACAATATTTACTAACACCCAGAAATGCTGTTTTTCCCAGAAGGCTGAAGACTTCAGAAAAACATCCCAGAGCTTATATTAGGTTTCTGTGGCTGCTACAATAAATTAGCACCAATTTAGCAGCTGTTAGTTATCTCACAGTTCAGCAGGTCCAAAGTCCTCTACTGCTTCTCCCAGAATAGAATCAAGGTGTTAGCAGGCCTGGAGTGCAGGCTCTTGGGGGAAAATCTGCTTCCAGACTTAGTCAGCACTCACTTCTGTGGATACACAGGGCACTGTCTCTGATTCCTTCCTGGTTGATGACCAGAAAGGAACTGGAGCCCACCTGTTTCATCACCTGTGTCCTCCCATCTTCAAAGCCACTGATGGTGGCTGAGATCTCAGGTTTCTAGTCTCTCTGACCTCCCAATAGCTCATCTGTCCTTTTCTTCCTTTGTCACATCTCACTGACTCACTCACCTTCCCTTTCTGCACACAAACCCCAAGGAATCCTGTCAGGCCACCTGGATAATTCAGCCTAATCTCCCTGTTTTAAAGTCGGCTGACTGGTAACCTTAATTTAGTCTGCCGAGCCTCTTCCTGGCAGAGTGTAGATTAGGGTAAGATTGAATGACTGGTGGACAAGAGTCATGGCCATGTCTTTAGAATTTTGCGTGCAGGTAAGGATTGTGAGCACGCTGAGCCCCAGCATGGATAGTAAATTGCAAGAGGTCAGGGTCGTCCACAGTAGACAACTGCTTGGAAATGACAAGCATCTTAGTGGTGGCCCTACCTGTCTACGACTGACAGCTCTGTAATTGACAGCAAATCTAGGGAGAGTGGGCTGCTGTTTGTTGGGGGATTTTCAGTTTACAAAGAGCTTGGATCAGGTTGGATTAGAAGTTTGAGTGCTAGGCTCAGTGTCCAGGGTGGGCAATGGATCTATCTCAGAGGTCAGCATCCAGGGTGGGCAGTGGATCTCAGAGGTCAGCGTCCAAGGTGGGCAGGGGATCTCAGAGGTGCTCAAGGACTGCTGAGAGCTGGGGGAGGGGGTTTCAGTGCCAGGGGACTTCCAGCAGCACTGCCCCTCCCACTGTTTATAAATTGGAAAGACTGCTTGGACCCTGGACTCTAGTTCTGGTGACTTCTGAGGTCACATTTAAAGGCACCCTCAGGAAGTCACCTTTTGATGGCCTTGGGAACTAGATGAGGCAGCTGTTAATTTCTCTATTTTGACAATGAGAAAGTACGAAGTTCCAAATGTCCCTGCTGTTCACGTAGCCAGGGATGCCTGCCTTGTTCAGAACACCGTGGCTGGTGTTGCTGGGCTCTTTGGGCAGAGCCCACTTACACCTGTCCATGAGTATCTGCTCCTGTCAGGAGTCTGTTCCAGGAAATCTCATGCTAACACTCAAATACAGATCCCCCTGGCTTACCACAATGACATCCCTACCAACTGTAGTTTGGAAACACCTTTAATCTTTAAAAATGCACAAAATATGTGCATCTTTCAGACCTTCTGTCTGCCTTAGACATACTCATGACACATAGCCTGGCACAGTTGGGCAAAATGATCTAGTACCAAGTCTGCTTTATAATAAAATGTTAGACGATTTATGTGACGTGTACTAGACAGCGTACTGAAAGTGAAAATCAATGTAATTGCACGGGTGTGCTTTAACACCTTCCTAAATTCAAACCTCTGTCAGTCAAATCCTTAAGTGTCAGGAGCCATCCGCTCAACCCTCCAGCTTGCCTGGTGCTGATCTTGCTCTTGCTTTGAGACAGGACTCACTATGTAGCTAAGGTTGCTGTTGATGTCATCCTCCTGCCTCAGCCCGGCAGAGTACAGGGATTACAGGTACCCAGCACGATGCCTAACACCACCGGCTCATTTTCTGAAGATTTCAGACTGTACGCCCAGCTTCTGGGACTTTCCCCACAACCTTTAGCATGACACCATGAAAGATATTAGCAATGATGTGCGAATGCAAAATGAAATTGCAAAAGCACTTCTTGTGCAAATACCCGAATGTGTGTGTTGGCAGCACCTGCATGGGGGGAGGGGGCGCTGTAGTTAAGACCTAATCCTATACGATTCTACCTCACGAGCATAGGGCCCATTTGACTGAATCTAGTGTATTTTTTAAGGAAAAAAAAATCTACTTACAACTCATATTCAGGCTCTGATACATTTAATAAAGACCTTTGAAGTCATTGGAAAAAGGACAGGGAGGAAATGGAAAATACTCTTGAGTCCGTGGTGTATTATCAACTAAAATATTAAAGTTATGCATCGCTAAGTTTTCAGACTTGGTCTTAGAATGGGATGGAGTTTCCTTCTGGCTGCAGAACTCAGCGTTTATCAAGGAGAGAGCTAGTCTCCCCAGGAGCTCTGCCGCCCTAAGAAAAGTATTAGCATCAAGAAACAAGTAGAGTGGTTGGTCTGGATGTATTTTCCTAGAGTGTGGGTCCTGAGGTCTCCCTGCGGGAAGAGCTGGGAGGAAGGAGGACCAGGTGGCGGCCAGGGAAGCGGGCCCGAGGAAAGGTGTAGGGCAGGGCAGCACGCAGCCGCCTGCAGCCAGAGCTGCGGACACACGTGCGCATTAGTGGTCAGCTCCGGGTGGTTTTCGCAGCAGCGCGCCTGCAGAGTGGGTGGAGGGGCGGGGGACTCATCGATCGGACCGCTGTGAGCATGTAGAGTCCGCAGGATGTGAGAGGCCTGGTGCTGTGGCTTCCGCTCTCACACATCATCAAGTCTCGTTTGAGATGGTTTGAATTAATGACACTTCTTCAGACAGACTGAGTAGGTAAATGGAAACGTTAGACCGGCTTTTCACCTACCTTGCTCAACACTTCCCGTTACCTTGAGCGCTGGAAACTCTCCACCCCAACCTGCCGCCAGGCAAGTCCCAGAGCGGTACAGTCAAGACTATTTTCTAGCCATTGGTCCTACAGGCTACTGAGTGCAGGCACGATGAAACATCAGAATGGCCTTTGATCCCCCTCCACCCTTGGCTGCCTCCTGGACTCAGGCCTCTCAAACAGCCAACAGCAGGGCCCCAGTTACCAGCAGGCTTAACTCAGGCAAGCGGAGAAGCCCTGGTTGATCTTGCAGGCCAGCCAGCACCTAAGCGCTTTGTCTTAGCCCCGAGGAGCTCACAAACTGGAAGTTGAAGCTTACCAAGATGTCCTTAGCTCAGCTCAGAGTTTGGCTTCCTGTCTGTCCAAACATCCCAGGCCACCGGTCTACCAACAAGTGAAGAGGCAGGCACCAGTATGGCAGCAAAGGAAAAGCTGGTCACAGAACCCAGCAAAGCCAATGGAAGCAGAGATCTCAAGCCAGAGTGGAGCAGTAGGCTCTGCCTGCTCCTAGGACTGGCTCTAAGAAATGACACCGGGACTCTGTTTGTCCCTTTTGCTTTTTCTGTGTGCACAGAAGAGCAGGACATAGTAGGACCCACACGTGTCCAGACGCCAACCCAGGTTTCCTGTCCCTCCTGGCTGGTGACCTCTTGAGGGGCTTACTTCACTCTCCTGTGCTTTATCGGTCACTCTCACCCCTGTTCAGAAAGGCTACTGATAAAATACCTACCTTCTGGGCTTGATGTTCGGATTAGCAAGAATTCCGTACATGTTGGAGGGAGGTTAGGGTTCCATGGCTGGACGGATATGATCAATATACATTGTATACATGGGTGGAACAAAAAAAAAAAAATCAGAAAAGGGTTCTTGTACGCATTTTATTTGCTCTTTATCTGTGTCGTGCTGCCTCCTTAGGGTCTAACTTAGCTGACTTGAAATGTGTTGGTGGACTTTTTTTTTCACGCTGGTGGATGGTTGTAGATTAAGAGATCAGAGGTTGGTCTTCAGCACCCACAGTTGGAGCAGTGGACAGCATAAACTGCTAAGCCTGGGCACCCCAGGACCTTTCTGTTCTCACATGGGTCCAGTCTTTGGCTGACTTTCCTGGGGACGAGGCTATAGACTCCTTATACAGATAGAAAGATTTTTAAAAAATTATTCTGAAAATATTATTTTCATTTTCCTTTCCAAATGGAGGTGAGGGGCTGTTCTTGCTTCTTGTCTGGGTTTTTTGAAGATTTGATGTTTTCAGTGTAAACGGTCTAAGGGGCAAGAGTGGAGGGTGAGATGAAAGAGACTGAGCTGTGGGGGGGTGAGGAGGTTTTTTTTTTTTCAAACGCAAATATTTGATAACATATGTGGCTTTGTTTATTTACGTATATCTATATGTTGGAAATGGTAACTTGAACTGAGCTGTTAAACATGCTTTATCACACTGCAGATGAGTGGTCAGTGGACCGCTTCTGTGAACCACTTTTGTTAGCATGCCAGCTTCCTTTCCTAGTGATCCCAGTCTGGCCAACCACTGGAGATTTCACCAGAGCGAGCTGGTGCCAGACTCTGCTTCGGTGACATATGCCTTTGCTCCCCTGCCACACAACACAATCATGCGTCTCTCCAGCCCAGAGAAGCCCTTTTGTAACTAATTAGAGCAGACAGGGTGTTGCAGAGAAACCAGGAGCAAGCACAGCACAGAGGCCTGTTGGATATTCATCCCGGCCAGTCCTTTAAACAAAGTGAACAATTGCCCAAATAATTATTTCCTGCTGTGGAATCCCCTCCCCCATACCTCTCTTTCTCTCTTTCTCTCTCTCTGTTTGTTAAATCCTATTTTCCTTCCTACTTTCCTGTTGACTGCAGCTAAATTGAATTTGCTCCAATTCATCTCACACTGGGTCAGCAAAACGATGGGCTAGCGAGTTAACCCTTTGAATGCCGTCTTTTATTCCCTGTAGCAAAGGAAGGGCTGCCCTGATTGGGGGTGGGGGTGGGGCGTGGCAAGAAATGAAACAGTCATGGACTATCTTCTGTTAGGATCATGACCATTTTGGATAGAAGAAGTTCCCGGCTCTGTTCCTATCGCCCAGCGAGAATTTGGGCTGTCTTCACAGGTGGGTGGCTCACCCTGAGGAAGGGGGGGTGGTCACTTTTGCACAAATGCTTTCTCTAGAAATGTGGCACAGATTTGAAGTGAAGTGCTTGTCGACAAAATTTTTTAAAGCGAGGGCCGTCACATCGAGGTCACAGAATTAATAGACTGGCTTGAATTAGAAGAGGGAAGAGAGGGCAACTTCGTGTCACATCTTAAAGTCATTAGGGGTGGGAGGAGGGTTCTCGTCTGCGGTTTCTTATTGTTTGAAGACTTGGAGGTGTTGTGTTGTGGAGATCAGATCGCTGGGGCTGGCTGGGGCTGCTGAGCGCTGTGGAGCCTTGAGATCCCTCGGTGTCAAAGCCAGGAAAGAGGAGCAGCTGTGAGGACACTCTGGCCAATATCAACAAGTGTGACTTTCTCCAGCGTGTAGTGGCTCTTGTCCTCCATTGTGTGAAAACTGTCCCCATCCGGAGAGAGTTTATGGAGCTCTCTGTAAGCAGAGCAGGTGTCAGAAGCTGCACTTGGCTGTCGGTCCCTGCTGGCCAGAAATGGAGCTTATGTTTCTGCAGGTGGACTGTCGGGTGGTGGTGGGGGTGTCAAGTATTTTCCTTTGTGATGGATGCACTCGGATGTCCCTCCTTGGAACTGCGTGAGACTTATTTCTAGCTGCATCATATAAGCTTCTCTCATGTAGGGCACACTGCAAGGGGCATGTGATCAAAGTGACAACTTCTGCCTATACAACACACACTCTATATTTCTCAGTTGAGTGTCTGGGAGTTCAAGCAAGTATGTACTGTGTGTGGTTGGGCCCTGTGGTCTGGCGCTGCTGACAGGGCACTCACTCACAGGGTGGTTGTCATGTCATCATTTTCTAAACACTGCAGAATCCCATCTAGTCTAGTCACATAGTGTTCGTGTTGAACTAGCTACAGGACACTGAGGCTATGCACAGGTTCCACGGAGTCCTGAAACACACCTCAAGGGTTTATTTAAAAATAGCCTTGGTGACTCAGGGAGGCAGAAGCAGGCAAATCGATGTGAATTTGAGGCTAGCCTGGTCTAGAAAGCCAGGACAGCCAAGGCTACACAGAGAAGCCCTATCTCAAAAAACAACAATAATAACAGCAACAAAAAAGCCTTGGTGGTTTTGGTTCATGTGGTGTGTGTGTGTGTGTGTGTGTGTGTGTGTGTGTGTGTGTGTGTGTG
>OU015749.1:81787908-81834758 GCA_907169655.1 Acomys percivali
ACACACACACACACACACACACACACACACACACACACATACGCGGCACAGTATAAAAATAAAAGGTAATGATGGCTGGAGAGATGGCTCAGAGGTTAGAGGCACTGACTATTCCTCCAGAAGTCCTGAGTTCAATTCACAGCAACCACATGGTGGCTCACAACCATCTATAAAGTGAGCACTGCATACATAATAAATAAATAAATAAATAAATAAATAAATAAATAAATAAATAAATGTAGTGAAATGAAATGAAATGAAAAAAGAACACCTTGTTTGTAAACCCACGGTGTGCATTTTCCTCAGTAACACCTGTGTTGGCACCAGCTGGTGGGACGCAGCTGCTGTATAGGGCAAGTGCCTGCTCCTGCAGGAGCCACAAGAGACCCAGGTTTGAGAAGGGAGGTGAGCCCTTTTAAGGGGTTGTGTTCCGAGTCCCCCACCCTCTTCAGAAGTGGAGTACAGAAAACAGTGCATTAAATGAAAACTTCACCTCTGAACTTTGAGTTAATTTATGGTTTTCCTTCTAAAGTGCTAAGACTGTTTTCTCAATAGCAACTAACCGCGCTTGATGCAGGAATAATACAATAAAGAGCTCTGTAATGTAAGGAAAGTTTGGGCACTTCTCTGTGTTTCCTCCTGAGTACTTACAGTGCTGGGGGCAGCTGTGGGGTTGCTATGTGGCTTGCAAGTGAATTTGCCCGTGATGAGTAAGTACAAGGAAGCATAAGGCAGCTATGGCTTTCCAGCCCCTGTCTTTACCCACATTTCCTCATCTAAAAACCGAGAGCAGCTCTTATCTCAACCTGCCTCGGGCGATCACTATGCAGATGTCGTGAACCGTTTTGAAAATGCTATGTAAATAAGCCTTCCTATGGCATCACTGTGGTACTGATCCTGGGAAAAGTTCTTACACAGCTCTGCCATTGGTCCTTTGCCTCCCTGCCGTTTTTTTTTTTTTTAAACTTCCCAACACCAACTCTGTTTTTCTCACTTCTGGCTTGGCCTTCTACACACATCATCATCAGGCCACACGAGGACCCTGCCTCCGGCTGGCCAGCTCTGCCCATACTTCTCTGTCTTCAACCAGCCTTGGATGCTCAGCCTGCTCCAGGGAGAGGCTAAACTCTGCTCCTTTACCCAACATAAAATCTGTGTCTTGTGTCAAAAGAGAAGGAAGAGGAGGAGGGAGAAAAGGATTAGACGCCAGGGAGACACTAAATACAGTCTTCCTGGAGGAGATAAGTGCCTAAAAAAAGACAGGGATTGTTTGCTTATAAAGTTGAGCACGGTGGGGTTTATCACCCGGTGTCATAGATTATGTTGAGTGCAGCAATCAGCAGGAAGAGAGGGAGGCTACAATAACAGTGCGATAGGGGCTGTTCCACCTCCACGATCAACAGGGCCCTGACTCACTCACCCTGGGTGGAAGGCGTTTATGTTACAAAACAATGCAGAGGAAGGATAGCAGCCTACCAAGAAGAGACTTGATACCCTATGAGCATATACAGGGGGAGGAGGTCCCCCTCAGTCACAGTCATAGGGGAGGGGAGTAGGGGGAAAGCAGGAGGGAGGGAGGAATGGGAAGATACAAGGGATGGGATAACCATTGAGATGTAATATGAATAAATTAATAAAATATTAAAAAATAAACATAACTGCTCAACTTGTTCTTCAGAGATTTGAGCATACCATTAATCCAATTTTTAATAATGTAATTTTATTAGCTTCTTAAAGTTGTCTTTTTTGTACCTATTGAACTTAACCCAGGGTCACTTTTCCTTGTTGAGTGGTTCTGATAGATTATAGTGCTGATCAGATTATTTCAATATAACAATAAAATAAGTGGAGACTGAAAACAAAACAAAACAAAACAATGCTAGGTCCTGCACCCTCACCCTCCAACGCCCCCCCCAACCCCCACCCACAGCCCAGAGTCTGATGTGTCTCACAGACGGCTAGGCACTCCCTTGCTAGGGAGGTTGGGATGCTGCTTGGCGGGGGCCTGATGTCATCTGAGAAGCTGGATGGGACAGATGGTGGGCACACTCTGGGCTTTCCTCCCTCGGAGTGTGGCGGAGGGGCCCAGAGCAATGGGAGAAGGCAGTAAATGCCTGGCGCAGAATAATATTTAGGCAGGATGCTTCTTGAACCATAGGAGTCGTTTCCTGGGCCTAGAAACTGCAGGTGATTAATTTCTTCAGTCCCAGCGGCGCCCGGTGTCTTCAGAAACACCCGGGCGGCCTCTGGATGAGCTGGTTGTTCAGAATTTAAGTCGCATCAAGAACAACCTGGGGAACTTGCAGCAACTTCCACCCACCCAAACCCTTTCTGTCTGGTTGGTGCTGAGCATACACTGGGGTGGCCTGAAAAACGAGGGTTCTTCTGCTAGAGAGTCCAGTAGGGCGCAAGGGAAGCTGTGAGCAGACTAGGAGCTGGGCTGGCTCCAGGGAGTCTTGCAGTGACGTTAGTGTTCTGCCGGGCGTGTAAATCAACTCCGGGAGCCACCCCCTCCCATATCTGGGCAGTGTGTTTGCTTTCTGATAAATCACTCATGACCAAATGGGCTTGGCCCAGATGAAATGTCTCCTGATCACGCACTTTACTCATGTGGTGTCTCATCTGTGACTCCAATGCTCTCTTCAAGGGCCAGACTCGGTGTCCAGTAAAGTGGGTAGTCTGCTAGTCTGCACTCTTTATGGAGCTGGCTGCTTGAGAAAACTCAAGTCTGTGGGAGGCTTGTGTTTCAAAAAGCACCACGTCCCCCAATGGTCACCATTTCCAAAAGGCTGATGGTGAGCGAGTTCAGCACTTACAAACACCTCCCATGCTCCCCAGAGCCTTCCAACCTGAGCCCAGCCTGTCTCTCGCTTTACACTGCATCTCAGTTTGCCTTCCCAGCTTTACCTCTTGTCCAGCCGGGTACCGAGATCTTTAACGTTTCCAAACAGCCTATGGATCTATGCCATCGTGGTACTGTCCTTTGGTTCCATTGCCCTTCTTTCTGGTGAGCTTCTACGCATCTTTTAAAACCCAACTCAAGGATGCTCCCTCCTTATAACCTTGGGGCCTTCCATCTCTTCACTGCCACTGTGAAACGGTTCAGACTCTCTCTTCCTGATTTTGGACGTACCTAGCAACCAGCACACAACAGATCCTCAGTGTTTTTCTGAATGAGAATACCTCACTCATGACTAGTGACAAAACCAAGGGCTTCCCATTCACAGAGCAGCCAAGTGGCCATTCACAGAGGCATGAGCACAACCTTTGCTCACGCCTCAAGGGATGTTACCAGAGGAGACACAGACAGGCTGGGGATTGGCCATGGGAGGTGAAGAAGACCCAACTGCTTGGGAAATAATCTTTGGCTCTTATTTTGCCTCTGCATTTTATTTTTCACTAGGGTTCCTTAACTTTGATTTTTGTCACCCGGAGCCAGCGACCATGCAGTCTCTTGGCTGTGCATCAAGTCTGAATAGAACGATACTGAGCTGACACTCGGGATGCCCATGTTCAAACCCAAGCTGTGCAGAGGTCATACGTGAAGAAGGCTCCTCTGTCAACCACTGTCCTGTGTACTGAGCAGTTTCCCAAGGTGTTTGCCTGGCATCTTCATGCAGGTTGTTTCTGGGATTCACCACGGCTCTGAGGCTCAGAGTGGCAAAGCATCTCCTGAGGACACAGTACACTCCAGGCTCACTCTGTGCTCAGGCCGGCAGCTCCACCCATGGCCTGCCACTGGTGATTTAGATAGAAGGATATATTAGGCTGGGCTGCTTTTAGACCTTACAGGGAGTAGCTAAGTGCTATGTGACTGCCCAATACTGCCTGTGTTCATGCGTAAGTAGAATCTCCTGTTAAATGGTGTTGGCCTTTTATAGACCTACCCGGTCATGATCATCCTTTCTAAGGGCCGAGATGGTTCCTCATCATTCGAGAGACCAAAACCAAGATTTCTCTAAAGGACTTCAAGGCCGGAGTTGTCCAGCTCTCTCAAATCCTCCAGTTTCTTTCAATCTTCCTTCTCCTAGCACATTGTTCCCTGTGTTGCCCGTGTGACCAAGGTAGACTGATGTAAGACAGGGGCAGTGGTGCTCCCTGAGGCTCACACGTTCCTCCCTGCCTGTTGGACATCAGTTATGGTTGCGTATAACCCTTCCTGGTCCACCGGAACTCTTCCACACGCTTTCCCTCTGTCTGCCGGACATCCGTACATGGACACTTCTCTAAGGGATTATTTCCTCAGCCAAAGGCTGTCTGCATTCTCCCTCTGGCAGGAAATGAAATCTGCCTTCCCTGTTGTGTGTGTGTGTAGTCATTTGCTCAACCTGTGTCCTTTCTGTTCCTTTCTGTTCTTCGTTTTCTGTATGTTTTCCACTGCTATGTGTAACAGGTTATGCCCAAGTTTAATGAAAGCACCAATCATTACTCATTATGAGCTCATACTGTTTCTGAGGTGCTGTTGCCGTGGTCTAGAGGTCTAATGTTCCTGTGGTAAAATTCTAGCCTTCAGCCTGGTGGTGTGAGGAGATGAAGACTCCGAGAAATGAGTAGGCCAGGAACGTAGAGCTCCACAATCCGGGTGAGTGTCTTTATAAAAGAGACTTTGAGGTGTTCCCTTGATCCTTTTGCCACGTGAGCTAGCAACAATAGGATAGCCATTCATGAACCAGGGAGCAGACCTTCACTATGTCCTCATGTCACCATGGTCTCGAACTTTCTAGAATCTACAGCGGTGAGAAATAATTTTCCATTGTGTGTAAGTCACCTGATGTAAGTACTCCTTTCAGGCCTTTGAGTCCGCTCTTTTTCTTCCCGTCCTTGTCCCCTTCCTTCTCTCCTACCTACCTGTTACCTCTTGGTATGGAAGCAAGACCTGCCTCAAACCTCCCATCTTTCTGCCTCACCCTCCTCGTTTCTTCCATGCGAGGACCAAACTCAAGGCCTTGAGAATGCCAGCAAGTACCCCGCCACCGAGCCACAGGCCTGGCCTTTTGTCCATGCCATTGTTACATCAGGCTGAACAGACAGAGACAGAAATCAAGGGCGGGTTAGCTGGGTGCAGCTAGCTGGGCTGGGCTGCACTGGACCATGCTGTACTCCTGCAAGGGTTCACTCCGTGCCTGGCTTGTCAGTGCTAGTGGTTGGCAGTGCCCAGTGACTGACCCTGGGGGACTTTTCTCAAAGCTGATAGAGGCGTGGTCACCGGCTTGTTCCAATTTCGTTTCTTACTGCTCTCAAATGTTGCTCAGTCTGGCCATGTTACGAAGGCTCGCTCGCGCCTCAGGCGGCCCATGACACTGTTCTCTCCAGTGAAACATGGGCAGAAGTCAAAAGGATGAAACCCCCCAGGTAAATTCTTTGTCCTTTAAAAAAATATATATTATTAATTTATTCATATTACATCTAAATTGTTATCCCATCCCTTGTATCCTCCCATTCCTCCCTCCCTCCCATTTTCTCCTTACTCCCCTCCCCTATGACTGTGACTGAGGGGGACCTCCTCCCACTGTATATGCTCATAGGGTATCAACAGACTAGCCTTACAGGCACATGCCTCTCAGCCTACGCTGTGATCTATTTTTCAGGTCCAGAGCTCACGTCCAGTGTCTGGATGTGCAAACAGTCATCGTGTGGGTCTGAGAGTGAGGAACATGAGCCAGAAGAGTGGGGTCAACAGGCAGGGTGGGAGAAGCAGACTGGAGCCTGAAGGTTTCATAGAGTGCCGTCTCTGCCACAGGCTGGAGAGCTTGGCACCTTCTGGTATCAGATGACTTCTCACTATGGTCATGTGCTACTCCACACAACACACAGTAAGGTACCATCTTCCAGTGCCCCTTTTGTTCTGTCCTTGCTTTCCACCCCATTCCCCACCCCTTTAACCACCCTGCTGGCTTCTCTATCCTCTTACTTCCTGGGACTTCTCCCACACCTCCCCCAGGGAGGCCGACTTCGGGCCATTCTTAGCCCTGTGAATTTTTAATTAAAAAATGACGATTTTATATTCTAAAAGAAACTTGTAATGAGTTCTTGAACTTTGACCCCCAAACAATAAACTCCCACCATTCCGTGGGTCATCAGCAGATCTGGTTTGATCCTGATTATCTTCCCACTGGGCACCAAGACCCAGGTCAGGAAGAGCCACATCAAAGACAGCAGGGGAGTCGAGGTTGTGGGGGAGGGGTCGACTTGTTTGATGTGAAAAAAGAGAGAAAGGACTTCCTCAGATTGACTACAAAGGCAGGCTTCTTCTGCGTGCTAGCGAGCGCAGCTCCTGGCTCCACCCGGTCATTATCTTGAATGGGTCAGAGGACTTGAAGATAGATTCCTGCAGTCAGGGAGTCTAAGCTCCTCACAAGACGTGCCTCCAACCTGTCGCAGCAGCCTTCCTCCTCCCTTTCATGGCCTTGGCCTCAAAGGAGAAGGAGAAGAGTCAAGCAAGTAGGAGATCACAGCAAGCAGGGAGAAGGCCCCTGCCAGGACTCTTGGAGTGTCTAATCTAGGGAAGAAGAGAAACGGTGTGACCTTGTGATGGTGAGACCAAGTCATTCCTCAAAATCAACAGAGTGACCCCACATGGACAACGGCCTAGGTCATCACGCTGTAGTCAAGTGTTGGCTAACAAATGCCCCACAACGAGCAAGACATTGGTAATGGGGGCACTGGCAGTGTTCCCACATGCCATAGTATCTTTTTCCTGCTACCCCTTTTTTTTGCTGTCATTTTTTCCTTTTCCAATTGTTTTTTAATTAATTTATTGATATTACATCTCAATTGTTAGCCCATCCCTTGTATCCTCCTATTCCTCCCTCCCTCCCATTTTCCCCCTACTCCCCTTCCCTACCTGCTATCCTTTTGAGCTGCCAACTTAGTCACATTTTGTTTTTAAATAGACTCACATTTTAACGAATTTATTTAGAAAGAAAAATACTCAAAACATTCTATTCATTGTTTTCTGTAAACCCTAACACTACTAAAAAAAGTAAATAAAATTAAAAAGCTCTATTACTCTTTGAAAACTTACTACAACATAGAGCAAGGAATTGAGTCGGAGAAGCAGAGGTCAGCATCTGGGATGCCCAAAGAGAAGAAAATGGACGAGGAGGAGAAGGGCCAGTCTGAAGGGGCAGGGCTTGTCCAGCCAGGAGCCAGAAGACCACCTGCCGCGCCACACCTGCTATATGTGATGTTGGGAAAGCCACTTAGTCACGTCTGAGGTGTGCCATCCTCTTTCACACAGTGAGTGAACAAGTTGTAGAGTCTTCCCCTGAAATTTGTCAAATGACAGAGATATGTGGCTTCACACAACAAGAAGTTGCTAACGTTCTATCTTCAGTTCGAGTTCAGTAGAGTAGAAAGCCTCAGTTTGGCATAAAAATACTTTAATACAAGTGTGATCAGCTGCTGGTCTATATATCTGTATACACACACGCACACACACACACACACACACACACACACACACACACACACACATATATATAATTTTGGTCATTTGAAAGTGTGCAGTCCTATACGTCAAATAAATTCATACTGTCTGCAACCATCACTACCACCCATCTAGATGTATAAATCTATATTCTAGCAAATAAGCATTGCCTATTGCCATCCACACACTGCCAACAGCATTTCATTTTCTACTTCTACACATTTGACTACTCTAGGCACTTTGTATAAATAGAACCCAACAACGTCTGTTTTTTTTTTTTTTTTTTTTTGTTCCTGGCCATATTCATTTTCTGTAATTATCCATGGTTCACCCAAGCTGTGGTGTTGGCTGGGGATGTAGTTCAGGAGCAGAGCACTGGCTTAACCACGCTGTGCTGACTGTGTCAGAATCTTACTTATGTTTATGGTGGAATCGTGTTCCTTTGCAGGGACGCGGATCATCTTGTCCCTTCTCCTGTTTGAACACTGCTTCTCTCCTCGGCTGCTGCTGGAACAAGGCTGTGCGAGTTTTACTTCGAGACTCTGATTTCAGCTGTCGCGTGGCAGTGGAAAAGCTAGATCTGGTGGGAAGTCTACGCTTGGTTGTTTCAAGGGCCTTGCACGACTCCCACAGCAAATGGACCACCCTGCAGCCCCGCCAGTGATGCACGGTGTTTCAGTTTCTCTGCATCTGCACCTACAGCGCTGATTTTCTATTAGGATAGAATGTGAATATTATAGATACCATGGTCTTTTTTTTAAAAAAATGAAGTGTGGCTGGACCGTGGGAGCTACACTTTGTCATGTGGCAGTTTCCATCCGGCATTTTAGAGGAAATCGTACTACGTGGAGAGCTGTGGCCGGTGCCCCACTACCTTGCTTCTTCCACAGCAGCAGAGGAAACCAATGCACCCCTGGGGATGAGTGTGCTGGTGTAGAAGTCCGTCCCTGGGGACTAGACAGTGGTGGTAGAACAGCGATGTCTAGGGGCGGGGCCTGAGACAGGCCTAGAATCTGGAGAGGGCAAAGGTTGATTCTGATCTTCTCTTAATGAACCTGGCCTCTCAGACAAGCCACGAGGAATCTCAGTGAGTGGGCTGAGCCTCCTCCCCACCCATTGTTATAGATAGGAGCTGTAGAGACCAGAGAGAATGCTTTGGCGAGGGCCCAGGACCACACCTTGACCTGTAGTTTAGAGTGAGATTTAGCACTGTGTTGTTTTCAGTGAGTCTCTTTATACTCCGCCTCTTTTTGAAGACCAATGGTGCTGATTCTCCATGGATGAAGATTGTATAGACGTTTCTTTCAAAACCAAGTTGTTAAAATGTATGAATCAGTTTAAGAAAAATGGTAAGCCTCAAGGGACTGTGAGGTCCAAACTCAGCTGCCAGGAAATGAAGGGAGCCATGGAAGGGAGGGCAGCAGGTTGACAAAATTACAGGAGACCATGGGCAGGTAAGACGTAATTTATTCACTTCAGGCAAAGGCCAGAACAGCTTGTGCCAGGCGGGCAGGCAGCAGCAGACACCCAGGCACACGAGGGCACACAGACTACCCAGAGGTTGGCATACGGAAGTCCTGGAGGTGGGCACTCGGCCTCCACACAGGCAAGTTGGCAAAGGCAAGGGTACTTGCCTCTGACTTCAAGGCTTTGTTTACACAAATACATACAAAAGTGACATTCCACCAAAATATAAAACAGATTAAATCAGTGTTTACTTAAAATTTAACAAACTTAACTTAAAAAAAAAACCTTTCAATTAAATACAAATGCCAAATCTAACCATATAGCAGTTCATTAGGTTGTGTAGACTGTGGGTCTGGTTAATTTTGGTGTGTGATGTTTTTATTTGTTTACATTGCTGTTTACTTTTAGGCTCTCTCCAGTGTCAGCCATCCTTAGCTGAGTCATGGCCTCTAAGATGCCCAGTGTCAGACATGTTGTAGTTGACTCATACCGGATGTTCATGCCAGTGCCATGTTGTCTGACCATAAACTGGCCCTTACAACCTTCCATTCCTTACAGGGACATAGTACAGACTGGGGCATTGGAACAATAATCTAGACTGACAATGGGGGTGGGTGGGCAGCTGTCTCCTAGATATCACAAGTGTTTCCACAGGCTATGAAGTTTAAATGTGTATGAAGGCATTTTGTGAGCTCCAAGGCCCCACTCAACGCACCAAGCTCTCACCTTGAGGACGGGTGCCACGGGGGGGACCAGGCAGGCTGTTGTGGGCAGAGGGTAGAAAACGAAGAGGGTGGGCACAAGCTCTAGGGGTCTTGGAGGGCAAGAGGACTCTGATTTCTTTACAGGATGGACGTACTTGGACTGGGAGAGGGAAAGTCTTACTAGCACCCAGGAGTTACTGCACCGGTAAGGCAGGTAGGTGCATCCTGCAGGAGGCGTTAGGTTTGTTGGCTCAAGGTGGACAGCTCAGAGCTGAGTGCAATGGGAATCTTCAGTGTCTTGGGGAAGATGGAGCAGAGCAGGTGAGGACATGCCGACAGTTAGTTCTTAGTGGTAGAGTGACTGCCACCACCAAGTCACCAAATCAAGTTCTGGGAGCCAGCGATGGTGGCAAGAAACTGGAAGACACAGTGAGGGAAGGACCAGGGGACAATGACAGCACTATTGGTGCACGCCATGTATTTCCTCCAGTTCCCCCTTCTTTCACAGGCATGCATAGCTCTGATGTGCCCAGGACTCATGGGAACACCAGAAAAGAGAGAACATGCTCACTCCTATCCAAGCAGGCAGGCCCAGCAATGGTGCTGGGCTACTGGATACTTACAAAGGCTTTGATTTGGAGGCCTGGGGGTACCTGGGACGCAGAGGCATCAGTCCTGTGGGTTAAGCCTGGGCATGTAGTTACTGTTTAGATCTTCCTGCCATGTGTCTAGATAGAGAAGAGCAGTACTTAAGGAGAGGCCTGAGTCCTGCTGTGGATGACTGCTAAGTAGCCATTTGGTACTTTGCACTCTATTGATGTCAGGGGTCATGACTGAGCATCCTGAGGCCAGGGTGGCTTCTCTACTTTGAGCTGATGGAGACTTTTCCTGGTGTTGGCTCTTGGAATCTTCCAAATGAGGTTTAAAAAAAAAGAGATTTTTATTTATTTTATGTATATGAGTGCTTTATCTGCATGTACACCTGTTGCCAGAAGAGAGCATTAGATCCTAGTAGAGATGGTTTCTGGGAATTGAACTCAGGACCTCTGGTAGAACAGACAGTGTTCTTAACCACTGAGCCATCTCTCCAGCTCCCAAATGAGATTAAAGGCTAAAATTTGTGTGTTTTTCCATTGCTTAGTATTGAACTTGGGGCTCCCAGCCTCAAGAATGCTACACAAATACAATTGAGCTACAACTTCAGCCAACCTTAGCATCCCTGTATTCTCACAAACATCTCTGTGTTCTGAGACTTGCACTCAGCAGTCATCTTAGTGATGGGAATCTGGGCTCTTAGGCAGCAGCGGCAGTGAGGTGCAGTTTGTGTTGTGGCTGAGACATGAAGGCTGTAACACCACCGCGCTCCGTTGGGTGTGACTCAGAGCAAGCTGAGGCAGTCTTGTTGCCTTCGAAGGCACTTGCCAAGAGCCTGTAGGCAGTTGGCTGCTACTTCGCTCATGTGTGTTTGGATAATGATGCCTCTTGGCCTCTGGTGGACTCCCATTCAGTGTCCAGACTGAAAGCACAGCCTTTGTGTCCCTGGATTCCAAGCCCATGTGTTCTTTCCCCCTCTATGTCCAAGGCTCTATCAGTCAGCTGCAGTAAGGATTAGGTCTATAGAGAAGTAGGCCTGGAATCACAGCGGGGGTCACGCATGTCCATGGCTCCCCTTCGATACTGTGCCATCACATCTTCGTGGGCCTTCATCAGGCTCTCTCTTCATGTTCAGCATGTCTCTCACCATCTTCTTCTGCAACTAGGCCAGACTAATCAGAATCTGTGATTTGGACCCAGAATCAGAATTCTGCTCTGTTGCCTTCCTGGAAAGAGGCCATTCAGGTCCCAGGTAGCAATGAGCTTGGGACGTGAGAGCCCAGCCCGTTGCTTCCACTGGGGGGTGAAAGACTGACAAACCCTTGGTGGTTTGCATGCCGTGCTGATACATGTGATAGGACCAGGCTCAGGGCAGGTTCTCTGCTGCCGCTCCTGGGCCTATGAGAACACTTGCTTTAGAGACAGTCACTCTAGATTAGGGGGTGTCCCAGTGGGACAGGATTTCTGACCTAAGGCTATTTAGGGGTCAAAATCTTTCATCTGATATGAGCCGGCTTTTGTTCTGTTAGGTCTGCTCTTCTATCTTTTTGGCCTAAAAGAAATGTACATAACAGAGCTGCCTTGTGGAGAGTGACAATGTGCAGCTGGGCATTAAAGTCCCTGAGAAATCCTATAGCAAGAAATCTTATTTCCTTTCACCCAGGACCCTTCAGTGTTTCTAAGCCATGGAACTCCTTTCCTGGAGTTTACCGTGTGCCCCCTTGGGGAGCTAATATTCTGCAAACTACCCTTTGAGAAACGCTGTTCTAAGAATTGGATAATTCTTCCCTTGCCCTTTTCCAAAACCAAAACCAAACGTTTGTGCTTCCCTGGTGAACTACACAGGAGTGTAAAGATCCAGAGACAAAGATGCTCCTTGCTGTGCTCTGGTACCTAAGCATGAACAAAGAGCACTCACGGCCTAGAGCTAACAGAGGACACAGCTGCCTGCTTGAGGCAAGGAATGCCAGTGTACACTGTCTGCAGGCGTGTGTCTCATTCAATGCCACCACCACACATTGTCTGTGCTAGAGCTTTCCGTACATCTTACTGCAGTTTAGCTGTTTCCCAGTGGATGGCTTTCAAGCAACTATGCAACTGCCATCCTTAATGTCTCAGCAGTCCAGTCTTTCCCTCCCTCATCAGGCTTCAGAGGCTCCCTCCCATGGGCACTTCTTATTTGTCATTTCCAGAAGTTTCTCCATAAAACACAAATATCTCACTCTTCAGCTTGGCCTCTTGCTCTTTCAATCATCCGCTTTGCTCCTTTAGTTATTTTTGGAACTAACGGGCAACTTGGACCAGCTCTCCCTCATCTGAATATGTTCCCATGACCCACACCTGATTCTGTTCACTCGCTGTCCAGTGCAGTGTTTATGAACCATGCTGTTACATATACAATGTATTCCTAGGCATTTCTGCCCTTCCAAAACAAAATAAACAATAGGACAACTCCAGATCAACCCAACGTCTACCATCTCGTGGCATCTGAAAATCTCCAGAGTAAATATTCACAACTTTATAGCACAGTGAATTCTGAATAGCAAAGCCCACCAGGTTCTCAACCCTGGAGCTCCTTTTCTGCCTCCATGATGGCAACTTTATTCCTATCTCTTTATATAGTTCACCCTTATGCACAGTCTTAAGTCCCAAGTCTCCCACTAGATGTCTGAAGCTGCAGCTAGTACTGAAAACACTATACATGATCTTGTTACCAGCCAATAAGAATAGCTGACAATAGTGACCAGCAGGTGGATGGCCTGTGCAGCATAGTGCAGGACATGAGGCTGGCGCCCACCCTGAGTGGGACAAAGCAGGCGCATGGACAACCACATCACCTGTTCACAGTGATAGGCAACTTAAAATGTATGAATTGCTTTTATCTAGATTTTTCTATTTGCTATTATATCTACTTAGTGTGTATATGTATGAGGGTGTAGGTTGGGAAGCACATATGGAGGTCAGAAAACAAATTGTGGGGCTTAGTTTTCCCTTCCACCGTATGGGTTTGGGGATCCTGGGGAACGAATTTAAGTCTATCAGGTTAGACAGAAAGTGTCTTTACCCACTGAACCATCTTACCACTTTCCAGCTCTGACTTAGTGCTTAAGAGTGATCCCTTTTATATACAGTGTTTTGAGGTTCACTAACATAGATACTATTTTTTCCTACTTGGTTTGAATTGGAGTATAACAAAAGTAGTTTCAAATATTACACATTCTACACAAGCCATGAATGATATACTAATATTTAAAATCCCTGTACTTCTAATGATAATTGTTTTTCAGAAGAAGAGCTTTTATTTGAAAACCAAATAATATTTGCTCTAACAAATATCCAAACTATTTTCAAATACACACATGTATTATTTTTGAAACTATAATTATATAATTTGGAGACTATTTAGAGACTACTTGGAGAAAGAATTAAGCTTGAATAGGCTTGGTCGCATATGAAAAGAAGGTTGTATTTAATATTTACTGTGTTATTTTAAGTGTGTGTGTATGTTTGTGTGTGTGTGTGTGTGTGTGTGTGTGTGTATACACATGCGCGTCCATGTGTATCTATGTATGGGTGCCTGTAGAGGCCAGAAGAGGACAGATGCCTTGGAGCTGAAGCAGGTAGTTGTGACCTACCGAGGTGCTGAGAACTGAGCTTAGACTCTCCATAAGAGTAATGCACACTAGTGACCGTGGTACTGCCTCTCTAGCCACTGCTTGTATTGCTTTCTGAGACAGATGCTAACATGGCCCAGATTGGCCTCCTACCAGCTGTGTGGTGGAGGATGACTTTGAACTTCTGTCCTTCTTGTTTCTATCTGCCAAGTCCTGCGACTACAAGCATGTACCATCATGCCTGGCTGATGCCTGGCGACTGAGCACAGGACCTTGTGTGTGCTGGGTAAACACCCTCCCAACTGACCTGTATCTCCAGTTTAGGAAGTATGGTTTCAGACTAGACAAGAACATTGCCATCCAGAAAAATTCCGGGGGAATAGTTCATTGGTCCAGAGAGTAAGGACAATATATTTTGTGTAGATCTGAACATTAGAGCTGTTAAAAGGTATGTCTTCTACTATAAGTAAAAAAAAAAAATTGTGCTTTATAGCTTAGTTCACTGCAGTTATAATGGAAGAGATATCATATCATTGAACATGCTTTGATACTGTCTGCCACCCCTGTTTTAAATGCGACCTTGTAAGTGAATTTGTTGTGTCCTTCTCTTGCTATTTTGTCTTTTCCTATGGGGCCCCAGCAATAAACCTTGCAGTGACTGAGAAAAGGTGCTACACTCTTTCTCCTATAGTTACAAAAAAAGAGAACACTGGTGGGGCTGGAGAGACAGCTCATTGGTTAAGAGTACTTACTGCTTTTTCAGAGGACCTGAGTTCCATTTCCAGTACTAGAGTTGGACAGGTTACAACCACCTGTAACTCCAGAGGGCTTGGTACCTTCCTGTGGTCCCGACTGGCACCTTCACGCTTATACAGAAACAATGGGCACACAATGCACATAAATAAAAAATCAGAGGTAGAAGCTATTGATCTGAAGATATTCATGACATTCACATATCACAACTTGGGGCCATCGGTTTAAGATACATGGCTGGACATGGTGATTCATGCTCATAATCCCACGGTCTAAGAGGCAGATGCAGAAGGGTTATGACCTTGAGAGCAGCCTGGGATGACTAATGAGATATGATGGGGGAGAGTGGAGATGTCTCAGTTGGTTGGTAATGTGCTCAGCACTTAGGCACAGGACTGGAGTTGCATCCGCAGGACCCATGATGCTCCTGCATCCATCTTTCAAGTGCTAAGACCATATAGGCTTTAGCAGCCATGGAGGCTTGAAGTTTGAAGAATGCTTGCATGTTGGTTAATTTGATGCTCATTCCAGGGTGGGAACAAGTCTGCTGGGCTTGGTTAGAGGACACACACTTAGACTCAGCTCTACGGACAGCTTCAGGAGTTCAGATACTGAGGAAGTGCCAAGTGAGCTTTGCGGTGGAGAGACGGCTGATTTAATAACATCCCTCTCACAGACACCACTTACTCACTCCTCTGTTATTGAAAGTTCAATGAGATTGGCCACGTGAACGACAGTTTTATATGGTGATAGGGCCAACAAGATTTTCCTGAATGAAATTTGTTTTTAAAATGTATTTAAAAATACATTGAACTGGTCAATACATGAACAGTACATGTTAGTAATCCCAGCACATAATCACAGCACTTTGGAAGCTGAGGCTAGAAGACTGTAAATCTAAAGCTAACCTGGGTTACATAGAGAGTTTATAGGCAGCCTGGATGCATAGAAAGATCCTATCTCAAAACAGCAACAAAATGGGTGAACCCAAAATTACTCGGGTATGAGTACTTCAGTTATCAGCTGATGGAGACATCGTCTAGAAAGCCTTGGCAAGGGAGGGGTACATTAACAGAGGAGTAAAGGACAGGTAGGGATGCTTGGCGGAGGCTGCGGGAAAGCCTCTCAGGGGTGGAATGCTGCTTTGAGAAGAACTCGAGAAATGAGAGGAGCCAGTGTGGGCCCGAGTCCAAGGAACAAGGTCTTGAGAAGAGGCTGGAGGGTAGAAGGGACCAGGTTGTCCCCAGGGTCTGGCCGACCTTGTAAGGATCTGAAACTCAAAGGCAAGTAAACCACAGAGAAAACAAAGTCCAGCAGAAGAGAGTGATGAGCAGGTCTGAGTTTTAACAGAGCTCTCTGCTCACCGCGAGTCAGCACACTGTCAATGCCACACGTTCTGCGGCCACTGGTGTGCTAAACTCACCTACTTGACAATTCATTCCTCAGGTATTTTTGGGGACTGCTACTGCTATATTCGTGCTGCTCAGACTGTGGGTTGAGAGTCACTTGAGGACTGTGAAATCGAATTAGGGAGTTTCCGGAAATGCTTTATTTACTTGTTGAGGAAAGGTGTACCCTGATGGGTGGAGCTCAGAAGACAACTTGTGGGGAGTTGGTTTTCGCCTTCTTCCACACATCCCATGTGGTATAAGGTCATCAGGGTTAGTGACAAGCGCAGTTACCCACTGGGCTGTCTTTCTGGCTCCTAAAATAGTTCATAAAATGTTATTTTTTGTTTTTTGTTTTTGGAGATTTACATATTTTTATTCTGTGTGTATGAATTCTTTATTTGCATGTATATACCTGCACGAGCTGTGTGCAGTATCTGGATGAGGGGACTGGAAGCCTGGAAGTGAAGTTGAGTATGGTTGTGGGCCACCGTGTGGGTACAGGGTTCAGAATCCAGGCCCTCTGTAAGGGCAGCAAGTGCTGTTAAATACTGAGCCATCTCTCCAGCCACCCCATCTCAGAAATATTTTTAAAAATGAAATCTGTACTGGAGATGTAGCTCAGTGGGCATGAACTTTTGTCCCCAGCACCTCAAAATTGCAAGACCTGCCCCCCTTCACCCCACATTTATAACCTGCTCAATCAGTGTGTTACATGTATATTTTCAGGGTTGACAATTTGGTATGGATAAGCAATCGGTGTACTTTTCCCCAGAGAAGACTATTTCTTGCTCTCACCATTCCTTAGCTGTCTGTAATTCTTTGTGCAGGACTGAGGCCTCCTAGAATTCCCCCATCCACGTTAGCATGTCTCCTTGTTCGTCCACGTTTAGACAGTCATGCTGATCATGTTGATGAGATTTTATGGGTGTAATTTCTGACATTTATAGTCACAATCTTACAGAAAACTTTCTGTTCCTCTGGCTTCTTACAATATTTCTGCCCCATTTCCCATAGTGCTCTCTGAGCCTTAGCTACAGGAGCTGGATTGCAGATATGTCCTTTGTGATGGGGCTCCACAATTACATGTTTTAACTGCTTGTTGTGTTCTTTAATGGTCTCCGTCTATTGAAAAAAGAACTTTTCTTGATGAAGGGTGAGGACTAAATTTATTTGTGGGCATGATGGTAAATATTTCGAATATAGTTAGGGCTTAAGCTGTTTAAAGTGGCGATTGTAGGTTCTCCTTCGAGAGCCATGGCTTTACCAGCCTTGTGTAGTTGGCTAGGTTTCTAATATCAGGCATGGTTTCCTTCTTTATGAGAAGGTCTTGAGTCCAATTAAAAGGTCATTGGTTACTACCAAGGTATGGATGCCACTACTGTACCCTCAGTGTTATCATGCCATGCGGGTCCTGTTTTGGTTCATTGGCATCATAGCTAGGTAGGACAGATGGTTGGTTCTTAATGTTGGAAGACTTCATGACACTTTCTGGCACCATAAGAACTGGTCCTCCAGGAAGAGGTATTCAGATCAGTTCCATCTCAGTGGCCTCTGGGCCTTGTGCCTGAGATAATAGGGACTTACCTGCCTCCCCAGGAGTGGGGGTGGGAGAGAGGGCAATCAAGGGCAGTAGTAAAAGGCTGTAATGTTTTGGAAGTCTCTTAGACAACCCTTAAGAAAGGACTTCTCATACCTGGTGTTGAGGTTTTTGTTAAGTGGTGGCTCTTAGAAGGAGCATTGTTATCCCAGATGGGAAAATCTCATCTAAACTATGTATGTGCACTTCTATACCAAATTACAAGCATTGTATGTATCTTTAGGTCCTGTTAGTATCAGTAAGGGCCCTTATGGCCTTTTCAGGCATTCTCACAATTATTTTATGCTCCTCTCTCCTTCTGTATTTATCTCTCATCTTCCTAATTAGAACCTCTGTTTTCCCACTTCCCACTTCAGATCACTGGTACCCTGCTTTTTAAAGATTTATTTGTATTACTCTCTCTATTAAAGACTTATTTGTATTATTCTTTCTGTGTGTCTCTGTCTCTGTCTCTCTGTCTCTGTGTGTTCTCTCTCTCTCTTTCTCTCTCTCTCTCTGTGTGTGTGTGTGTGTGTGTGTGTGTGTGTATCTGTCTGTCTGCCTGTCTGTCTGTTTGTCTGTCTGTACATGAGAGTACAGGTGCCTCTGGTGTCCAGAGGCATCAGATGCCACGAAGCTAGAAACTGTGAGCAGCTGGAGGCAGATGCCAGGAACCAAACCTTGGTGTGTAAGATCAGGAAGTGTTCTCAGTGACTGAGCCCTCTCTCTAGATCCAATATTTGAGTGGTTTGTTTGTTTTACATTTGAGATCTTTAGTTTTATATCTATAATTTAATTGGGCTGCTTCTTTACGTGTTCTTTAAAGTTCTTGAACTTATGATTGTTCTTTTAAAAACCTGTGTCCTGGAATTCATCTGGGAAGTTCCCACTGGCAAACTTTTCTGCAGGACTAGCAGATTTGGGTAGGGGAGACACGGGTATGATTTTTCACATTGCTGGTATTTTTGCCATGAGATCTGGGCATGGCGGCTTCTTTTGTTAGTTATGTGTCTGTGTGGATGCAGCAGGCTGGGGCAGAAGAGAAGATGCAGGGGGTGGGTTGACCCTAGAAGTCGGGAATGACTTGGGTGGGATGAAGTCAGGCAGACAGTGCGCAGGCTGTGTCTCCCAGTCCAAGCCTGGAGTGTGGGTGGGTGGATCTGTCTGGGTGGAGAGGTTGGACACTTTGTGGAAGGGGCTGGTGGGTTGGATGGCAGGCAGGATGGGTCCTATACGGTACCTAGAAATTGTCTCCAGTGCAGGCAGGGCTATTAGACTAGGCTGAGACACCTAAGGTACCTAAGGTACCTATGTGGTACCTAAGCTCAGTCTGGAAGGCTAAGGAGGGTGCATAGAGTATAGGGTCAGGCTAGACTCTGGAGAAGGAGGGGCAGCCTCTGGCTGGATGGGAAAGTTCTGAGTTAACCTTTAGGCCTTGGCTCCGCTGTAACTCATCCTTACATTACACGCTATCATACGGCTACTAGACAGAGCTGGCTGTTGTTATAAAGGCTCACCTGTCCCTAAGGCCACTCCTACTGGCTGAAATGGGGGTGAATGCACTTCCACTGCCTGACTACCTCCACCTTTTTCTCCATCTTAGTTGCTTCCTTCAACTTGTCTCCTCTCAGGATTCAAGTGTACCCCTCCAGACTTTAAAACAACGACCACAGAAGCTGGAGATGTCAGTAAACCAACAATACCAAAATCTACGGAAAGCCCAGCACAGCAGCCACTCATCCTGAACTGGAGGGGTGCCAGAACAAATCCTGCTGGTGACAGACTCCCCTTTAGCAGACTTTAACAGCAGCTTATCAGCACGTGCCTTCTGCATCAAGCAGGCACTATTGCAGTTTTGCCGGGCCGAACAACTTGCTCCTGATTTGACCAGCCAAACCCAGGATCTCAAAGGCAGAGCCCAGGCTGACTGCTTCCTTTCCAGAGCTTCCTGGGGAGCTGGCAATGGGGTTGGAACGGTGGCGTTGCCTTCCGTTTCTTAGAGAAAGGCAAGATGTCATGGGCCAGGTTAGAGTTACATCTAGGTTGCAAAACACATCTTAGGTTGAAAGGCTCTCTAGAAGAGGGATGCAAAGAAAACCCACAAAGGCAAGAAATGTGGGCAACGGCATGCCAGTGTCAAGTCCAGGCAATGTTTCCAAATGTCCAGCCATCACCATCACCCACATCAGAACGTCCTGGGTGCTCTTGGCAAACTACCTAGGCTCCTGGCTTTCCTGCCTAGAAGCAAAAACCACTAGTGTTTCTGAGAAATCTGCCCCTCAAACATGGACCTGGATTACTCTAATATGCGCCCAGTAGCCTAGAGCTCAGGAATTCACAGGATCTTCAAGGCCCCGTTTTCCTCAGAATAATGTTTTACTCTGGAAAGACAAGAGGAAGCTGAATACCTCAGCTTTTCTTGCTTTGCCCTAGATCTTGACTTGTGAAATGCATGGGCCACTTTCCTCTAATTCTATTGTCCTATGAAAATCTGTTTATAGGCTGGGGCAACGTCACATAAGCCAACAAAAACAAAAACAAAAACAAAAACAAAAACAAAAACAAAAACAACACCACTCCCTCATATTAGGGGCAAAACAGTACCAGGTACCTAACTCTCCCTTTCCTCCTCCTCCTCCTCTCTCTCTCTCTCTCTCTCTCTCTCTCTCTCTCTCTCTCTCTCTCGTGTTCTTTAAGTCTTCTCTATTTTCTCTCTTTGGTCTTTTCCCTCTTCGTTAATGCATTTTTAAGGTGTTGGCTGGGTCATTCATTAGAGGAGCTGGTGAGGTGGAAGTGGGATTCAGATCAGCTTCAAGAGTAGCTTCAAGGACAGCAGGGCCAGCAGGGCCAAAGAGGGCCTAAGGCTGTCCAAAAGGACAGAGAATGTTTGTTCTGTTTGCAGCCTCTGCCTGTGGGGTGCCTCGCACCATGGTCCCATCTCTAGAACCATTTGTCTTCCTAGACATTAAGAAAAACAAACCAAAACAGGGCCAAATGTTTAAAAAAAAAAGGTAGAAGGAAGAAGGAGAAGGGAACTGAGAGAGAAAGAAAGGAAAACAATACTGAGACAGCTGCACGGGGCTGCCTGTCCAGGGCACGCCATAGCCTTAGCCTCTTTGACTTGACACGTCTTGAGCCCTTACTTTATCTGACTCAGTCTTACCTGTGCTGTGGACTCAGCCCAAGTGTTATTTCCCTTGGGAAGGCTTCCTGGAAAGTCTGCATGGTTATATTCTTCCATCCCAGGGTTGCTCCAGTTTGATCTTCAACCCCACACAGAACAGAATAATTGTTGAGTTGCTTACCATTTCCATGAGTCCAGAAATCCAGATCAACTAACACTAGTGAAAGAACAGTAGAGGGCATTTAAAAAAATTAATTTATTATGTATACAATGTTCTGGCCTCCATGCCAGAAGAGGGCACCAGATCTCATCATAGATGGTTGTGAGCTATCATGTGGTTGCTGGGGGAATTGAACTCATGACCTTTGGAATGCAGGCAGCGTTCTTAATCTTTGAGCCATCTCTCCAGCCTCTAGAGAAAGAACAGTAATGGTAAGGCTCTATCCATCTTTTTTCCACTATACCTTAACTACCGTACAACGTAGCCTCCTTAACCACATTGTGCTGATTGAGAAGCCGAAGTCAGGCCTTTGAAAAATCTCCACTGTCCTGGTCTATTTTGTGGATAACAGCCTGTTTCTGGAACAATTTTCTTAAAGGATTCTGGACGTCGGAAGTCCAGGAGCCTGGTGTCACATTTGTTGAGGACCAGTGTGATGATTGTCTCATGGTAGAAAGCAGAGGGGGAAGAGAGTGGGATAGAGAGCAAAAGAGGGGACAGACTCGCTTTTGTAACACCCCCCAGCACCCCCCCACCCCCACCCCCGTGTAGAACGGTACCACGAGCTTGTTTATCACATGTCAACTTAGGAGGACACATTCAAATCACAGCAGACACCAGTGAGCTACGACTTGGCCTACAGGATTGAACAGCTTTCCTAAGCTTACCTGCCTGTAGCCCATTTAGAGAGTCAGGAGCCATTTTCCTGATGCAGGCCCAGTACATGCTGAGCCTAAACTCTTGTCACTGCCCTTTGTCCCCTCAGCACTTAGAATTGATTGTTAAGCAAACTTTCCTAAAAGCCTTGGGATCTGTTTCTGCTTTTTCTACTATCCTCCCGCTAAGGCCTGCTATGGTGGTGTTACTTGGAGATGCTGTGTTTACATCTTTGGGTTGCTCCTACCTCCTTCTAAATAACTTAGTGTGTGTTAGAAAGATCCCCAAAATAAACAGAGGCTGCAATAAAACTTCCCTGGGAATCTTTCTCTGAGGGCAATGGACTATAGGGGTTTCAAGTTGTTGTAATGTCTAGGGCTCATTTTTCTGCTTTGGGAGTGGAATGTATGGCTTACACAAACACAATTAAATGCAAATTACCCGTGGAAAGGCAGCCACTGGCCATCTTTTAGTGTGGAGAAAGATACAGTTTTGTGGGGCTAGAAAATATCTGGAAAGAAAAGGTAAAAAAAAAAAAAAAGATGGCTCAGGCATTTTCCTTTGTAAATGTTCATTAAAAACACTAAATTCCCAAGGAAGTTGATGTCTTATTTGTTTGTTTTATTTTACTTTGATTTGTGAGTGTCACAGAGCATAAAATCTTATTTTAAAAGTTCCTGTTCTTTCTTGTGAAATTTGCCTATGATTCGCATTGTCGGATTCCACGCTCAGAAACTCAGAGCAGCTTCTATCTCTTTGGGGGGCATTTTTGAGTCCCTTAAAATATGCTGTTTAAGATTTTCTTTTTCCTGCTAAAGATTGTTCAGGGACAGAGTGCAGGCGATTTGTCATGACTCATGGTGAGCTAATTTATTCAGCAATTGTTGAAAGCAGCCTCCACATTTTCAGCATAGCATACCTCCTGTGCTTAATATACCAGCGAAAACTCATCCCCGTGCAACTGGTGCCGGTCATTTGAATAAAGCACCAGATGGAGACCACTTCTCCTGTGATTCCTTTCCCATCACCTGAATGTGAACAGCAAAATGGGCAGCCATTTTCCACGGCTCCCCAAACAATAATGACGATAACAACGGGCTGAGACTTTCCTGCCAGATACCTTCAGATGGCATGGCATCATAATCGCCGTAACTGCTATAATTGGCCTGTTTTACAGATGGCGGCCGAGCCAGATCAAACCCTTCATTAGGCCCTTCTAAAAACTGTCATATACTTTCTCCTCTTTATGGCTCAAAACACAAAAGGCCCTTTGTGCCTTTAGAGACTGCTGCAATTTCAAATAAAAGGAGAAGCACATTAGCTGCTATTATGCATGAGCCGTATCATCAGCATAAAAATGAATTTGTAATATTTTGCCACATGTGATGTATTATTGCTGGGCTATGTAAACAATACTGGGTCTGAAATTGAGCCTCGGGGACTCCCTTTACAACTGACAAATTGAGAAGCAAGGCCATCAACCCTCACACATTGCATCCGCTGAGTTAAATAACTCGGCCAGGATCCATTTCCAGCGCAGTCTGAGATAATCTCTGTCCTGTAATAATAAATCATAGTCAAGGGCGTCGGGTGCCCCAGGCAGATCTATAAACCTGTAAACATGCCTCTGCTACACAGTTCTGATCTTTCACAAAAGCTTAAGCCAAGTCATTCATGGGTGTAATCTCAGCATTGGTCAGGATTACATTCATGGCTCCTGACTGCCCAGCCCAAACAGCGCTGTTGCTCTTTGGAAGGAGATCAAGGTTGCAGCCTCCTTCTTTTTTGTTGATTCTTCAATTTTCTAAGCTGATGGACTCAGTGAGAGCGCTGGTATCTGTGCTGGGATCAGGCCACTGGCGCGGGGTGGGCTGGGAGGGCAGCGCTGGTTGCTTCCTAGGAAGGAAGCTGAGCAAGGTTGCATAGGAAGCCGCGTTGCAGAGCAAATGACCCGTTGTCACCAGGCTACAAGTGAAGGTTTTGACAAGAAATAGCCAGAGGAATGGTGAAGCCTCGTGCGACTGTGTTTCTTCATTTTTGCTTTGGTGGAGTGTGTACACACTCCTTCCTAGCTTTTAATCGTTTGGTAGGTGGCTGTGTTAGGGATGGTAGGATTGACAGTCACCCATACAAGGTCATACCAATTCTGCTTAACTTACCAGCACTCGCCTCTTAATGAATCATCCAGGAACCAGGAAGGCATTGAACCCACCTCGCCCGTGGACTGTTGTGTGTGACTGAGACGTTTCTGCTCAAGCTGTCTGCTAGGCACTTCTCAATCCCTCTTCTCAAGGTTTGACTTAGCGGAGGATTTCAGTTCACACAAACCGAAGGGCGCACAACCTGGGGAGGAGGCGGACTGGTAGAGGAGACCAAGGAGAGAACGTGGCGTTCTGTGCGAGATGCACAGCTCCTTGCGTGATTAATGCTAGACGAGGAAAGCATTAGCGTTTGTTAAACACATACGAAATTCCATCTATCACACTGGCTGTCTGGGACACGTTATTTTATTTACTCTCCGCAGGAATCTTGTTGGATGTTCCAACCCTTCCTAAACAGTGAGCAAACCAAGACAGAGAGAGGCTCTGCAACTCGCCCAAACAAACCCATGCTGCTAGCGGAGTGCCAGGGCTGAGATCTGAAGTCTGTGACTCTGGGCCCGTGCATTTTCTCCTGCAGCCCACTGCCTCCAATAGTGCTGTCTTAAATGGAACAGGTCACCTTTGTCTTAAGGCTGGAATGACAAATAGGACTTGTGCCAAATTCAGCTTATTAGTAGTATGCCTGGAATGGCATATTGAGAAAGGTTCTTATTGGGCAAGATTTCTGGCTGATTAATGATGCCTGCCACATGAGCTGTTGGGGAGGATGGTAGAACACTGGCTGAGCATTCTTATTGGTCAAGATTCTCCCGTTGATTAATGATGTCTGCCAGATGCATTGCTGAGTCTGAGGGCAGGACAGGGGCTGTTCATCTCCTGGCTCCTCTTCAGGTCACTAGGAGACACAGGCCTTCTCTAGGCAGAACTGTGCCTGTGTGAACCTTGTGCTGAGCAGCCAGGTGGACCTGGATCTGACCTCATGGACATGAACTGGTAGCTGCGGTTTATTCACTTTCTGTTGGGAAGACTTCCGTGAAAAGAGCATCTCCTGGATGCCGCGTTGGGAACTAGGAAGTGACCAGCCGGCACATTGAGTCAGCACTCATTCTCAGTTAGCAAACACACTGCAAGGCACTTTGCTATTTAGAAAAAAGTTCTTTTCTTTTCTTTTGTTGGTGAAATGAAAAGCCATGGAAGCCCAAGTGTTAGAGCTTGAAGTCTGCAGCACTCTGTGAGTGCAGGATTGCTCACTGCTGAAACATTCCATCTCACATGCCAGCTGTTTATGAACAATTCCAAGGTTTTAGCACTCAGTGCAAAAAACAAGGCCACTCTCAGTTTAAATGACATCAGCAGTAGTCTCATGTGATCATTTGGCAGTTGTAGAAGAGATTAGAACCCAGGACATTAATCAACTTTAACAATTAGAATGCACTTCCTCCCAGATACAAATGTTAAGACACCAATTAAAAACCAGCATGTTTTCAGGCTACTACAAGACTCGGTTTTTGTTTCATTTCCAGTTGTCCTGAAGCTCAGCCATGCAGATGTGCCTGCAGGAGTTCAGCTGGGAGACCGAATGTTGTATAAAGCCTTAGAGACGAATTCAGTTCCAGCACAGCCTGGAGTTTACCACACTGAGAATTAGTATAGGCTGTGATCCTTGATCCCCCGCATGCTTCCCACTGTCTGCTGTGTACTTCATTCAAGGACTAATGGCCCACAACACCTTAGAAATCAAAACTTAGAAAGAAAAAAAAAAAGAAAGAAAGAAAGAAAGAAAGAAATCTAAATGCAAAGGTTCAGTTACAAAGCATGCCCCCCCGCCCAGCTTTGGCTTGCTTCCATTGACACTAGTAAGACTTTTTTTCCTTGTTACAATATGTTTAGAAGTGAAAGTTTTACGGCAAGAGCAATTCCCATATATTGCTTGCATATAAACTAACACCTGAAGTCACCTAATTGCCTCCACTCCCAAATTTTGTCCCTGTCCAAATCACTTTCTAAGGAGGTGTCTCAAACCATTCTAGATGTCAGGGCCCCGAAGAGAAGAGAAATTGTAACTATGTTGGAAGAACCACGGAATAGCCCGGCTTTTGATGGCACAGTCAGTACAGATTCAAGATGCTCAGAGAATTTTCAGAGGCATTGTGTTCAATTCTGATCAGCTGGCATTCAGAGAATTCAGAGCAAAATGTGGTCACCTACCAAAAGGAACAGGGGACTGAATTCAACTCCCCAGAAGGTTCAGGACAAGGCTGGGATGCAGTTAGATGTCTGCCAAGTGCCAGTCAAGCACAATCCAGGATGGTAGTTCCATTTTCAGACAGAAAGCAGGGACGTTGTTGAGCCCTGCCACTTCCTTCCTTGAGCTGTGTCTGGCCTGGATCTAGAGATTGTGGAGGAGATAATAAATCCAGCCCACAACCTTGGCTTTAGTACAATCTGTCTCACCTTTCAAAGTCAAGTCTCAGCCTAATGCAAAGGGAGATAATTCCTTTGACTGTGGAAAGCATTAGGTGATGACACAGTTGACATGGATGGGTTGTAAAACTTCTCTAAGAACTGAAGAAAATTTCTGCCTAAACCGGGAGATGTGTAATTATCTGCTTCACTTTCTACACATGTAAAAATGGGAGTTATGGTACACCTTACCTCAAATGCGGCCATGCACATAAAGTGGGTCATGTGTTTTACATGCTAATCCACACTATTTTAAATGGCCAGTGGATGACAGTATAGATAGAGGTCTTCTGCCCTATCTTAGAGGTAAGATAGTCTAGTCATTTACCATGGAGTTCAAGAAGGCCCTTCATGTCACTAGTGCACACCCCTGGTGATACTGAGTAGTGCGTTCTACCATTTGTTTAGGGATAGATGGTAGCTGAGCTCTTTGTTTAGATGGCTCTAAAGTTTATAATGGCTTAAAGGAATGGATGCTAGTGAAATGCTAAACCTGTTTCCATAGTGAAGCGCACTGTCGTGTGACATTGTTATATTTCAGTTTCATCACGTGTGCTGTCCTGAGCTTAAGCAAACCAACCCCATAGCATTATAAAATGTACAGAGCTGCAATGTTTCCACAGCCGTCATTCAACATCACTTTCTACTGAGATGAGCTATGGGGAGGTGATGGCCATTCACCTTTCCACTTTACCAGTAAGGAAATGGAGGCAGCGAGAGCTTGGGGCATTGGCCAGGCTCACAGAGCCAATGTGTGCAGAACTAGGGTAATGAACCGAATCTGTAAGGACCCTGAAATCTTAGCTGCTCTCCTCTCTTCACCACATTTCAGCCGGCCATGCTGAACTATATATAAGGCATAGTTGACTTCAGGGCAGGACCCTGGAGACATGGGTGGACATATGGCCTGTCGACACAGTTGCCTTGTGCTGCCTTCTTCCAGCCTTTCGTCCAGGCTCTGGATGACTCAACCTTCCTCTGTGATCTTGGCTTGCCCTTTTAATTCCATGGCTCTGCCCATCCCCTTATGTTTAATTTAAGAGCAACCCCTAAGGTTCAATTCGTCTCTTCCCCTGCTTACTCTCCCAATCAGGAGAATGAAAAGTACATTCATTACTGTGTGGGGCAATTTTACTGAGTAGTTTCTTTGACTCCTCAATCTCACTATGGCCCTGTGGAGTAGATGCTGCACACCTATCATTTTGTAGATGAGGACACTGCAGCTCACTGAGGTCCCTAAAAATGCCCTACTCTGATACCTTGTTGGTGGACAGACTGGGAAGAGAATATTAGCACTGGGAAGAGATTGTTCTTATGTATTTTATTTATTCTGAATATCCAGAACTATTTCAGCCAGCAGTGACTTGGTTCTCTAGGCATAGTTTTGGTTGTCATGATTGAGGAGAGCTACAGGCAAATAGCAGGGAGTGCTGCTAGCCCTGGTGGAGTGCACAGACAGGCCAGTTTCTCTTCATATGGTCTCAATGGGAGTTGAGCTCCAGCAGAGATCTTCAGTCTCAGGAGAAGTCATCTATAGGCCACTACTGATTCTTTGGGACTTAATCACATTTACACATAAGGAAACTGAGGCTTTGACAAGGTGAGTCTAATTCCATTCTAATTTGATAGCAAGAGCTCCTGTGCCAAAGCGAGGCTTTCTGCTTCACTGTAAATATGCTTCTCTGGATCTTGGCTTTCCCCATTAAGTGGAGACTTTTGTCCACAAAACATTGCTTAGGTAAGTCAGTGGTTCTTAAATCATAACAAGCATCAGATTTATATGGGGGATTATGAAAGGAACATTCTGGGCTTCACAATGTAGTTCTGAGTTAGTGGGGCTGGTACTGGCATTCCTAAAACTCAGGGGTGATGCTGCTGCTGGCCTTGGATGAAGTACAGAGCTAGGAGTGGCATATTTTCCTCTCTTGTCTTTGGAGTCTTCAGCGTTTTCTCACGGCTCCTTCCTCTAATGGTCTAGCAGCACAGCATGCTGAATTTGCAGCCTGGCTCCCATAGGCAGCCCAAGGTAGACAGACCAGTGAACAATTAGCTGAGGATGTGAGCCCTACAGCCTGGTGAGGGCTAGGTGCACAACTCAGACAGACTAGAGTGGTACTGCCCCCAAAGTCCTTCTTAGGGCCTCCTGGGGGTGAACTGACATCATCTGTGGGTGACATCAGTGGGTGAAAGAGATAGCTGAACTACTTGGGGATTAGTTAAGCTGTTCAGAGAGGCTAAGTGATCTGTTATCTGATCACCAAGCCTTCTCCCTGATGTCCCCTGGGGGACCGTGGGGCCTGCCCTTTGTACCAGAGGCAGGAGGGCAGAGGTGCAAACAGAGGTCTCCTGTCTCTGTACTTGGCAGCGTCTCAGCTCACGGAGTGGCTGCATCAAGCAACCGTAGGTGGTCTGCTCAAGGAGCTGAGATTTATATAATGCCTCCCCCCCGCCCAATGCCTGGAACATCTATGTGCCAGTGTTCCAGAATCTGTGAAGAATGTACGGCCAAGAGGAGAAGGGTGCCAAGCAGGGCACAGAAACAAGTATTTATTGACCCTGGTATATGCCAGGCACGGTGCGTGGTGCTTTACAACCAACCGTCTCATTTGAACCCCATGACAGCCTGGTGAGGTAGGCATGCTTACTCACAGTAAAGACCCGAGTGGGGCTGAGCAACTGCCTTACCCAAGCTCTGGGGCCTGCCAGCACAGAAGCCAGCATAGCCCAGTGAGATTGGACAACAGCTGCTATCTCTCTGTTTAGCAAAGCAAGGAGGCTGGGCATTTTGGGTTCAGTAGGTTTGGGGATGCCTTTATGTCAGTTTTTAAAACTTTACAGGGCAGTTTTTAAGTCAGTTTTGCCTTTAGTTGGCTTTTTGTCAGGGAACTTTGAAAAAGCGCCTTTTTCTTTTGCTTCATTTGGTTGGTGCAGATATTTCGGGTCCTGTGAGGAGGAGCCCCACTGTTAGGACAGTGAAAAGCAGAGAGAATATTTTCCTCGGGCCTTGGTAGAGCACAGCATAAATATCTACTGTAGAAGAAGCAGCCAAATGTGGGATCCTAGTGCCTCTGGCCTTGTCAGGGCAGAGGCCAATCTGTTTGCCTAAACCAAAGTCCACAGCTCTTCTCTTAGAGTTAGGCAGAACTCCGCTGTTTGGGTTTCCTTTTCATAAGAAGGAACCTTAAGCCACCTTCTTGCTATGGTTTCTCTGACTTGTGAAAACAAAATTAAAATAAAACATAAAACTTGTAATTTCATCCTGGCCCAGAAGATGATGGAAGAAATCTCAGTTTGAGGGCACGGCCAACTTACTGGTCCTGTGGTCGCCACGTGTCTGGCTCTTGATTGTGAATAGGAAGGGCAAAACTTTTATTTTTCTTAAGCATTCACTCATCCTGAGCAAATTGTTGGCATCCATGGGGGAAGAACCAAGCTTTAAAATGCTTTTGTGGGTAATTGGCCCTGAGCCTCCTAATCCCATAATATGCTTAGTGGTATCTGAAGTGAGTGAACTATCTAGCATCCGCCATTTGAAATTAGACCCGATTCACATCAATAGCAGTACCTTTCGTCGCCTAGAGTCTGCGAAGCATTTTCCTGTCATGTTATCACACAGAGTTCTTACAATGACTCTCTGAAGAATATATTTTTATTCTCAATGTATAGACAGGGACTAAACCTTGAAAATGTTGCACTGTAGTAAAGGTCAAAGTCTCAGCTTAAATACATACTTTTACACCCTAAGCACACATTTACTACATTGCTGTTTTCCTTTGTAAATTTGACCTTGATTTCCTTTTCAATGTAGTGATTGAATTTTGTTGAAAGCAGCTCATCCCTTGCTGTAGACTATATAAAAGTCACTAAATGACATTAGAAGGACTCTGTTGCCCAATTAGCACAATCACTTTTAATTCCCAGCTTGTGTATTGAATTAGCACCTGTTCACTATGACTGCATTCAAGTTTACATATACAACTTTTCAGGTTTTATTTTCTTCCCAGAAATGCCTAACGCAGTATCTAGACTGACCTTAATGTTACTCTAAGGAGGGCGGCTGCATGAATGGAGAAAAATAGAGGTAACAACACAGGCACTCATAGGTCAGCATGGGGTATAAAAGAATTAGAAGAAACAGTTCCCGCCCTTAAACTGCTTGTCATATAAATATGACCAGACTAGACTTCCATAGCAAAAGATTTTGGAACCACTAAGCAAAGCATAAGCAAGGACCCAAGCCTGCATTTACTTACGTGAAGTGAGTGTCATCGTGAGCGCTGGGAGAGGGACTGAGCCGTGTTAGCAAGGGCTAGTCACAGGCTAGCTCCTTGAGACACAACCTTTATTGACTCTTTGAAGGAAATGATGCTTGTGGCCGGTGGACAGGTATATGGATGTCTCCAGGCTTTTCCAAAACAACAACCCCCTGACAAGCAGCTGCCTCTTTCCTGTGTTACTTCTTTTCAACAGTTGACCTTGATTGCTTACATCTCTGGAGTGACAGGATGTACCTAGTGGGCTCGAACACCATCCTCTCATAATCTACTTATTGAAAATATAAATGTGGCCAGTATTTCTGAAGAGCAATACTTTCCTAATCACTTGGGGAAATACAAAAGGAAATGAAAAGGGTTACTTTACTGTTTAAGCCTGGGGGGAAAAAAAGAAATGCTGTGAGCAAAATAATTTACAGATTAAATATCCGCGTGCTAAGGAAGAGGTCAGCTTTTCTGCTTTTAGCAGAAAAATTTATGGGTTTACTTGGCTTTTAAAGTCTGACTGTGACACTTGGGAACAAGCATTCCCGTTGATAAGTGATACTGCAGTGTGTGATGGGTGCAGGGACAGTAATGTGAGTGTGGCCAAGTAACCATTCTCAATGTTTGTTTAACAGATAAGGAAGTCAGGTGACATTTTCCCGTCAGAGTGTTGTGCAAAAAGACAAGAATAACAGCTCCAAGGTCTATCATAGAAAACGAGGAACTCTCAAGGAAACTATGTTGGCAATAAGAAAAGGCTATCCAGGGCCGGGAGGTGGTGGCGCACGCCTTTAATGCCAGCACTCGGGAGGCAGAGGTTGGTGGATCGCTGTGAGTTTGAGGCCAGCCTGGTCTATATAGTGAGTCTAGGACAGCCAAGGCTACATGGAGAAACTCTGTCTTGAAAAACAAACAAACAAACAAACAAAAAACAAAAACAAAAAAAGAAAAAGAAAAGAAAAGAAAGAAAAGGTTATCCAACACAGCTGGATTCCTTAGCCACCTCTGCTAGTAGTTTTCTGACCTAGTGACTTTGGAGTCAAATCTCTATTCTGCTCCTTCCTGGGGCTTCGGAGGTGATGCTTAACCTCTACAAACCCAGATGCTCCGCTGGTCAATGGAACTAATAGGTAGATTCAGGGGCAGATGAGAGGATGATTTTAAGTAAAGAGCTAAGTCATGAGGAAGAGGAAGAGGCAGCCATGAAGAGAGTTGGGGCTGAAGAAACGGGGAGCTGAAGGAACAGCATGCACAGCAGCTCTGAGGCAGGAAGCAGCCAGCATGGCTTCTGGGGTTGGATAAAGCCAATGGTCTCAGAGGTGCCTGCTGGAGACAAAGGAGGAGGTCTGAAAGGCCAGCTGCTGCAGATGTGGTGGGGGTCAGTGAGGAGTCTCCTCCTGGACTTGTTCTCAGCACAGCTCTGTCTGTTAGTTGTCTGCAGGGCCCCCTCCTGCCCCTTCACAAGTTTTCACAGTGGTTTAACTTTGAGAGTCATCTAATTTGCAGCCCTTTCCAGTGACTGTATGCTCCAAGGATCAGGGAGCAAGTACCAAGGAGGCAGGAAACAGCATCAGGTTGTGAACAGGAGCTTCTGGGGCCTGCAGGGGTGGGCGAAGTCAGCCAGTACCACGGGTTCCTCCTTCACTAGAGAAAAACAAAAACAAGATCTGCCTAGACTTGGCATCAAACTGACTGGGAAAGAGCTTTAAATGCGGATGTGTTGTTAGCTCTGCTTTCCAGGAGGGGCCCTGGGGATTTTTGGCATTACTATTCAAATCTTCACAGTTATGTGTATGTAGTAATTTTATTCAGGTTTTGCATATGAGAAAACCTGAATACGTTTGTCACTAAGAAAGTGACACGTGCATCATGACTCTGGGAATTCACTAAGCTTTATTCTGTTAATTTTTTTTTTTTTTTTTTAGCACGCTCTTGTAAGAGTTGTGAACACAAATGTTTAACAGTGTTGTGGAACCGTAAATAACCCTAGTGCTTATCTCAGGAAAATGAAGGGCGTATGGTGCAAACACATACAAGAGAACACCACAGTGAAGTGCAGGAAGTGCAGCGATCTGTGGTCCCTGCAGGACACAGAGGTCTCGCCTATCATTAAAGCAAAAGAAGTCTGATAACATCTTAGAAACAACACAACCTCAAACTCTCTAAAGTGAAGAGATGGTGGTTTGGCTTCTGGGTCCTGGTTACTCCTGTGTGGGATGGCAGTAACTGCCAAACACTGGTTGGTCCGGCTCCCGCGTTGAGCAGAAAAGTGGGCTCAGGGTATCCCAGGTCCTTATACCTGGATGAGTTCATGGGTGAACAAATGGGTTAAAGGATGAAAATCTTTTCTACCTGGACCAATGATGACAGTGTGGTATGATTAAAGATAGTGAATAATTTAACCCTGAAAGTGAGTTCCATTGACGGAGAAGGAAGGGGAGAAAGTGCTTTATGGTGTTTATTTTATGGTGGATACCTGAGTTGCAGAAGTGAAGACTCCATTGCCTACAGGCAGCTTCATTCACGCACGAGAGCTTCCTGGTGTGCCCACGGCCATAGTGCCGCCACAGCATGGATTTCCGCTGAGCATCCATGCATTTGTGTTCTTGCAGCTCTTACGACACACTAGCAGTCCAGCACCGTGGCCCATCCATGTCTGATTTATTGATAGACTATGTATCCACTATGCCAAAGTGTCTGTATGCTGTCTGCACTTGAAAGTAAAATGCAAAGTGTCTAGGAGCCTCTCACCCCAGCCCCATCTGCAACTCTTGCCATGGCAGAGCTGCAAGTTTGACTTATTCTCCCAACTAAAGACAGGCATGGTGGTGTATACCTGTGACCACCTCAGTTGGAGGCTCGAGGCAGGAAGGCCATAGAATCCCAGGTCAGTTTGAGCTACATAGTGAGACTCTGAATCAGTCAACAATAAACATGCAAGTGCTTTACTTTTGAACTTCAGCACCATCTTGCCAACCTTTGATGCCCAATTTGACGGTCATGATGCCCACAAGAGGCAAGAGAGAGAGAGAGGCAGTGCTCTTCCCATTGTACATCAAAGACAAAGCCAGAGAAGCCTTGGCTCTGCAACCACAGGACCAAGAGAGTGACACCATCTGCAATAAGAGTAAGCTTGCCAGGCCCTTCCCCATGCCTCTTCCTTCTTGGTTCGGGAGCATTTAGCTAAATGGTATCTGATTTTTTTAAGCATCCCAAGCTGGCTATGAGTTCTAGCTCAGCTCTGTTTCTTCTAGTGAATTGCTCTACCTCTCTCCTCGTCTGTAAAGATGGAGATAATATCTGCTTCATGTGATGATTGTGAGAAGTTTAAATTGAGATCAAATTAATCAAAAACCAACAGAGAACAAGACAGTAAGCAAGTGCTGGCTCTGCTTCCTTCCTCTCTCATTATATTGTCACTAGAGACTTAGCGATTTTTGGAAGCTGGGGAGAGGAAGCAGTAATTGTGAACAGCACCTGAACTATGATTTGAGGTATTTAATTTTAAACACAGGAAGTCCTATAAACAGCACTACACTTGAAAGGCAGGCATGGTGGTGCACACCTGTGACCACCTCAGTTGGAAGCTCGAGGCAGGAAGGCCAGAGAATCCCAGGTCAGCCTGAGCTCCATAGTGAGACTCTGAATCAATCAACAATAAACAACCAGGAAACAAAAGCCCCTCAGGGGGCTAAATTTGTCTTTAAATCGATCTCATATTTACATAGAGAATTGGCCCTGGAGTAGGCAGCATCATTGTAATCAAATCAAAGCTGGTCAAATTTGTGTGGTCCACGCAAACCACGCGTCTCTTCCATTGCTCGATATTAAGTATGACAGCACAATGGACGTTTCAGGGGTGTATTCACTGCTCTTCTAAGCTCACCTCTAGAAGAATGGAAAAGATTTTCCCAGTCTATGGTAGTATGTCAAGATCGAGGAAGAAGGGCTAACCCAGGCACAAGAGAATTGTAAAATTCCTATGTGGGCCTCTCCATGAATCCAGTTCCTATAAACATGACTATAATAACACATCTTTGCAAAGGCGACCTACTGAACACCTGCACATATTTCTAATTTCTATGGAATTATTCTCTCAATAGACCCCATTTTCTCTAACACACACACACACACACACACACACACACACACACGTACAAACACAATACTTGATTTAAATGAAGCAGACACCTTAAGAGTCTTAACTAAGAGAGCTGGCCTTGGAATAGAACTTCACAAGTCTGTATTATGCTCTCCGAGTGTTTCCAGGAGGCCGCAGACAGGGGGATGAATGGTGACTTCTGCCAGCGCAGACATTGGATGCAGTGGTGGTAGGGAGGGGGGCGGATGGAATGAGACCCAGGGCTGAGAGTGACTTGGCCCAAATCAAACTCCGATTTTCCTCCTGTGGTGCCAGGTTGCAGTCAGGACTCTTTGTAACCTTGGATCAAGTGCTATTTCTTTACATTTGACAGTAGCAGGCCTTGTAGTGTGGAAGCTATGGGAATTCCTCTGGCTCCATGTAATCAGAACATACGTGTGGGCAATAACACACATGTAGGGATGGATAGACATAGGTACATGTAGTAGCCAGCATCTGTGCAAGAGCTCAGGTTCCCTGCAATGAAACAAATAGAGTCAGGGAGGGAGATGATAAAAACCACACCCTCTGTTCCAAGGGCGAATTAACAGTTATCAACAAAATATCAAGACGTGGATATTTTGACCACCATTTCCAAGGTACTGGCCGAAGACCATGTGTTTCTTAAAGGACTGGCAGACCCATGGACACAGAAGCTGACTGGTGGCTTATTCCAGCTTTGGCAAAAGGAAGTACACAGAGGCTGATTGCAAGGCATGGGCTGATAAAGAAATTATAGAATTAGATAGATTTAGATTGTTTCACAGCGCTATATACATAGTAAAAACTCCTGATTAAAGTGCTGACTCATGTTATGGGATGTTGTCATCAACTGATACAAAAGGAGACCATGAAAGTAGGAGCTTTGCCTGAGAGAGAGAAAGCAGAAGCTGTCCCAAGTGCAGGGGACAGCGGCCAGCACGCATAGAGCAGGGGCTGAAGAGGTGCCTGGGGAAGTCCCGAGAAGATGATGGCTGGAAACAGGAGTTAGAGAAAGGCAACCAAAGAATCTAAAGGCCAGATTCCTGTATCATAGGATATGAACTGACATGAAACTAAGTTGCATAACATTTTTAAAAGCTTCTGCCCAGCAAAGAAAGCAATCAACAGAGTGAAGAGACAACTTATGGAATGAGAGAAAATTATCTCCATCTATAATCTAAGAGAGGACTAATGTAGGACTATATAAAGAGCTAAGAAATAAAAAAGTTAACACTCTAAACAAATTATCCAGTCAAGAAGTGAGCAAATGAGGCGAACAGACAGTTCTCGAAAGAAGAAATAGAAACAGCCAATAAACATCTGACGAAATGTTTAACACACTTTGCGATCAGGGAAACAGAAATTAAACCTGTCAGCTAGAAAACAAACGACAGGCATTAGTGAGGCTGTAGGGAAAGAGGAGCACTGTTCCTCTGCTGGTGGGACCGCAAACGGGTATAATCAGTGTGGAAACCGGGATGGAAGTTCCTTAAAGTAAATGAAAATAGATCTACCGTATGGTCCGGCAATAGCAGTCCTGGGTATATATCAAAAGGAATCTAAGTCAGCATACCACATAGATACCTGCGTGTCCGTGTTTATTACTGCACTGTTCACTATTAACAAGCTATGGATGCCAACCAACAGATGAATGGATAATGAAAGGAAGTACACACATAGAAGGGGATTTTATTCAATCATGTCCTAATTACTTTTTTATTGCTGTGATAAAAATACCATGACCAAGACAACTTATAAGAGAAAGCATGTAGTTTGGGATTTATGGTTTTTGTGGGTTAGAATCCATTATGGCAGAACAAAGGCAGGAACAGTTGAGAGCTTACCTCTTGATGAGAGAGAGGGATGGAGGGAGAGAGAGAGAGAGAGAGAGAGAGAGACAGACAGACAGACAGACAGACAGACAGACAGACAGACAGACAGAGGAGACTGAATGGGAATTGTACAAGATTTTGAAAGCTCAAAATGTACTCCAGTGACTTACCTCCACACCCCTAAGCCTTCCCAAATAGTTCCACAGACTGGGACTAAATGTTCAAACATATGAGCCTATAGATGACATTATCATTCAAACTACCACAAACTACATAAAAAAAACTATGCCATTTGCAGAAAAGTAGACAGAATTACAGATCATATTACTATGGAAAATAAGCCACACTTAGCAGATAAATATTGCTTGTTTCCTCTCATGTATGGAATCTAGGTTTATCTTTTTTGCTTTAGGGCTGAGTCTTATGCTGTAACCCAGGATGTTTCCTAACTCAGCAAGTACCCCAGACTGTTCTCAGACTCACGGCGTTCCTCCTTCCTCAGATTTCCAAGCACTGGGATTATAAATATGAGTCACCGTGCCCAGCTAGATCTACGTCTGATGTTATCAGAAAGGTAAAAGCAAAGCTGTTGGGAGACTTTAGCTAGTGTGTTGTGGCACATATGTGTTTAAAAGTTTCCTAACAGACCACATTATTTTGTATGCTAATTAAAAATAATTTCTAAAATTGAAACTCAAAGACACTCAGGGTGAGGTCTTGTGGGAGCCATGGGCACAATGTGCCCTCAGGGACAGACTTCACGCTGCTTTAGAAGACTCTGGAAGGCATGCACTGCCTGTCCTGGGGGCCAGTGCCCCTGCTTACCTGGTCCAGTGTGGCTAGGTTTGGACGCTAAGGTGATATCCTGAGGATTCAAACTCTGGACTTCTTCCTAAATTGTTTAAACTAGATGATTTAAAACAGATCTTCGTCTTTTATCTGCTGGGACAAACACAAGTTCAGGAGGTTCCCAGCATATTCTGTGCATCGTTGCCCGTGTCTGTGCTAGGCCCAGCGGGCCCACGTGACCTATGCGGCACCGAGGTATGGGATTTCGTTCTTCTGATGTTGTTGGCCAAAGTCTACCCCCACATTTTGACTTAATGCTCATTTCTCTCTTGTGAGTAAGCCCTGGAAGCTCTGGGCCTGGGTCAAGAGGAAGCCAGTTTATCCCTCAAGAACATCTATTTCTTTTTCATGCGCACGGGATGGGAAAGGGTACACACCCTGGTGTGCTGCGGAGGTCAGAGGTCAGCTGTGAGAGTTGGTCCTCTTCTACTGTGTGGATCTTGGGGGTCAAACTTGGGTCATTAGACTTGGGAGCAGGTGTCTTTACCCTTTGACTCCTGCCAGCCCGCCCTGTGTTTTGATTTGGGAAACTAAAAAGTTGGGTCCAAGTAACTAGTTTTTTGTTTTGTTTCAGTTAGCTCTTATGAGACATTACTGTACAGAGGACAAGAATGGGCCTTTTTTTTTTATTTGGCATAAACTCCTTGAAAAATACCAATAATGAATGCTATGAGTTTCTGTATTGGAAAGTCTGAATCACTCAGGCACCAGGCTCCTTGATGAAAATGTGAAATTAATTTTGTGCTAAATAAAACTTGAAAATGGTTTCAATTACAAGGAAGGAAAAATGAAATGTGCACAGTAATTCCACTGTGTTGTACTCTTATTTCACTACTCTGAGTTTTTTAAGGAGTCATGGACTCTAGACATGGCTCCCTCTCCCTGTCATTGAGATGTTGAACACTGGGTGGGAGGGGCAGGGCTCAGTACAAATCAGTACAGATCTGTCACCATGTAAAGAGTCTGTGAACTCTATGGAGTCTCAGAGATGGGTGAAAGAAGCAGAGATTGACAGAATTGCCACTGTACAGAGACCTGAGCTGGAAACGTCCATAACGTATGTTCCCTTATGTAGCACACATTTTCATCTGAGTAATTGATGTTATCACTATTGTGCATGGAAACTAGAGATTCAAAGTGACCTCTTAACGATACCCAAAGAAACACAACTTGTAACTGGAAGAGTGGGAATTCAGAGCCAGGTCTTCCTCCACTCGAAGGACCACCTCCCCTTAAAACCATGCTCCCTCCTCCCTAAAGAAATCCAGATGCGTTCATTTGTCCTAGTGGAGCCTTTTCTCTGGAGGTTCTCTGTCTTCAGGCTGGAACTCAAGCAGGACGTCACATCAGTATTATTGCTGTATCTTGCTGAGCATAACTGTCCTTAGCACCATGTTAAGGTGTGAGGAGCTGTGGTTTTGAAATAATAGCAAACCTGGCATTTCTATTTTCTGCAGACCCCCAGTGGTGACCTTTGACCTCAGGGTCCTTTGCATTAAAATGACAACAGTGATTTATGGTGTTCAGAGCTGTTGCATGAGTTCACAAAGGGTACACTGTCTAGTACTGGGTTTAGCTTAAAAGGGGAGCTCAAAACACATTAATTCTCTTTCTATAGTCACAGTTCTATATTTGCCAGAAAATAATGGGTGAAGAACAACCCAAGAAACATTGAGATGTAAAGTGAAAATGAAAGGCACTTATGTTTGGGATCTTACTTCCACTACGCACTACCAAAGTTTTGGTGAATTCATGTGTGTGTGCATATGCGTGCATGCACATAGGTATTGCCAGAAACATACAAAAGGGTTTGTGTAGACACGAATGCACATGTACTTAAAGTTGACGACTGAATACAGTATCAATTCTCACTGTCAGCCGTGAGGACAACTTTGTGGTGGAACGTCACAGTGGTCCTGGTGAGGCTTAAGTAGAAATTGCTTCACCTGGGGCCCCCACCTCTCCCTCTCTGTCATAAAATGAATCCAAGTCACAACAGGAAATAGGAAGGATTTTTTTTTTCATTCTAACATTTGATTCTGTTGCTGATCCAAAGAAATCATTTTTAAGGAAGCCAGTTATTCCAAAATAAATTGGAAGCTTCTGTTGCTGAGTCAGAACAAAGATTCTTCACTGGATATGTGAAAGGTCCCTTCTTGTGGGCCTGACGATTGATAAAAGATGAAAAAAAAAAAAACCTCAACAACAGAACAAAGTGAAAGAGTGTCAGAATGTTGACACATGTTAAGGTGACGAATACAGAGGACCTCGTATTTTCTCAATGTGGAACTTCCTGAGGGTTTGGAGCAGGCAAGGCTAGTTAAGCCCATGCTTTCCAGTTTTCTAAGTCACGCAGGGAACTTTCATTTGTTCTCCAAGAAAGGGCATATGAAAACATGATCTCCAGCATCTCTGGCATCTCTGGCATCTTTGGCATCTTCAGAATGGTTTCTGTGATGTGTCGGGCTCCACGATGGTTAGTTTTATTATCATCTTGGTACAACCTGGAATTACCTGGGACCCTCAACTGAGGAACTTCCTTTATCAGACAGGCCTGTGAGCATGCCTGTGGGCACTGTCTGGGGTGCTGGTAGATGTGGTAACACCCATCTTACTGTGGACCAGACCTAGGTAGGTGGTCCTGGACTGTTAGCTAAGCATGAGAGCCAGAGCAAGGCAGAAAGTAAGTCAGTAACTGTTCCTCCAGGATTTCTGTATCAGGTTCTGCCTTGAATTCCTGCCCTGACTTCCCTCAATGATATACTGTGACATGGAAATGAAAGGTGAAAAAACCCTTTTCTACCCAAGTTGGGGTTTTTGTTGTTGTTTTCTTTTGTTTTTGTTTTTGTCAGAGTGTTTCATCACAACAACAAAATACAACTAGAATAGGCACTATGTTAAGCGTTTTCATGTGACCCAATTTTATTTGGTCTTCCAGGATACAAATATGCATATATTACTCTTCTGTTCTTCTGGTAATAAAATTGATTTTCTGCTGGAGCTAGGATCTTTTTTCCATTTAGGTATATCTGCTTATGAATATTGATAGTATTCTGAGAAGTATTAGCATACTAATCAGGGCTCCTAGAGAAAGAAAAGCAATAGGATTTGTATGTATATGTCATATATGTGGGGGTTTATTAGACTGACTTACACAATTAGAGGCTGAATAGTCTTAATGATGGTGCATCTGCTCTTGGGAGTCAAAGAATCTGACAGCTGCTCTCACTCGCAACTCTGGAAGCTCCAGAGTGCACTGCAGTTAAACGCACAGACCTACGATGGGTCAAAGTGCAGAGAGTAAGCATCAGTGGAGTGCTGAGTCACTAATGGGACATGAACATCGCATCCTCACCCCCAAAGCTCTGGGGCCACAGTGGAAGTGAAGGGAGGAAGGCTGTAGGAACCAGAGGTTGGAGAGTACCGAAATGAAACAGTGTCTTCTGGACATGACGGGAGTGCTGCGGTCGTGCACTCCCGGCAGCTCTGGCTGCCTGCACATGACCTGTACAAGAGTAAGCCAGTAGACATTCCAGAATGGAGTAAGAAGTTTGTGGGTCCCCACCCCTACCTGAGGAACTATGGATAGATGGATCCTGGGGGAGGGAGAGTCACTTTTCTTCAAGTGTGTGGCTCCTGGTGGGTCAACTACACGCCAGTAAATGGCCCCATATGCAGAAATAACGTGAGCAGCGCAACTGGAGTTGATGGAATATTTAAAAAAAAAAAGGACATGGAGTTGTGAGGAGGGGCAAGGAGATGGGGGTGGATCTCGGAAGAGTTAAGGGAAAGAGAAGGGATGAATATGGTCAAAGTATAAAGTCTCAGATTATTAATAAAAACATTTTAAAGGGAGTGATGGCATAAATCTATTTGGGTTGGGTGAAACGAAGAGCTTTAAAAGGTCTTTAAGACTAAGGCAAGCAGTAATGATAACTCGCGTTGTGGAGATGGAGAGGAAAGGGAATCCTCTTACAGGGTTCGAATCTAAATTGGTGCCAAGCTGTGGAAAACAATGGAGGATAAACCAGGGCTAATGAGGTTGGTTGGGGAGGGGCTAGGAGTGGGAAGGGCTTGCTCTGTAACCATGGCAGCCTGAGCTCAGATCCTCAGCACCCATGTGAGTGCTGGGGCCACTGCGAGCATTTGTAATTCCAGTGCTGTGGGGGGATACAGACTGGCAGGTCCTGGGGACTCACTGGCCTGTCAGCCTGACAAAAAGGCAAGCTCCAGGATCTCAAAAAGTAAGGTGCAGAGTGACAGGAGGACAAAGTGACTCTTTACCCTTCACACAAATGTGTGTGACTGAGTGTGCCAATGAATACCACAGAGAGACACACACACATGTGCACACACACATATATACCACACACAGCCACAAACACACATGCATACACACAACACACACAGACGAGCACACATACACACACACCATACACAACCACACATATACATATACACACACCATACACAGCTGCACAAATATCTACACACACACATACAAATCATACACAGACACACACCCAGACACACAGACAGACACACACACAGACACACAGACACACATACATCTCAACCACTATATGCCCTAGCAATCTTGCTTCTAGCTCTATTTCTAAAGTAAATATTTCTAAAATAAATAAAAGTACAAGCAGTAACCCAATGAAAATACAAGCACAAACAAAATACGAGGAGCTTGAAAATGAGCCGCATTATTTGGTAATGAACCATAGCAGATGAATACTTCATAACATCTTAATGTTTATGGTTCAAATATACAATTTCATCTGTTGTGAAAAATAATTTGGAGATGCTCTAGATGTTTTCATGGAGAGACCCCTGCGGCCCGGCCTCTGGCTGTCTCCATCTTCCTTTCGTGAAAGGGGAGCATTTTCTTGCTATTGTAAGCTGACTGGATGAGGGGTTTTCCAAAGGTGTTCCTTGGAATCTGAGTATCTTGGCTAGTTCTCGGTGGACATGCCCTAGAGAGAAGGGCAGGGCTAATCCCGAGCATTGTGTCACCTCTCTTGCCTCCTAGAACTTTAATTAGAACAGCCTGGTGTTTTATTGATTTGATTCCTCATTTGGTTTAGTTGGGAGCCGGTACAGTTTTACATGTACAATTTTAAATCGAGGCTTTGTGAATCTAGTTTCAAAAGCTCCCCTCTGATATCTCCCACAAGATAACAGGTTTGGAGAGTCCACCTGAGGCAGTAAAGGGTCTGGAATACAGGGAAGTATATTTCACTTTCCAAAGTTACGTCGGCTTTCATGAACGCAACAGGACTAGACCCACTGTGAGCACAGAGCACACCGGCAGCGGTGAGAACAAAGCCGAAGTGAGGCAGAACAAAGCGAGGCTGCTCAGCCGCATGCCCAGACTGCACTTTCTGAGGCAGACAGAGCTGTGGCCAGCTGCCAAGAAATTCTGGACATCAAATTGCTTTTGCTAAGCCAGACCAGCGGTGCAGTAAAGACCTGAGGAGCCCCAGGAGAGGGCTGGGAAAGGATCACCCCTGTTTCTCTGCCCCTGATGTGGGCCCTCTTCGATTAGGAAGTGGTGTATAAAGAAAATTATCGGGGGGTGAAATCAACTCAGCGAGGAACCTTTTTCCTTAGAGCAAACCCCAAAGAAAATGGATGAAACCAGTTGAGCTGCTTTGTGCATGTCATCTCATCTCTTATGTGGTGCGTGGAGGGTCAGCTTGCCTTCCAGCAAAGAAAGACACCTCCAAAGGAAAACCTCACTGCGAAAGGAACTCTCGCTTCTGGGCCCATTTTGGAATGGCCTGGTTCTTCGAAGGGACAATCACTCCATGAATCTAGTTCAAAGGGAGACACTCCTTCTGAGTGAATGATTCAAATGGAATGCTGCCTTTCATGCGGATTAGGGACTGTAATAAGACAGAAGGGACAAAACCTCCTATAGCAGAACCTCAAAGGAATCACCGAGTCTGTGTCCTATGGTGAGGAGCAGTCCCCAGACACAGCTGGGGTCACATCTGGGGTCATGGCTGGGGCCTGGAGAGTCCACTTCTCTGACCTGTCTTGGGTTCCTTCACCATGACCACCCAGGAGAACTGATCTGGGTTTACAGCTTTGTGTTTCTGGCTTGCGGCTGCAGTGTACAAAGGTCAGGTTCACGGTTTGTGTCTGGGTAGCCATTGCCCCACCAGCCAACTGAAAACTGACCCAGCTTTAGCTTGGTTGTTGGAGAAACCAGTCTTCTTGGGTCTTAGGGATTCTTTGCCTTAATTGCTACATTGCAACCGGGCATGTAGCTCAACCATATGCGGCCATCGGTCAATGCCTGGATGGTGTAGCCATGTCAAACGGCTATGGATTTCTAAATATTTCTTCACAGCTTCATCTACTTACCATTAACACTGTCTGGTGACAGTGTTTGCAAATCTGCCTGCCTGGGCCAGTGACATACACTTTGAGTAGCATTGTGCCAAGGTCTACAGCACAGCAACTTTCAATGCTTAATCTTAAATTAAGCCAAATAGATGAAAAAAATATAGGCAAATCTGAGCCAGGCGTGGTGGCATACCCCTATAATCTCAGCACTCAGAAGGCAGAGGCAGGCAGATCGCTGTGAGTGTGAAGCCAGCCTGGTCTACAAAGCAAGTCCAGGACAGCCAAGGCTACTCAGAGGAACCCTGTCTCAAAAACCCCAAAATTAATTAATTAATTAATTAATTAATTAAAAGGCAAATCTGGTTGGGATCTTGAAGTCACCGTAACCTGAGGAGGGGGGTTTGGGCCAGATTTTTTTTTTTCATTCTACAGATGTGGCACTTACTCTGAGGGTTTGTTGTGGTTTGGTCCCATATGGGAGTGTAGTGACAAGCTGATGGCCAGTCAGGTCCTCATCTGTAACTATGCCTCTTCACACCTTATCCTAACATGCACATCTTATCCTAACAAAAATCACCTCAGTCCCCCAAGGGAAGCACAAGAGACCCAGTGAAGGCAGGTAGGCTGATCACTGAAGCTAATTAAAAAAAAATAATATTTTTTAACATTATGTGCATTGGTGTTTTGACTGCATGTGTGTCTGTCTGAGTGTGTCACATCCCTTGGAATAGAAGTTACAGACAGACAGTAGTGAGCTGCCATGTGGGTGCTGGGAGTTGAACCCGGATCCTCTGGGTTCAACTAAGAGCTAGTGCTCTTAACCTCTGAGCCACCTATCTAGCCCTGAAGCTAATTTTTTATTAGACTTTCTAAATCTCGACTGCACCAACGGAACTTAAACAAATGAAGGAAAGAATTCAAATGCTAAGGAGAAGCCAAGGCCCCCCCCCCCCCCCCCCCGCTTGGATATCATTGATCTACAATGATATTCAGAATAATTCAAACGTCCAAGATATATGAGTCTGTCTTTGTCCCACACAACCTCACCTGTCCTGTCCCAGTCAGAAAGAGAGAAAATTATGGCAGCAGGTGGAAAATAAACTAGCAGGCCAATGTCTGCCTCCCAACAGCTGGAGAAACTAGAGATCGGGGGCGTGGGGTAGGGGGATCTTACTCATTTGACTCCTTTTAAAAATGGAAATGTATTTAGAGTTAGATTAGACATGACACTGAGTAGACCTTCAGTGGAAAGGTATTTTCTTGTGATGCCTGGAGGAAAAGCATGTTGAGGGTCCTTGTTGGAGCAGCCTGTCAAACAGCCCCACATTGACCTGGCAGTAGTGAGATCATGCCACGCTCAGCAGGACCTACAGTACGATGGCAGAGGGAGTTTTTGGCATTATATGACCCTGTGTCTCCCCTTCTTTACAACCTCCTGTAGCGGAAACCCTTGCCTAATGGGTGAGGTCCCCACTTTGACTGCAACACACAGTGTACCGCTTAACTTGTGTCCCCAGTCTACTGATGCCCCTTTCCTCCCTCCCCATTTACACAGGCTCTGGCTTTTTTCTGGTAAGTTCTCCCATCATGAGCTGTCTTCAAAATCCCACTCAGTCTCTTCTGCTTTTTCTTTTCATGTGTTATATGGTATATTACATATGTATGTGTGTATGTATGTATGTGTGTATGTATGTATCTGATTGTGGGCACATGTGTATATGTGGAGACCCAAGACTTATGCTGAAAATGTTCCTTGATTGATCTTCTGACTCATTTTAAAGTATTTGTTTGTTTGTTTGTTTATTATGTGTGTATCCCTGCTTGAGCCTATGTGAAACACATGGGTATCGGCCAGAGGGCATTGGATTCTCCAGAGCTGGAGTCACAGGTAGTGGTGACTTGCCTTTTGTGGGTGCTGAGAACTGAACCTGGGTCCCGTGAAGAGTAGTAAGTGCTATTAACCTCTGGGCCATCTTTCCAGCCTTTCCATCCCATTTTTGAGTCAAGGTCTCTTAATCAAACCCAGAGTTCCCAGATATAGCCAGTCTTGTCACGCATCTTGTCTAGAATTCTTTGTCTCTATCTTCTGAGGCTATGATGTTTGTCTGGTGTTTATCTGGGATGCTAACTCTGGTCCTCTTACTTGAGGGTCAAATACTTCACTAATCCACCTCTCGAGCCCCCAAATCCCATTCATTTTTGAAAATCCAGCTCTAACATCCTCTCTGAGAAACCCAAGTCAATACCCAGGCTGAAGTGACAGTCCCACCCTAACCCCGCTGCCTGTTAAATAGGTCTGAACTCCAGGGATTTTTTATTTTAAATTACTTTATTTCATACATGTGATCTCTCTCTCTCTCTCTCTCTCTCTCTCTCTCTCTCTCTCTCTCTCTCTCTCTCTCTCTCTGTGTGTGTGTGTGTGTCCTATGACACATGTGTATAGGTCAGAGGAAAACTTCCACATGTAGTTCCTGGGTCTTGAGCTCAGCTCATGAGGCTTGGAGAGATGTTGCTTTGCTCCTGAGCCTTTGCTGGCCCTAATGCTGGTTTCAACATTCACTTTCCATCCAAAGCACCTACTATGTTCTAGGCACACAGCATCTTTCTGTTGTTCTGTCATGCAGAAACATTATCTTTCTATTGATGAGGATAGAGTTTCTAGAAAATTTGCATAAAATGATGTGGCCTACACAGTAAGGACTTCAACCCAGGCAGTTCACTAGCAAGTTCTCTGTCAGGCTAAGCCTTCCATATTCCGCCGTACATCCAAGCCCACCTCTCGCCCTCGCCTCCTGCTATAGCCCTCCTAGGACGGGAATCCCCACCAGGCTATTGTTTGGGTCCTGCTGGCTCTGGCCCATTGAAGGAGCTGTGGATTGTTGGCCAGAGTGAACCTGCTCTTTGAGCTCTCACATATTTTATGGCAGTAAGCCTTTGATTCAAAAGTCTGTGGCCCAAGGACGGTCTTGCCACCAAAAAAGTCCACAGCTGAGCATTAGCAGCCGCATGGGATTTCTTTGGGCTTCTTGTGGTTGCAAACAGAAGGCCCCTGAGTGCTGGAGAAGCCTTTGTTTTAAATACCTCCCAAAAAACCTCAGCTCTGTTCATCATAAAGCTTGAGACTTTTGACATCACTCATTCCCGTGATCTGGGCAGCAGGCTGTTTAGACAATCTCTGTACCATGGGGATCGAGGGTAGGTGCTTTAGAAGCCACAGACTACATCTTCTGTCTCAACTTTTAGATATCTGAAGGAGCTCAAAGAACAGAAATTTGTAGCTAAGAGTCTCTCCCTCTCCCTCTCCCTCTCCCTCTCCCTCTCCCTCTCCCTCTC
>OU015749.1:81842866-81858416 GCA_907169655.1 Acomys percivali
TTGTCTGTAAGTCGCTATCAGAGTAGAAAGAGGGGGAAGGGAGGAAGAAGACAGGGGGAAGGGGAAGGGGAGCGGGAGAAAGCAAGAGATCTCCAACGATGCGATAGCCTCTGGTCATATTCTAAAGAAACCATCAGACAGAATCCACAGAATCAGCCCAACAGTGGTTCATCTAGCCCCTTGGATGCTACGGATGCTCAGTGACTGTACCCAGGAGCTAAAATGTTTCCTTTTCCTGTCCTACTAGAGCCTGATGGTTTCTGAAATCCCATTGCTGTCACCTGAAGAAATAAATCAGGACTGCCTAGACCCTCTCTTTCTTCCATGTATTTGGAGAAGAGGGTGAGGTCTGAAGGTACCTCCGGAACGGCGGCCTGCCTCTAGCTCTGCCCCACTGTGAAACAGTGGCTCCAGCCACTCTGTTGTGAGCCTAGCTCTAGCTTAGTCCAAGACATCAGGCAGGTCCCTCCAGAGGGATAAGCAGGAATAGACAGAAGCAGCCTGGCAGGGCCAACTTTGCAGTCAGAATGCCCTGACCTGCTTGGGGGGGAGGAGGGCAGGGATCCTCCCACCCTGACGCCTCTCCCCTCATGCCCTAATGGTTCCTGGGCCAGCCCTTCCTGGGTACAGGAGCAGTGGTTTCCCAGCACCAAAAGGGTATGGAAAAATTACAGGGAGGAAAAACCATTTGCTCCTGGCCCAGTGCCCAGGCTGTTAGTATGGTCCTCAGAGAGCTCTTCCTGTACCACTCATAATTAATCCAGAGAGCTCGTGATCCTGGGAGATTTTAAGGACAAATGGCGCCATGGGCTTCCAAGAGTTGCTACCCATGTGTGAGAAAAAAACAAAAATGTTGCTTCCTAGACAGGCCATGGGGAACCCTGCCAAGGCTGTCAATGGGGACATTTGCAGAGAGGAAATGCAAAGGCCTGGGTAGAATACAAAGCGATAATCACAGCGGTTAACTTTAGTAATTCTTCACTCTCTTTGCATCTGCTTGGGCAAGTCTCATAGAGGGTGGAGGTTGCTGCCACTCCTCATTTGACACACGAGCGAAAAAGAGACCAGAGACATTAATTTTTTTTATTGTCATACAACATGCCTCTCCACTGAGGCAGGGATCTGTAGGTCATCCCTTAATCACTGGGTCTTGACACCTGGAGTTGGATGGCCACAGTCAGGCCATGCATGCTTTCTACTGTGACCTATAGCTACAAGTGAGAGACAGCCCTGGATTTATTCTCATCCGATTTTTTAAAAACCTGCAAGACAAGAACAGTCCTTTTACTATTTGGAGAGGTTGTATGTGAAGATATTTTGAAGGACAAAGGTCAGAGGTTAAGTTGGCAGAGAGCAGACACATACCAAGAGCTGCTAATACCTGTTTAGTCCCCATGCTAAAATCCTGCGTATCCCTCACTTGTATGAAGAGATGAATAAAGGAGACTGACCCTGACCGTTGTTAGCCTAAAGCTCCCATGGGATAAGCAGCCAGTGAACTACTACAATAGCCCTGCTTTGCAGGGGTCCCAAAGGCTAGAGAACAATCAAATGACTGTGCCTGTACCTACTGGGAACCCATTGCGACTGCCCCCACTGTAGGCAAGCTCAGCGCCTCTTTGATTTTGTTTCAGTCTTCTTGTTTACAGTGTACACAAAGAAGCCATCTTTCCACTAGACCTGACTCCCCAAGTTGCTGCCTTCCTGGGGCCAGAGGATGATATTGGTGTGTCTGTAGGAAGAAAAACCTAAGGTGAGGAGGAGGTGGGGCTGCAACCTCAGTGTCCGGTGGGTGTTGAATAATAAGGTAGAATTGGGTTTAGCTTTCCCCTCACATGCCAATAAGAACAGCCTTACTTTCCAAGGTAAAAGACGCCCTCCTCTGAGGTTGCCTTTTATGCACAGCTCCACTGGATTCGGTGTTCTCTCCTTAAATCACACACACACATGCAAAAAATAGTCAGAAGTTATGAATATGGAAAGACTCAATGGAAAATGCCTTTATATTTTCTGTAGCAGAGACATACGTTGTTTACTGTTTTTCATTTTCTTAACAAAATTTACATTAATTTGTCCTCATTTTAGTAAAATTGTATTATTGGAATAGGAAAAGCAAATAAACGCTTAACAATAGGAAAGTAAAATACCCATGTGAACTGCCTTCAGAGACAAATGGTCGGTCACTACTTCTGTATGGGTCTGCTCTAGCTGCCGTACAAGGTACCACTGTCGGGGGAGTCAAGAACAGACAGCAGATTTATTTTCTCTCATGGCCATTGGAGCTGCTAGTCCAGATTTAAGGTGTTAGTGGGTTTGCTTCTCCTGAATCTCTCTCCTTGGGTCACAGCCTTTTTGCTGCCTCATTGTCTTCCTCTGTGTCCCTGTGTGTCTTCTTCTAAGATCATCAACCAGGTTGGACTAGAGCTTGGACCTTATACCATCACTTAAACCCATTTCTTTCTTTTAAGCTGTTCCTTGTGCTTAACTCAGTTCAATACTGTTCCTTATGGTTGTGGTGACCCCCAACCACAGGATTATTTTCATTGCTACTTCTTAACTGTAATTTTGCTACTGTTATGAATTGTAATATAAATATCTGTGTTTTGCAGTGGTCTTAGGTGACTCCTGTGAAAGAGTTTTTCAACCCCCACAGGGTGAGAACCACTGCTCTAAAGGTCTTGTCTCTGAATATACTCGTATTAGGTAGAAGGCTTTCAAAATGAAAACTTTTGTTCCTTTGTTTTACTGGGACAAGGTCTCTCTATGTAGAGAAGGCTAGCTTGGAACTTGTGGCAATCCTGCTCCTGCATTTCCTAGTGCTCAATTACAGGCATGCGCGACAAAATTCTGTTCTACAAATGAACTTGAGGTGGGGGACCATCTTTCAATTTCCTACCACACCATTATCAAGTACTTTCTTTGTGCAGGATATCGGGGATGCAGAAGACAAATGATGTTCAGCCCTGCCTGCAGCCAAGAGACTCATGGCTATGCAAGAAAACTGGACACCATATGCAATTTGTGTACACAAGTCTACCAAAGGAGAGAATTGACTTTATTTATTGGGAATACAGGAGGAAAGAGTCAGGGTAGATTGTCTAAGACAAGGAACTGAATTGAGTTTTGAAGGAAAACCTGGCATAGGCAAGATGAAAATAAAGAGTGGGCTGTAGAGTCAAGGGCACATGGCATCTTTGTCATACAGATAGGATAAATCAAGTACCTTCTGGGTTCTGAAATGTCCTGCCAAAAATATTGTCAATTTCTCTCTCTTCCTCTCTTCCTCTGTCTCACTGTCCCTGTCTCTCTCTCCTTGCCCTCCTTTCTCTTTCCATGCTCACATTTAAAAAATAATTGTCAATTTCAAAGGGCTAAACTTCTATAATTGGCGATGCTTTCTTCACTACGCCATTATTTTTCCATTTTAAATATCTTGTGTCATTTCAGTCAAGGGGCACTTGTCAGGAATACCCCTCTCCTCTCGGCCCATCTCTCTTCCTTTGAGACTTGCCAGATCCCAGCCCTGATTGCTACCAGGCACCCTGTAGCCACCACATGTAGCATGGACACAGGTAGCTCACCAGCCTTTCTCTGCCTCTTCTGTCCCACCATCCACTGGTTGTCAGGGACAGCCTCCTTGTCTTGGCTGGTCTCCCTCCCTTGGGGACTCCTTAGCCAGATCTTCACTGAGGTACCCTCTTCAGATATCATATGTAACCCAGGGTCCTGGATCCTTTCCAGATGCCTGACTCAGACCCTCCAGGTACCCTAATCTGACTTTGAGACCCATGACCAGTCCACATGCTGCCAGGAGAAATTTGTTCTCAGTTCCTTTTCAAAACTGCTGAAGACACCAAAATGTAGCAGAGAAACAGAAGACATAGTTAGAAACTGAATCCCCAAATATCAGTCAAACAGAAGAAATCAAGATCCCAGCCCTCTTAAAAATTAGTGCCTACCTGAACAGTGGAAATATCTCTGCTGAAAGAAGAAAGGCAGCCTGTATAGCAAAACCAACCAACCAAGCAACGCCAACCAAATGAAAAGAAAAACTCAACAAGCTACCTAAATTTGCACAACTCCCAACGTAGAAATGAAAACAGCAAATGAGTGTGACACACGCACACGCACACGCACACCAGCATGTCAACTCCCAAAAGTACAAACCCAATTGAAATGGTTCCTAATAAAAATAACATCTAATTTAAGAACTTATAAACAAAGAACGCAAGAGAATGATTTTTAACTACAGTCAAACAACCCAAAGAAGACAAAACCAAAGAGTTTTGCATGAAATAAAGAAGTCAACCCAAGACATGAAAACAGAGTTTGAATTTTTAAGGAAAATTCCAGCTGAAATGGTGCTGAAAATGAAGAACTCAATAAACCAATTAAAATCCTCAGTGAAGGCCTCCCCAGTGGAATGGATGCTGTCACAGTGGAGAGAGTTGGGGGCTGGAGCTATGTCTCAGTGATTAAGAACACCTGTTGCTCTTGCAGAGGCCCTGGCCTTAGTTCCCAGCACCTACATGGTGGTGGCTCATAATCATTCTTAACCCAGTTCCAGGGGATCTAAGGCCCTCTTATGACCTCCGTGGGCACCAGTCACACATTTGGTACACATACTTAGACACAGCCAAAAGACCCATATGCATACAATAATGTATAAATCTTAAAAAAAGAAAATAAAACAAAAACCTAAAACAACAACAACAAGAATCAAAATAGAGTCAGGGATAAAAGACAAAGTCAAGGAATCACTCAGTAAAGTTCAAGAATTTTGTGTGTGTGTGTGTGTGTGTGTGTGTGTGTGTGTGTGTGTGTGTGTGTGCGCGCGCTTCTGTACAGTGTACAGAACATTGGAAAGCTCTGGGACTTCATGAAAATACCTAACCTCCAAATTATATGCATAGAAGAAGGAGAATAAAACCATAGAGAAGGCATAGAAAATATCTTTAGTAAAATTGTAGTAGAGAATTTTCCAAATTTACAAAAAAATATGCTTATCCAGGTATAAGAAGCCAGCACACCAAATAGGTGTGTCAATACACCAAATAGAGAAAGCCAGAATAGAAATTCTCCATAACATATTGTAGCTGAAGCATTAAAAATACAGAATAAAGAAATTAAAATTAAGACATTAATTAATGAAAAAATTAAAATCTACAAGGGAGAAAGGCGTAGTCCTTTATAAGGCAGACCTATTAAAATAACACCTGCTTATTTAATAGAAATGTTTTAAGCCAGATGGGCCTGTACTCCAAGTCTTAAAAGAACATAACTGTCAGTCAAACTATTATACCCAACAAAAATATCTTTTAAAACTGAACAAAAAATAAGAACCTTTCTATGATAAAACAAATCAAAAGTATCTATTACTACAAAGCCAGTGCCAACCCTAAAGAGATATTAGAAGAAATATTTCATTCTGAGGGGAAGGATAAACACACCTAAAAGGCCATAGTGAAGAAATAAACAATGCCAGGACAAATAATCCAAAGAGACCTGAAATAACCACAAAATCAACAAAATGACTAGAATTAACACATTGTTTTCAATAACAACTCTGAATATTAATAGTATCAATTCCCACAGTAAAGAGATGCATGCTAACAGGTTGGATTAGAAAACAGGATCCAACTTTTTACTATTTCTAAGAAACACACGTAACCATCAAAGACTCTTCCTTAGGGTGAAAGGATGAAAAAATATATTTCAAGCAAAATGAAACCAAGGAAAAAGCAGCTGTAGCTATTTCAATATCTCATAAAATAAACTCTAGACCAAAACTAATCAGAAGAGTTATGGAAGGACACTTCATACTTATTAAAGAAAAAACATCTACCAATAGGATATTGCAAACTTGCACATAAATACACCAACCATATGGGCTCCTGTCTTCATAAAGGAAACATCAGAGGGAGGAGAGGGAATGCAGAGAGAAGTGAGGGTGGAGATCAGACCTGGGGAGAGCAAAGGTGGGAGGACAGGGGGCCTGACGAGAGAAGAGAAACTATAGGTAGAGGCATCTCGGTGACCAGCTGCACACCTAGGACAGGATAGGCTTCTGGGACGCTGTAGGGGTGACTCTAAATGAGACTTCTAGTATTAGGGGTCATGAAGACTGAAGACTATACCCTCTAACTAGACAGGACCCCTAGTGGAGAGAGGAGAGCACCAACCTACCATCAAGAACTTCGACCCCAAATTTACCCTTCCTATAATAAGTGCAGTTATAAAGATGATAGAGCAGAAATTGAGGGACTATCCAACCAATGCCTGGCCCAACCTGAGACCCACTGTATGGGAAAGAGCCTAACCCTGACACAGTTAGTGATACTCTGCTATGCTCTCACACAGGAGCTTAGCATAGCTCTCCTCTGAGAGGCTACATGCAGCATCAGATCCAAACAGATGCTGAGACTCACAGCCAAACATCGGGCAAAGTGCAGGGAGTCTTGTGGAAAAGTAAAGGGATGAATAGAAGGACCTGGAGGGGACAGGAGCTCCACAAGAAGACCAACAGAGCCAGCTAAGCAGGGCCCAGAGGGGCTTGTGGAGACTGAAGTGCAAACCAAGGGCCATGCAATGGACTGGACCAAGGCCCCCTACACAGATGTAGCCTACAGGCAGCTCAGGATTTATGTGGGTCCCCTCCTAAGGGGAGCAGGGGTTGTCTCTGACATGGATTATGTTGCCTGCTTTTTGATCACCTCCCTCTTGTACAGCAGCCTCACCAGGCCAGAGGGGAAGAGGACATGCTCAGTACTGATTCAACTTGATGATCTGGAGTTGGTGGGCAGGGGGCCTCCCTTTTCTGAGGAATAGGGAAGGGGTAGGGGTAATGAAGGGAGGGTGGGATGGGGAGGAGAGGAGGAAGGTGGCTACAGTCAGGATATAAAACAAATAAATAGAATCACTAGGTCTAAAATAATAGATTGACCCTCAAACAGTAAAAATGGAAAATTTCAATATCCTCATTCACCAATATACGAGTCATCTCCAAATAAGATAAACAGAAAAACTCTTAAATTAAATAACATCATAAATCAGATCTAATAGCTATCTAGGGGACTTTCTACCCAAACACTAAAGGAGACACAGTCTTCTCAGAAACCTATGGAACACTCTCCAGAGATGACTGTATATTAAATACACAGTAAGACTCAACAAATATAGTAAGATTGAAGTCACCTCGTGCGTGTCCTCTGAACACAGTGGAATAAAGCTGGATATCAACATCCATACAGACAATGGAAAACACATAAACACACAAAAACTAAACAACACAATACCGAATGATTAATGGTTCAAGAATGAAATAAATAAAGGGACTAAAATGTTCCTAGAATTGAGTGAAAATGAAAACACAACATAGGAAAATGAGAACACAACCATACCAGATAAGGCACACAATGAAGGCAGTCCTGAGAGGATTTAGTAGTAAGTGCCTACAGAAAAAGCTTTGAGAGACCTCAGATTAATCAATGATGCACCCAAAGGTCATAAGGCAAAAAAAGAACAAACAACTCCCCACCAAATAGATGGAAAGAGATAATCAAAATTAGAACTGGTCAATAAAATAGAAATGAAAATAATCAATATACAAAGAATTAATAAAGCAAAGAGTTGGTTCTTTGAAAAGAATAGCATGCTCAACAAACCTCTTGACAAATTAACCAAAAGAGGATGCACATTAATGAAATTAGAGATAAAAAGGGAGACATTATGAGGACAAATGTAAAAAATATATATTCCACCAAACTGGAAAAATCTAAAACAAGTGGATGTATTTTTAGATGTATATGGCTTATGAAAGGTGAATCAAGATGAAATAAACAATTTAAATAGATCTACAACATTCAATGAGATACAAGCAGGAATTTAGAATCTCCCAACTAAATAAAAACATAGGAACAGAGGGATTCAGCAAAGAAATCTACCAGGCCTTCAAAGAAGCACTAACAAAAATTCTCCTCAAGTTATACTACAAAATAGAAAATTAAGGAAAATTTCCTGACTAACAAAAAAGAAAGAAAGAAAGAAAGAAAGAAAGAAAGAAAGAAAGAAAGAAAACATAGTCCATAGTCCAGTATTTCTAATGAACAGGGACAAAAATTCTTAATCAAATACTTGCAAACCAAATACAAGGACATATGAAAAAAAAATGTCCTCCAGGATCAAGTCAACTTCATTCCAGAGATGTAGGGTACTCAGTTCTTAAGCTGGTAACTTACAGAGGAAGAAGAACATTCTGAAGTTGGAAACACGAGCACCATCAAGCTGAGTGTCGGGAGAACATACCGGGCTTGGGAGAGATTAATATTTTGTTAGAGAGGCAGAGGGCTCCAAACACCAACCTGTCCTTGAAGTTTCAGAGTATACTAGGGACATGGAGGTCTTTGGTAGACTCAGACCATAGCAAGGACCAAGTTCCTTTGGAAGATGTAAGGAGACCTCAGGGCTCACTTAGGAGCATGACATTCATCCGACTCTGTGATTCCAGAAGCTTCCAGACAGTATCTGTAATGCTTGTTCTGACTAAGGCAGACAAGGGTGTCAGGGTCATCTGTAAACTGTCCAAAGTCAGGGCAATTTCACGTCAGTGTTGATTGACATTTCATAAACGAGCCACTGGACGTCACAACTAGTTCTCGGGTTCATTCCTGGGAGTTTGTCCCAAATGCCAAAACTGATATTCTGAAGTGTTCGGCTAACTTGCAATGTTCCCCATTTGTTTGACTCTCAGGGCAGCCTTTGGGCCTAGCCATCCCCTGGGACTGTCAGGGCAGCCTTTGGGCCCAGGCATCCCCTCGGACTGTGAGGGCAGCCTTTGGGTCTAGCCATCTCCTGGGACTCTCAGGGCAGCCGTGACATCTTGCTTCCATGTTGCCACAATATCATCCATCTCACTGTTAAATGTCTCCCTGTTTCCTTTTTGTTGATCTGCAGCTGATGCTGACATTTCCCCTAGGGTTCCTGTTCTCTCTCCTTTCAGGTTAGGCCACCTTCTTCTTCTTCTTCTTCTTCTTCTTCTTCTTCTTCTTCTTCTTCTTCTTCTTCTTCTTCTTCTTCTTTTCTTTTCTTTTCTTTTCTTTTCTTTTCTTTTTCTTTTCACTTTCCAACTCTGGGAATACGATCCTCAGACCCGCATCTCCAGTCACTTCATTTCTCCTTTGGCTTCACTGCATCCATCTTCGCTGATAACTACATTTGCCTCAAACACCATTTCTTACCGTTCTGCGTAGATACCACCTTCTCAGACTTACTACAGTTAATAGAATTATTTTCTTACAGGTCTTGCAGGCTAAGGCCCTAATGGTATCCTGAGTTCAGCCTTCCTTATATGCCAGTTTCCCAGTGCCATCTCTGATTTCACCACCTCCATTCCTAGCAGCTGTTTCACCCTTTCCACTCCTTCACACAAGGGGTCAGCAGGAAGAAGCATTTTAGGCTGGGCACTCAACACTGTCTTTGTTACCACAATCAGACACTGTTCCTGTCCCCTGGAAGCAGCCACAGACAGTGTGGACTTGAGGAGACCTGTTTGTGAGTTGCCTTCCTTATAGACTCTCTAATTTTAGTTGCAAAGAAAGCCCATATATAATTGATGCATGCCCAACCCACCCCTGCAATCTGGAGCAAAAGCAAGTCTACTTCACCCGCAACTCTCAGATGCCACCAGGACTGGACACTTTGACCTCAGCTACCTTTTTCTACTAGTTTGTGTAGCATGTTTACTGAGTGTAGGCTGTTAAAATTAAATTATTGTGTGAAAAAAAATGAAAAAAAAGTATTGAAGCCTAGGAAGACTAAGTTGTGGTTTTTTTTTTTAAAGGAAAATCATTTTAAAAATGAAAACTACAGGGAAATGAAGTGTTGTGTGTGGCTTGGGTTGAATTTGTTAGTAGAGGTGAATCTAAGAAATGAATCAGGCCAACTGTGGGGTACCGTGTTACTGTGATGCCGACGCAGTTAACCAGAAGAAATAGAAAAAAAAAATTAAAGGTGTATCTGGTTCAAGCCTTTTATAGTAAGGGCATCGTGTGCAGCTATTTAAGTTTAAATAATAAAATTTAAAATTTAACCCTTCAGCTCCAGTGGCTGTGTGTTGCAAGCACTCAGTAGCTATGTGTAGCCAGTGGCTGCCCTGTTAGAGAGTACTGACTTAGAGAACCCCCATTATCCCTAAGGAGGGTGAATTGGATGGAGACACTTGGCAGTCCTCAAAGTCACTAAGGAGTGATTCCAGAAATGTAGGGGAATTCTTAGAAAAGGTGAAGACCAACTACTCTGATGAAAAGCTTTGGTCAAATGTAATAGATGGCTCACAGAGTGGAAGTGGAGCTAGCCAAACCTGAATCCGTTGGCCCTTGGTCTCAGTCGTGCTTGTGAGACAAAGTGTTTACAGCCATTTTTCAAAATGTCAAATAGAATAAAGGAGACTAAATATATATGGCTGTGGATATGTTATAATGGTAAATACTGTTTGGTAAAACTCACAGTTTAGTGAACTTTGTAAGGAACAATATCAGTGTACCCCACCCCATAGTGGGGTTGTGTGCATGCAGAGATTGGAAGCCATAGCTTTTAAAAACCTATTAACAAAAAAAGTGCAAAGAGTATGTATTAAAAATAAGATAGATGCCCACTTCCCTGTGTTGGCCTATACCTGGAGAATGCAAGCTGGACTCTTCACTTCAGGCCCCTCTGGGTTAGCATATTGATTTTCCTTTGTGCTTATGTTCCAGAAGTGTCTTCTCACCCCTGAAGGTCCATATCTCAGAGGAAAGCGTTTTTGTGCTTTCTGTCACAGCAGAGAGCTTGCTACCAGAGACGGTCTTATCTGGGTGACCAGCAAGGGAATGGCCACATGAATCATGCTAGCAACTGAGAGCGTGGATGCATGGAACGGCCGAGGGGAGGGGGAGGTGTAGGGGGGAGAAGAGAGAGCAGAAAAGACGGGGTTGTATTCCCCAACCATGCAGCCCAGCAGTCACCTTTCCACTTGGCAGAAACAAAAGACTTATTACATTGTGAAAGGAGAGAAATAATGCCTGTCTTATTCACATATTAATATGATTTATTTAAAAGCCCTGATCCCAGAGCCTCAGAGTGACTTATAATTCTCTGTTTATCTCTTGGAAGGCTGACAATGGCTGTTCAGATTTCTCCCTCCAGCCTTCTGAGTGATTTTTTTTTTTTTTGAGCTTAGCACTTACTGTAGTCACAACCCTATACATTACACAGAGATGTGGACGCCTTGATTGCTGACTTAAACCAATTTAATTAAAAAATGGAAAGGAAAAGCCCCCAGCTTAATGAAAATTTCTATGGATGGCCACCCAAATTTTCTGGAACCCCGAAAACTTGATTAGTCATTTTGAAAAATAGCATTGATTACTTATAATTATCAAAAAGAAGTTCAGTTTAAAAATTCTTTCCCCAGGTTAAACAGCAAATCAATCCTGACTGAACTATATATTTCTAAATTAACAACATTTCCATGGGCAAGAGCTTTTTACCTTAATGTGTGTAGATATTAACTGAAATTTTGGAAGCAATTTTCTCAAAAGTCTTTGGATAGATGAGATACTCCCAAATTCTTTAACTCTCTGCTTTTTACATACACAGTTCTCCGCCCCCCAAGAAATGTGGTAGTTAGCAAAGTTTTCCTCCAGAATGTTCCATTTTCATTTGTCCCTTTGATTTTCTCCAGGAGGTACTGTAACTATGAGCAGGGCCCCACAGCGATTTATGTCACTCCTCAAATCACAGGCCCTAAGGAACTGGACTCCAGATCTTGCATTTCCAGGGACATTCAAGATGAAGGTCTATGAGCACCCCAAACTCAGCAAGTCTGGACTGGAGCTTATTTTCTTCCTGCCTGAAAGCCTACATCCTCCGGCTGTAATCCCTATCTGAGGATGGTTTAGGCGGTTTCTTCCTTTTGTAAACCAGCACCTCTTGAGGGTTTTGTCAACTCCAGCCATAGAATGTTATCAGTTCCTCCTCAGAAATGCCTAGTCACTCTCAGCCTCCCCTGCAGGCCCCAGAATGGTGGGGGCAGGGGTGGGGTGGGGGGTTGGGGGTGGTGTTGGCTAACCTTCCTTCATCTAGTGAGGCCACAGCCTCTCTCTACCAACTTTTTCTTCTGGGCTTCCTCTGGCTAATCTTCCCAGGAAACAGACATGTTTGCTGATAGTCTTCTGTGGGATTCTTGTCTTTCACACAACCTGTCATCTCTGTCTTGTTGACCAGGAAAACCAAACTCCCTAAGAAAGGCAGATGACCTTCCCCAGCCCTGACTAGGGGACCCCTCAGAGGTGGTCTTTCAGGTCTGCAGGATTTTCTCCCAGTTTCTTCAGAAGAAATATGCCTTCTTGATAGCTGCATTTGTCCTGAAACTTGCTTCTCAGACACACACCTTTCCATGCATTGATACGTGGGCATCTCTAATTGCTCCGAGAGGACTCCATTGGCTCTTTGGTGCCTCTTATTTCCATTTCTTACAGCACTTTTCACACCGAATCACTATCTATTACGGTGTGTGGCATTCATCAGAGCTCTTCTTGCAAAGGTTTCTTGCTCTTCCCCGATCTCCTTGTAAGGTCCAGCTGGTCTTAGTCCCCCATGGTGGTGGAATGGGGTCAATGGTTTGGGAGCAGAAATGATGAGCGTCATTTCTAGGGGGAACTTTTTGCCTCAGCAAGACTGTAGAGATCCTATTGTTTCATAAGGCTGTAAAGACTTGGCTTTTGGGGCTGGAGAGATGGCTCAGAGGTTAAGAGCATTGACTGCTCTTCCAAGAGGTCCTGAGTTCAATTCCCAGCAAACACATGGTGGCTCACAACCATCTATATTGTGATCTGATGCTCTCTTCTGGCCTGCAGGAGTACATGAAGGCAGAGCGCTGTACAAATAATAAATAAATAAATCTTTAAAAAAGAAAAAGACTTGGCTTTTGTTAGATACATGTGCACAGAAATGAGGTATTCATTATCAGAGATAAAGGGAAAGCCATGAATAAAAACAGTGTTTCCCTGTCTGTTAAAACAAAATAGAATGTTCTCAAAGGATTCAAAGCTGCTTCTCTTTGATAACTGTTTCTATTAAGCCTGTGATGTTTTGTATCCTGCCTGTGGACCTTGTGTGGTGAGGAGGGGCATGGTTGCTAGAGAAGCCATGTTAGAATGACCTGTGTGGTTTATAAAACTTTGCTGCATTTGCACTTGTGAGAAACCACAGTGCGTACAGTCAGACAAACCCTTCCATGGTCTAGAAGACTGCAAAGTCCCTGTAGACTCTCCCACAGAAGTTAAAGGATTAGCTGTTTGGAAGCAAACTTTTATGTCCAGCAGTGGAAAATGGCATGGGGCTGCCCTTGAACCACCTGTGAGTGACCAGACCTCCGTCAATGGTGACACACAAGCTAATCATTCTCGCTCAGGGCTGCTGCTTGTCTCTCTGCAGAGACTAACTTTAGGAAACAGTGCTGAATGGAAAGAAGAAAGAACCTTTGGAAGCTTATCCAGCTGGGGAGGACTTCAAGGGAGATTCCACAGAAGCCACAGAAAAGTAAAATATGGTCCAGTCAACCAAGATAAGATAGTAATGAGCAAAGTGGAAAACATGGATCTAAGGGATGGACTCCTAGGAGCGGTTGCTGTTGTTGTTGTTGTTATTAATTATATTTTTGTGATTAAGTACATGTAGCTTGTGACTTTCTGTGACTGTAACCCAGGCAAGGGACTCCAAAGCCTTCAGTAGCCATGAGGCATCTCTTAATATGACCTTTCTCTAAGAAAGGGTAAGGTCAGAAGTGCACATAGCAGAACACAATCCTTCCCTGGCCTCAGAGCCACTTGGCTGATGAGCTACTCAGAGCTCACCAAACCCCAAAGCTACCATCTACTCCTGGGTGACCTCAGACAGGATGCTCTACCTCACTGCATTCCAGCTTCTTTTATCTCCAAAATGTGCCACGAGGGTTCACAAGATAACACCAAGGCCAGGCAGAACACTCCACAGGTGGTGGAGAGATTCAGTTAAGAAGTTCTTGCTGAACAATTCTGGCCTGCTTCCTAAAAGGAGCAAGGTGGAAATATTTTTTTGCAATGTGGAGGGGGCTGGGGGCAGAGCTTCAGAGGAGGAAGATCCGTGTCGTGCTTCTGGGTCTCTGCGATGAAACAGCTTGTACAGCGGCCTTTTGGGCTCTCCTGTTTCTGTAGAAGGCGGCTAGGGCTCAGAATTGCAAGCTTTGGGTTGACTGTCACAAGCTGCTAACCCAACAAAGCCCACAGTCTTTGGCATCATGAAGAAGAGTCCCCCCCCCCTCCGAGTGGGGGGGCTGTTGGATTTCTTCAAAGGCTGCATTTGAGCTTTGTTAGTTGGCAGGGCTGCAGTGTGTTCTGTTTTCGTGTCCCTTATCAGCCACCATGGAGGGCACACTATGCTCCTCTCAGTGAATGACAGGACTTCAGGACTCCCTGTTGACAGAACTAATCCATCTTTCTGCCTTTTCCATCTAGAAATAACTTTGGGGCAGCTTATCAGGTAAAGGGGGAAGCAGCCACAGCCACAATGGCTGGATAATTTCTCAGGCAGGGATGAGCACTTATTTCCAACAGTCCTTTTTTCTCATTGGAAAGTCTTTATCAGCGTATGACAAGGAGGTGGCTCAAAACACCTGGGGTTATTTATAGGGACAGGGAGGGCATGCTCATAGGTGTTTGAATGGACTCGGCTTGCAAATGCTCTGAAAACAGTGTCTTTAAAGCAGGGTCGGTGTGCAGGAGCGCCCAGGACCTTGTGCACTCCCTTCCAGCTCTTGGAGCTGGCTGTTACCCAGATGAGCCACGGTTGCTGGAGCAGAGCTGGGCTGCCTCTGCTCCCTGTAGTCAGGCTCTGGACTGCTGTTACTCTGGGGCTAGCATGCCTTCAACACTTGCAAGGACTTTTCCAGGCACTCTGCCATAGGGCCACACTTTTTGGATGAGACCTAGTTTGGAGCACCTAGCTTCCTTTGACAACAGAATGTCTAACTGGAGACATATTCCTCCCCGATCTCCCACGCTCACTGGCTCTCTTTATTTAGTAAAGCTCAGAGGCTCACGAGAAGCTTAGTGAGCCTACAAGCAAATTAGAATGTTAGCTAGCCTTCTCGTTTTCCCTTCCTATGGAGTTAGTATCATGTTAGGGAATGTTTTTTGTATAAATCGGTTTGTCAGTTCAGCAGGAGGAAAGGTTGTAGAGTGTGGGAGGAACGTGGGTAGCAGGAAGTTCTAGCTTGTGCCAAAGGCCAGCCAATGTTAGACCATCTCCATGGCCTTTACTCACATCACAGACCTTGAAACTGTGGCCTCTGAGTCCTGTGTGCACGTACCACAGGGCAGAAACAGCACCATAAACCTGATCCTTGGTTTCCGCAGGTCAGTGACTTTCAGACTCCTTTGCTGACCCAGATGCCAGAGAGTGGCATTAGAAGGTAGTTACTAGGTGTTGTGTGTGTGTGTGTGTGTGTGTGTGTGTGTGTGTGTGTGTGTGTGTG
>OU015749.1:81865398-81894143 GCA_907169655.1 Acomys percivali
TTTCTTTCTTTCTTTCTTTCTTTCTTTCTTTCTTTCTTTCTTTCTTTTTTATTTTCCCACCAAGTTTCTCAACAAACTTTGGGAAATGGTCACTACTGCTCCCCTAAGCCTTGGGTTTTTAGGGTCCTCACACATATCCTTTCCCCAGAATGCCTGGTGTTCAGTGGCTTGACCTCACTGGATTCTAAGGCAATGAGATTTTTCTAATGAGATTTATTTAGGATGTGCATGTGTGTGTGCATGCTTGCGTGTGCGCGCATGTGCGTGTGTGTAGATGTGTAAGGACATGGAAACTGTCCGCTTTCCACCCGAGATCAGATCTTCTAAAACACGAGGACGTCTCCTTTGTGCTGGCGTTGAGTTTGGGGTAAGAGTTCAACCTGATTCTTGTTTTCCTTCAGAGCGTTCCTGTCCATAGATATTCTAGCTTATGAAGCCCAGTCACGTGCTCCGAGTTGGCAGATGTTTCACTGACATCACCAAGAGTTTTGCGTGAATAAGGACAGAACAAGGATTCTGTTTTCTTTGGTCCTCGAAGCTGAACTAAGTTTTTTGAAATCTCTGTTTTAAGAATTCACATCCAAATTGCCAACCACCATCTGAGTACTCTACTAAAAAAAAATTTGATTGATTTTTTTTTTTTTTTTTTTGGTCTCTCCTTGGTCCACTTCTAAACCCACATTAAAGCAGTTTGGGACTGGTCAGAGCCCCACAGAAAGAAATTGGAGAGGGAGATTTTTGGATAAAAGTTTCCCCCCTTTTATGAAGATAATTGGCAATAATAGCAACTTTCAGCATAGATCCCATATCCTTTATCTTGATCAGAAAACATTTTGGATGGGGTGATGGGGTGGGGTGAGCTCTTGCCTGCAGTACTCCCTCTCAGGGGCTCTGAATAGGACATTCATTGGCAGAAATGCAGCCCTTCCTGCAAATGCTGGGGTGGGGGGGAGGGTGAAAAGCAGGAGTGAACCAGGCTTGGGCTCCTTCCTCCTCAGGGGAGCTATTTTTTTTTTTTTTTTTTTTTTTTTTTTTGCTTTACATGCAAAGAATCGCTTTGTACAGCCAAGTTGGTCTCAATCTTGTTTACATAAAAGAAATCGAACATTTATTTTGTGCTGTTTTTTTTTTTATTCTTCCTTTGCCAGTCAGAGGGTCCTGGGCAAATCAATAAACAAAGACCCTGCTCTGTTTTCACTTTGTGGCTGGGGCTTTAGACTGGGTAACCCTTCAATGGCTGGATTACCCATTTCTGTGGGGGTCTGTGCTTAGCTGTGAGTGACACACTTGTCATACTATGGGTCTGGTGCTCCAGAGGACAGAGGAAGGCCGTGGAAGACCTCTGGGGACTTGGGGTTGTGTAGCAAAGAGCATAGGTAGGAGAGAGGGGGAAACACAAGTGCCTGTTCTCACAGAGACCGACTGAATCCCTGAAGCATGTGGCATGGTTTCTCTAATCTTAGCCCAGTCAACAGCCAGCATTGTTGTTGGCTATTAAATCAACCAAAACTCTTTCAGAACTGGGGCCCTGACATTTGACTCCATAGCATTTCGTGATATAGAATCCCATAGAGGGGCTCCATGCTGTGGGCGAAAAATATTTTCTTAATTTTTTTTTCTTTCTGCCTAAATTTACCTGCTGTGAACTTAGACTGACCCTTTGTTCTCGTTTGGGGACAACTGGAAAAATAAAAGAAACTGCAGCCTTTGCAAAAGCATCTCTTTAAATCCACGTGGAAGCAGCTTATGCTCCCTTGTTAACTTGCGAAGGCCGGTTTCACAGTCGCTCACCTTTCATCAATCTTGACCTGTCCTGCCCTCCTTAATTCCTGTTAGCTTCAGCTGGAGCTCCCAGCTGGGGCAGAAGAGAATAAGTTTTGATGTTAGACAAAGCTAGAGGTGTATTCTTATCCCAAACCTTCCTATGATTGTCATTAGATAAGTCCTGGCACACACAGACCCGCGCCAGCACAGTCTTCTACCTGGAAAATGGAAGTGATAAGAATTTTCAGAGATGAGAGATGTAAAATGAATAGCACGGGCAGCATGTTGTGGGCCCTGGTTAACGATAATCATGATTAGTTTTATCCATAAGTCTTAGAAGTCTGTGACAGGAACCCCTGGTGTAGCACCTGGCAGGCCTCAGAAATATGGCATTTTGGCATGTGAACCCTGAACCATAAGGGAATTGGAAAGTCCAAAAGGCTGCTGCAGCCCTCTGGCCACTCTAGCCTTCACTGTCTTCCCTACTCTGTGCCTCAGAGCCGAGACAGGCTTTGTACTGACTTTCCCTTACCAAGCCAAGAACCAGGTCTGAAAAAAAGAGTGCTATGGCCTTCAGTCTTCTTACTATGGTTTCAATAAGTAGGGAAAATGAAATTTATGACCACGGAGAAAAATACTGCAAGCTACACATCATGCTTCCATCCCAGAAAACAGTCCCAGGCCATCGTGGGCTCCCTTATCATTCCTGCAGACCCCTGTGAAGAGTCTAGGGGCTTCCAAGTCTCCTTGTGTCATTGGATACTGACTTTTCTTTCTTCGATGCGCTCAACTGCATAAATGTGTGTTTACTCCCCCGCCCCCCCCCCAACTTTACAGAAATCTTGTTTATCTCTGAGACAGGATGCATCCAGGGCAGAAACCCTTCTCCGGGCACATTAGGCACAGGTTGGCTCTAAGACGCCTCCAGAGACTTCAGACAATTTCCAATTTTATTATAATTCCTCCCACATGCTACAGAACACCCTGAGCACTGGGAGAGCTGACAGCTGCATGGCAACAGCTAGGAAGAACTAGAAAAGATGAGTTGCCCAGATTCTCAGACACCCTCTGCTCATGCCCAGAAAAGGTAGGAACACATCCCCTTGCTGGCCCACCCTTCCCCCCGCATTTCTTTCACTCTCCAACTAGAGAGGGTTAACTTCTACTTTCCCTACAATATAGCCCAAACCCCTCCTTCTTTGATTAATTGCTGCTCAGTTTTGTTATTGGTTTCACAGTTCCAACAGGGGGAAAGGACTCAGGCCAGGGATAAAAACGGCAACAGAACCTTATGAGGTTTTCTTCTACCCCTACACACTGGCTGAGCTTCCAGATGGAAAAGGGTTGGTAGGCAGGCAACGATCAGGGACAATACCCATCTCCCTCACTATACTATCTCATTTTTTTGTTCTGTTTTGTTTTTGCCCTTGTTTTGTTTTTTAATCTTTTTTTTTTTAAGGTTTGACACTTTCTTTTTCTTTTTAATTTGTTCCTTTTACATCCCAACTGTAGCCCCCTTTCTTGTCTCCTCCCAGTCCCAACCTCCCTCCCTCTTTCCCCCTCCTCTTTGCCCTAGTCCTCAGAAGAGAGAGCCCTCCTACTCTATCATCTGACCCTAGCCCTCCTCCCCATGGCCTGGCAAGGTCATCCTGCCAGGGGGAAATGATCAACGAGTGGGCACCAGGGTCCATGTCAGAGGCAGCCTCTACTGCCCATATTCAGGGACCCACAAGGAGACTGTGCTGCCTATGGACTACATCTAAGCAAGGGGTCTATGTCCTCAGCATGCATGGTCCTTGGTTGGCGCATCAGTCTCTGCAGACATACACCCCCATGACAGATTTGTTAGCTCCATTGGTTTCCTTGTGGAGGTCTTGTTCTCTCTGGGTCCCTCTGTCCCCCAACTCTTCTATAAGGCTCTCTGAGCTCCACTCTAAAGTTTGGCTGTGAATCTAAGCATTGGCTTTGATTCCCTACTTGGTGGAGTCTTTCAGAGGATCTCTATGGTAGGCTCCCATCCTGTTCCCTCTCTTCAATTGCTTCCAGTGTCTATTCTATTTGCCATTCTGAGTGAGAATTATGCATACTACCTATGGTCCCCTTGTTATTTTGCTTCTTTAGGTCTGTGTATTGTAGTGTGGTTATCCTATATTATGTGGCTAATATCTGCTTATAAGTGTGTATATATCATGTGTGTTTTTCTGGATCTGGGTTCCCTCACTCAGGATGATCATTTCTAGTTTCATCCATTTGGTTGCAAATTTCATTATTTCCTTGTTTTTAATAGATGAGTAGTATTCCAGTATGTAAATGTACCACAGTTTCTTTATCCATTCTTCAGTTGAGGCGCATCTAGGTTGCTTCCAGATTCTGGCTGAATAAAGCTGCTATGAACATAATTGAGCAAATGTCCTTGTTGTATGGTAAAGTTTCTTTTGGGTATATGCCCAGGAGTGGTATAGCTGGGTCTTGAGGTCTCATTATTCCCATTTTCTGAGAAAGCACCAGATTGATTTCTAAAGTGGTTATACAAGTTTGCACTCCCACCAACCATGGAGAGGTGTTCCCCTTTCTCCACACTTTCCACTAGCAACTTAATAGCATACTTGAAAGCTCTAGAACAAAGAAAGCAAACACACCAAAGAGGAGTAGAGGACAGGAAATCATGAAACTCAGGGCTGAAGTCAATAAATTAGAAACAAAGCAAACAATTCAAAGAATCAACAAAACCAAGAGCTGGTTCTTTGAGAAAATCATTAGGATAGACAAATCCTTAGCCAAACTAACTAAAAGGCAGAGGGAGATTATTCAAATCAACAAAGTCAGATATGAAAAGGGAGACATAATGACAGACATGGAGGAAAGCCAAAGAATCATTAAGTCTTACTTTGAAAGCCTATATATCACAAAATTGGAAAATCTAAGTGAAATGGACAATTTTCATTGGTAGATACCACTTACCAAAATTGAGTCGAGATCAAGTAAACAAATTAAATAATCCTATATCTCCTCAGGAAATAGAAGCACTCATCAAAAGTGTCTAAACCAAAGAAAGCCCAGGGCCAGATGGATTCAACACAGAATTCTCCCAGATCTTGAAAGAAGAGCTAATATCAATTCTCTTCAAACTATTCCACAAAATAGAAACAGAAGGAGTGTTACCAAATTTATTCTATGAGGCCACCATCACCTTGATACCTAAGCAATACTATCTCATTTTTGGTCTATGTGCAATGAGACAAGCACTCTGTCTTTCTCCTCCAATTATGCCCAATAAGAAGAAAAGGGCCTGAGCCTTTGTAGGTGAATGCTCCCTGGGTCGTGACACCACCACTGTGTGGATTAGCAAGGATAGTGCATGCAGCAACCAGCAAGTAGAAATAGGATGAGGTTACAGAGCACCCTGGACTACACAGCCAGTTCAATGGCAGACTTCGATTTATGAATCTTTGTCTACTTCTCCAAAAGCCAATTACAAACTCTCTGAGATACAACAGATCACTTAAACCTCCACCAGATGAGCCATGTGTAATTTCTACTGGTGTGCTCTTTCTGAAGCACAAAGTTAACTGAAAATTGACCCCACTGCACATGTCTTCCAGTTTTCAAGTCAATGATACAAATGGCCCAAAGGCATGAGCTATGGAACTTACAAAAAGTAGAAGGTGGTGAGTGATCTTTACTAAATTCTCCCCAGCCAGTATCTCTGTGTCCATAAAAGGAAGTCCTGCAGCAACCCCAGTATGCTCTCTCTCTCCCATCACCTACACTGCCCACAAGCATGGCTACGCTTCTTCTCCTCATAAATACTTTTCTAAATGAACCCTTTGCTTACTGCCTCTCTGTGTCTTTTATCAAGGCTCTGTCAACATTCTCTCAGACAAAGGGGCCCCAGGTCAATCTTTAGTGGCACGACTTCTTACTCAAAATCACACACAATGTACATGTGTCTCTGGATGTGTAAATATTAAACACGCTACCCAAAAACTCCTCCACGCAATGAACATGACTTTGATTAAGTAATGCTTTCCTTTTGTCACAGACAGACATGGCTTGTGACTTTGAGTGTGTACATATTTGGGTAAGTATAATATAAAAAAGATGTTGACTTGGTTAAGATTTATGAGTTTAGGTCCAACCACTTTCTAGCAGCCCATATATGAGCAAAATACTTTTTAGCATCAGGAAAAGTGCAAAGTGACCAATTAAATATTTAATAAACATTTATAATAGGTTAGGCATTGTTATAAACACTTCAAACAAGTCAAACTTATTTAAAATGACTTGACTGCTTCCTAGCAGGACTGGTTGATCTTAGGCCCATTTTACAGATGAATATATTGAATCTCAGGGATATTTAATGTCTTTCTCATGCTCACACAGATGCAAAGTTAAACTAAAATTTTAACACAGAAAGCCTCCAGTAGCATCCTTTGCCTGCATTTCATCTGTGTGAGACTTGTACAAAGATTGCATACGGGGCTTAGAGCAAGCAAGAAGCTCAGAGAAACTTGAATGGACCAGGACTGTATGATGAAAACTGCAAAATGACTGGGCTGGAAGGAAGACACAACCCAAGAAAGGGTTAGGTATGAAAGTCATTGCCAAGGGAGAAAATCACAGGGTCAAAATCTCTAATTTCCTCACCAAGTTCTGTTCAGGACACTTTGTGAGCCAGACTGCTACAAGTGCTCAACCAGAAGGCTGCAGGCCTTTTACAAACTCCCATGTGTCCTCTGCATTTCCCGTACTTGCCTTACCCTCTCTGAAACCACTGTATTGAAATAGGTGATTTTAATGTTGACTTTGTAACAGGATTGACATCACGTGCTGTTTGAAGCAAGCAGTACAACAGACCCAACAGGGCTGTACATTGTAACTAACTTACAGCCATGTTGGTTGGCTCTTCTGGCATTTTCTACCCTCAGATTTTCTATAAAGGTCATTAAATAGGCTACTGTATTACATGAGATGCATGCCTTGATGTTTGCTCTCGGTTGTCCTTTGAGGTCTGTGGTGTTCAGCAACCTTTGCTCATGACCTTGACCATCCTGCCAAACTTCACCCATCTGACTGGGTTTTCCTTCTGTCCTGTAAATGTTATTCAGCAAGGATCAACATACATTTCTAAATTTGTGGCTTTCTAACCCTCATCAGAACTCCCACTAATTGACTTCAAAGGGTTGGTCTTCTACCTCAGCACTTGTGCACAAGTACTTTTGCTGCAGTCTTTAACCTCAGGAGTCTGCTACTGTGTGACCTTCTTCACGTTTAGCTGCCCTCCCCTCTTGCCTTCCAGAAGTTAATTCCCGATGCTTCTGCTGCTCCTAGTGGCTTCAGCCTCTCTTAGGAACCTTCTCTCTCTTATTCTAACTGCTTTGGCCTGACCAGAAACTTTTGTGGTTACCCATGGTAGTTTTTGGTTTCTGGTGTCGCCCCAGTTTCATTGGATGTGTGTGTCTGAAGAATTAATTGTTCCTAACAGTTCCTACATTACTTCCAAGAAAAACCTAAATACAGTGAGCCACTGCCCACTGACTCAGTGTTTACTGTGTCTCAGTCAGTGCTTATGGCATTCTGCACGGTATACTACCTGTTGGAGGTTACATACTTAAGACCACTACAGAGTCTCTGCGCCTGTGCTCTCAGTCCCTGCTGGAAAGTCAACAGTTCTCCAGAGAGTCTGTATGGTTAATAGAGTTACAGTAGTATTGCAAATGACTTTAATTTTATAACTTCCAAAACTTACCTGAAAGAACAGTTGCACGTGAATAGCCAAAACATATTTAAAAGGAATGAATTGTAAGAGAAATTAACAGATAGGAAATTGAAACAAAGTTGCATGCATATAAGCATGCAGAAACTATATCAGGCTAGGATAACAAAATAGAATAAATGATTTCAAATGAACTAATATCTCTACTTTTAGTACGTAAAAAGATAATATTTTAAAAATGTAAAATAATGGTTTAGTCAGTAAGTAATGCTAGTATAATTTTAATTAAACAAGTAAGCTAATTATCTACTTTTCACTATACACTAAAACAAATTCCAAGAAGATTTAAAAAAAAAACCTAGAAGCTAACTATTTATACAGGCTGTGTATGTGGGAGGTCTTTTAGACATTAACCTCAAGGCCGAAATCTTAAAAAGCTGAATGTGTCACTACATACATATGAAATTATGCATCAAAAGCTATCATAAACAGAGCTGAAATGCAAGTGGTAAAACTGGGGAAAGTATTTCTAACATTTAAAATAAACAGGAGACTAATATGTCCGATATGTAAAGGATCGCTGCAAAGCCTACGAGAAATAAATAAGCACTGCAATAGAAACAAAGGGGCAAGACCATAAGCAGAGACTCGGCAAAGCAGCGCCAGTGGCCAGCAGGCATCTGAAATATGCCTGTTCTTACCTCTAATCAAAGAAACGCAACTTCCTGAAAATCACCTGCAAGGAGTGCAACTTACTTCACGCATTCTGCCCTCCTTGAGATTTTTTTTTTTTTTTTTAAAAAAGAACATTCAAATAAAGTGAAAAAGATAAAGTGTGAAAAGTTGTGTGAAATGTATTTTTATTGGCATTTTCATCTTTCAATTGCTTAACAGTGATATTTTAAATAATGAATTCATTGGAAAACTATCTGCTAATAAATACATTTTAAGGAGGAAAATGTAGCCTGAAGATCAGGATGCACCCTGTGATTCTGTTTTAGAGAAACACAGAAACATAGAGAAAAAAATACAGATGTACATGAAAGAAAACATCATCAGGGCAATGCTAATACGTGTTTTTAAAAAAATATATTTTATTAATTTATTCATATTACATCTCAATTTTTATCCCATCCCTTGTATCCTCCCATTCCTCCCTCCTTCTCATTTTCCCCTTACTCCCCTCCCCTATGACTGTGACTGAGGGGGACCTCCTCCCACTGTAAATGCTCATAGGGTATCCAGTCTCTTCTTGGTAGTCGCTATCCTTCCTCTGAGTGCCATCAGGCCTCCCCATCCAGGGGAGACTTGGTCAAATATGGGGCATCAGAGTTCGTGTTTCTTATTTTCGCATCTACTTTCTAAATTTTTGAATCATGCACTGTCTTTAAGTGTAATGTACTTAGGAGTGTACAGCCTGTGTGTGGGTGATGTGGGATCAGGCTGATGTGGAATCAGGCTAATTAATGTACAGCAGGGCTCCTGGTGGCCCTTTGGTACTCCTCTTGAGGAAGAAAGGACAGATGAGTAAGCATCCCTTCCTCTCTCATGGAAGAAGTCCGTGTGAAAGTAGGATCCTGGTTCTTAGACACGGAGTTGATGTGAATGAAAGTGGTAGAAGGAGGCAGACCCTCCAGCAGGCCCGGTACATATACAAGCAGGTGTGGCCTAGATGGTGGGCGGAGTCAGCGTGAGGAGAAAGCTACAGTGGTTCCATCATTCAGGGCTCGTAATTAGTAGGTAGGCAGGGTGCTGGGAAAAGACGAAGCAGATCCACTCTTTCTTACTTTCTCCCCTGCTCCCTTTCCCTCCTGTTCACTTGCCTGGTATTGAAGTTACATTGATTTTTCTCTTTTACTGAGCTCATCTTCCTCTCTCTCTCTCTCTCTCTCTCTGCAAACATGTTCTCCCTAGGCTATGTCTGTCTCATTCCCTTTCAAGAATTGGCCTCTAAACATCTGCATACTCTCAGCTTGTCATTGCTTCTTCCGATAAGCATTTCCAGGTGGTACCCTCTCTTCTTTCTGGAAGCTTAGGTGGTGCTATGCCACTGGTCTCAGTGGTATCCCCTCTCCTCTCCTGAAGCTTTGGTGGTATTATGTTACTGGTGTATCCTCACTTGAAGGAAATGTCAAGATATTAGTCTGCAGGCATCAGCAATTTTTAACTAACTTTTATCTCTCCAGTTAGACCATTATTAGTTCCACGAAGGCAACAGACTTGTGTTTCATTCTTTAATTCGCCTGTGTACATTCAATTTCTGCCCAATCCTTGATGCTGAAATGTGGAAGAAGCCTTAAAGAAACTGCAAATGGAGGCCATTAAAGTTGCCCCACAAAAGACCCGAGCTGTCTCAGATGGCTAAAATATTATTTTAGATATGTGTGTGTGTGTGTGTGTGTGTGTATGTATGTGTGTGTACCTGAGTGCAGAGAACTGAACTCTGGTGCTCTGCAAGAGCAGTGTCTCAGTTATTTTCCTGTCACTGTAGAGAGACACCATGACCAAGCCAAGTTATAGAAGAAAGCATTTAATGGGGACTTAGAATTTCAGAGAGTGAGTTCATGAGCATTGTGGAGGGGAGGATGACAGTTGGCTGGCAGATATGGCACTTGAGAAGCAGCTGAGAGCTTAGATATGGTCCATAAACACCAGGCAGAGAGAGCTATCTGAGAATGGCTTGGGCTTTTGAAACCTCAAAGCCCACCCCCAATGATATACCCTCTCCAACAAGGCCACACCTCCTGTAACAAGGCCACACTTTCTCCAACAAGGCCACACCTCCTCCAACAAGGCCACACCTCCTCCAACAAAGACACACCTCCTCCAACAAAGACACACATCCTCCAACAAGGACACACATCATCTAACAAGTACATATTTCCCTCAACAAGGCCCTACCTCCTACAACAAAGACACACTTCCTACAACAAGGGCACACTTCCTACAACAAGGACACACTTCCTACAACAAGGGCACACTTCCTACAACAAGGACACACTTCCTACAGCAAGGCCCTACCTCCTACAACAAGAACACATTCTACAACAAGTACAAAACTGTTTTTTGCTAACTGTGGACCAAGTTTTCAAATACATGAACCTATGAGGCCATTCTCCTTCAAACCACCGCCAACAGTATGCAATCTGACCGGTGGGACCATCTCAGTTTTGTTAGGGACATTCTCTAAGTGGATTCACATCTCAGGTGATGTAAGTGCCGGTGCAGATGCCCGGAACTGGGATAATTTGTGCTGAATACGTCACATATTCACATTGGAACCAGGCTTGGGGCACTTTGCACAGCTCTCTGCATGCCGTTCACTGGCACCACCCCTGTTCTTGCTGATTGGACAACCCACCACGGAGCCTCTGTGAAGCCTTTGATGCTGCTTGCTTGAGTCAGGTCTACTGAGTTGGTCTTTCTGGTTGGTCTCTTGTTTCTGATGGTTTGTGTTTAAGATCCAAAGACTGGGGGGTAAATGTTTAATCAGCTCTGTTTATTCTACCCATTCCAACACTAATATTCCAAGAGTGCGTGTGTGGGAAGCTCACAGAATATCAGATTCAGCGGGGAGGGAAGGGGGGGAGGAGAGACAGAGAAGAGGCATGAGAGACCTAACAGGGCGGGCAACGCATCCTTAGCGAAGAGAATCTGAGAGGCGCCTGCAACATCTCAGCAGCTGGAGCTCAGGTAACCCCGGATGAAGATGTATGTTGCTGCACAGCACACTTCTGCTTTCCTGTGCCGGCTCCAGCCGGCTTAGCATGCACAAAATCTACGATCCCCAGGGCAGGCCTGCAGAGCAGTTTGTCTCTGTAAGAGGTTATTATTTCTGCAAAGTTCTAATGTTCACTGCCTATGCTTTGCCCCGGTGAATGCTTGTTAATGCAGTTTCATTGTTGCCTAGGGAAAAAGAACCCTAGCGACCCACTATAATAACCGCTTTCATGTGGGGCCCCAGCCTCTGGGTCTGTGTAGTATCCTTTACAAATGAGCAAAAGTGGCCATGGTTATATTAGGCAACGTTGCCAGAGGTCTATGATAAAATCTGCAGTCACTGCCAGGGACAGTGTGAACCCTGTCAGTCTGAGGCTTAACTTTTCTGTAGTAACAGCTAAGCACCCCCACCCCCATTTCAAGGTCCCACAGCATGCCAGATACTGTGTGCCTGGTGGTGGGAATAGAGAGTGAGGGAAATGTTCTCCTATACACGATTTCCATTAGTTTAGTGATGAATAGCAAATATGGATATTTTGGGTTAGTTTACCAAAGAGGAGTTTTACCCAAGGTTGTAGGGGTGACAGATACTCTACCCCAAAAGTATCTGCTCTGGCTGCCTTTAAGGCAACTCAGGAATGTAAGATCAGGTTGTAAAATTAAGGTTGGGACCCATTGGCCCACAGGAGCTAAGGCAGTTTCCCTTGTTACTTATGTTGGATATTTAGGGTCCAGCATAGTGATTCTGGGAAGTACTGGGACCTAGTGGTTGGTGGTCCCAGACAGGGGGCTGCTATGAGATATCGATGCTGGCTTCTTCCTGTCTCTGGCTTCCTACAGTTCTATATGATGGCTGCCCTATCAGTTTCTACAGTAGGATATTACCATGGGGCACTTACCAAAGTCCAGGCATATGTGCCACTTAACCTTAGACTTCTAACCCCTAAACAGTGAGTTAAATATGCCTGTTCTTGTTAGAAAATATCCAGCCTTAGATATTTTGTTGCAGCCATAAAAAGAGGGACTATGATCAAACCTGAATCAAAAGTTGAAGAAGAGACAGGCTGAAGTTGTAAAAGCACAAATGTGCCTCATGATTCTTCTAGGATCTGCTGGGGGAGGGACCAGTCTGAATGTGGAAGTACTGAGTGTATGATTGACTTTGCCAGTTTGGGAAGTAACCTCTTTGCACCCCCATACTCTAGCAGTGGGGAGACTGAGACAGCAGGTCATAGCCGAGTTAAGGAAGTCAAGAGTTAAACTGCATCAGCAAGTCAAGCACACCTTGATCATCATGCACTGTTTAATCAGTGGTGGCTTTGGGACAAACTGTTGCATGTCCCCCAGCACCAGGTCAGGTGCTGTGTGGTGACAACACTGTACTCCACCTATCAATGAGAGGGGAGCTGTTATTCAAGACACTGTACTGGCCAAGCACAACTGCCTTAGGCCGGAGGGGGCACAGGAATCCCAGGACACCATGCACACAGGAGTTCTCTTCCCTGAAGGCCTTTTAGAATTCAGCCAAGTCTGAGAACAGCCTGTGAGGCGGTGGAGCCAGGCACCCCAAGTCCTGGATTTGCTGTTGATTAGCTACGGGACTTGGGGGATTTCAAGCTGTTCACTTAACTCCTCTGAGACTTACTTTTCACATCTGTAAAGTGGCCACAGGGATGTTGCAGAAATTAACCGAGACGCATACAGGTTCCCAGTAGAGTGCCTTACTCAGCAAGTATTTGTTTCCTGTATGGCCCCTTTGCTGTATAGGGTGAGTGGAGCTCTGCATGCAGGTGGGAGAGCTGAGCCCAAACAGAACTGTTTCTTAGAGTTGGGATATTCCCACTGCTCCACTACGATGAATGGAGAACTGTGCCTCTCAGGGCCCATCTGCTTTGTATGTTTGTGAAAGGCAGGATTTTGCAAAGTTTGTAGAGATGCTAAGGATTAGTTCAGCCAGATCTAAAGCATAGTCAGACTCTAGAATCTCTTCTGTAATCAATAGACTAACTACTCCTGCCTCTTCCGCCCCTCCCTCCCCCTCCTCTCTCCTCTCTTCTGTTTCATAGTCTTCCCTTCCTCTCCCTCCCATCCCCCAAACCACTTTCCTCTCCATGCTTCCCTCTTCTGTTGTTAGATTTATTAGCTGTGAGCACTTGGGTATGTGGTTTCCCTTGAGTAGACTGCACTCCTTTATCTATAAAACCAAAGGACAACCCCATCTGTTAATGGAGTTCTTGACAGCTTCAATATCCTGAGGCAGGAGGAATCACTCTTTTATTCATTTAGCAGATAGCTATTGAATTTCTACGGAGCACCAACCACAGATGCAAGAGCTAAGGTTACAGTCTTAAACCAAAGGGAATCTCTGAAGCCATGAATTTACATGCCAACGAAGGGACAGGCAACAAGCAAAGTGCTCACAGGCATGCACAGAGAGAGAAAGGGAGGGAGGGAGGGCAGGCGGGGTGGGGGGGGAGGTAGAGAGGGAGAAAGGGAGAGGAGTGGGGGGGGGGAGTAGAACGGAAACTATTTTCTCCAAGGAAGTGGATATGAGGCAGAACAAGTCATGTCTCCATCTGGAGAAAAGTGTTGTAAGTGGATGAAATGGGAAGCTATACAGATGATGGTTAGATCCTGCAAGACAAAAAAAAAAAAAAAAAAAAAAAAAAAAAAAAAAAAAAAAAAAAAAAACCAACAAAAAACAAAAAACAAAAAAAAAAAAACAAAACCAAAACCAAAAACAAAACAAAACAAAAATATTAAGGAGGCCTGTGTGGCTCCTGGGTAGGAATCAAAGGGCAGAAAGAGATACTGTCAGAGAAGGGGACAGGTGAGCGATTAGATGACTACAGCAGCCCACAACCAGCTCAGTTTGAACTCAGCTCAAGTGCTCCTGCCAACCCTTGCACAGGGTCAAAGGCCACCAGGCTCTACTCAGGGGGTAGTTCCTCAGACTTACTGTTCTGCAGATGCCAAGCTTTGGCTTCCTTCATCAGTTATGTGGGGCCTGCTGTCATCAGAGACCGTTGGCAAGGCTGGCACTTGAGAGGTTTGTGAGGTCTAATGACTAGCTTGTTATCCTCAGTGATCATGGCCCATGTGCCTTTCCAAGGCTTCTTTAATGCCCGTCTGCTTTGACTGACCCTCAAGATTTGGCACACGTGGAGTAGAGCATATTCAATAAGAGAGCTCTCTTACACGTTGTCAAAAATGGCACACTGATGGAAAGGAAGCTGCGGGGCAGCGAAATTCCTATTTGTGTTGATGCATCCATGGAATTTCTGCAAATAACTGTTCTCTGTCTTAAACTCATCCCTTACAGTCCATTTTTTTTTCTGTTATATAAGGGGGGAAATCTGTACTGGCCTTGAGAATCCCACGGTTTAGCCTTTGTTTTTCAGTCATCTGGTGAAGATGAAGGACAGTGCCAGGGCCTCTTATGTCCTGCTACATGTATGGAAAATTAATATCCTGTTTGTCAGAATACACCATGAAGAGATTGGTAAACTATTTCTGTTCTCCAGAAGATAGCCTCTACTTTGTTATTTTCCTCTTTGAGATCTGCTGAGTTCAGAATAAGCCACCTGGGCCCCGACATACTTGGAACCATCCTACACTTCTGATGTTCTGAAATTCTGCGCTCAGCAAGAGGATGCTCATTCATTCTGGAGTGCCTGAAAAGCCCTGGGAACAGCATCGGCACTTTTGTATATGTCATCTCCTGTGTTCTTGGCACAGGACAGGGTCAAGATGTGGTGATCCCCGCTTTCCACGTATGGCTGGCAAGGCTAAGGCATAGTCTCTCCATCATACAGCTGGCAGGTAGGAGAGAGACCCTTCGGAAGGGTCACACTCCTGTCATTGTGCTGTAAACCCGGGTTGTGGCTGGCTGCCTGACCCATGCTCTCCTGTCTTCACAAGCCAGCTGGGCTGGGATGGAGGTCTAGGAAAAGACTTGGCAGCACAGAACCCGTGTTAGAGACAATGGACTTTCAACAAGGATGAGTTGCATTGGTGGGACACCTGCGCCCATCTCCACATGCCAGGGCAGAAAGATAGCTGTCTACTTGAGTCAGCAGCCCAGCCTGAGTCTTCACCTTGCAAACTGCCACCTGAGCCTTGGCCAGGCCCCTTGTCCCTGTCTCTGTTTGTCCTTCCTATTGGGCATCTTCATGTAGCACTTCCAGGGACCTGGACGGGTAGTGGGATTGGCCACCTTATCCATTGTTGGGTGGCTTTTGACCTCTGGTTTTGAGTCACTCAGATGTTTCATTGGCCAGCATGAGTTCTTTTTGGATTTTGAAAGCACAAAACTTGCTTGGATAAATATGGGTCGGGTGCCCTGCTGCTTTGGACGAGGCGCTGAATCGTTCCTGTTGCCCTCAAGGCATCCCTTCATCTGGAATAGAAAGTGCCCTGCGTCTGCCTGCCAAGAAGTCAGCTGGCATCATTTTGTCTTCTCGGATCCATCAATACTCAGTGACACGCAGGGAAAACAGATCCATGCTGAGCAGGAACATGGATCACCTTTGTACTCTGTCTCTGTAAAAATCCTCCTGGTATTGACAAATAGGGGCAGGGCCCACAGAGACAGCTCGCAAAGGCAATGTGTGTTAGCCTTGCCATCATGGTCCTGGTCCCTACAGCCTGGGCCCTGGGGAAGGGATTAAGAGCTTAGTAAGTGTGCATGCTTCAACCATCTTCTTGTTCACCATGGCTTTTCAGTTATGCTTGCTTCATGACAACACGAAGGGCACTCTTAATAAAAACAGATGCAGTGGTGTACAGCCTAGACCTGATGGGTATCATATGGATCAGGCATCTGGACAGCGTAGAGACATGATCAAGTTTCTTTAAAAACACAGCAAATTATCCTGCTTTTGCAAGAGATATTGGTTTGGGGGACTATGGATTATGTTAATTTAGAAGTAATGGCTCATCTGGATCTCTAGCCTATTATAGAGGATAGGTTGGTAACTTAAAGAATCATTTAATGAACTTTGTTTCCTGTAAATATAGGAAAGAGGGTGTCGGTATTTTAAATTTGAGATGTGCTTCATTGGACAGGAAAGCAGAGCTATTTAAAAATGACATTTATCCCTGATGAAACCAAACTCTCTGGACTGTTCAGCCACAGGAAATGGCTAAAGCAATGCCAACCATCTCCTGCTGTCATTTTTATGAATGAGACCATTTTAGGCATTCCTGGAGTGGAAAGGCCTATCGCTGTCATTATAAACCATGGTCTTTGATCCTTGCCAGGGAATACGACTTCTAGATTGGACAGTGCTACCCTCTGACATTCTCTGCTTTCATTTTTCTCGACTTATCTATTCACTCAGCAAGTATTTGATTGGACATTAACTATATGAGAGCGATGAAAATCTAGGTGAATGTAACATGTAATGTTTGTGTTCTCCACTTTGCCTCCCATTGCTGTTTAACACCATGACCGAAAGCAACTCGAGGAAGAAAGGATTTATTTGTACTATATATCCCTATCACAGGCCATCAGAGAGGGAAGTCAGTGCTGGAACATAAAAGTGAGACCTGAAGCCGAGGCCATGGAGGAATACTGTTGACTGACTTGCTTGCAGGGGCCATCTGCCCAAGGGTGGCACTACCCACAGTGGGGGTGGGTGGGCCCTCCCACGACAATCATTAATCAAGAAAACACCACACAGACATATCAATAGCCAACGTGATGGAAGCGTTTCCTCAAGTGACATCCTGTTCTGCTAAACGGTTCTAGCTTGTATCCACTTGACCAAATCTAAGCAGCCCGTGCTTCAAAACATCACTGTCTATGGGGGAGAAAGCTGTTAGTGTGGGATGGATCATAGAGGCATTCCAACAGTTTGCAAACAAGTGGGAAGTGCGTCGGGGTGATGGAACTTGGAGAGGGTGCACTTCAGGAGAGGCCCCAGGATGGCAGTGGTGAGAGCAGGTAGACTCCAGAGAAGGGGATGGTCCTAGGAAAAAGGCAGATCTTATAGGAGGGGAGAGGCATGCTTTTATCCCAGTTATAGCTGTTCATAGCTGGGACTCAAGACAAAACTGAAGTGATGGTCATCTCTGTGTGTGGTATCACTGTGAAAAGTGCATGGGATGGTACGCTGAGTGGACATCGTTAATAGGAGCACCTAAGAGGCAGTTTGAAGCCAGACTGGTCTACACAGTGAGTTCTAGGTCAGCCAGGGCTAATCAGTGAGAGCCTATCGAGCTCATATACATAAAGGAGGTTTATTTTGATTCAGGGTTTCAGAGATTTCCATAATTACTAGGCCATGCAACTTGGGGCCCCTCGTGCTGCAGAATGCTATGGTGGAAGCATGTGAAGAGGAAATGCTTTGCCTCATGGTGCCTTGGAAACAAGCCAGAGAGTAAGGGGCCAGAATCACTTTCAAGGTCATGCCTCCAATGATCTCACTCTTTTTCACTAGACTCCACCTTTTAAAGGGCCCACCACCTCCCTAGAGTATCAGAATCTAAGTCTTTAGCATTTGAGCCTTTGGGGGGGGGGGGAACACTTCAGATAAAAATCATAGCAACTGGAAGGAGAGACACAGGCAGGTTGTGTAAGAACTTGAATCTCACATGTTGGGCATTTAGATACTATTGGGTAGGAATAAGGAGTCCCTACAAGTTCTTGATAAGAATATGAGTGCCACTGTGACAGTGTTGGTTGTGTTGGCTTAGAAAAAAATGTTAATTTTTTTTTGGGTAGGAATTCTCAGAATAGATTGACAGAAGGTGTGACAAGTGTCCAGGAGATCTCAGCAGGGGATCATTGCTGCAGTCCAGAGTGACATGAAGAGGACCCAAGCTTCAAAAGAGGGACGGGAAAGGTTTTACATGAGAAGTAAGTAAGATAAGCAATGAGGGGCAGGGATACTGGCTGATATCTTTGGTGAGAGTCCCTCACTCCCCCCCCCCATGTCACTGAAACTCTGTGACGTACGATAACGAGGAATCAGTTTCCAAAGAGAAAACAGGTGCAGAGGAGTCAAGTAACTTGGTTACTGTTGCACTGTAAGATCTGAATGTTCTCTCCCAGCTCCTAGCTGCTGTGTCCACACTCCTCCTGGATTGTCTAGGGGATAGGGGAAGAGGAAGTAGGGAGAAGACGAAGTAACCTTTAAAGTATATTAGCAATGGAACATTTTAAAAGAAATGTTCTTTCAATTGTCTTCTTGGTATAGGTTAAATAGGTAGTGTGAAACAGGAGTGAACAGATTTCCATGTGCAAACAAAATAACTGTGGAGTGAAAATGAAAGTTCATTCAAAATATTCTGTTTCAAAATAAACACGCATTGCCATGTTCCTCTTAATTCCTTTTATGTACATGTCTCATACATACAAGTCTGCCTTTGTGTGCATGTGCGTAAATATCATATAGGGATGGAATAAATTTAACCTTGATTCAAGCTTGAGGTGAAAAGTGGCTGTAGTTTTGACTTTCAAAAAAGTATCTGTTTATTTCCTTTTCTCTGTCAATAGCTCCTGGTTGTAATACTGAAATCTTAAAATGACGGCACAGTGAACTTGCAAAACGGGCACAGTGTTCTCTGGGCCGTCTAAGCTGAACAACACATAATTTGGCACAATTTGGCAGGCCTGAGCTTAAGACAAATACACGCTTGAGAAGCATAGAGGCTTTATTATATTCTGCATGAGTCCATGTAGCGTACACGGGTTGAGCTGATCCGAGTCCCGTGCGCCCTCTCTCCTCCCAACCCTGTGCTTTCATAAGTGTGGTACTCACAGCACAATGCTTCCCCTTCCCAAATGGAGAAGTTGTCATTTTGAGTTACTATCTGTGCTTGGGCAGAGGGTCACGGATGCTGTGTGCTATTGAGTGCCATTCTCCACAAACTCCAGCCTTGATGGTGTCTCCCAGAGACTGCAAAGACAGAGAGAAAGAGCAAAAGCATGCCTTGGGTAACTTAAGAAAGGAATTAGGAAGAGGGTTGTGATATAGACCTGACCAGTGCGGGAGTGGCTGTCTGCTTTTATTCAGAGTTGCCATTATGCTCATAAGAGAAAGATAGAAATGCAGAATCGTTCAAATCGTTGAAGAAAAGTAAAGAAATGAAATGGAAACCAAGACCTCTCAGCTACCCTGTTGAGTAAACCACACCCAGCCCGTGCCCCCCCTCCCCACCCCAACTGTTCTTGCCTCGCACAAAGTCAGCGGCTGAGCCAATCCACGTGTCAGTCAAGGACGCAGGCACAATTAGGGTCGAGTTTCTGTTCCACTTCCTGTAGGTACGCACAGGGTGGGTTTTTTGTTTGTTTTTATATAGTGTACGATCTACAGATGTCTTTTGTGTAGCTATACACTATGGAAGGCAATGCAGAGGATGAGAGAAAGATGCCGGGAGTCTGGAAACTGTGATGTCTTCATCATTTGAAGTGCCTTTTGACCTTAGTGTGACTCAATGCAACCACACAGCAACTATCTTCACTCACTGCTGGAGGCCGGAAGTATCTGGGTTAAAACTTTTGGGTGATGTGACCTCAAAAACAAACAAACAAACAAACAAACAAACAAACAAACAAGAGTAAAACAGACTCGCAAGTTGGGTTAAAAGAGTAACAAATCATAGAGCAACTTGTAAGTAGCACACAAGCCAGTCGTCCTGTCCGTGGTGAGCTGCAGCACCGCCTACTGGTCAGGAGGACTTTTTGAAAGCATTATGGCTCAAGGACCACAGGGAGGAAAACCAGTCTGAAACTCATTGTGGTGCTTGGCCTACTAGGAGGGAAGTTTCTGCTCGGCATTGATGCCTTTGAATTCATAAAGTACATGCTTTAGTAAAGAAATGGAGACTTGGGTCCTCTAGCGGGAGTGTAAAGCTACCCGGGAGAGAAATAAAAGCGAGAGGACAGAGAACACACTGAAAAGAACTTAATCATTGCAAACGAAGCCAAAGCTAATAAACAGGCCTGATGGGCTCCTCTGGCCTCCAACACTGGGTGAGGGTGGTTATTGTACGATTACTTTAAATCACGTTAATCCTGATGCCAAAAGCCACTTTGAATGATGAAGTGAAAGGGCCTCCAACGGCAACCTGAAGGCTCTGGGTGACTGCTCCAGCTGGGTGGGGCTGCTGTCAACCCTCAGGCAAGCTCTGGGTCCCGTCTGAGAGGCCAAGGCGGTCTTTACAAGAGACTCGTGGAACTGGAAGGCTTCAGTTTGGTTTGGAGTTTTGTTGTGTGTTTCTTGGCAGGCGGTGGCCATGCGTCTATGGAGCACCCTGTATTAGTGGCTGAAGTAACACCTACTGGCCAGACCATAGCCGGTTCTAGAAGCAGCCTTTCTGTTGACTTGTGGGGCTTTCTGACCCATTGCCTTACTCTGTTTTGTGGATCAATGGAGGCTCCTGCCCTGAAGGTCAAACTTCCCATTTCATGAAATGAAAAGCACACAAAAGAGAAAGTGTGCCTACGTTCCTAGAGTGGGGAGCACATGCTATGCAGTGGAAGGAATCCTGAGGCGAGTAAGGTTAAGTCATTTTGTATAATAGTGAATCTGAGCCACAAAACACAAACTGTCTTAAAATGGTGAGATGGTTCAGCAGGTAAAGGTTTTTGGTGGTCAAGCCTGGTGAGTTACAATTCCCTGAAGCCATGCAAAGTTGGAGAGAACTGACCTCACCAAGTTGTCCTGTGAACTGCACTGTATATGGATATACAGTGGCCATCATGCGCGCACACCACCACCACCCCACACCAGTCTTGATTTGTTCGCTTTCTTTCTTAGGTTCCTTTTAGTTTAGTTTAGTTTTGTTTTGTCTATTTTGCCTCAGAACTTGAGGAATAGTTGAAATAAGGCCCTAGGGACCTAGAAGGTTTCGCTATTTTCCCTTTGGGTTCCAGAGAGTTGAGATAAATGTTGTCATGTTGTCATAACTTTTGTGTTTGCTTTGTGCCCATGATGAACGTTGTTGGAAACAAGATGGATACTGAAGCATATGGCTTTATGATTGTTTCCTTAAAACAGACAAAAAGAAAAAAAGAAAGAAAGAAAGAAAAAAGAAAAAAACTTTTGCTGAACCCAAGTTGTATCAAAATGCACTATTTTCTGCTATTTGGCAGAAGGGCAGATGTATCTATTTTCCTAATGTATCTTGGTTTCCTCTGGTGCTGGAGAGGTGCTCAGCAGTTAAGGTCACATGTCACTCTTGCAGAGGACCCTAGGGCCCACAACAGGTGACTCATAACTGCTCTGTAACTCTAGTTTTAGGGGATTTGATACCCTCTTCTGGCCTCCTTGGGCACCTGCACTCACATGAACCTACCCACACAGAAACCACATACCCATACACATAACCAAGTATAAAAATTAAAAACAACAACAACAACAACAACAACAACCAAAACAACAACAATAACAACAAAACCTTTAAAGTGATTTTCTGTACAAAGTTTCAGAATGAGGAGCTGGAGAGATGGCTCAGTGGTTACATGCACTGTCTGTTCTTCCAGAGGTCTTGAGTTCAATTCCCAGCAGCCACATGGTAGCTAAAAAAGTTTCAAAATGGGTTGATTTAACTTGGGGCATAGCAATGATACACCCTTTAAAGTATTTGTTTACATCCACTGGTACATTGAATGATGGGGTCCTATTCATTTTTGAGGCTGTAATATCCAAATCACAGGACTGACAGCACTTACTCAGTCTCTTCACTCCCTATTAGGATGACACTAACAAACTAGAAGAAATAAGGATGAAAAATGAACATCATTTCACATAATACATAAAAAGGCAAGCCATGTGAGTAGAATTGCCAGGCGCATCTGGTGTGTGTGTGTGTGTGTGTGTGTGTGTGTGTGTGTGTGTGTTTGTGTGTGTCTCTGTGTGTGTGTTCACACGTATAGAGGATGAGAGTGAGAAGACCTGACTGTGGGACCAGGCCCGAGGCTAGGGATATGAAGTATAGATGAACGCCATGGTGTGAGTGGGTCTGTACTGGCAGAGTTCTTTTGTAGCCTGTGCTTGCTGGTGGGAGAAAGGACAGGTTCTGCCATTTGTGGTCATTGATGGTTTTTAGGGAGGAGATCTGACCTGGCCCTTCTTTGTCTTCACTACAGCTCTTGGAGAACAGGAGCCTTGGAACACATAAAGGGAGAAAACATAGATGCATGAGAGCCTCTGAGAAGAAGATGAAGATTGCGATCTACCCCAAAGCCAACTGCTGCCCATCCCTTCTTACTTCTCTAGGCCAGGAACAGTTGGCACCAAAATATACCCTGGGTTCCCAAAGGGACACTTGTCTCATTATGTGCTCGATTACTCTACAGTCTGGGAAAAATTTTTCTTATTTCTGTGGCAACTTTAACCTACTTAAAATTTTCCTTTTATGGGCCACCTTTATGGACAAGGACCACAAAGATGTCAAACCACCCACTACAGTTAATTATTTTTCAAGTGGCGCAGACTTGAGGAAGGGATCTGTTTTCCTCTCACCTCCTTCACTCTCCAGTAGTGGTAGCTGTGTGAAGATGGTGGGATTTCCCACGGAGTCACTTTTGGGGGAGAAGAGTCTCACTGTGTTGGCATTAGAACTCATTTCCACACTGACACTCCAGGAGAACTTTCCATGTACCCCACCTCCCAGGCATAGCGCACTTTTAAAACTCTGGAAGACATTATTTATTAAAGTGTCTGACAAACGGTGGCATCCCACCAAAATGTGTGGCTGTGGATTTTCCTCTTGTTGGCTGTTTTACAATTCGGAGCCTCCCAGGCACATGGCAAAGTCTTACTTTCTACCTGAGCCAAAACCTTTCATCAGACTGATATGGCCTGAAGTAACTAAGTTGAAGCCTTTGTTTGTACAAATAGGTGGTCCAAATATAGTTATTCAATCAACCATTTTTATTTTAAATTAGCAGTGGAAGAGTGTATGGAGACATGCTTTTTAAGCGCAAAGCACTATGGGACGTCCTTTAACCTTTTTAATCAACTTTTTAAAGCATTTCATTGTCAACTTGCACTCTAGTAAAAAGATAGCCCTACTCTTGACAAAGGGCTGTGAAACAGGCATATTCCCATATTGCCAATTTGAACACAAACCAGTATGGGCAGATGAATCCAAGTACTTGTGACTGTAAATCAGTTGATACCTTATTTTCATGATTTATACAAAGAAAGTGATTTGAGAAGCAATAATTTATGTCTCATCATTTCTAAAATGAGAACTTGGGAGGGGGAAGAGGCCAGCTGAAAGTGTGTCAGAGAGTGGGTGTCATCGATATTCTGCAGAGGAACCACTTTTGAGGACTCGGAGCATGGGAAGAGATATTTTCTCAATGTAACAATAAGTGAAAAGCACACACACACAAAAAAAAAAACAGAGGTGAAATGATAATTAACTAAATATTTTTGGCACCTGAGGCATGCTCAGAAGCCTGGATGGGAGAACTCACCAACACCTTGGATTTTCTCTGAATGGCAGGATTATGTAAATTTTTCTTTAAATTCACTATTCAAGCAGTACAAAAACTACACTTCAAAATTAAATTACTTTTCTGATTAAAAAAAAATCACTACTATAAATTTTGTTTCAATAGCTGATTAATTTACAAAAAGCTGCAAAACAAATCGTATTATTTAATTTAACCAGGTCCCCTTTTATCTGCAAAAGTTCAGGTTGCTTTTTAAGAAACATACAAGATGAAATGATTAAGCAAACCTCAAAGGCCAGAGTTAAAGAAAAGAATTAATCTGAATAGGCTGTGAACACTATAAAAGTAAGAGAGATGTGGTCCTCCAGAGAAGGACCAGGGCTCCCAGCTCTGACAGCAGTGGAACTTCCCCAGGGAGGCAGATTCTTTCTGGCTGCCCCTGAGGAGTAGCCGCAGCTTCCAAGGCGGCGACACAGTGTTTGAAAGACACTGATCTGTGACTTTCCCAACACGCACTGATAAACAGGCAAGCCACTGGGATTCCTGAGAGGTTTCGGTGGCAACCTCCAGTGACGGTCCATGATAGACCTCCAAAACACGATGCACTGTGCAATTACATGGACCTGTCTTACTCAGCATTCTTTGAACTAAGACAGAATCCTAGACAGGAGAGATCACTCCCCTTTGAGTGTAGGCTTGCCTAGTGGCTGGCTTCTAATCAGCAGAGCACGGAACACAGGACAGGATATGGGTTCCATGGCTCCATGTTGAGAAATTGTTGACTCCTGCCTTATTAGCGTACTGTCTCCCTGCAGGTTTTGATGAGTAAGTTTCCTTATCATACATGCCCACATGGCAAGAGACTGAGGGCAGACACCAACTAAACATCAGCTAGAGGCAGGGCCTGTGCTGAGGAGCACAAAGGCTCTGAGTCTGGCTGACCACGGCAGTGAGGCCCAACCTTCCTGGAAGCAGAGAGGTTCCTGCCCTGCCGAGACTCTGACGGCAGCTGTGTGACAGACTATGAAACGTGGTGTCTGGCACAGCCACGGCTGGATTCCTGGCCAGTGGAAAGCATGAGATAATAACGCACATTATTTTAAGGCCCCGAGTCTGTGGTGATTTGTCACACAGTACTGGACGACCAAACACAATCATTCTCCTAAGGTCCTGGAGATTACAGATTGGCTTTGCGGAATCAAAAGCCATGCCAACAGCCACTTCTCCCTAACGCCGACTTTACCTCCTTTAGGCCAGTCTTCTAACTACACTGGATATATACATGGATGAAGGACAGGGCTACGCTGGATGAGTGCATCGCTAGATAACGTTAGCATTCTGTTATCATCACAGAATATGGTCATACAAAGCTAGGAGGGATGGCCTGCTATAAAGCCGGGCTACATGGTACAGCTCTCATCTACAAACCTATACAGTAAGTGGCTATGAATACTGTAAATACTTATAATACAATGGTAAATATTTGTGTTCCTGAATATATCTAGATGTAGGGTGCCCACAGCGAGCCCATAGTGTGGGAGATGAAACATGCACGCCTGTCTGGGGTAGTTGTACGAATAAGGCTTACAGAGCTGGACATCACTCTGCTAAGTCAGTGAGTGGGTGGTGAGTATGGGCCCCAGGGCACTGTGGAGCTTACTGTAGACTTTATAACAGTGGACGCTTGTGCCTCGCTACCTTTACCTTTTAAATTAACCTTTCTGAAGTGATAAATCGGCCTTATTTTTTATTTTATAAAAACTTTTTTAAAAGTTTTGAATGTCCGTAGTGTAACACTTTGCTGAAAACACACAGATAGCATGTGGTTGTAGAGAATACCTTCCTTATTACTTATTTTGTGCAGAGCTGAGGTTGGAGCTCACGGCTTTTGCCTGTTAGGCAGAGGCTCTTCTGCTGAGCTATACACATAGCCTAATGTTTTCTTCATACCAATAGTCTATGAGCTTGGCTTGGTTACAGCTAACCGTGATGCAAACACGCATGTCAAGCTAGGCCTGCACAAGGTCAACATCCTCAACACCACTCCCTCCCCCTCTGCATCTGGTCCCCTTATATGGATCTGTTGTCTCCAATAGCACGGCCTTCTGCATCCTCTCTGAGGCCCTGCTGAAGGCACTCTGGGCTAGCTCTCTGTTCAGACCTGTCTCATGGAGGCACGGGTCTTCTTTTTCTTTGTTATAGATGGCCTTATAAGTGGATAATGCACCGTGGATGTTCCTCCCTGTTGAAACCCTGGAAGGCGGAGGCCTGTATTTTTACTGTATATTTCAACACAGAAAACTCTAGGAATACTTGTTCTTCTCAACATCTCACTGTGAGTTTTCTTGGGGCTCTTTTGTCCCCTTTCTCTTGCCATTTCTTCAGCTGTGTGTTCTTTGACTTCTGTTGTAATCTCCTGGGGTTGACTAAGTTGTTGCTATTTTTGGGTTTGTTTTGTGCCCCATGATTGTAATTAGCAATCTCTACCACCACCAATCTTTTTATTTATGTGTTTTCCGTGTGCACTTGCGAGTTTCTGTTCAGCTCTATCTCTTCTTGTCTTGGACAGTAAACACAGTCGGACCTGGTTCACTTCAGCAGTCCTGGCGCCTAACCCAGAGCTGACTCTTAGATTCTATGGGAGTGTTGGTTGAGCTAATAAGTAATTCCTAACTTTAGGAGGCAGTGCAAACAAATCCACAAGTCAATTGGGAAAATGGTTATTGATATGTGCAATGTGACAGACACTGAATTAAACTTGTTCAAACAAGAACAAGTCACTATGCTTTATCTTAAAGTTGTCAAAATATAGAAGAGGAAGAAGCCACATCGGGAAAGAATGACAGTGTTAAGTAGTTTTGGGAGACACGAAGTTGCGCTGTAGGAAGTGGCTTTCTGTATAGGTTAGAAACAATGGGATTCGGGAACGTTACATGATTCATCTTATTAAAGATTATGCTGCCAGAAGACAAGGTAGGATAAGTGGTGGATCTGATGTTTTCCTATTCTGTCAGGGCTTTAATTCCAAGGCGGGGGAAGGATGACAGACATTTGAATCCTTAGCAAACAGAAAGGCACACCCTGAGCAGATGACTCTGAGACACGCAGGATGGGTGCTGAGCTAACGGAAGTGAGGAGTGAACACGGATGAGGCTTTAGAGTGGCAGCTTCAGGGGAGGAAGCTGACTCTCTCAAAACCCGTCACTTCCTGTGCTTGTTGTTGTTATTATAAAATTAGAAGAAAGTTATCTTATGAAATCCCAGCTTAGAGTATACTTGGCGTTACTTAATGGGAAAAATCACAGATGTCAGTTATATCTGTTGCCTATGACTGTGTGTCACATTATCCCTGGTGCCATTTCTCATCCCTCAGTTTGTTCAAGCCAAGAATTCAGGTGTAGCTCACCTGGGCCATCTCGCAAAGTGTCTGCTGGGAATACAGTTGACTAAGCAGGACCTACTTCAAGACACTCAGCCTGTCCTTGTGGGCCCTGGATCCGAAATGCTCCAGTACTTGATGGCTTTGGAGGTTCATGTGGGCCTCTCTGCACTACAGCTCCCATCACAGTGCCTGTCTGCCAACAGGGCAGACGAAACAAAACAGGGTGAGCAAGGCGGGAGTGACAGCCCCTCTCAGAGTATCACCCTGTCACGTTTCCAATAGTTTCTTAGGTTTCAAATTGAGAAAGCCAAATCCAGCTTAGGATCAGCAGCCACCTTTGAGTAGAAAGGGAGTGTGTGAAAGCACGACCCAGCACAGGAGAGATCATTGGAAGCCATCTCCAGAGTCAGCTGCCACACAGAGTGTCCAGGGACTTTGGTGTCCTTGGTCAGAATCACTGCCTCCATGGGTTTTCCTTTGTCTACCTTCTGCTATCCCATAAGAAGAGGTTCTGTCAATGGGAGACGGGATCAGGCCTTGTAGCCAGAAGGATCGCTGACTAATACCCATGTGCTTTGGGTCAACTCCTGGCCACAGGAAGAGGAGGTCTAAGGAAGCCAATATTCCTCCCCCTTCACAACCCTCGCACAAAGGAGGAAGTCAGAAGACCTGCATCTGCCTGGGTCAGCATGAGACATGGGATGCACTGCATCAAGCTGCCCACCAGTGAGGTCCGGTGCTCCATAAGGCTTGGGGTCTGGCTCATTCTGGAGTCATGTGCTCATCTCTGGGTGTGACATTTCAAAAGGATGCAAATACCCTGGGGGCTTGTATAAAAGGAGGCCCTGGGACAGAGAGGATCCTGGATCCTATACGAAAAAAGAAGCAGTGGGGGATTCGAGGCCTTTGACCCATGAAGCAGATATGGAAAATGAATGTAGAAGGCTTCTTAAATGCAGGGGTATGTGACAGATCTGGGATGGCATGGTTGGGGGCCTGTGAAGGCTGACGGCAATCTGCCTTCACTGGGGTACTGGACCTGAGGTTGGGTCATGGAGAGCTATGCTGGCACTATCATGGTTAAGTGATGAAGACCTAATTCCAACGAGCCTTGGCAAAAACTGGCACAGCAGCATAGACACACCAGACACCTGCCTATACTAGGCTCTGGTGAAGACATTCAGTTTGTAGCAGAGGGGAAACAAGCACCTGAATCCACAAAGAGGTGACATGCCAGAGAAGCCCATTGGGGTCACTCTTATCTAAACCACTCCAGTCCTCAATGGTCTATGAGCCTCACCCTGGTGCCCCCCAGATGTTCAGTCATCCCCTACAGCATCAAGCCTTTAACTCATAGGCCTTTGGTGAACAGTTGTGATCCAAACCACAGTACATGGATGAAAGAACGAAAGCGCAGAGTGTGCCTGGGGTACAACACTTTTTTCCTAATCTTTTTTTTTCCCTAGTAGTTTTCAGTACTTTTCTAATCAGTAGGCTGTAATACAAGTGAAGAAATGCCTCAGCAGCAGAATAGATGACCTTGCCAGCAAGAGTGAAGGCAAGCAGGCAAAGCCAAAAGCTGCGTTCTTCAATGTCCTTCTATATAGGCTCTCACCTAAAGGCATGGCCTGGATTTGGAGTGGGTGTTATGACCTCAAATGATCCAATCAAGAAAAGTTCCTCATAGGTGTGCCTAAAAGATGAACACACACACACACACACACACACACACACACACACACACACAC
>OU015749.1:81894153-81955940 GCA_907169655.1 Acomys percivali
ACACACACACACACACACACACACACACACACACACACACACACTCTGGCAGTTCTATTCCTCTAGGGAACACTGACTAATTCAGGGAGAGATGTCTGTTCTTTCCCTACCATTTGTTTTCCAGTCTCCTCACCCACCTAGGCCTCTGATGAATCCCACTAATACTGATTTTTTAAAAAAATTGGATGCTCTTAGCTTATAACTGCACCTACCATTCAGTTATAAGCTATTGAGGATAAAACAAAACAAAAACAAAAACAAAAACAGAAACCCAACTCATTCTTTTATGTTTAAAGATCTCCAAAATTCTGTGAGGCCCGGCCTTTACTTAATGAATGGGTCATCGGTTGGAACTGAAAAATCCTCTCGGGTTCTGTGCTCTCAGTGAGTCATGTGTTTAGTATGACTACTCAGGGAGTGTTGGTCTGCACTACATTCTACAAATAATCGTATTATTGAGGTGTGTTTTCATGTGTAAATGACTCACACACAGTGAGGAGACACTCTATTATATCATGGCTGTGGACGAGCTGGCTCACTAATTCAACAGGAAAGGCCCCAGTGTTGCTGTTCTTAGTGGTTGAGAAGCTGAGGAAAAGACGAAGCTGAACCCAAGCCAATCGCCTGTTCCCCCCACCCCCCTTTTTGAACTCTAAGGCAAGCAATATGAACTAGAAAAGATTTTTGCATTGGCAAAGTTTGTGGACAGCCACGGACTAACATGGTAAGCAGCTCACTCACGTCACATAATATACATTGTTCCCCTGCTCTCAGTTCACTGTGGTAAAGTCTGGGAAAGCCATTGGGTAGTGGGTTAGACTTTCATCCAGTATTAGAAATGTAAATTTTAGCTGTCTAAGACTCAGACCATGACTGCATTTGAGTGTGAGGGCCCTAGAGAGGAATTCCGTAGAGTGAGGTCGTTATGGTTAACTCTGGTCTGACTGATCTCCTTATAACATGTGAGCTCTCGAGAAAGCACGAGGAAGACATGGAGATACAGGGAGAATACCATGTGACTATCACATTAGTTACTTTCATTTGTTATGATAAAACACCATGACCAAAAGCAGCTTGGGAAGGAAAGGGTTTGTTTGTCTTCCACTGCCACATCACAGTGCGTTATGGAAGGAAGTGAGGACAGGAACTCAAAGCAGGAACCGGCCAAGACCCTGGAGAAGTGCTGCTCACTAGCTTCCTCATACAGCTCAGAACCACTTTCCCTCATGTGATGCCACCTGCAGTGGCCTGAACCCTCCCACAAGAGTAATCACTCAAGAAAGTGCCCCGCGGACGTGCACGTTGGCCGACACGATAGGGCAACTCCTCAACCGAGCCTCCCTCTCTGCTAGTAACTGTTGGTCATGCCAAGCTGACAGAAACTAAGAAGCAGAAATGTGAAGACTCCCGCAAGCTCAGGAGAGAAATCTGGAGAGCAGCCTTCCTGTGGGGGACTCAAAAAAGAACCAGCTCCCCTGATCTTGGACTTCAACAGCTAGAGCGGTGCTAGCAAACCCTCCAGTGTGTGACGTGTCGTCCTTGCGGTCTGAGACAATTTAGCCAAGGGATGAACAAAATGCACAGGTTTCTTCCAGCCACAGATGGCGGCTCAAAGGGCAGCTAGAAAGAAATCAGCTCCACAGAACACGGGAAGCTGACGGGTAGGAGAGGAAAGCCTCTATGAAAAGAGCACAATGAAAGAGCCCACCTCCGCCCTCCACGCTGAGATGTGCAGTGCAAGCTGCCATCAGCCAGGTAACGAAGAAGGCACTCAGCTAGTGCAGACTGGGGGGAGGGGATTCCAGCTATGCACCCCACCCCCAGGGAATAGTTAAAACACCAGCTCCACTGAGCAGCGGAGCATTTTAAAGGAAAGGATTTTTTTAAATGCCATTTCTTGATCCATTTCAAGTGGAGTGGCAGAGAACACTCCAAATTTGGTCCAGACAGTCTTGCCCTGGCAGGCAGGTGTATCCAGTTGATTTTTATCTGCTTCTCTCTTTGTTTCTTCCCTCATGAACTCATCATTTTTCCTCCAGCAGCTGTAGGGGCTAGCATACCTCCTCTTGGTAGACATGACCTTTCTTTCTTAAACTGATCATGCAGCGATAAGAAATTCTGACCCTTAAAATAAAATGTGGTGACATTTAAAGCAAAAGCCAAGTTTTTAAGGCACTTTGCACATCCTGAGGGAGGGATAATTGTGTTAAGACGTTAGACCTGAGTCGATTTTGTCCGTTGGCAACCCGACAGGCTCTCCCCCTTTCTCTGCAGCACTATTTGGCAGCCCAAATGTGGAAGAGCAGGCGCCGTCCCTTCAGATGGTTTCAGAAACTACCGCGCTCTCCTTGTTGAAGATCACAGTGTTGATAGTTGACTCTGTTGGCATATGAGTCATGTGAGATGCAGCCTTCCTAAAATTCAACACCCCAAATCTGGAGTGCTCACATTTCAGACGGTTGATCTTCAAACTCTGGGAAATGTGTCAAATGGTTTTGGTCAGCCAAAAATGCTTGCTTTTGTTTTGATTTTCTGCAAACTGCTTCAGAATGGCTAAGGTTTGGAGCCACTGATGGCCTCTTTTCCTGGTGTGTTACTGAGTCTGGGTTGTTGGTAACTCCGAGCTGTCTAGACGTAGGTATCTGTCTGGGTTGCAGCCAAGGTCATGCGGGGCAGGTCAGCCAAGTTGGAACCAATGAACATTCCCTCACTGCAAACTCTGAGCTCTCAGCCGAGCAGCTGGGTAGACGGGGAAGCTCTATTCCATGCCCTTTCAAGTCCCTCCACCCAGAACTTTCTGCTCTGTCTCCTTGGCCAGAGTGCGCTGCCAGCTCCCTCTCTATCGTCCCCCTCTGGTGGGCTGTCATCTGTCTTGAAACCTGGAAACAAATTTCCACTTGAACTTGGTTATACATTTCTTTTCATTTAGATTTTTATGGGTGATGCTTTCACACCTGCTTCTGAGATTCCATCACTCTGAAAGGCACATCTGGGGATGAACCCACTGATTCTAGACCACCGTGTCCTGTGTTCCAGTGTCTGTGTCACCAATCTCTGGGCAAGTGTGGGATCTTCTTGAAGCTCAACATGTTGAAAATAGGTTGGTGTGTAGCTAAGGGTCCAGGACTCCTGCACACTGTTGGCGTGTACAAAGATGATGGTCCTGGACCCTTGTCTAAAGCAAGGTCTCTTGCTTCATAACTGTACTTTAGACGGCAGTGAAGGACTACACAGAATCTGGGATGAAGCTTTGCTTGGGAGTGGGGGTCAACATTTGGCAGGCTGAGGCAAGGAATCTTTTATGAGTTCGATGCTAGCCTGGGCTACAAAATGAGACCAAGCTTTAAAAAAAGAAAAGAAAAGAAAAGAAAAATGTTACTTGGGAAGGAATGACACAACAGGCTGTTTTCTGTTTTTAGAAACTATAGAGCCTACAAAGCAATGATGGGGCTGATGTGTTGGTATGTGTGTTCTTTCCTCCCACCCTCCTCATTGTCACACACACACACACACACACACACACACACACACACACACACACACCCCACACATATACACACATACCACACACACACATACACACACCATATATATATACACACACACACACCACACATACACACACATACCACACACACACACACACACACACACACACACACACACGGTGGAGGGAGGGAGGAATGGAGGTGGTGGTGGGGGGAGATCAGGTATTAAAGTAAACCTTGACCTGGGAACTGTATTTAACTGGATGCTGTGTTGTCACCTTAATTGGCTCTGAGCAGCCACTGAGTTCTCAGCTTCTCCAATGTGAGGACAATTTTGGCTCACCCAGACTAATCAAGTACGTACCCTTTTAACATGTATGCATTCTGGAGAACTCTAATACAGATGCTAAAAGCCTACAGTCACCATAACCAGCATTTTAGTTACAGCATTTTGTTTGTATTATCAGCATATAGGATATGGGTATATGATATACATGGTCATGTGTCACAGAGGGCCATGGAAGTCAGCACAAGATGAATGTCCTTGCCTCCCCAACTTTTTAAGGAAAATCTCTCTTCATTGTTTTAATTACAATATCTAAAGAAAAATCCAACTAAATAAAAAACACAAGATAGAACATAAAAAAATGATTGATTTTTTTTCTCTTTATGTCTGCTCTCAACATAGCTCAACACATGGCCAGTTCTGTCTTTAGCAAGGTTGTTTTTGTTCATTATGAATTTTCACGTTAAATTTGACTTTTACTTAATTGCATTCAGACGATGAAGACTGAAACCAGCGATCTCCGGTACCGTGATTTAGAGTTCTCCTTCAGCTTTGAGTAGATCACTCACTTTCCATATTTCTGGCTGTCCAGCAGACACAAGTCAGACAGACACACTCCTGTACCTGTAGGGATGTCGTTTTATGCTGCAATTCCATCATCCTTTTATTGTGCGCTGTGAGGGCTGCTTCACACAATGTCTCTCTGTGGGAGTTACCTTGCCAGGAAGACGCAACTCTAGTGGCCTTATCCACAGCTCACTTTCCTTGGTTCCTGTTATCTGTGAATAACCACTGTCTGATAATATCACATGGGGATTTTGAAAAATAGGCCTAAGAAGATTTTGAGACCGAGACTGCATTCTCAGAGCTTTTAAAAACGTGTTTATGATTGTCCTCTTCTATTTGTAGTAATTATTGTTAACTTCTTACTGCATTTATAAATTAAATTTTATCATAGGTTTGTATATATAAGAAAGACCACAGTGTCCGTTGGTACTGTCCATGGTTTCAGGAGCCCACTTGAGATCTTGGTGCTGCCACTGAGGACAAGAAAGAACTGTTGTATATTGTATTCTTTGAATTAATGCTATTGTATCTTCTTAGATGCAAACAGTGTTTGGTTCCCAGCAGCATTTTTAAGACCTTCTGATTCAAACTTACCTCGCTTCACCATTGAAGGCTTATGAGGTCTCAGACTTGACAAGTTCCTACAAAGACTCATCAGCTGCACTGCTCCAAGCCTCCACCATCACCCCACCACCACAGAGCCATCACTATCCGCACAGGAATGCTCTGGGGACCCTGAGATCTGGCCTGGCTTTCCTGCTCTCACATCTGTGGGGACTCTTTGTCTCTGTGTCCTTCGCATTGCCACTGGCACTTCCCATCCAGGAATCCTCTCTGCTTTCTTCCGAAAGGCAGGGGCCTTCTCGCTGCCCATTTCATCTTGGGCAACCTGCTGCACTGCACACTGAGGGGCACCTTGAAAAGACAAGCTGGAGCATTGCCTGCGCTGGTTAACTGTCTCTCTGCATGGTTTGGCTTCTTAGTAATTAAGGGTCTTTCTGTGTCTGAGCATACTTCAGAGCAACCCAAGAGGCACTGGGGTGATACCTCAGTTTCTGGGAAGGGGCAGTGTTAATAACTGGCCTGCACCTACTGTGTAAGGCAAGCTACTGTGTAACGCTCTCTAGCTCTAGTGTTTGGGTGCCTCAGACACAGCCCAATGCCATAAGGACCCAATGATTCTCGAGGGCCAGAAATCCAGTTAAGAAGGAACCATCTACTACCTACTGGGCCATCAGTTTCAGAATCCTCTTTCTACTACTGATGAGTAGCATGGCTTGTTAAAGGGGATTAGGATCTTCTGCCTGAAGAAAGAGGAGGACTGACTTGGTGCATCATGTTTGACTCTACATGAATTGATAAGAGTTTGGTGAAGCTGGGTGCCATTGCTTTTCAGTACAGCGTGTTATGCTATAGATCACGAACCATCTCCCATCTCTCCAAAAAGAACCATGTTTCACCTGCATCCCAGTATTTTGTATCAGTCCCAATAGATACCTATGGAACAATATAGGTTCTAAGCACCACATTTAAGCATCAGAATAACTCCTGGCACTTCTCTTTCCATTTGCATTACCTCAGTTGGCACAAGCAAGAGCTCCAGAGCTGGACAAGGTGGACTGGGCACTGAACTCAGAGGAGAAGCCTGGAGCCTTAACCAAGAGTTAATACCTCCCATGCCTTTGTGTAACTGAATATGAGGGCCATAGAAACACTTGGTCACAGGAAAAGGTTTCTGAACTGTCAGCCATGAAAAATTAATCCCAAATCAGCAGCATAATGAGCCCAGGTGCTTCTGGTACTGATAGCCTGTGTTGAATCACGTGACTTAACTTCAACCTAGGGTCTGAACCCTGCACATATGCACTTTGCTCTGATCATGCCTTTATACCACACACCTCTGATGAATGCTATCTCAGACACCCTGGATGAGAGCCAAGACTGCTGCAGGCTATGAACCAGAGCATGTATTTACTCTTCATCCAAAGGTCTTCTGTGAACACATGATTTAACTATGGAAAAAAAAGACTTTCAGGATCTTCCTACTCTTGCTCCTCAGTGTGTAAGCAATCAATTAGTATCTCTTTGGACTGTATTAGATTAGAATATTTGATTTTAAAATTGTTGTTGAGCCAAGAGAGGTGGTTTAGGCCTTTAATCCCAGCCCTTAGGAAACAGAGGCAGGTGGATCTCTGTGAGTTCAAGGCCAGTCCGATCTACAAAGTGAGTCCAGGACAGTCAAGGCTACACAGAGAAACCCTGTCTCAAAAATTGAAAAAAAAATCGCTGGTGACTTGAGTTTCATTTAAAAATTATTCAGTGAATTTTGTATGGGATCAGAATCACCAATTTGCGAGCATGCAAAGTATCACTTTCATCATTGATGATTATTAAAAATCAAAATGTCAGGGGCTAGAGAGATAGCTCAGAGGTTAAGAGCAATGTCTGCTCTTCTAGAAGTTCTGAGTTCAATTCCCAGCAACCACATGGTGGCTCATGACCATCTGTAATGAGATCTGGTGACTTCTTGTGGCAGGCAGAGTACTGTATAAATAATAAATAAATCATTAAAAAAATGTCAATCAACTTTGGAACGTATTGAAGAAGCTCTGTGTCCTCTAAGGTCAAATATTCAGTCATGAGTTAATTCTTTATGTATAAAGTAAACAAGCACATCTATCTCATTAAGATGAAATTTTGATTTCATATTTAATAAATGTTAAGATTGCTGTATATATACACCAAGGAATTGTTTTAAAACAAATATCCTTGTGATGGACCTTAGTACATTTTCTACTTGTGGATACATTTTATCTACCCCTGCCCCACAGATCTACCTTAATTAAGCTTTACTTGTGTGGTTGGGAAACTTCCTTGGGGGACTAAGGAAGTGATTTTGCATAATTGTGGGGACCTATTTCCAGGGAAATAGGGAAATGGCAAGGGAAAAACACAAACACACATGCATACACTTATATATATATGTGTGTGGTTATATATACATACGTATTTATAACTTTATAAATGTATATGTGTAGGATGGGAAAACAGATACAGTTTATTTGGTTCTAAATTGCATCTCAGTACCTGCTACAGTTCTTAGCACATAGTAGGTGCTATGCCTGATGAATAAATGGGTGGGAGCCCATTACAAAAGCTGTACATCTAGATGTCTTCATTTAAGTAAGATTTATTTGGATCTCAGATCAAATAGTGGTGTAAATTCCTACCCTGTCTTCATTACAGATGATTGTCACTGTGTGCTTTTGAATCTGTACCAATCACTGTAAGTTGCTGTAATTAGATTTCCCCAGGGAAATGCTTTATGAAGACCATAAAACATGGAGAGAATGTCAGAAGGGGAAAAAGTGTCCAAGATCAGGACAATAAATCCTTGATGAACCTGCAAGTTCATAGAGTAAGATAGTTTAGATATAGCCCAGGAGGTAAACAGAAAGTCCTGTGTTTCCACTCACAACTAATCTCTACTGTCTTTCTCTAGAACACCAAAAAATCAGGGCATCCCATTGGTGTGGCAGGCACAGTTGCACAACATGAGCTTTCTTCTAGTCACTATGTCCTCAGTATCTATGAAAGTCACTAACTGCAGGATATAGTTAGATGTGGCCATCATGCTATGGGCAGGCTTATGTACAATTAGCAGTGGGAATCTGTTACCATCAAAGGCAAGGCAGACATCCTTGGTCTGTGCTACATCCTTAGCCATGTTGCTATCTGAGGGCTGTGAAGAACTGGCCTCAGACCCTTTCCTGGGCATCATGGGAGAGCTGGCCTATGGGGTATATGAGAGCAGGAGAGCTGTTCCTGCCCCTCACCAGCTATAGCACTCAGGAAAGCAAGCCCTGCACCTCACCTGAGAAGCACAGTAGAGCTGGACCTGATGATGTGGGCACAGGTGAGCTGTCCCTGAGGACATAAGAGTGGAAGAGCTGGCTCTGCCCTTTGCTAGCTGAGGCATTGGATGAGCTAGCCAGGGCAGTGCTGAAGAGTTCAGGCTGGTGGTGTGAGGGTGGGAGAGCTGGTGGGATGACCATCTCAGATGCCTCTCAGGTACAAATTCAGGCCCACCCCAACAACTACCCCACTGATAAATTGCTGGAGCACATTAAGGGACCAGTCCTACAGATTTAAAACTAGAGGATTTCCATGACACAGGGCATAAACAGAAGTCATGATCCAGTATTGATGGAGTGACAGAACCAGAGGCCTCAGAGCAGACCAATGATTCATTGAAATAGACACTTGTAAGCAAAGAAGTGTGGAGAAAAGTGTATACTGTGGGACACACTGTGGCACACTGTACGTTCTACAGTGAGATTTTCTTTCTCTGTTGAGGGGGAAGTTGCAAAGGTAGAGGGTGGGTACAAGGAGAGAGGGAGAGAAGCAGGATTGAGTGCATGGTATGAATACCACAAAGAACCAATAAAAAAAAGAGAGAGAACTGACTCTAGAAAGTCATCATGCATGAACCTGTACACACACACACACACACACACACACACACACACACACACACACACAAATAGACACATCACATACATACACAATTTAAAACTATTACAAATATATATATTTTTTCCTTATGAATTAGATAACTTTGCATTTTCTAATAGAGGCACGATTTGCTCATCTGGCATTTTGCCGCGGAAGTAGAGACAAACCTGTTGGGTGTGGCCTTACTTATGAGATGATGTCACTCTGCTAGGCCATGGTAACGTGGTTCTGGGTAGTGAGTTGAATCTAGGGTCAAGCCCCATCAAGTGCAGAGACAATTGCTCTGAGTTTTGGACAAGGGCTCCAGGCTCCAATAGGGAGCAGAGTCATGAAAAAATTGGACACACAGAGTTCTGTAGCTTTGGCAATGTCCTGCTGATAAGATTGGCCCAGGTATGTGGGTGCAGGGCATATCATATAACATGGCTCTTCAACTTGGCTTAATGTCCCATTCATTCATTTATTCTCTGAGTGTCTGCCCCCTCACCTGAGATCTGGAGAGGATCGCATCTCTAATAAGCTCATCTGTGCCTTCGCCGAGCACTCAGTGAGGGGCAGTGGTGTTTGTTCTGAGGTATCTCAACTCATTTTACCTAAAATACTTTCTTGCAGTTCTCCTTCCTTGTTTTCTCATTTACCAAGAGAGACGTTCAACTGTTGTTCCCGATGGCCATCTCTGAACTCTTGAAACATCACTCTGTGACACAAACTTCTCATCCTTTTGTGTATGAAAGCAGGGCAAAGGGGAACAAGGCGGTAAGGGAGAAATCATGGAATTCACTTTGGCACACACTTTTGATAATAAGAACCTGAGAACTGAACTTGAGTTTCCTAAAATTCATATCAGAAAGGATGTGAATGCTTGAATCTAACATACTCTCAATTCAGTGCCTTCATTAGAGGAAGGATTTCGAAAGCAGTGTCTCAGATTGGACACGAAAAAGGTTTAAAAGTCTATTTTTCAGATATACTTTTGGCTATACCAAACACCGTTTGGCTCCTGGTTCTGAGTGGAGAGGACCACCTCCCGGCTCCTGCAAACACATCCTGTGCCTGGGTTTCTGAGACCCACTGCCCTGACCTTCCTATTGCCATCCTGTTCTTTGTCTTAGAAGAAGACCTTTTGTGACTGAGTCCACAGGGGCCAGACCCAAGGTTATCTCTTAGGTTGTGGCCATGTAGGTGCTCAGATCCCTTCCCTCTACGACCCATTGCCATGGTCAAGGCTGCGCATGCGCCCAAGAGCCAAGTGTGCGTGAACTAAGGACCATGTGTATGACTAAGTTCAGTCGATCTGAAACCCACTTATGGGATTTTTCATTTTCAACAGGTCAGATAGTAATGAGGGGGATTTCAAAGCCAGGCCCATTGCTGCCCAGGCAGAGTGCTTGATGTGTGTGTGGGTACCAGCCACACTCTTATCGTCGGTCCTCGGCGGTCCTCGGAGGACCTCTCGTCCTGCCACCGCCTCAGACTAGGAGGAGCAGGACACGCCTGCTTCTCTCCCTCACACCTATCCTCTGCCTAGTTAAAGATAAATGTTGGTCTACTTGCCACCACTGCCCCCTTTCACAATGCTGCAAAGGGAAGCCAGGAGGAGAAGGTGAATCACCTTTCCTTTCAAGCAGTTCTACACACTCTTGGATTACACCAAGCCAGGGATTTGATAGAGGCAGTTTAGAAACCGAATCCACTTAAGGGTGAAAGCTAGGCAGACCATCGGTTAGAAACAACTCTAGAAACCATGGGCTTTTTTACGCTTCACCTGTCTCTGAAATTCTCCACCTCTGAAGACATAAAAACTTCAGGCCATCATCAGTATGGCTCCTTTCATTGGCTCTGCTGAGCTCTAATTATTTTTCTCCTTTTGCTGAGCAAACTCTCCATAGAGGTTATTTAAGTTAATACTTAAGAGCGTGTGCAAAGTGCTGAGTTATTGAGGCCTACAAGATGACCAGCACTCGCGTGACAGGAGCCAGCCCCCCCAGATGGATCACGAACTTGCATTTGTACTGAATGAATCAGTCTCCTGCAGAAGAGAGCAAGTAGGAGGAGGTACCACAGGGGAGAGAGTGTTGGTCATCGCTTGCTTGTTTAATGGTGCTTGGCTGCGTTCTACTCCAAGCCCTATCACTCTTGCATGATATGGGTTCTGAGAATGAAATGTAGCCATGTGTAGGAGATGAGGACGGGATGGGATCCAAATGCCATTCTTTTGAAGTCCCTCTGGCTGAATTAGTCCTGGGATCCGACATGGAAACATAATAACCAAAGTGAAGGACTTTTCCACTTAACATAAACAAACCTAATTAGAACTTGTGGAGACACTGTTCTGGGCCAGTTACTGGACCAGGTGCATGGGATATGGAGATGAAAGATGAGCAGTTTCTGTTCTCAAGAACTCTGGAGTCGGCTACAGCGTCCAAGTGTGGGCGTAATAAATTTATATGATAAATCACTTCACACTCGGGGCGGTACGTGGCTTGGAGTGAGTGACATGAAATAGCTGTGTCATTCCAGGCACGGCACACTCTTTAACTCTAAGTACAACTGCAGCCTGTCTCCCGCTGGCCCTGGAGGTTAGCCAGTGAACTTGTGAGTCAAAGAGAGAAGAAGGCAGGAGTAACAGGTGTGAGAAGAGAAGAGCAAAGTGGGGGGTGGCGGGGTGGTGGTGAGGAGGGGTGGGGTAGAAAGGCAGAATGGAAGGCCAGGGATTTGGAAAAGTGCAGCGGAGAGGGGGGGGGGGGGGGGAGTCTGGGTGGCTTTTTAAAAAATCATCATTTAAGCCCTAGATGATTCTAGAGCAAAGATGGTGTAGACTTCTTATTGCATTCTGTCTAATGTTTTAAACCCCTTTTTATAACAAAAATTGTTATTTTAGAAGTGTCTTCTTGATCTAAACTCTTCCTGTATGACAAGACAAATACATTTGGAAAAGTAAAGAGTTGAGGACTGAGTTTCCCAGGATACCTCACCTCATCCGGCGAGTCTAGAAACCAAGAGGTACTGAGTGTCTAAAGGAGTGAGAAATTAGTCACACTATTCCTTTCTGGGGTACCCATACCTGTTGGCACACTGAGGCATTTGGTGGAGTGTGGAGTGTGAAAAAGAAACAACAGGAGAATCTAGAACAAAAGTGCCCTTTGCACTTTGAGCATGTAATACATTCAGGAGTTTGCGCTCAGGACGGCTGGCCTGAGGAGGGAGAGAGGGCTAACCCTATGTTTAGGCAGCTAAGTGGAAGGAAGTTGGAACAGGAGTTTCAAACAATTCCTGTTTTCCTCAAGAGCATCATTCACCAGCCAGCGAGTGAGCAACTCAGAGACCAAGAGGAAATCACCTTCAGTTTGTAAAGAGAAATAAGTGTTTGTTCTTCTCCAAGAATTTTCCAAAGAGGGAAACCTACCCTGACAGTACGAAGGCCCTAAACCCTTCATGTGGGGCAGCCTGAGTGAACATGTCCTGCAGAAGCTCAGCTGTTTGACTGCCTGGTCCCCAGCTGGCAGCCCTGCTTAGGTAGGCTTAGGAGGTGTGGCCATGCTGGAGGAGCCCTAGGCATGGGCTTTGGGAGTATAATTTCTAGGCCCATTTTAGTTCTCTTGTTGCTTGGGGCCTGTTGGTCAAGAGATAATCCCAGCACACGAAAGGCAGAGGCAGGCGGATCTCTGTGAGTTCCAGGCCAGCCTGGTCTACAGAGTGAGTTCCAGGACAGCCAGGGCCACACAGAGAAACCCTGCCTCAAAACAAAAACAAAAACAAAAACAAAACAACAAAAAGATGTGAGAAAATTTATAGAAGAAAGCATTTAATTGGGTGCTCACCGGTCCAGAGGGTAGTAGAATCCTCGGTCATCAGGGGGAAAACATGGAAGCCAGGAAGCCAGGCAGGCAGGCAGGCAGGCAGGCAGGCAGTGGGCAGGCAGGCAGGCAGCAAGCAGCAGGCAGGCAGGCAGGCAGGCAGTGGGCAGGCAGGCAGGCAGCAAGCAGCAGGCAGGCAGGCAGCAGGCAGGCATGGTTCTGGAACAGCACCTGAGAGTTTGTGTCTTGCGGCAACAAACATGAGCCAGAGAGAGCTACGTGGGAATGGCTTGGTGTTTGAAACCTTAAAGCCAAGCCCCAGTGACACACTTCCTCCAGTAAGACAACACCTTTTAATCCGTCCTCAAAACCATTCCACGTACTGTCATTCAAACCTTTACATCTTCCTTCTATACCTTGCCTTGGTCATGGAGTTTTTATCACAGCAATAAAATAGTAACTAATATAGTACACACACACACACACACACACACACACACACACACACACACACACACGTGCTCATGTGTATGGTGGCCAGAGGTAATGTGTCTTCTTAAGTCAATTTCCACCTTATTTATTGAGACAAATATGACCTCAGGCAGCTGTAGGTACCTGAGTTCATGTCACCCATTCAGGGCCAAGAATCCAGGAACCAGAAGGTCCCATAGTCTGCTGGGCTCACAGACCAGGCTGTCCGTGTTTGCTCTGCCCTCTGCATGGGCTAGTTGCACCAGCCAGCCTTTCTTCGCTCTTCCTACAGCGCTTCCCTGCTGCCTTAGCGCTCAGCGTCACTCACTTACCTGGGGGTGGGAGGGCTATTTGGAGATTTATCAAGCGTCAACGCTTATACAATTCCAGTTTTGAAAGAATAAAGAGAGAACAAAAGAAAATGGTTATGCCACATTAAAACGAGTTTGGAAGATTGACACCCAGTTCTTTTAGTAGCTTCCCCCTAATACTAGGATGATGAGTGGCTTTTATTTTACAGATTTTGGGCACTTTCATTTTACATTCTCGCCTCCTGGAAACATAAGAATTATTTTCAACAATGAAAAGCATGACTTGTCTTCGTCTGGCAGCACTTATTGTGCTTGGCTTCAACACTGGCGGGGGGGGGGGGGTTGGGGCCTGGAGAGCTCCCCACACAAAAACATGGGCACCCACATTGGGGGCCCCTGGAGACCATGGAAACAAATGGCAGGCGGTGACCCTGAGCGATCCCATTACAAACAGCTGGAGTGTGGAAAGGGGTGACAGCACTGGGTCAGTTCCAGGCCTAACTGGGGACCACAGAAATGGCTACCATATGGAGCCCTGCAAAGATGGGAGGGGGTCAGGAGTCAGAGCACCCATGGCTCCAGTGCCTCGCCTGTGTCTCAGAACACTTCTGGGACCTCCAGGAAAAGACCTAGAGACTCAAAAGGTGACAGCAACAAATAACAGAGTGGCCTGCAAAATCACACCTGTGTCTGCCTTTGCTCAGCAGCATGGACGCAAATGGCAGGGTCCAGGTCTGTGTGCTAAAGAGCGTGAGGCCAAGATGGGTGGCTCACTCTGTGGTTTTCTTGGCAAAGAGCTCTGTTCTTTCCTTGTATCTTCTGAAGTGCCATTTTTGGCAAAAGCACGTGGGAGAAATACTATATGTTGGGGAAAAGGAAATGGGAGTGTTTCCACTGCCTCCCCCTCCCCCCCCCAGATTCATAATGAAAACTATGAACAGTAGAGAGCTACAATTTCTTTATAGGAAAAACACGATGAACGAAAGCCTCTTTCAAGCGTGAGACTATGCTGGAGGAGACCTTGCTAATTGGAATGTCAAAGAGATGTTGTGTTCTCTCCAGGGGGAATTTTGGAGGCAGGTGGTGACCTGAGAAGAGTAGTATTTCTAGAAGGTTCCCAGCTTACAAACAAGGATCTCTCCTAAGTTGATGGTGCAGAGGTGTCTGAAGGGATAATGTAGTCTGTAGAAACTTCAGTCTATGTGCGTTTGTCTGCTTTTGCCTGTAGATTGTGTAACCCTTAGAAGAGACCCTGCTGGGCTTGCCTGCCTGATCCTATAGCAACGACCGAGTGTCCACTGATGTGAGCACCTGTGTACATGGAGGATGCATAGAAACACGCTTTGCGTGTGCTCATTACATGGAATAGTAGACTGAGTGGTGGTGGTCAAAGATCTGTCCTAGAACTTGGCCTTACTTAGAAAAGGCCTCCATAGGTGGTTTCTTGTGAGGACAAAGTTTTAGGTTTATATCAATCCATTGGCAAAGATCTTTGCACGAGAGATGTCAATGTGAAACAGAATAGAAGGCTGTGTAGCCCCAGAGGCGGATTGGAGCCACCAGCTCCAGCAGCTGGAAAAGACAAACACCTCCCTCTGGTCTAGAACCTTCAGCATGATGGTGGCCCTGCTCACACTTCAAATTTATAACTTTTGCTACAAAACAGAGAGTGAATGTACTTGCATTTTGACAAGAATCTAAAGCATGCACATGCATGCACACCCACACAACTACACATATGTAGCTTCATATGTGAGAGAAACAGATACATCAGTGTGCAAGGCAGACAAGAATGTGTCTAATCATATGGGACAGAAGATTCACCACATACCGTGTGCACACACAGACCACACACACCCCTGACTAAGACAGTGTTGAGGGCTATTTAAGAGGAAGGGCAGAGACAGGGCTTCTGAGCCAGACACACAGAAGCTGAGACTACAGGATAAGATAATCTACAATTCAATGAGCACTCACTCCACACGAATAATGTGTTAGAGGCCCCCCCTCCTCTCAGACCTTATTTAACCCTTTCAGGTAGGCTCACTACTAAAGGTCTTTAATGTTAGTTGTTCCTCCCCAAATTTATTCTTTCATTTTGCAAAGGGAGAGCTCATAACCCTCCCCACACAAATGATGTCTTTTATAAACCAAGTCTTCATCTGGCATTTTTCTAAAGCTTATGCCTAGACAAGTATGCTGATGGAGACGATCCCAGGAAATACAGGTAGGATGTAGAAAGGTACCGCAAGGAAGGAAGGCCATGCAGATGAAGGGATCATAGTAGAGAAACCTCCCAGTGTGGTACCTGAGAGCTAGTTCTGCTGAACAGGTGGAGGAGCTAGTGTGGAGCTCACCTGGAGAGGAAGGTATCCAATTTCCACACCAACACCTGTGAGCATCATGTTGAGGGACGTTCATGACGATCAACCTTCTCCCATGCTTTGACCTGCACACTAATGGTCCAAGCCTTCTGGCAGAGATAAGATATGTGGGCACATTTCCTCAGGAGTGTGTAGTTTGGCTACGGAAGTGGGTCAGGGCAGGCACAGGACCATTTCTACAGGTGACTAAGACCGTCCATCATCTAGGTCCCGAGTTCTGTAGCAGCGTATGGAGAAAAGAGGAGTCCGCTTCAAAACTGGACATACTGTTATCCAGAATGGCTGAATCTTCCTACTCAAATCAAAATTCAGTCAAAAGCCATGTGGACTGAATCGATCTCTCCTCATTCTTTCTTCTCTTTTACATTATGCTGTTGAGTTGATCAGGGCTTGAACTTCTACTTCAGCTGAGATATTATGACAGAAGCAAGAGCAACGATGAGGAAGTGAGTGGTCGGGCAGAAGCATCTGGAGAAGGAGAAGGGGGTCTTCATGTGGAAGTCCTCACAAGCAGTTGCAAATTCTGCCGCACAGGTTAAGCATTGGGGAAACCATGCTAAATCTTTCTTTGGGGAAGGCGGAGCTTAGAGGAAGCCAAAGCCAATCATCTTCCAGCGCATCTCACCTGTGGGAAGAAGCTGTGTCATCTTCACCCTCATAAGACTGCACACGACGCTGGGTCAGCTTCGTGTCAGGAATGGTGACCAAGTCCTCCCAGTGGAGAAGGGGAGGAAGGACCACAGAGGAGGGAAACTGATCCCTTTACTCTCTCACAGTGGCACAGAAGCCAACAAAGCGCCAGCCAAATTAACTGGGGGAAGAGGAAGGGAAATATTTTCCTTGCCAACCCTCTGTCACAGAAAGGGAGTCATTGTCAGGAGTCGATGGGGGATGTCCAGAGAGTGAGGAAGAACAGCATGTCTGCCATCCTCCCTAGGGATGAAATGAAACAAACCCCTGGTTTTTTTTTTTTTTAAAGAAGCAGCAACAGCCATAAGCAGCTTCAGAAGTTGGTTCTCAACCTGAAGGGCAGAGGTCATCAAATGCCAGAACTGTCAGATGTCAAGATGTTGCCAGCTGACCTTAGCAGGTCTGAGACAAACTGTCACATTGGGGAGTTAGGCATACTTACAGCATAAAGCCAAGGCTGTGTAGGAACAGAGGACAAGGGGAGCTCCCTGGGATAATGAGAGCGGACCAATGAGAGGTACTAATACTTTCACCTGGTGAGAAGGTGTTTAGGACCAAATAGCATTTAAAAATAGAATGAAATCTGTTCCAAGGAAGTGTAAGGTTATTAAGGAGAGAATTGCAGCTGAAGAGAAGAGAAATCTTGAGAGAAGAGGATGTGCCAAGTCACAGGGACAGAATGGGTAAAGTGTCACTGTCAGCCCGGAGCTGGAGGGACAGAAGATCACTGTGGGAAAGTCCGATGCTGTAGCCTGCTTTTCTGTTGCTGTGAGAAAGTACGCTGACCAAAAGCAACCTGGGGAGGCACGGATTTAATCGGTTTATACTTCCAGATCCTAATCTGTCTTGAGAGAAGACAGGATAGGAAGTCAAGAAGGTACTCACTCAAGAAGCGTGGAGGAAAGTGGCTTGCTGGCTCCTTCCCAGCTCAATTTGCTTTCTTACACAGCCCAGTACCACCTGGCTTGGGACAGGGCAGCCCCACAGTGGGCTAGAGCCTCCAACGCCAATCATCTGTCAAAGTAATATTTTTCTGACATGGTCACAGGCTAATCTGATCAAAAACATCCTTTAACTGAGGTTCTCTCTTCTTAGGTGATTCTAGGTTGTGCCATTTTAACAATAAATACTAACCAGGATGAGCTGCACTGGGTTTCCATAGAGACCAGCAGATGAGTCCAGATGCTTAGAATTGACCACAGTTCTGGGGCACAGAAACTGCCCATTGTTTTTTGTTTGTTTGTTTGTTTTTGTTTTGTATGTGGTCCTTAGTGTGCAAGAGGGGTAGGGAGTATGCCCAGAGGGTGAAAGCCTAAAGGGAGAGACTGGGGTGTGAACTCTGATGGATGACTTCGCATTTAAAGAGCAATGTTATGAGCTGTTTGCTGTGCCTGAGGATTTGGAGAGACAGCCTCAGTAAGGTGCTGACATCATAGCACAGAAAATAGAAAACAAAAGAGAATGTTAGTACAATAACATAGCTGAATAATAGGTAGCACCGTTTTCTTGATTTTTTAAAAAATAAAAGATGAAAATTATTTGTATTTTAAATTGTATGCTGTAATGGGCACATAGACTGGCCTAGTATTGTTGTGACTTTCCTCAGACAGCAAGTTCATGTGTGCCCCATGCCCCACTTGGACCAGAATTGAAAACCTTTGTCTAGAGAAGGGCTCATATGCATAAGTACAAAACCTTATTCATTAATAATAAACCCAATGGAGACTTTTAATCATGGTTTAAAGAGCTGCCATTTCAAAGTAACCCAGTGGAACCAAAGCCTTTATTATTTAAGAGATGTCTTTATGCCAAGACTGTAGATATCACACGTTGGAAGTGAATTAATGATGGGATTACATAAGCCAGACAAATAAAGCGATGTCAAGGACAGTCTCCCACTGGTAAATGGTGTGCACAGTGGTACTAAATGGATTCCTGTCTGAACCCCACATGTTGCAGCTGTGAACTCTGCTTCCCCTTTCATCTCTTGGGTTGTCCTGCCAAGAAGAAACAGAGAATTACACATAACGCACTAAGTCTCATGGTATGTCATTCTTTTTTGTTGTATTTTGTTTATTTAGTTTTGGTGTGTGTGTGTGTGTGTGTGTGTGTGTGTGTGTGTGTGTGTTGGGGTTGGGGGATCTTGCTTTAGAGTCTGCTCATTGAGCTAGCTCATCGCTTACTACAAGTCGTCATTAGCAGCCCCACAGTCAGGTGGGTTCTCTACTCGGGGCGGACTGAGAACTACTTACCTAACACCCAGGGCTATGGCAGGACGCAGCAGGTGGTTCGAATGGGCACAGACTCTACATTTGACCTCAAACAACAACAACAACAACAACAACAACAACAACAACAACAACAACAGAATGTTTTTAATCGGGAGGAGCTTTAAAGCTCAGTAGAGCCTGGTTACTGGGCTTTCTGCATCAGCTTAGTCTGAATCATTGACAGAAACTGAGCTCTTGGAAGCAGAATGCATGCTTTCAAAGCCAGTGCTGGCTCCCTTGGAGCTCAGGGTATCCTAGGGTGGCATGGTGGCCAGAAAACAGGGCCAATAGGCCACTGGTGCCCAAAAGTCTAATGCTCACGTTGGAAAAGCTCTCTCAGGCCATCTAGTTCAAAGAAGCCCTTCTCAGCTCTGAACTCTTGGACTTGGCTCATCTCACTAATGTTAGTCTGCGACTGAGGCACCACTTTAGCCCTCTACTCCTTTATCAGGATGAGTGATGCACAAGGTGGCATGGCAGGACACCATTTCAGAAAGAAACATTCCAACTTTCTTGTTTGAGAGGACCTGAGCATCCACTCTGCTCAGGAGTTTGCAGCTGGCACCAAGCCACCCAGGGGCCCACATTCATGATGTTTTTCACTCCTTAAAGAAAGAGAGTGAGAGACGACATGGAATTGTGAATATTTTCATTTTGCCACACGAAAAATTTTAAAAAAATGTCTTTTACCCTCCTCATCTCTTCACTTGCGTGCACACAAATAAATAAATAAACAAAGCAGGCATTTAAGCACCTTCCTGTTAATTCATTATTGTAATGTGTTAATAGTTGTTATTTACTCATTGCCTGGAAAAAGTGTTTCTCAGATTACTAGAAATAGCTATGACTGTGTATTGAGCACTTACTAATCATGCAGCCCTCATCTGTTCACAAGGTTTGTCTCCCATTCTTTCTACTTAAGTCCTTAGCCTGCCCCAATTAGCCTCTTGCAGCAACAACAGACTAGCATTTCCATCAACTCAGACCTAGCTACAGTGCCTTGCTTTGAGCTTTTGTGGATAAAGATACTGAGGATTAAGCAAGGCTCAACTGAGCATCTATCTATGATTAACAGCAAGGCCTGGATGGGGATGGAGGCTGGGAAGTGGTAGGCAGTGGGAATGGATGCTCTCTCCAGCCTAGTTTTCCATGCCTTTGCAGACTTGTCTTCTGGACTCTCTACTGACCCTCAGTGCCAGTGTGTCCCCATTGTAACGAAGACATGAATTTCCTCAGGCTGTTGTTAAGCTACAGGCCCTCAAGTAGTAGTCAGAAGTGAGGCCTAAGACACCACATTTAGGCAAAGTTTCTTGAAGCTGCTGGTCAGAGGACTACACTGAATAGCAAGGTCCATGTCACACCATCTACTCCTGGAACCTGCCTGGTGCTCCCAACACTGTTAGCAGCCATTTACTCTTCACCGGGAAGCAGGCCCTTTGCTAGGTAGGTCTTGTGCCTGGCAACAGCCTTTAGGTAAATAATATCTATATTATCCCTTTTAAGAATGAAGAAAGCCAGACTCAGGGGTAAATAATATTCTCAAGACTAGACTAGAATGCAATGGACTTGAGCCGAGGGCTGAAGCATCCCAACTCCTGGCTGTTAAGCAGGAGGAATGGCAGCATCAGAACCACTCAAGAACACAGCATCAATTCAGTCCCAGGCCCTGCTGGAGCTCACAGAATCAGAATCGACACAGTAGAAGTCTTAGGTAATCCATGCATTCATAAAAGTGTATACCACTACTCAAAAACACTGTAACTCCATATTTCCACAGGCCAGTTTTTCAAAGTAGGAAGTCTTGAGTCATGTTTTTAAATCGCATTTATTTTATTCAAGGATTGTCTTCCTATTTATAAAAGGAAGTCAATATAAAAGTCTTGACCCTAGAAGTCTGATTCTACGGGCACTTTTACTAGGTTGCCAGGGAAAGTTTTGGCTGAGCAGAAGAAACAGTCAACACAAAATAAAACTGACAGTGACTAAAACTGCAAGTACTAAAACTTGTCATAGATGAAATAGAGGCTCATGTCACCATGGTCACATTGGATCCTGCAAGAGCTGGCTCAGGAAAACATTAGGCTGGGTAGAAATAATCAACATGAAGTAAAACTGTCAACAGTTAAAATTGCACATGGCAAAATTCAGACAAAATGATGGAAGACTCAAGACTTCTTAACTAAAAAACCAGCAAAACTGGGTTTGGAAACAGCGACCTTCCTGGGACTGGTGCCCTTCAGAGAGACACTCACAAAGGAGACCTTACTTAGAAGCTACCTCTAGACAGACTAGTGTGAGTGACAGGAGGGAAGCCATGTAAGGGCAGAAAGTAGTCCCCTGCTCCGATACTGCTCTATCCCCAGCCTGGAGAGCAGTGCTATTGGGCATCTAACGGCAGCTTAGATAAGACGGTGCTGCGTGAGATCTTAACCTTTACAGGAGACAACTGGATATTAAAAATTAGAAACAAAAGGAAAAGGGAAAATTATCGAAGAAGCTTTCATATGTGTGACAGCCTTTGGAAAAACGTAAAATGACTTAATAATAGCCTTTGAACCATAAAATTCCCTTTTCTCCAAGGAAAGTCAACTGAGACAATGATCCAGGTGAGTGGACTTAGGGTAAAGCTCATAAATGTGAGTCCACGTGGGCTAAGATGGAGGGAGCAGGCCGCCTGTCTCATCAATTGCTAAAAACAGTATTGTTTCCTCTTCTGGCAGTAGGTCCTAAATTTCCTCCATGAAATTTGACATCTTGAACTGGACATTAGTTGATCCAAAGCAAGGTCTTTTGTTTACGCTCTTATTATCTTTGAGCCAAGCATGTGCTGATGCCGTTGCCTAGTATCTCCAAAGCCATCCAAGCCAAAGTCTTCTTCTGATAGTCTTAGAGAACTTTCCAGTGTCTGTGGGAATTTCTGACAATTTCATTACAGTATAGCTAGGCAAAACCCAAAGTTACCAAAACAAACTTACTCAACTGACAGTATACATTATTAAAGATAATATATAAAATAAATATTATATCATCAATTGCAAGGAAACATCTTAAAAAGTCATGGAGTAGTGCTGTCTCATCTACCGTCTATACTGTTTTAAGGTGTGTGTGTGTGTGTGTGTGTGTGTGTGTGTGTGTGTGTGTGTGTGTGTGTGTGTTAGTGCCCCCTGGAGTTGGGTCACAGGCAGTTGTGAATTGCCCAACCTGGGTGCTGGGAACTGAACTCTGGTCCTCCTCCAAGCAGAAAGTTATCTTTTATTTGTATCATTAAAAACTTTAAAAAACCACCTCAAAAAAGAATTTAGGTAAGAAATACTTAATATAAAATAAGATTGTTCAATGGCAAACCATATGGTAGCATTAGTGTTGATTGAATGTGATTCAAAAATTCAAACTTTTTAAGAAGTTAGTTCTGAATGAGTGAGCTCTGGAAATTGGACTTCATGGAGATTTTTGTTTAAGTAGTACAACAAAATGTATTGTTATAATATCTATCATTTACAGTATTTCACACAAAGCCAGACTCTTGACTGATTAACTCAAAGGCCAGCCTAGAATGTATGTTCTGAAGAACCAGCTCTGAAGAAGACAGTCAGCTCAAAGCATAAAAAGAGGAAACGCTGTGAAAGTTTTAACTGCCTTGTTTGGAATATGATCCCTAGAGCACTTTCTTAATGCAAATTCATCAGTGTGGTCCCATTCATCCAAGGCATATGTGTTAGGCAGCAATTATATCCCAGTCTGTAGAGAACGCACAATGGGCAGAACACAGTCCTCCCTAAAGGATAAAAAACTCTGGGTGAAATCATTCCTTGCATAAGTATTCATTTATATAGTCCACATATTCATTAGGTCACAGTCACGTCTTGTATGTTTCTTAATTATTTGGGCGGTGCGGTGGGGGAGGATGTAGCTAGACCTAAGTGTCATGAGCCTTAAAAAGGCTTAAAACTTTTAATTTGGTATTTAAAACTTAAAGTGTAAGTTATAGAGACGTGGCTAAACATTAAAGAGCCATATCTTAAAATGGTCCTTAATCTAATCTATAACAGTGAAAATTTACCAAGCACCCATAAGTATAGAGTATTAGGGAGTGTGTAATTATGTAATATCCTCTTGATGGCCACCAGTTGCCTTCCAGAATGATCCCTGTGCTCATTCTCATCATTTACGTTTGCATGGATAAAAGTTTCCCCAGATCCCTTTAACAGTGCCAGAAGTTGGCACTCTGTGTGCATCTCTGTGATGTTGCTTTGAGTGACAGAGCCTTGGAAATACAGTCTCTCCCTGCTGCTGCTGCTGCTGCTGCTGCTGCTGCTGCTGCTGCTGCTGCTTCGGCTCCAGGGTACCAGAAGCCCCAGGTCTGTCAAAAGCTCAGAGCAGAGCAAGAGGCGGGCTCAAAGTGTGCTTCGGTGATAGCTGGATGTTCTGAGAGCTCAAGACTGGAGGACATAGGCTGAGGCCAAGGCGGGAAAAGTATGCACAACCTCAGGAAGGTGCTGTATGCCCGATCTTTCTTGTGTTTCTTCACTCGGCGAATATTTGTTGAGTAGTCACTGTGCAAATATTATTCTAGATGCTGAAGGTTCATCTCCACTCCACCTCTGTGTGTGTGTGTGTGTGTGTGTGTGTGTGTGTGTGTGTGTGTGTACTGGGCATCGAACGCAGAGGTCTTGCACATGCTAGGCAAGAGCTTTGCCACTGAGCTATACGCTGGACAAGAGGGAGGAGGAGGAGCTGCCAATGTTCCACAGCATAGTAGGAAGACTATGGCTGACAGCTGAATACATCAAAATAGCCAGAGGGGAAGACTGAATGCTCCCAGCCAAAGAGAGGATAAATGGCTGAAGGCGCAGAAACACCAATTACTATTGTCCGATCATTACGCACCTGTGATTACACATATACACTGATATATAATGGTCAGATCAAGGTAAATATGAACAATACTGGGTCTCCACTATAGAGGACTCTCATTGTTAAACACATTTGGTAAATAGTATGTGCTACCTTCCAACTCAGACATTCTTTCTTTTATTTATTTATTTTTTAACTATTTGAAACACTTTAAACATACGTATGGGTACTTTGCCTGCCTATATGTCTGTGTATCACCTTCTTTCCTGCCACTGGTAGAGGCCAGAGAGAGCATCAGATCACCTGGAACTAGAGTTACAGCCAGTTATGAACCACTGAGTCGGTGCTGTGAATTGAAAGCAGGTCCTCTAGAAGAACAGCCAATACTCTTAACTGATGAGTTATTTCTTCAGTGCCCTTCCTAAATAAGCTCTTCCTACATTTCCCAGGATGACCTCACACTCACTCAGTAGTCCAGGTTGGCTCTGGACTAGAATCCCTCTGCCTCAGCCTCCCAGAGCTTGGCCTGCAGGCATGTTCTGCTATTCCCAGACAGAAAGCTTCACAGTAAAAATAAATAAAAAAATAAAAAATAACAATAAGAAAACCAAAAAACTATTGAGCCAGGAGGTGGTGGTGCATGTCTTTAATCCCAGCACTTGGGAGGCAGAGGCAGAAGGATCTTTGATTTTTGAGGCTAGCCTGGTCTACAGATCAAGTTCTAGGACAGCCAGGGCTACACAGAGAAACCCTGTCTTGAAAAATCAAATAGATAGATAGATAAATAATTAATAAATGATAGATAGATAGATAGGAATAAAAAGAAAGCTATTGAACTTTGTCTAACACTGCATTTCTCTAACTTCTCATGCTGTGGCTATGGCTCTTTAGGGAGTCAGCTGCTCAGCAGAGCACATTGGACACATGAGTGTCCCATGCTGTTCATGGGCTCTCTGGACATTGTTCCTGAACTCTTCCACAAAGGTGAGTCTTTCAACTCATCAGGAAGTGATGCACAACTAAGGGTCTTGCACATAGCACAAATCATGGTGGCTCAAAGTCCTTGCTAACTTGATCCAGACAGTCAGAAATATGACACTGGAGAAGAGGCTGGATGGGGCTCCTTGAAGGTGAACAGGAAAGCATTTGAAGAAGTTAAGACTTCTGTCCAGTATAAATCAATACATAGACACAATTTTTATTAATCAAGTAAGCCCAAGAGTGAGAAACAATTCGATGAACAATTGAGAAAATGCTACAGAAAATTAGGCAGCACACCAATTCTATGCAGAAAGTCTAGGAAGTTGTTGTCTTTGGCATCAGTCAGCTGTGTTCTCATGTGATTCTCCTTCCTGCTTCTGGCCACCATTTTCTTTTTCTGTCTCTAACCAGGATAAAGCCCAGACCCTTGTTATAGTCACTGTTCTACTCTTGGGAAGAGACACCATGGACACCAAAGACCTTATAAAAGAAAACATTTAATTGGGGTTTTGCATACAGTTTCAGAAGTTTAGTTCATTAGCATCATGACAGGCAGCATGCCAGCACTCATGTGGTCAGAACAGTAGCTGAGAGCTGGCTACATCCTGGTCCACAGGCCAAACGAGAGCAATCCTAGGCCTGTCTTGGGCTTTTGAAACTTCACAGATTACCCCAGTGACACACTACCTCCAACAAGGCCACACCTCCTAATCCTTCCAATCCTTTCAAATAGTGCAACTCTCTGATGACTAAACATTCAAAAATATGAGCCTATGGGGACCATTCTTATTCAAAACCCCATAACCCTCATTGCTCTTGCTTCATCATTTCTGCACTTCCTTAATAGTTTAATTTTACTTTATTTGTCACGTGTGTGTGTGTGTGTGTGTGTGTGTGTGTGTGTGTGTGTGTGTGTGTGCACGCAATGCCCTTCTGTGACCAAAAGAGGCTATCAGATCACCTGGAGCTGATGCTAAAGGAGGCTATTAACAGGTGAAAGATGAAGCTGGGAATCAAACTCTGGTCCTCTAGTGCTTTTAACAGGTGAGCCATCTCTCCAGCCTCCTCATCCTTTAGTTTTCTTCCAGTCATCCTCCCCTCCCTGATACCCACTCAACATCATTCCAAACCTTGTCCAGACTTCTCTGTTCTGTTGATGGCCTCTGGCATCTGTTTTCTGCTCCTACTTCCATTTGGCCTTTCATCTTGGGACACATACCTATAACAAGATAGATCTTTGTTTTCCAATGTATCTTTTGGGTATTCCATGTGCCATGTGTAGTGTATTTATGTGAAGCAATTCTCCTCAACTTTGTTTATACTTTTAATAACATATAGGGTTTATATAAAAAACTTTTTTTAAAAGACAAGGTCTCACTATATAGCCCATATTGGTCTTCCTACCTTCCTTAGCCACCTTAGTGATAGGATTGCAGTCATATGTCACTATGCCTGGCTTATCACAAAAACTTTTGCTTAGGAAGTAGGCTTTTATGGTCACTGAATTCATCTTGGCCATTCCCTCAATAAGCAACAGTTTATGTGAGGAGCTAAAGCTAGGCAGTTAGAAGAGTCAGCTCTTCTCTGGAGGAGCTCATGATCCAGTGAGAGACCTAGTGAGGAGGGCAGATGTCTCAACAGACTCCACCAAGTGTCCTGTTGGGAACTAAGAGCATCTCTGACCCAACCTGGGAAGGCAGGGATGGTAGCATCCCTGTCTCAAGGAAGGCTGAAGGTATAGTACAAAATTGGGCCTTCAATGAAAAACTAGTTTGGAAAGCTTAGGTTTCCTACTCTGCCTTAAGATTTGCCAATACTTAAGAGTTGTTTATGATTCCTCAGCAGATCAAGGGATATATATATATATATATATTACTGTATCATGAATGATGTCAGCAATATAAAGACTTGCGTAAGTTATGTAATGTTCCCCAGTGCATCCTGCTACAAGGCCATGCACAGATAAAAGATAAACTCAAAATGCAAGTCAGATGACGGAGCTAATGTAGCAGAACATGGAATGTTCAATTACATGTCTCAATGTCCACGCAGGAGTCACATCTAAGAGATGACTATGTGCAGAGCATTTGTATATTGTCAGTGAAAATTATCTGCCACGATTATATTCTTGCATTTCCAGCTACTTACATGTGTGAGGTTGGATTTGATTTATATACTTAACACACCCAAAATAACATACCAAAGTGTATTGAATACAGAAGCAGAGAGCAGACTCCAGCTGTCTTTATTAAACCAGATATTACATTTGACTCTACATAAAGCAATTCCACTACTTTTTCTTTTTTAGAAAATACAATTACTTTGTAGTTAAAATACGTTATTTTAATATACTATCCAAATCTACAACTAAGGGATTACTATTTTAGAAAATTCTCAGTTTCCTTGTCAAGCATGGTAAGCATGCTACTTACCGTCCACACAAACCAGGCTTTAGTTCTTGACTTTTTTACAAATGCAAGAAGGTCCCTACAACGCTATACTAGGCTAAAAACTTACAGTGGAGTGATTCTGGGTTTTACTAATAAGTCTTTGGGGGAAGCCGCACTGAGCATTTTCATTTCCCCTCCTTCTCCTCATGGGAACTCTGCCTCTATACATCCTCAAATACAGACCAACTCACCATGGTCCACTGTCCCTTCCCAGCTGAACTGCATCTTCGTGCATGAGAACATTTGCCTCTCTGTGATGTTACTTTTAGAATCTGCTCAGACATTTACAGAGTGTCCGTCCTATGGGTATGGCATCTTTCTAGACAGCGAGGATCTGACGATGATAAAGGCTATCTTATCCCTTTTCTGTGGAGTTCACAGTCTGCCAAGAGAAAGCCGCAGGCAATATTTGAACATTTTACACACGGCGTCTCACTTCTTATCTCAGCCATACTTTGAAGTTAATTTGAATATCTTGGTTTACTGTGGAAAAAAACCAAACCCGTAGACCCAGAGAAGTTAAACGTGACTGTGCTTATTGTGCTGGGTCCTCTATGTACTTTCTCAGGATCCCCGCTAATTGTCTTCACCAGTGCTGTACCTGTCTCCCCATACAAGCTACCTTATGTGGCTATACACAGAGGCATGCTGTGAGCCACAATATGCCCCGGTGCTTATCCCTAGACTGCCCCTTATTAGCTGAGGACTAATTTAGGAACAACCCAGCTTTCTTTGTTTCTAGATAAACCCTGAGGTAAAATCACACATCACTGCTTGTAAACAACCAGACTGGGGTGGGTATGGTGCCACACACCTATACTCTAACAGGTAGGTGGAGGCAGGAGGATCAGAAGTTCAAGGCCAACTTTGACTATATAGTATGTTCAGGGTCAGTCTGGCTACATGAGACCCTCCCTCAGATTGGGAAGGGGAGGACTGAGAAGATAAAAAGAAAAACATAAAAAAAATACTGAAATCACACCCCTTTGAAACATTCCTTTCCCTAGTATTCTTTAAGTGTGCTGTTATCTCCCAGGGTCCTTTGCTGATGAGTCACTAACTTCAGTCATTGGTTCATGGTGTCTTTCTGGAACATCTTGAACACAGTCATATCTGTGCATGTCAGAAGTTAGGAAGTGAGTGTACCACACACACTTTTAGCCAGTACACTTGACGGCATACCCTCTTTGATGGTGTAAGTGCATTGGCAGATCCACCCCAGGTAGAGGTTTGCAATAACCACATATTTTGTTTTGATGTATGCCAAAGCATCTCTTTTCATCTTGAAAATAATTATTCTTCACTCTGCTGGTAGGAGTCCTGTGCAAAAGAGAAGCGGACACTATGTGTCTCTAAATCTCGTCCACTAAACACAAGTGTATGGATAGGCATGTATCAGTTTATTGCTTCCATACACATCAAGTAATAAATGAAATCGTAGTAAACCCATCTTTCCTACAAGCTATGGTAACAGGGGACCAGTTGAGGGGGAAATGGTAGACTGGCAACAGCCTTTCCTGGAGGCTTGCATTGGACCAGCCACAGTAGATAGAATTCCCTAGGCTGTCCTCACCTCTGGAGGGGAGAAACTGTAGCATGCTGTCATGTGCTGGTCACATCCCACCATGCTTGGCTCTGCCTTTGGGTACAGTGTTGAATGTACAAGGTGATACGCGCTAATCCCCTGACCACTCCCTGTGATCTGGTGCCCCTGAGCCTCGTGGATGAATGTAACCACCGGCCTCAGCTGTTGTTTGCAGTCATGCAGTTTTTATTTGGGTCTTGAGTTTTCGTTGTGTCAGATTCAGGGGAGGCACAGGAACACATGTCCCTAGGCAGCTTTAATGTCAAAGAATTTGCTATGAAAAGGACCTGTCTCCATTACCACAGAACTGTTTATTTTTTAATCAACCAAGGATAAGGTAGTCCACAGGGAAATTCTGGCTTGCAACCCTAGAATTTAAATATGTATGACAAGTGGGGACTTAAAAAGATCATAGATTAGTTCAGCTCTTGGAGCACATGCAGATTCGGTGGAGGTGGGACAGTTAAGCCATTGCTGCCTTTGGAAGGAGCCATTTTGAACCAAGAGATGGGCTTTAAATAACTCACCCAGGTATGCTGAGCTGGCAGATACAATGCACTCTTTAGAATGCCTTGATACCCACCCATACCCATTTTTTTTTTATTTTATTTCCTCCCTTATACAACAAAGGCACCTTATCATCTTAATCCTTCACACAGAGACAGCAGGATACAGCCCGTGTTTTGATTTAGGAAGAATGAGTCCTCAGTACCAGGCTTGGAGAATCTAGATTGGGTGATTTATACCCTAGCCTGCCTTGGGTTAGACTGCTTGCAATATTTCTTTTATTTTCCCTGCTAGCAGGTCTATTATATTTCAAAAGCAAACGGCATATATGTAGAAAGTCTATAAATCCTGTAGCTCTACTCTGCCAAATCTTCTGAGGCGGAAAAGGGAAGAAGAGAGGGCTAGGACTCACTAGGAGCTAGAACGCAATGGCATAGAGCAGGAAGTCTCGGGCTAGAGATGTTGCCTTGCTTCCTTCCCTGTCCTGCCAGCTCTCATCTAAAGTACAGAAGGCTGAAGATCCCCAGGAAGCAGGGTAGGTCTTAGGAGAAGCTGGATGTCTATGCTGTTTTTGGTAGAGAAGGGAATAAAATTCTTCAGCATTTGCCCTTGAATGTGGAACTGGAAAATACTGTCACTGTTCATCCCGCTTGCTGGTTTGAGCATGTGAAGTCCTGAAGGGCCACCACGAATTCTACTCAAGGTGTTGGTGTAGTTTCAAACACATTCCACGCCTGGTTTGATCTTCCTCTCTCTAATTCATTCTCATTTATCCGGAAGCGAGTGTGCTATTATGTCAGACTTTCTGTTGCCATGACAAACGCCTTTGAGAAACAACTTAAGGGTAGAAGCATGTGCGTTGGTTTGTTGCTTCAGTTCCTGGTTGGTAAGCTCTGCTGGTGTGAGTTTATGGAGAGAGAGAGGGAGGGACGGAAGGGAGGGGGGGGGGGGAGGGGAGGGAGAAGGAGGGAGGAAGAAGGAAGGGCTGGAGTAATGGGACAGAGAGAGGGAGGGTGAGTAGCCAGGAGGCTTAAGAAAAGCTATATCTCCAAGATCTTTTCCTCCAGCAAGACCATACCATCATTATGACTCTGCACAGGACCCAGCCATCAGAGAACTCACACTCCAATTACCTCTTTAGGATTTGACCCACCAACCTGGGGCCAAGCTTCAACACGTGGCATCTTGCACATGGACACTTCAAATCCAGATCATAACAGTTATGTCCTGAACACCCACAAACAAACTGTAAAATCTTTTTAGGACATCGACTTTCTGACCACAGTATATGAAATATTTATATAAAGATAACTCAAGAGGAAAAGATCTGCTTTTTTGTCTCATATCTCTAAGATCTGCTTTTTTGTCTCACATCTCACAGAGACGGACAGTGGACACACAGTCTCCTTTTCATGAGAAAACCCAAGACAACAAGAAGGAAGACACTAGAAAGTTGTTGGCCAAGACAGACAGTCACTGAGTAAACAAATCTTGGGGCTGAGGCAAATAGAGGGGGGCCCAAAAGCAATGCTACCCTTGGCTGGCGAAGCTCCTTATGAGCAAACCTGCAAAGACACTTCCAGCTCCAAGATCATTGTCACAGCTGTTGTCTCCAGGAAACTGGCTCTCAGATACAGGACCTAAGTAATTTACTCCAGGAGCAGAGAGAGGGTAGTGTGTGTGGGGGGGGGGGGGGGGGGGGGGGGGGGGGGGGGGGGGGGGGGGGGGGGTGTGTGTGTGTGTGTGTGTGTGTGTGTGTGTGTGTGTGTGTGTCTGTGGGGGGCATTGGCTGGTGAGGACATTTGAACAGTTGCCATTAGCTTTTGATTTGGAAAACTAGAGCTTTAGTAAGTGGGAGGTAGAAGATGGGGAACTTGCAGGCTCAAGATCAGGTCAGGGTTTGTATTCCCCACAAATCACCTGTCACCTCCACAAGGCAGAGTTGTGTCTCCTCTAAGGGATTACAGTGATATGGGAGGTGGGGGTTGGCCAGGTTCACAAGCCTGGCCAAACTGAAGGATGGACAAGCTTGTTATTCCTCCTGCTGCCTCCCTACTTCCCAGTGAAGGTTTTGTCTTCCTCTGCCCTCCTCTTGTCTGACTGAATTTCTTCGGATGCTCTCCAGCTCATCAGTTATGGTGTAGCCAATGCTGCATTTAATACAACATGTTACAGTCTTTCTATGCTTACACCCGTTTCTGTGTTTAATTACAAGAGGAAAGGCTCTGCTCTTTCAAAGATATTGGGGGCCTTCATGAAAACATAGAAGGGAACTTTCTCGAGGAGTTTTTAACCAAGAGAAACATCATTTGAAAGTGCTTAAGCTAACAGAACTGAGCTTAGGACATCTGCTCTTGGCCTAGTCTCATTAACCACCATGTCCCTGGAGACTGGTTTTCCTCCTAATATGGTGAAATATGCCAAAAGCAAGTAAATTCTCCTGTGGGTTTAAGGGATTTAACTGAGTCACATGGAAAGTTACCAGATTTCCCAAATGATTTATGTGGTAGAGGCATGGTTCTATTTGGATGAACTTCTTGCTGTCTCACAGAAGGAAAGTAAAACATTCAATTCGTACTCATCAAGTTGTTCCAGAGGCCCTGCTCGAAGAAGACACACTTAAAAAAAAAAGTTAGTTTAGAAATGTTTCAAAAGTCATATTTTTATAGGAAGAGTTATCACATTGCCAATTTTTTTGTTGGAACTATAAATAAAGTTCCTTTCTTGTTAGTGAGTCATTTAATTGCTCATAAATAAGAAAAAGGTGTGCATGTGTGGTCTTAATCTAAGTGTTAACACATTGGGTAGAATGTGATGTCCCCTAAATTTACAGCGGACACTTTAAACAGATGAGATAAGTTTCAAGGTCTGGGTACCACATGGGGATGCTGGGATGCAGGCACAGGCCCTTGTGCCTCCAGATAACTAAAGAATCTCTTAAAAGCTGGTGTGCAGCTCCACTTACAATAGTATCATTTCCATTCTCCAAAAAATATAAATTCAAAGAGCTGAATTCTCTTGGGCTCTGTTCACATTCTAGTAACCCTTTAAAAAGTCTACAGAAAAATACACTTGTCATCAAACACTTCCTTACTGTTCAGTGCAGACACCCCAGATAGCATCTGGTATTTTTCAATGACTGCAGCATAATCTATAGCGAGAGAATTAGAAAAGTAATCTAGAACTTAAGTCTTCTTTCTTCTTTTTTAAAAACAAAACCAAGCAATTTATTTTTACATTAGCATATTATATTAAAATGCTTTAAAATAAACATCTCCAACTTGGATTTGTTGTAAAAAATGTTCTTATCCTTAAGATAACTGTATATATATATATATATATATATATATATATATATATATATATATGAAATAGAAGAGGCATGTGAGAAAAATTTCCAGACCTATTCAAAAAGGCATCTTTAACCAGAGAGATTCAATTGTCAAAGAATGTTTCATTACAATAAAGAAAACAGGGGCATGTTTTCCGAAAGACTGGAATCAGAGGGGTGCAAAGGAGTCCAAGTGGTCCTCCTGGGGTTTACACCCCATGTTTTGGCTATATGTGGGAACATTGTGAGAGAACTCTGGACCCAACTCTACTAGGCCTTATATGGTAAAAGTCAGAAGCCATTCAGAAGGTCCAAGTGGGAACACAGAGAGAAAATGACCATTCTTCATCTAGAACTGTGGTTCTTACCCTAGCAGGCACATATATCACTCTGGAAAAACTAAGTCAAAAAAGAGGAAACAATAGCACTTTGTGCACATTGCATTTTGCATTTGTTGCCAGTGCTGCAGACACTTGGGATCTAGAACACCATCAGGGTGGGCTTTCTGCCGACCTGTACTTAGAAACACCTGAGCAAAAGAACGAAGCGTCTGTGCCAGATCCGACTCCTTCTTTATTAGCGATCTATTAATCCAATGCATCAGGATGATCATTGCTTTTAAGTGGCTGATGAGAAGGAACAACAAGGAATGACTCTGCTGGGAGCTTTTCGCAATTGGAAATTGAATTAAATTGGATCTCCAACTCCAAATAAGCATTGCATATACCCCAAATGCAAGTTTTAGATTCTAGTCAAGCCAAAGATACAAAGGAGGAAATGTTGATTATTTGAGGGAGAAATAGTGGAGGCGGGGCCAAAGGAAGACCAGATGTTCAATTTTCAACATCAATGCTAGTGAAGCCAAGAATATACTGCTGACCCAGGCATGATAAAATGTGCAGCGATTTCCAGCAATCCAAAGTCAGTCTGAGCCAAACAGGGAGAAAAACAGTATTAAAATAATTAAGTCAGACTGTAAATATAATTTTCTTATCTGGTAATCATACTTCAAAATGCATATCTGCATAAAGAAAAATTATATTCTTTTGTATTGAAACCAGTTTTAAACCCAGGGAATTCTTTAACCTTTTGTTTTTATGTGATAGGCCATTGCAGATTTTAGTCAATAGCCAATCTGGCATGGATTGTGATGATATCAGTTCAAAGACACAAGGCAGAAGACTTCATCCTGTTGCTAGTCAGGGGGCAGTATTGCTCATCTTCCAAAAGTTGATAGGATTAGTTCTCTGATTTGTTTTCTCTTCGAACCATTTCACAAATGCGTTGTTATTACTAGACTCAAATGGCTTTATTTAGTACTGCTGTCTGAATGACACCTGGTCGTAATGTGGGCATTTTGTAGGCTTGCACCTTAATGACTCTTGGAAAATTTGTACTCTGTCCTCTTTGGTTTGGCCTTGAAACTGCCAAGCTGAAGAAAAAGAGATGACTTTTATAAGAGCATGAGCCCGACTGAAATGGGGGTAAAATTGGATTATTTAATTGTTGGAAGTCATGTTCTAAAAACGTCTGCAATCTGTGCACCCCAAGAACAATTTTTCCTCTCTCCAACTCATACTTGAATAAAGCCATGGATAGCAACATTTCTTCATTTCCAAGAAATCTCCTGTGCTCAGAAAGTCCAATCCCCCCCCCCACACACACACACACCTCTTCACAGCAAAGTCTAGCAGAAGCTTGAGTGTTCACACACATGAAGCTTTTATTGAGTTAGTCCATCACACCCCAGGAGTCATCCGCAATTCTCAGCTAGGTTTTAAAAATTACACCCCAAGTAAGTATAGTTTTCTTTGTGTCAGAGTGTACTGTCTGCTTCCTAATAGATTATTTTCAGAAGAAGCAGTTTTGTACTAGTTTCCACACAGACAAAAATATTTTTGCTATGCTCTTAGAATGACCTCAGTATTAACGGTGCTTTTCTAGCATTAGGTTTGGCAGTATCAGGTGCCTTTGTGTTACCCCCCCCCTCACTGTTGATTTGAATGTTTATAAACCTAAAAATCTCAACTTTTCAAGGCTGAGCCTAATGCATTCTTGCAGAGTAACTCAGCCTGCCTCTTCTACCAACCATCCTCGGAACTAAAGCCTCTCACACTGATGAGGTAAATAAACAGGTCAGTGACCACGAAGAACTATACAACAGCAAGGAAGGGATCTCCAATCAGACTCTTTTAATTATGTGGTGGGGTGGGGGTGGGGAGGGAGGGGATGTGGGCATGGCTTTGTTAATGAAGCGCTTTTTATATAAGCATGAGGAATTGAATTGAAATGCTCAGAACCAGCATAAAATTTATCCTGTGTCTATACCTGTGTGCTGGGATGAAGTGGCTGAGACAGGCTGGTCCCAGGGCTCACTGGACAGCTAGTCTAGGCGAAACAGCAAGTTCCAGGGTCACGGAGAGAGCTTGTCTCAAAATATAAGGTGAAGTCTGGCAGGATGGCTCACGAAGGAAAGGTACTTACCACTGAACCTGATGACTGGACTGTCAGCCTAGGAACTCACATGGTGGAAGAGAACTGATTCCTGGTGTCCTCTGAGCTCCACACATGCATGCAGTGTGGTATTCTAGCACACACACATGAAACATACACATACACACACATACACACACATACATACAGGAGTACACAAAATGTCTTAAAATCAAATAAATAAATAATTATGATGAAATCTATTGAAGAAGACCTTCAAGTGTTTTCTGGCTTCCATACATACATGCATGGTTGAGTTAACCCATATAAACACACACACACACACACACACACACACACACACACACACACGTATGTATATATGTATGTATGCATGTGTATATAACACATAGGCATTGCCCACCCCCCACCACATACATATCATATGGTCTGATACCTTCATCAAAAAGACTAATATTGCTTGTTTTATTCTTTGTAATTGACTTTAAAATATTTGAAGGTGGACGTCAAAGTCAAGAGTCCATCTATTAATCTACTTCTGTACCCTAAGGTGAGCTGCCTACTAGTTGAAGCCATTTAATCAGGAGTGATTGCTTGATATAGGGATGACTCCAATCAAGGATCTATAAGGCATTATTCAAGATGTGGGAAGGAGCCTTATGTTCTACACTATACCTGTGAGTAGGACAGAGTAAGTGCTCTGACTTATGAGTACAATATAGTGATGCCACTACCAAAAGTACGATGTTAAAAAAAAAACAAACCATGACTTCTGTTTTGCTAGCAAACTAGCTCTTATCTTTTAAAAGACTGGCTGGCTTTGATGAACCAAGCTCTACCTTGGGCAGGTCACATGACAAGGAGTTGAAAGCCACCAGTAGCCCAAACAAGACCAAAACTTTCTGTCCAACAACCTACAAAGAATTGGACCTGGCCAAGAACCACAGAGTAAGGGAAGAAACCCCTGCTGCCTGAATTGAGCTGTGATGATGACAGACCCAGTTGGCCACTTGTTTGCAGCTTGCAAAAGACTTTGAAGCAGAAGACACATATAAGTCATATCCGGATTCCTGGCCCACTGAAGCTATGAGAGAATGGAATGTCTAAGTTACTGTGTTTTGGGGGTAATTTATTGTGCAATGGTAGCTGAGTAGTATACAATGGTACAGGGATCAGCTGTAATTGATAGCCATTGATTTAGCTAGCTTACAACTTATAAATTTGACTGTTTGAGAGTTATCTCTCCATAAAATTATTTTAGCATATGTATGAGAGCACTTGTTGAGAAGAATAAGTGACAACATAAATACACAGTGAGAGATAATTGGCTATAGAGTACTTCTGCTGTGGAATGTGAGAAGCCGAGGAGGCAAGTTCAGGGTGCGGTATTCTACCAAAAGATCCTCTGTGCTTGGAGCTATGCTTAAACATGGATTTGGCCACAACATACAAGGATTATGGCAGACTGGAGCTGTGACGCTGTGGCCTTTCTGAAGGTAAAACCGTCACACAAGTTACTTGGTGAGGAGCCTGGATGATAGCGAGATGCTTTCCTGAATGTCACACAAGAGGGTTCTGTGACATTTTTGTGTTTGTGTGTAAGTAATTGCTTGTCTGGGAGGCAGAATTGCTTGCGTCGCGACATCCCACTTTGCTGTTGAGGGAAGGAGGCAAAGCATCTCTCAGCTCTCTACTAAGAGACGCTAAAGGTACCAACCTAAATGAACTAGACAATGGTCATAACCTAGTTGACTTGGGCCATTCTGCTGCATAGCTAATGAGCCAGGAGGATAATCCATCAGAGAACTAAACGGGTCTCCTATAGGATATAAAGGCCCTTCAATAACCTCTGGCTTTTGTCTTTATTAGGACAAATTGATTAAATGGGCCAGTCAGCTGAGCTGTTAGTTAACCTATGCAACCTCAGAGACACAGTGGAACTGGCCATTCTTTTACCCAGAAACCTTCCAAGGTCTTCTACTTGGCAAGAAAGAACTAAGACTCGCCTCCAAGTCCCGCATACAGGGCTCTGACAGCTTTGCTTTCTACTTACCATTGTTAATCAAGTTGGAAAACGTCTGCAAAATGGCCCTTTCTGTGTTTCCTTGCTTCCCTACATATGATCATTAAGTCCCACCTATCAGAATGATTTTTCCATGCATAGTTTTGGCAGTGCTTAGAGTATCCGGAGTCTTTGGCTATAAAGACAACTGAAGTATGGCTTCCCCCTATAAGAAAGTTGTCATTTACTACGTGAGTTGGCAATATCAACCATTTCAATGTGATTTGGTAACCGAGTGATGTGATTGGCTTCAGGTACATTAAGCATGACCTGTTGTCACCTTCCTATTAAACCACAGTCCTTTTTTCCCTGCACTTCTCACCTTGTGTCTCACCTGCCCTACGGCATGCAGTGGAGAGGACACCCTGTCATTTCTGAGAGTAGTGATTCTGTGTAAATGACATCCTAGAACTGAGCTCTATGTGAGGAAGCTCATGTGATGAATTGGTGAGAGGTCATGGAGAAGAGGCCTGAGTCGCTCGGTTGATGGCAACACAGTGGTAGCCATCTTTTTCCCCTCTGTCCAATGTGGTATGAAACAGCTTGAGGGCCTTTCAGACCTGGAAAGAGACTGCCTCTAGGGCTAATTCCCACAGAGGAAGATGGCTTGGCAGATCACTTAGCCAGTAAGAGCCTCTTAGCTCACAGCAAGTGTTACTCCCATCTTAAACTAACCCAGGGCTAGGAGCTAGGCGACCAGGGCTGTCTCCGTATCACTCCTCCCATCCCCTGCAAGTATTCAAACCAGTTAGTCCTATATTGTTTACTCTGTCTTGCTGGGTCTTCATGAAAGTCCCAATGAAGACGTCAGCATGAGCCTTCCCTCCACTCTTACGTCTCCCCTTTGACTGTAAGCCGTGCTGTGTGTCTCCTTCTCGGCTGAAATGACAGTCTTTCTGCGTTGTCCCTTGGTTGCCCCCCATGAAGACACGTGTCAGAACAGGCACCAACTAGTCAGTTCCTGAGCTTCAGACAAGCCTCCAGATGATTTCAGCCACACGAATGAGCTCAGAGAGGCTGGCAGAACTTCCTGGCTGAGTTCATCCTCCACTATGCAGTCATGAGAAAAGTGGATGTCTGGTTTATAGGCACCGAACTGTGTTTCCCCGGATAGCTGAGAGCTTCCCAGAGTGCAGCCTTCCAGGTTGTCAGGCTGTGACTCAGGGGAGCTGTCACAACTCTGCTCTGGAGATGACTGACTACCTCAAGCCCCAGTCATTCCTGTTTAGTGCTTAGGGATGGAAATGAATTCTGGTCAGTACAAGGTCACACTCTCTCTTTCTGCAAAGAAATTAAGTCTCCATTTTCACCTTCATTTCAACATTTCCTTGCTTTATAGGAACCGATGTTTTGTTGATGTCTCTCAACTCGGGTACAACTTCTACTTATTTGTATGTTAACCTAAGTCTTTAACAGGTACTCTTTATTAAATCAGTATATATATTATATATAGTAAAACAATATATATATATATATATATATATATAGTTTTACTGAAGCCTGAAAATTATCTCAGTGGGGCTTTAAAACTCTGGGGTTTTGTTATTATTGTTGTTATTTTGTTTATTTTTGTTTTATTTTTGAACCAAATCTCGTATCTTGCATTTATACTCTACAGACCTCTCTTTTTCTTGTTTTTCTCCTTTACTTTACTCTCTTTTTCTCTTTTTACCAGAACTTGAAGCCAGGGCCTCTTTCATACTGCACAATCATTCTACCACTGAGGTAAGTGCTTACCACCTTAAAAAAATTTTTTTTAACTTCAAAACTGGATCACACTAAGCCAGGCTAGTTTTGGTTTTGAGTACTTTTCACTTTTCATCTTGAGAAAGTCCTCACTAAGTTGTCTAGGCTGGGCTCAAACTCATTCTGTAGTCCAAAAGGCTTAGGGCTTATAATACTGCTTCTCAGTGTCCCGAATAGCCAAGATGCCACCCTGTGCCACCAGAGCTGGCTACAACACTTACTAAAAGCTTGTTTTGAGATATAGTAGTAGGTGAGTGAAGGCAGTAACAGTTAAGTCAATCAATCACATGCTATTGGTCTGTATTTCTTTCCTACCCACATTACTAGACATTGCCACCTCTTTGTTGCATAGGTGAGTATTTGTAAAGGAATCAATGGAAGCATGCCTCCATAGCACCCTTCCCAATAAGAATATCATTGTGATGGGATGAGTGTACCAGCCTTGTTCACTAGTTTGCTGTGCACAAGCAGATATCACTGCACCAGCTGTATAAAGTTGCATTTTTCTAAATGTCCCAAGCCTCATATTTTAGGGAACCCATGCATAAGATTATACTTAGCACTGCGTAATAGGTAGTATATGCCTTTGATGGCCGGACTGACATCCACTTCATCACTCCCAAACAGAGCCCTAGGTTGATATAGGGATCCACAGTGTTAGAGGTTCCAAAGCAGGGTCAGAAGCAACATCATTGCGTGAATCTTCTCAGGGTAACTGGGCTGTTTAGGACAGGGCATGATGGTCATCTACATTCCGCTTTGAAAGAAAGTGTTCTTTTCTCACATTTTAAAATTAGTATTATTTCCTTTCTTTCTCATCTGGTGAGTTCAAGAAACATGTGGAGGTAGCCATCTTGTAAACAAGAAACAAAACAGCCTTAGTACAGAGCCTGCTAGTGGGAGAGCATTCAGCCCACAGAAGGAGCAAAGGGCATGCCTAGAGCCAACCCTGGTGTTCTGTTGACCTGAGTCTGCATTGAGAGCTCCGAGTGCTGCCAGAGAGAACTGGAAAGGCCAGTGTATTTCCCGTACATTATGAAAGGAAAGTGCACTTTTATCATGTGACCAGATTAGATGATTATTCCCCTGAAAAAAACGAAAACTCAAGTGTGATTGGGATGTTGGCCTTAATATTCATTGCCTGTTGCCATAATTCATTCCTGTCAAAATCATTTTTTCCCCCTGCCAAACTGTTGAAATCATAAGTTTCAAGAGTTTGGCAAAGAAGTAGTTTCCCATTAGAGATAGCATATTAAACTGTGATTTCTGCCCATTATGTTATTTTGCAGAAAGGAAAAAAACAACAATAGTCAGAGTCTTGCTTCTGGTGATAGTGTAGTCTTTAAATATCTGCTCTTCCCACTACAAAGGCATGTTTGTAACTCAGGCTATCCTATCTTTGGAGTGTGATAACAGAGTTGGGATCTTTTTTATTGCTGGCTAAAATCTGGTGTTTTACTTAGGGTTCTATTGGTGTGATAAAACACCATGACCAAAAGCAACTTGGGGAGGAGAGAGTCTATTTCATCTTGGGACAGCTTGTATTCCATCATCCCGGGAAGGCAGGGCAGAACTCAAGGCAGGAACCTGGAGGCAGGACCTGAAGCAGAGGCCATGGAGGAATGCTGCTTACTGGATTTCTCTCTGTGGCTCACTCAGTCTGTTTTCTTATATAACCAAGGACAACAATTCCCAGGGGTGGTGCCACCTACCGTGGACTGGGCCTTCCCACATTAAGAATTAACTAAGGAAGTGCTCCCACAGACATGCCTAGAGGCTTCCCTGATGGAGGCATTCCTCAGTTGAGGTTCCCTCTTCCCAAATGACTCCAGCTTGTGCCAATTCAACAAAACACCAGCCAGCACTTGACATATTAGGTTTAAGCATCCAAGCACAGTTTTGCTAAGATGAGAACAACAGGTGCACACACATATATCCACACATCACATGCACACATGCATGAGTGTGCTCACACACATATATCCACACATACACATGCACACAAACACATGAGTGCATACAAACATCTCTACACATACACCTGAGCATGCACACATACATGTATCTACATACACACATGCACACATAACTCTACACATATGATGCTCTACACATGAGCATTCACATACACATGCGCATGCACACACACATGAGCATGTACACACATATATCCACACATACACACACACACATGAGCATGCACATACTTATATATCTACACATACACATGCACACACACACACACATACACACACACACACACATGCTTAAGCATGCACATATCACACATGCTCACTTAGGAGTTTTGGTGGAGAACACAAAACACAGCTTGCAGAAGGAGACGGGCACACACTCGACGCTTCAGACGAACAACCGGATTTTAAGAGATGAGGCCAGACAAAAGAATCCATCCAAATTGACATCCCCTTTTTATTCTGCATTTTTTGAAATAAATAGACTAACTGGCAAATATTTAAAGCTCAGAAAAGTGGCAAAAGTTGGTGCTTTATGAATGAAGTCAAGGGACAAATGATTGTGTGCTTTATGATGGCTATCTGTTTATCTCCTGGGGAGACTTGTAGACCTACTCTGACTTGGAGTGACCGTTCAAGCCGAGCCCTGGTATGCTCCAACAGTGTACAGGAAAGGCTCCAGAGTCAATTGTCAGCGTGGTTTTTCACTCTCCCATCAGTACTGGGCACAAGTCTAAGTCTTGCTTAAGGTTAAATGTAAAATCCAGTCTGCTGGTACAATTCATTAAAGGGCGATTTGCCCACGATGGCTACTTAATGTGTCTGCAGTATATTTTCACCGTAGACAAAAATCAATGGAGACAGTCGATAAAGAGAACGGCCACAAATTTCCTGACAGCTCCAGAGTGGCAGCAGCTAGGAAGCCTGGGCAGAGGGCTTGCTGTGCAGAGCCTATCTCCTGCTCTCGGATGCTGGTCTGCCTTGGCCGTAGCTCAGTGCTAACCCCAGGCCTCCCCATGGTGGACACAGCTCCTTAACTGGTCTATGCACTGACCCATAGCCTTGGCCTCTTTCCCCTTCCTGGCTGTCTCTTGTCCTCCTCTGAGTAGAGGTGAGTCTTGAGCTGACTCTGAGTTTTACTCTTAACTCCAGCTGGGAAGCTGCAGTATGAGGGTCGCCAAGGGCTCACTGGAGTGAGGGGTTCCATTGCCTGCTTCCAACAGAATGGGCCAAGCCTTCAGCCCCCCCCCTTTTCCACATTGTTTCCCTTTGTCTACACTGTCTGCACAAAACAAGTGTGTATGGACCCAGCCCCCTGCTGTCACCAAAGGTCGAAGACACCCTCTTGAAACTATGCTGCAGGCTTCTGGTTATGTGAGAAGGTTTACTTAAAGTACTAGGAATTCTGAGACGGTAGCTGATCAGTTACTGGCGCTTTTGCTTATCTCTGCTGTAAAGATGCCGGGTGGAAGCTTGCTGGGCAGCCTTATCTTATTTTAACACTCCTATCTTTGACCACTGAGCCCAAACCCTTAATCTCATGGTAATTTTCCTATAAAAATATAGTTTCCCCAAGGAATTCCCGAAATTCGTGGACAAATGGATTGAACTAGAAATTATCATAGTGAGTGAGTTCACCCAGAAGCAAAAAGAGACAAACGGTATATACTCACTTATATCGAGACACTAGTCCAAGGGATACATCCCATGAAAAACTTTACTTACCAGGAAAGTGGGTCAGAGGAGAAGACATCCTATTGAGACTTTAGGTGAGAGTAGTATGGAAGAATGGGGAAATAGAAGGATCCAGAGGGTCCTGGAAACCTACAAGAAGAACTTTATGACAGGCGGATCTGGGTCCTGGGGTCCTCCTTAAACTAAGGCACCAGCCAAAGAGAATATAGGCAGTAACTTCAAACCCCTACCCAGACCTAGCTGATGAACAGGATATTCTCCACCGTTGAGTGGAGAGTGAGATCTGACTCTCACACGAACTCTGGTGCCTCTTTTCTGACCATGTCCCCTGCATGGGGAGGCCTGGCAGCACTCAGAGGGAGGATAGCAAGTTCCCAAGAAGAGACTCGATACTCTAAGAGCATATATAGTGGGAATAGGTCTCCCTCAATCACAGACATAGGGATGGGGAGAAAGGGAGAAGTGGGAGGGAGGGAAGAATAGGAGGATACAAGGGAAAGGCTAACAATTGAGATGTAATAGGAATAAATTTTAAAAAATGTTTTAAAAATATAGTTTTCCTTTCTTCACATCTTAAGATTTCACCCAGGAACTTCAACTGAGATCTCAGAAGGCTTTGTGTCCCCTTATCCCCAGTCAAGCTCAGTTCTGTCCAGAATCCACTCTTTTTCTGCCACATTGGGCTGGTGACACTGCAGCATCCTCTTTTAATTCACCCCAATGCCCAGTGAATTCTGACCCAGAGCATCCCTGCCACAAGAGCAAAAGACCCTATTTCTTAGAAGCGGACTTTGAAAAGTAATGACACTAGGGAAGGGTGTGGGGACTGCCATAGCCTCTTCTCCTCCTCTTGAGCAACATTGTTTGATTTGCCAAAAAATGGTCATCTTGGGTGGTTGGAACAACCAGATTTGTTTGCTTAGCCAATGGACCAGCTCATTACTACGATGTCAAATCCCTGTAAAACTGCAAACTAATGGTCATGAGCTTTTGCTTTGGGGAGCACGCATAGAGGGAGGAGGGAAATGGGACACATATTATTTTTACTTCAAGAGAAGCCGACATGGTTCACTGTCATTCATATTTCTCTGGCTTTGTCAGTGAAACACAGAATCTAAATGTAATATTGTAGGAAGCCATGAAACCAAATTTTTGAATTTTCCCCAAGTATTTCATTTTTTAATAATATAAAAAAAACACCAAGCCCATGTGTTCCATTAAAAATAAATGAATATTTTTCCTCTTGAACCAATAAAACAAATGAAAACTGGACCCCCCCCCCCCTACTGTTTTCTGTGTAGCTCATCCAGGCTGTCTGCAAGACTCAGAGAACAGATTATTGTATGCATTTCTGATGGGGAAACTGAGGAAGCACCCATTCCATGTCCAGATGTGGCTGTGGTTCCTGCCAGCTAGTCTCATTTGGTAAGGCAGCTCTCTGGAGGATTGGAGCAAAGCCCAGAGCCTGGAGCATGGCAAGTTCCAGCTCGCCCACACATCCAATTTCTTTTCCGGCTGGTCTTTCTTGTCCCCAAGGACCTGTGGTCCTTCAGAAGGTCATGGTGTTGCATACCTTTGCTCACGAGCTCCTCCTCACTGACACGCTGTCCAGCTCCTTTCCCACACACCAAGGGCCCATTCATCCATTGCTCACTCATCGCCATGGGCTGACACAGCTCCTTCCTGGCGGCGTTCTCAGGCCCTCCTGTAGCACTTTAATATCTTAGACATTTATGTGTCGTTGGTATTCATGGATCAGGGCAGCTCCTTGTCTCCCACCAAAACAAAACACAGAGGACATTTTGAGAGGTGGATCCTGTTTAATTTATCGTTAGTTTCCCAGGACGGATCACAGAGCCAGGCACAGGATAAATGCTCACTAAATGCTTGTGGAACGGATAAGTGGATAAAGCAGTGCAGACCTGGAGCAATGTGAGAAAAAAATAAAAACAAACCCGACAACCAGGAACATGAAGGAAGGAACTGAGGGAAGAGGGGCCCATTCAGCTTTCCAGCCAGTGTTTCCCAGGGGCCTAAGGGATGTAAACACTGGAACTATAGTTCAGAATCCTTTCAATGATAAATAACATCTCCCATTAAAACCAGAGGAAGGAAAGCTGACAGTCACTCTGGGAAAGTGATTTGCACTATACAGCCAGGGAACCTGTTTGTGGTTGTCCTGGGTATTTGGGCAAGGACTCTACCCAGGGCCTGGGATCACTTAAGGCTTACCTCATTTGGGAGGAGAATGTTTTAAACCTTTTCTCCCTTGGAGAGAAAATAACACCTGGCAAACACTGTCCCATCACTCCCAGCTTTGTCCTGGATGAGAAAACCCAGGCTGTGACCACATTGCCCCTCAGTGCTTTAGGACAAAGGCTAGAAGTTGAATCTCTGTGTCACACAAGGGCCACACAAGTGTCAGTCTTCCCACCAGGGGGCTGGAGCCCAGCCATCTTGACTTATCTACACAGGACTCTGTGGAAAGGGGCTGCTCCTAACCTAATGGGCTGTCCTGCTGGCTTTCTTCGGATTAGGTAGATGTGCTATCTCAAAGCACCTCCTTCTCACAAAAGGTCTGGGTATTGGGGATCTTAGGGGGTTGAGGCTGCTTATTATGGTGGAGCTTTATAGGATGGAGCCCAGGAGACAATACTGTATTCACCTTTTTGTCTCTTCAGCCCAGTATGCGTGGTACCAATGAGGAGAGGATAGGGCTGAGGTAGAGGTGAGATGGGAAAGGGACCAGAGCTCATCTTCAGAAGAGCCTGGTCTGCTTTGTAGTGTAGCTTTGTATATATAACCTACCTCATTTAATCACCCCAGACCCCTGCCTTGCAGCATTCTATTTCATCATAGGAAGCTTCTTGGGGGGGGGGGGGGGGAACTGAGAGTTAAAAAAGTCATAGAATCTGTGGAGATGGAACTCAAACCTGGGGTGGCTAGCGTTGTAACCACTGTTGGTCCTGACAGCAGGTCTGCTACACTGGGAGTGGGGCGGGGTGGGGGAGGGAGACTTTAAAACTGAGCAACAGGAGCAAGGGGCGCCTGCTGGCAACAGAGCTTCAAGAGAAAACAAAGACTGTCTTCTCTGGCAAGTGTATTATTAGGGTAATGAAGCCCTCACTGAGATGCCAAGTTAGGTAAGGAGGACCCACAGGGCTTCCCAGGATAAGGAAGGGGGGGAGGCGCTCGGAGAGGGAGAGGGCAGGCCTGGGCACAGATTAAAGCACTTCCTCTCAGCATTTGGCATGCTGCACATCCCATTTCCACTTTCTTCCCAGATGCTGAGGTAAGTGCAGGCTCCCAGACATCAGAATATTTTATGCTTCCCTAGGCTGTGGAGCAAAGAACTCTTTGACTCTTCTTGAAGGGGGTTGTTTAAAAATCACATGGGTTCGTCCATTGCTTGTAACCAGGAACATGCAGAAGTGACTGCAGGTTTCTGAGAAACCATCATCAAGCTGTCATCCTGGTGCCTGGTTCCTGGGAGCTTCTAGAGCCCTGTAGTGCACCTATGCAGTGAGGAAGCCCAAGTTACATGAAAAAGCCATGCGTTCTGTTCAACAGCCCCAAATGAGGTCCCAACCCAGAGGCATCAGTGACCACTAGGTAGCAGTGATTGTAGACTGTAGTGTTGTAGCTGTGGCCACACACGCTTATCTTTGTATCTTCACAGGGGGCACTCTAGACATCTTGGAGCAAGCTGCAGAAATTCCCATGGTGCCAATCCTATGACCATAATCAATTGGTTGTTCTGGGGGGCTATATATCAGTGGTTACCAGAATCCAGGCTAAATTCTTCCTCTTCCATAACTTGAATTGGAAACACTGGGCTGCTGTCTTCCACTGACTTCTTGGGCTGATCTCAGTGGCATCCTTTGGGACGGGCACTTCTGGCCACATGGATAAACCTTATCAATACCCTTTCCTCTCTCAGCTCCTAGGTTCTAATGGGCCCCCTTTTCATCCTTCACTTGTAGTTGACAGCCTTACCCTGCCCTCCCCCCCTTCATTTCTCATTTAGATGGCAAATGCTTTTCAGTCCTCTTAGCCTCCAGGGCACAAGTTTCCTGTGAACTCTGGAGCCATTTATGTAGTTAGCCAGACCCCTGGGAGCAGCTCTCGGCTCCTGCAGTCTGGCCTTTTGTGAAAGTGGCCCAGTATGAAACAGCCTTAGCAGATACCTACGGGTGCAATTTCAGGTTGTTAAAATGCTTCAAAGAGCTAGGTGAACTCATTCCTCCTACATTGATGCCTGGTAGGAAGCCTTTCCTTCCTGGGGTGAGTCCATTATGGTACCCCAGTGCTGATACACTTTTAGCAACCAAGTAGCCCACAAGTCAAGATTAAAGGTAGATAGGAGCCCAAATTAGGCTCCACTTGCTCTTTTACTTTGTCTTGTCTGAATTGACCCTGAAATTTAGCATCTACACAGGATGGTGTACAAGTGAGATTACTTATGAGTTAGTGCCCTCTTGTAACCTTCCAAGTCCCGTTCTCCTTATCTGCAGGATGCGGATCATAATTGCTGCCCAGGGCTAATGCCAGATGGAATAAGATAATGCTGGCAGCCAAGTTTTGTTAGTTGAAAGGTGGGGTCTAAGATCTTATGATTTCTATTCTGTTACTATTTGTGTGTATCTTACATCAAATCGTACTGACTCCACCTCTCAAGCAACTCTCCAATCCACCCAGCCCTTACTGACTGCCTCTGCTGCCAGCCACCCGGTGTCGGTGTGCTGGTTGCTTCTGTCAGTTAATGATGACTGTGGGAAGGCTCAGCCCACTGTGATGGTGCCACCCCTGGGCAGATGCTCCTGGCTTGGATAAGAAAGCAGGCTGAGCTAGTCCCGAGGAGCAAGCCAGTAAGCAGAGTTCCTTCATGGGCTCTGCCTGCCCTTAGATCCTGTCTTGCCTTTCCTCAGTGATGGGCTGTTACCTGGAAGTATAAGACAAAATAAAACCATGGCTTCCTAAGTGGCCTTTGGCCATGGTGCTTTTCACGATAACAGGGAGTAAACTAGAACAGCTAGTGTTCTCTAACCCTGTCTCCTGGTCTCATCTCTGATGCCTCTTGCCCCTCCCTGCAGCAGAGGACCCTATCACATCTTCTCTTGTCTTTTCTAGGTCTTGTTGAGCCAGAGGGCTTCCAAGAATCATGGGCAGACCATCAGCATCAGGACAGAATATAGAGAGTTAAGTCTCTGACTTAGGAAGGTTTATAGCCTTTTTTTTTTTTTTTTTTTTTTTTTTTTTTTTTTTTTTAATCCCAGAATTTTGGGACTCAGAGCTTGTGCCCTGGCATCTCTAACAAATTAGGGTTGGCCCATCTGTCCTTAATAAGCCAATTAAAGAGACAAGCAGTAGTGAAAAGCAGAGAGGGGGAATTACCCCGAATTCATCGTCAGATTTAAATAGAGGGAAAGGAGTGTGCATAACCAAGCAGTCCCCTTCAAGGCATGGTTCTGCCTACCACTGACCCATCGTTAACGTGGCTCTAGTCACTCCTGCAAGGTAGTCTAACGGATTGTCAGAACTGTCAACTGTCTTCCTGGGAGGCATTCCTCTTCTGCCTGGCACCAAGCTTCAATCAGTGGAGAAGTCTGGGGAAATCCAATTCACTGTGGTCTACTGTCTCAACCGACCAATAGCTGAACAGAGGCTCCCAAGAGTCTCTCCTTAAAATACTTTTGCTTCCAATTATGATAGTGCAGCGCACATTCGGCAGAAGCCATGCTTCCTACGCCAAACTTGGATCTTCTCCAGATGAACCTACTGTGGTGAGATCTTCCTTCTGACACGGGGCTCTCAGTCAGCCACGTGATCACAGAGGACAGAAGGGCAGACACTCTGCAGTGTGCCGCACATAGTTCAGCCAACTACACAAAGGGTTTAAAACTCTGTTACAAAATAGGTTTTGTGTTAGATGACTACTTGCATTTTCAGTTTAATGTTTTCAATTTATGATGGGCTTAAACAAGAGATGACCTCAACAGAAGTCAGGGGACAGCTGTAATGTTTGCAAAAGCCCGGTGCAAAATGAAAATATGAGGCTGAGCCCTTGGTAAAATTCATTTAAACTAGCAAAATGCAACAGGGCAGCAGAAAACTAAGAGTGAGACTTTCTGAGCCAAGGACCCTGTGTGACACCCAAGCATCCACACACCACAGTGCTGTCCTGATTGTTTTCAAACTGCTTATTTCCCATTTGCCATGAAAAGTAATTGTAGGAGGTTTGCTGACTTTGCTGGGTTTTACTCACACCACCTCTTGATGTTATTGCTGGGCTAAAGAAGTTATGGAGACTGCTCTAGGACCAATGTTATTCATGGCTTCAAAACAATCCATTTTGGCTTTGCATTGGATCAGATAGCAACCTAGATCAACAAATCCCTTAAATTATTGTCCTTATCCCTTGAATAGACCACAGTTTCCCTCGAAGACAATACTAAGTAGGGAGGCCAGAAGCATCCCAAGAAGAGTGTGGAAGTAACTTGGTCCCTGTTTTTGAGCATGATGAAGTCACTGTTAATCCATCTTTGGTGAGACCCATGGTCTGACCATAATCAGTGACCTTCTGTTTACAGCCTTCAAATACAGACTGAGTCCAGATGTCACTAGGTAATTCAGTTAATGGTGATAACCAGTGCTGGAATCTACTAAGGAATTGCTGGGGTAGTTAGTTCCTCTTTTGTGGACTCACTTTCTCCATCTTCCAAAGAAAGGCCATATCGTTCAAACATTGCTTTTGAATATGCATCAGACTTTAAAACCCTTTTTTGTTTTGTTGGAGTTGGGCATCATGAGAAGCAAGCTTCTTGCCGCTTCTGTTTTATTTACTAGCCCCCCACCCCCAAAAACAAAGAGAAAACTTTGTGTATTTTCAGAACAGGTCTGTTCTCACATCTACTTTAAAGATGACTTGGTCTCCTGCTCTGAATATAATTTGCATAACTGAGGCCAAACCTAACTTCTCCCATGAATAGTCTCTTAAAAACCAAATTGCAATAGTCACAGTGGGTTGAGGAAATATGCAATAAAAATGCATTGCTTAAACACGAAAGTTATCTCTAATTTTCTACAAAATTCCAAAGAATATGATATGATTTGACCACACAAGCCGTAAGAGTATTAACTGATAGTAGCAGGAATATCAGCCCAACATTTCATTGGTGACTCCTCACTGAGAATATGGGTTTGAAAATCTTTCCTACAAGATGTCAAAATGTTTTCACAAAGATAATTAAAATAAATATCATACACTACTGAAAAAAAAAAACTGGGTACACTTAAATCTTAAAGTGAGAATGTTTCTTTTCTGTAAGCCAGAAGCATCGTACGTACTTGTACAAGAAAACACGTGAACACTCGTATTTCCAAAGGTAACCTTTCTTCAGTCCAATTTTTGTCTTTGACAAGGATTGTTAGTAGTGATGGGTTCAGTGTCCATTAAGCTGCAGGCATCTGTTTAATGAGAGGTAAAGATCTCACACAGCACTGCATGCTGAAATCGACATAAGAAGCTATATTGAGCCAAATGTAGTTGGAATTGTGGATACTCATTTCTTCCCCTTTATAGGCCATCCGGGGCATTCAGCTTTGTCTCCGGGTCTATGCATGTTCTCACAAGACCAAAGCCAGTCTTTGCTGTGACTCAGACATTGTCTGGAGGAGGAGGAGGCAGCCTAGTCTACAGTGAGAAAGGTCTGGATTGCCACAACTCACAGAACTGCTCAAAAGACTGGAGTCTGTGAGGACCTCTTCACTCTGTGGAAGAGCTCTTGACCAAAGCAATCTGGCTCAAGAATCCAGCAAGGATGCTGCATTGGGTCGGCATGGTGGCCTCCGTGCTGGTCCTTCCACCTCCCCTCAGTGACACGTGCTGCACATAAATTCGACAAATTCTTTAAATCCCCCATATTTGAATCATGCCAAGTATATGGATGGGTTTAAATATCCATTGTTTTATAATAGAAAAAAGTTAAAAGAACATGAAAAGAGGAGGGGACTAGGGAAGAGAAGGGGTTCAGTGAGAGGAGCAGAGGGTAACTGGGCAACTATCATCAAAGACCATCATCTGTGTATAAAATAGTGAAAGAATAAATACATCTTTAAGCTAAAATAAATATATTCAAATAATAAAATAAAAATTAATTAGGTTGAATTTGGACACTGACAATATGAAGCAGTTTGTGTTTACAAATATTGCAGACTTGTAGGGTGTTTATGTAGAGCTACTGTTAAAAACAACGACAACAAAAACAACACGTAGACTTCCACTTTTTCACTCCATACCTCACGACCAGTAAATTCTTCCCCTACATGCTAAATACCTGTAGCAAGACTACATTATATGGGTGTGCGTGCTAGCGTGTATGCACACATGAACACACACACACACACACACACACACACACACACACACACACACACGAGTCACAAAATGATACAGCAGTGAGGTATGCATATGCATCAATAAGAAGAAGCCTGAACAGTTTTACTCACAACACTCTTAGCAGTCTAGAGGATTTCCCTGTCCCTGCAGCCCCACCCTCACTCCTCAGCTCTGAACAATTGAAACGGTCATCTCCTGGACCAGGAGATGGGCTCTGCATGTCTAAAGAACAGGCTGTAACTGTGAGTTGTAAAGACCTGAATTCTGCATTTTCTCTGACACTTTCTTGGTAGATCAGGGGAACGTTGCTTTTTCAGAGATGCCCCACGTTCATAATGCTCCTTGAAGGGAGGAGTCAGGGACAAAATGTGCATAGAGCAGCTAATGTGTCTGGGACAGAAGAGCGCCCTCACACTTATGAGATTAAATTTCCTGTCTCCTAGGATTCCTAGGCCCTATACATATTTATCTGTCATGTGCTAAGGTCAAAGAGCTGCTGTCCCTGCAGTCGCATGGGGTCGGCGACCTTGGGTGTTTAGTGGCCACCAGTGAGTTGGTTAAATCATTCTGTGTAGTATCTGTTGCAGCTGGGAAGGCCTAGTAGTGTCTCGGTGGCCTAAGTGATGGGTCTCGTCCTACGGAGTTAGGGCTTAGACACACCCTTTAGGTCATCCCAATCCCATTCAGTTTTCTTCTGTGATGGAAATGTTCTATAATCTGCATTGTCCAAAACTAAGGACTTGGAATGCAGATGGAGGAGAATTTTGGAATGCAGATGGAGGAGAATTTTCACGATCTACATAAGCTCAGTAGCCATGCCTGGCTGGCTGTTGGTTGTGAGTGTCAGCATAGGAGACGCAGACACAGGGAGCAGCACAGGTTTTTCACAGCACGGGGCCCAGACCTCAGTGAAGGAACAGAGAGTGCAGACAAGCGGGGATGTGCGATAAGCCGATGGCAGGTTAAGAGTTTAACAGTCACACGGAGGCCCAAGAGGAGCCCTCCTTGGATCTCATTCAGAGAGGGAAATAGAATAGACAGCTGAGGTGGAAGTAGAGAGGGAACTGGGGAGGGGAGGGTGTGAGGAGGGAATGAGGAAGGAGTCGGGTGGGGTGGGGTGGGGATCAGGTGTGGAGAGATTGGGGAGGTGAGGTGAGAAGGCTTGCAGAGAAAAGGGAAACCGAGGGTGGGGGTATCGTTGAGATAGGCTGGAGACCCACCACACGGTAGGCTACAGGAAGATATAGGGATGTCTCTGCCTGGGCCTCCTGGCATCAGGGGACGTGGAGACTGAGAAGGCTTCTAGCTGGGCAGGGCTTATAGTGGTGGCAGGGGAACACCAATCCACCCACAAAACCTTTGACCCAAAGTTTGCCCTGCATACAAGATGTGCCCAGATAAAGAGGGTAGAGACTGAGGGAATGTCTAACCAATGCCTGGCTCAACCTGGGACCCACTCCCTGGGAGAGAGCCAACTCCTGACACTATTAATGACACTCTGCTTTGCCTGCAGACAGGAGCCCAGCATAGCTGCCCTCTGAGAGGCCCCACTTAGCAGCTGATCTAATCACATGCTGAGACTCACATTCTTTGTGTACTACCTTGACCAACCAACCAGACTAGGCTAGGGGTCCACCTAGGGTTGGGGTGCCCAGAGTGTCATAGGGAGGCGGCAGCTATCTGCACTACCGGAAGGTTCGATCAGAAGGATCTTGTCAAGGGTGTTCTTGCTAAGGTCAACTTCACTCCCAGAAAGAAACCTTATGAGTGTGAAACCAAAACAAACAAAATGAAACGCAGACAAGATGAAATGGACGGGAAAGGAAGAAAGAAAAGTTTTGTTTTGTGTTTTTGTGTTTGTTTTTAGGACTTAAACATTTTTTTATTTTGGTATATGAAAGTGAGTGTATTGGAGGGCCAGAGGTTTTGGATTCCGCTGTGGCTGGTGTTACAGGCTGAGACTGCCTGCCATGGCTGCTGGTTGCTAGGGTCCTCTGGAAGAAGAGCAATCATTCTTACCGCGGAGTATCTCTCCAGCCTGGGAAAAAAAGCATTAGACAGTACTGGGAAGTGCAGTTTTCTTATGTATAGGGTTAAACTGCGCTTTCAGGCAGGTGTGTATCAGCATCTTCCATCCTTGGCTCAGCAGGAGCAGCCAGTTACTGAGACCCTGGCTCCGTGCTCAGCCGGTCCTGGTGCTGCCACCTACAGGACATGAGGGGCAGAGCGCACCGTTGGCAGCAGCCTGCCTGTCCCAGCTATGAATGCACCTCTTAAGCGGTCTATAGACAGTCCCTAGGCGCAACAATAAGGACTTAACTAATTCCTAAGCATTGTTTCTAAAGGGGGTGGGTGGGTGGGTGGGTGTGTATTAAAAAGCAAAAAATTCAAAGAACACACAGCAGAAAGCATGCCTTACAGGCCACCGCTGTGCTAGGCGAGTGGTGTTTTAATTACTGTGTTTAAACCACGTAAAAGATACCACCACTATTACTCTCTTCACTTCAAAGCAGGTCAAAGAGCCCCAAGCAGGACTGTTTAGAATCAGGTCACTCCAATTCTGATATCCACATGCGTCACAACACCTGGACTGACTTATTTCTCCACTTCTCCCCACCCTTCCCGGTGTGAGAAAGTAAGATGCAGGAGGGACAGAGAGCTCCTGCAGGGCCTGAGGTTGCCAACCTTAACTGTAAAGCCCAGACACCTCAGAACTTTATTTGCATACACCCATTAGATTCTTCCTCTGCCCTTTTGTAGGATAAGGCATTTTTAGGAACCTTGTTTGAACACAGTGTGTTCTAACAAGTGGATCCGGATGAAGACCTGAGCTCTACTGGGACCATCTTCTGCTCGCCCAGTGGAAGCACTCTTAAGTTTCAAGGAACGGGAAGATCCTGTGAATTACTTTGACTCATCAAAAGAAGTTTTAATTACTTGAGTAATTATTATGTTGTGGTTTCCAATGTGTTGAGAATCAGAAAGCTATATTCCATTAGGGGAAGATGTTGAATTGAACAGACTACTCTGTTTCCCACAGGCTGGACAATAAGGTACCATCTTTATGGGACCCTGATCTACAGAAATGACAATGTCAGAGAATAATTCAGGCACCGGTATATTCCCAACTATAAGGGAAAGTCAGGACTTATCTTAACCTAAGAAAAGTATCAAAATGAACAATACAAGTTTTTTTATTTTTATTTTTAAGCCCACTCATTTGCCCCCTGGGGAAATAAGAATAGAGCAGAGGCCCAGTGACCCACTTTAAAACCAATAAGCACATTCTTACACCATTCAAGCAGAGGGGTAGGGGTGGGGCTAACACTTACTGGAGGCTCCCAGTGTTAAAGAGCAAAGAATAGCACTTTTTCAGGTGACACAAGCGCCTGTCCCATGCCCAAGGGGCAAGCTATTTCTAGCAGAAAAGAACAAAGTGACCTATAAATAGACTGCCATTTACTTGTTTGTTTTGTCTGGGGTCCATTTAATTGTATCTGCTAGCAGGCAAGGGCGAATGTCCAGCCATTACGTCCATCAGAAGCCTCTCTGGGGATGAGAAATGCAATAGATCTGGATTCTTCCCTCAGAATTGATTTTTTTTCTCCTCTCACATCAATTACAATGTTTAGTAAAGGTGTTGGGTTCTCTCCAAGTCCTTCCTGTTTCCACAAATAAAATACAGATATATTTATATATTTAAAAGCTTTGTCATATGCCCAAGATAATATAGTGTCTCAAAGCAGAGTGGTGGGAATGAGGGAAGTCTGATGAGAACCAAATGACATGACAAGGACGGCATGAATAGGAGTGCAGTCCCTCCACGCGCAGAACAGCTTTCCTGTGGGCAGGGGCTGGCTTCCTCAAGTGGCCTCCCGATTGACTGACAGCTTTGCCCAGCAAAGAGTTCCATGAGTTGTGAAGATAAAGGCAGGCTCTAGGGTGAGGAAAAGGCTGCTCACGTTTATGTCCTGTGATCTGAGGGACCAGCAAGGCCAGCTTTCTCTCTTCTTTTTCCTCCCTTGGAGTTCCTGTGTTAATGCCTAAAGATTTCCACACTTAGCCTCTGTCATTTAGATGGGGGCACTGCTTATATTGGGGTCTTATTGTGATATAGTGAAATGACGTATTAATCACATAATGCTAGTAGATAGAGCCATTATTTAACATAGGCCCTATATTAATGCCGTGTTAGTTTTATAGACTTATGTTGCCAGTGATGTCTTACTGGCCAACAGCTGTTCAGCTCCCACTATGAAGCTGACTTCAAAAAGACAAGAGAAAGTAGTTTCTCCACTACTAAAGTTTGAAAATCCCAGAGGAGAAGCTAATGTCACCTCATCCTGGAGCAATGAATATGGCCAAGGAGCCAAGAGCCTGGGACTGGCCCAGCTTGGACCACATCAGCTTGCCATTTGTCAAAGAGTACAGAGTGCGGAGCTTTGTGATTGGCAGTCCTCAGTGGTATTTCCCAAAGAGGATGTTTGTCTTCTGTAAGATCATGTTTACCTCTGCTCTGGGCAAGCTGTCTAGTTTATTTGACCTTTAGATTGCTTGAATGATGAAAGAGTTGAGTTAGATGCTTTCTGAGGGTCCTTTCATGTCCTCATGTATGTATGGATGTATATGTATATATATATATATATACATATATACATTATATATACATAAATATATTATATATAAATCCATTTCACGTTCAAGCAAGAACAAGTGAAACCATTTTGCCATCCTATTTGATGGGGAAACAGGCTCATAAAGCAAATGAACTTAAGCCTTTAACCCGCTGAGGGGCAAACTTAGGATGAGATGGAGCATCAATGGCACACTTTGGAATTCCCCTCAGTGTGTCTCATGTTAGTGAAATCAGCTTCACCTGTTAGGTATCAGGACTAACCAACCCAGTTGGTACAAGCTACTACAGTTAGGCTAGGACTGATGGATTAGCTTTTGATGGCTTAAGTGTTGGTGATTTGAGATTTATTCTTTTATTGCCTTCTGATTGATGGTTGGACTGTTAATGAATATGGTTATTATCTTTATAATGAGAGAGTACTGGAAAGTGCAGCTCCGGGAAGGACAAAAACTCAAGTTGAAAAAGACTGCGTTTTGGCAGAGATTATCAGAAGATAAAACCCAGCAGGAACTGTTTCTTACCTTCACAGCTGCTTGATCTGATACCCGAGAGGGGACAGTGGTCAAGTACGTCACTAGTTAAGATTTCTCTAAGTACGTATTCATACCACACAATCAATGAAGCCTAGAAAGCCAATGGGATATGTTTTATTTTTAATAAGACTTACATTAATTGTAAACTCCTGGCGTCTGTAAACATCTCACTTGAGTACCTCTATTAGAGTAGTACAGATCAAGTTAAGGCCAAAGGGGCAGCCACTCTTTGATTAAGAAATAAAAACTGCATAATTCAGAAGTCTTCAATGCATGCCAATGAATGCATTTATCCATAACAAAATAAATATGAATGTTAAAAGATCACTGAAGAATTCCTCATAGCAGTACAAAGTTGGAACTTACCACAGGTTACTAAGGAGAAGTATGGCAACCTCAGTAGCTTTGCATGGTTATTAGGAAGTAATACTGTAATAAATAAAAAGAGCAAAACATCTGCATGAGTGCACGTGCTCTGGAGGCAGCCTGCCTGCTTCCGGAATTCTTGTGTTATCTTGGACAATGTTCTTATCTTTTGTGTTAAAATTTCCTCAGATATAAAGTAACACAATTATAATATCTGTCCTGTATGCTTGTTAAATGGATTTAACGAAGAGCGCGCGCACACACACACACAGTGTGTATGTAAGTGTCCATGCCATGTGGGTGTGTGCAAAGGCCAGAGGCTGACACCAAATATGTTTTCTCACAGTCTTATTATTTTTTACTGAACCCAGGGCTTGTCATTTTACCTAGATGGTTTGTCAGCAAGTCTCCAGAAACTTCCGGGTCCACTCTCCCAGAGCTGGGTTACAGATGAGTGCTGCCATGCCCAGTTCTTAATGTGAACGCTGAGGGTCTGAGTTCAAGTCCTCATAACTGTTACCCACTGAGCCATCTCCCCAGACCCAGAATGCCTTTCATGTTGTAAAGATAGAAAGATGATTTTCTTAATTTTGGAGTTCTTTGTTTATTTTGTGCATATGAATGTTTTGCCTCTGTTTGTGTGTACACCTTGAACATGCCTGGTGTCCACAGAGGTCAGAAAAGGGCATCAGATCCCCTGGATCTGGAGTTACAGATGGATGTGAGCCGCCATGTGAGTGGTGCTAACTGAACCCAGGTCCTCTGGAAGAACAGCTTGTGCTCTTGCCTGCTGAGCCCTCTCTCCAGCCCCACAAGCTAGAATTCCTTCCACACCAGCAGTTCCCTGCTACTCCCTGCCACAGATTCTGCAGCCTTCATTCTACACCCGAGTCTGTGATATTGCTCTTAAAGGTACCTCAGGGATGGAGCCAAATAGTATATGCTATGGTGAAATTGGTTTCTTCTACTTAGCATAATGTATCATGTTTCATCTATGTTGTAGCACAAAACAGAATTTCATTTCTGTTAAGACCTGTGCAGCATCCCCTGGTATGCACACATAGTGCCATGCACACAATGAACTATGTGTCATGCAAACGCTGTGTCATATATATACACACTATGCTTTGTTTATCATTCACCCCTTGCTGGACACTGGATTGCTCTCACCTATTGGCAGTTATAGATAGTGCTGCTGCTAACACAGCTTTATAAACAACAAGACTATGTAAAATAAAGAGCATCAGTCTGGGGAGATGTCTCAGTGGATAAGGAGGCTTGCTGAACAAACATGAGGACCTCATTTAAAATTCCAGCATTTAAATAAAAAGCTAGGGTTTGTCTTATGTACTTGTGACCTCGGTGGGAAGGCCAAAGACTGGTGGATCATAGGAGTTGATCACAAGCCTAGCTAAAAAAAATGCTGAGGGCCAGGTGCAGTGAGGAACCCTATTTCAAGGGAAATTAGGGAAAGACACCTGATGTCTGGCTTCTGCAGACATACACATGGGTAGCTTCTTTGTATACATGTTTGTATGCACACACAAAAACAAATAAAATACACTTAGAGTTCCCTTAAATTCCATAAAGTATGGAATACGAAACCCTTAGAAACAGGAATGATTGGTGATTGTGTCTAAATATATTCTTTGGCTCTTTAAGAGCTGAAATAAATAATACGCTATTTAACAACAACGTCTTAGTCTTTGGCATATACAAAAATTTTCAGAAGATTCTAGGTTTCAATATCTTTAACAAGGAAAAAAATCCCAACTAACTAACAAGAAACAGAATAGGACAAGAATGCTTTTCTTCTCATTCAGGTAAGCCAGAGGCCTAGAGCACACTCCACGGCAGGCATCAGAGTCTCTTCCTTCTTGCCTGTGCTGTATCCCTTAGGCTTTTCCCCCCATGACGGAAGATGGTTGCTGAAGTCCCAGATACTTATTATACATGCACTGTGGCCATCAGCAAGGAGGAAGACAAAAAAGGTGACCGTGCCTGGCCTTTAATGACATTTTATATTGCCATCTGGCTGGTTAGAAGTTAATCATGGGAGCGGTATGACTTAGGATGATTATTATGATTATAAGACTGAAAATGTGATCTTTATTGTTCCTAATTCAAAAGCACCGCGCATGTTTCGGGTCCTTTACTAAGGAAGAAGAGAAGAGCAGAAAGAAAGTTAGTCGGGAATGTCGGCCCGAGCTTGTGTACACCAAGCAGCCATCTGGTGGCCTACGTCCCGGCCAGGCAGTGTCGGATCGGTTCTCTCTAGGCCTCCAGCCAGCAGTGGCTAGACATGGTGATTTTTCTCACTTCCGTTGACGTTTACTACAAGTAAGACTGACAGACTGTAGTTAGGGAAGGCTCGTCTGATAGGAGCAACGTGTTAGTTAGGACCCTGGTTCCCTGGATTGCTCCTCAGGCTCTGGTGAACTACTTACTTCTTCAAGATTAAGCTACATGTTTTGGTGTCAGTAAAGCTGGAGTGAGCTAAATTCATTTCGCAAAGTAACTTCCAGGTAAAGAGTGGAGTGGGAGGCCCTTTCTCAAAGCAAGTCCCCGACAGCATATCCATATATGGAAGTATTTTAGGGGCATCAAACAAACAAACAAACAAACAAAAAACAAACAAAACAAAACAACCCCCCCCCCCAAGTCTTCTAATATTACTGACTTTATTTTGTTTGTCAAACTGGTGAATGTGTGACCTTTAACCCCATTGATTTAGCTCATAGGCATTTCACTGTGTGTCCTAGCACATCTTTCTACATAATTTATAATGAGGCTCCATTATCCTGAAGGCAAAGGTGAAAAGGGGGGTTGAAATGGGTCAGGGCCAAGTGGTGAAGGAATAGTATTTATTACAGAATTGATTCAAAATGAAAATACTGAGTAAACAAAGTGACAGCTTTGTTATTTCAGAGCAACTGGTGGTTAAACAAGTCTCTGTGTTAGCAGTCATATCCCAAAGTGCCACTTTGTAAATGGACGTGCTGTGATGGGTGCAGCTCTTAGGGTGACAAGAGATGGGGGCGGGGGGATGATTTTGAACAAAAGGATCAGGCTAATGATTGGATAATTCAGTTTTAATGATGCTCTCTTCAAAGTCCTCACTGCCTCCACTGCTTGCAAGAAAGCAAGCAAACAAAAAATGTAATTTCAAAGCCTCTGACCTGTGGGAACAACAGGAAACCCTACTGCTGTCCTCCGTAGGACAACTCACGACCTCAGTGGGCCCCAGCCACTCTGAGAGAACATAAACCCAACAGTCCAATAGCTCACCTGGAAGGACCACAGCTATTTAACACCATAATCTAGTTACCAAAGAATAAAACTGCTGTCTCACTAAGAACCTCAATGGGACACTCATGGGAGTGTCCATGATTTTTATGGTGTCATACAACGCATACATTTGGGCCCAGTTCAGTTCCATGAATATTTGAGCAACTATTGTGCCAACTCTGTAACTTTAATTTGCATCATATCTGAAATATCCCATGGCCCTTTCCTGTAATTCCTATGACTCATAATCTAGGAAGGCAGAGTTTCTGTAATGGACAGTGCCATGCTCCTGAGCCAGCAGAGTCTGCTAATGGGCTCTGGTGTGGCCTTGGCAAGCCATGTCTCTCTTAGCTCTTAGTCCTCTCCCCCCTTGGACTGCATGTGTCAGGCAAGTGCTCTGACACTAAGCTTCTCTCACAGCCTAGATTTTTCACTTTCAAGGTAAAGGGGGAGGAAGTACATTTGTATGCTCTCTGAGGTCTTCGGTGCTTTAAAACAAAAATCATGACAGTAGTGTTTTCAAGTTTCTTTTAACAAGAATCAGACGGCTATCACTAAAGAGGTTGAGAAATAATAATTCAGCGCCCTTTCCAATATGTAAGAATGATAGTCCCCAACCAATGGTGACCAAAATATTCACATTGCTGACCATACCTGCATTAATGACCTCTCTTCTAGAGAAATATAGTCTGGGTGTTTCAAAGAAAAAATTAGGCACTTAGTTCATGATATTCACTCTGTTGGTTATCTAGGGTTGATGTTGTGTGCTGGTTAAATTTTCCTCAGTCTTCAAGTTTCCCTAATCAGGTTAGGGCCTTCATGGAACAGTCCTTCCTCTTTCTTGTCTACACTCAGACTTCCCTGGGCTGATGGCATTGGTAAGTGTAACCCTCATACAGTCACGGGTTATCCCCAGCTCACTCGTGTTTGCTATCACAATCTCTTCCGTTCGTCTTTGAGATGCGTCTGTTTTCCCTTTTACATGGAACGTGAGTTACTCCTGGAAGTTAACTTGAAACAACTAAATTGCCCGTTCCATGACTTTTTCAGTGGGAAATGAGATTGTAATGTGAGAGATGGGACAACACTTACCTTAAGACACGTCTCTCTCTTTTCATTTGGCTGCGGGGCACATTTATTTTTATGACACAAGAAATGAAACTTTGTAAATCTGGGCCTATGTTAGGCCCAGAGTTCAACCCTAATCCTTGGGTCCCCTTGTCTCCTCACTCATGATCAATGTCTTAAGCCAAACTCCCCCTCCCTTTTTTTTTTCCTTCCTCCTTTGGGTTCCAGCCAAGATGTTTTGGGAACTTGGGTGGTACCACCATGCCATTGCGTTTAAATATGGGAGCAAAACTATGCCTTTTAGTGCAGGCTGCTCTCCTTTGTCTTTTTTGCTTTTCTGCAACACCCGCCCCCCCCCCCCCCCCGTGTCCCCCTTATCCCTGGCTCCCTTCTTGTTAGATCCTGGACCATCTCAGCTTTGCTTAGATATGGACCAATTGGCAGCTGACAGAGCTCCTGCTGCTCAGGAGTCCTGACAATGACGGTGGCTGTGCTGGTGGGGGTGGGGCATGTCCTGATAAGCCTGCTCTTGCTGAAGTGGAGACCATTGTGAACTGGCACCCAGGAAGAGCTGAGTTCCCAGAGGCTTCTGTCCACTTTCCCACTCACAACTTCTAGGCTGGTGAACTGATTTTTGTGGTGGATTCCTGGTTTGTCCCTGAAGGGAGGGTCTGGCCACTCATGATAGAAATGCCACACACATTCAGATTCCCTCTTCAAATTAGTCATGCACACTGAGGAGATAGCCTGGGCCAGGGAAGGCAAGTAAGTCAGCATGACGCAGGCACGCTCTTCAGGTGCCTTGCAATTTTGTAGTGTACTTGTAATCAAATCTATGGACATCTGGCGGCAATACTAGGTCTCCTAGAGTCTCCATCATCCATTTTTTCCTTAACTGACTCACAAGGAATAAATTTATCTAGGGAACTCATTTGGGGAGGATCATTTTAGATAGCGGAGACAATAATTTTTTAACTTTTAGCTTTTATTTTCTAATTAGTTCCTATGGGAAGTAAAACTTCCCCTGCCCCCGTGTGTGTGTGTGTGTGTGTGTGTGTGTGTGTGTGTGTGTGTGTGTGTG
>OU015749.1:81955950-81970463 GCA_907169655.1 Acomys percivali
GTGTGTGTGTGTGTGTGTGTGTGTGTGTGTGTGTGTGTGTGTGTGTGCAGCTTAACATTTCTGTAGGCTCAGGGAATCAGCAAAACATTTGACTTTCAAGGCATCCAGCCATGGTGTTATTTGGGGCAAAACAAGTAACCACATTGTCTCTTGTCTCTTTTAATTTAAATTTTACACAAAATCTGTTTTGAGAGGGAAATGGAGCATGCTAAGCTAATGACAGCTTTCCTTTCTCCCACGCGTCCACGTCACAGGGATGTGGTCCTTGCAGTGTTGGGATGCTGGTCACCATGCCCTCAGAAAAATAACCCTCCAAATCACTGGAAAAGGAAACAAATGAGCATCCGGAGGGGCGGGCCGGGGGGCGGCAGGTGTGAGTGGCGATGATGCTCAAGGAGTGTGTCAGAGAACTGACTGGTTTGTCAAAGGAGTTCTCACTAGAGCTACAAAGGCTGCCTAAAACTCTGGTCAGAGACTGGGGAAAGGCTAGGCTTTTTAGGGATTAGAGTTTGGGTCTGCAAGGCGCAATAGACACTAGTGCGGATGGGCACCTGCTGGCTGGTCTTCCGGTGGGAGCATGTGCCCGCAAATAGATTTAAAAGACAGCTAGCTAACCAAAGGTGCCAACCTTTGCCAAGCACCCTTTACCCTCACCTGGAGCCTTCGTAACGTATTATAAAAATTCTCTTTTCTAGATTAGCACCCCTTTTGAGTAGAGCCAGCCATTGCTTGGTGAGGATGGGGGTGCGAGTGGGGGTGGGGTGGAGGGCTGGGACTCAGCGGGGACCTGGTGGTCGGCCGAGGGATCAAAGGCTGGGACTGGGGGACACCAGGGATGCACTAGCGAGACGCGCTGCAGGGTAGCGGCTGCCACCGTGTGCCCAGCTGGGCGGCCGCCGTGGAGGCGGCCCAGGCGGAGATTAGCGGTGGCGTCCCTCCCTGGCCGGTGAGTGAATGAATGATTAGTCTAACGCACCTCCCTGTCCCGGGCAGCTCCGGCTGGGAAGGGCGGAGTCTGAGCCTCCGGTCCATCCTTGCTTTAAGAGAGAAAGGCGCTGGCTGCTGTGCTTGTATTAGCTGACCTTTTCTGTCGCTCCAACTTCTGTCCTCCCTAGTGTCAGGCCCGCAGAGGCATAAGCACGGAGCCTGATCTCCAAGGCCACTCGTCCCTCTGTCCCCTCAGCTTCGTGAGTCCCCTGCCTTTCCCGGAGGGAATCAAAGGGGGGTGAAAAGTTGAGGAGACGCTCCAGCACTCGGTCCGCGACTCTTTCCGAAGCTGGGGCGGCGGGAGGCGCTGGGTCTTCTGCTCCGGGCGCAAGCGGGTGGTGGCATCCCGGCTAGGGGCGGCTCCTCTGCACGGGAGGAGGCGGTGCGCCGGGTGCTGGAGACGCGCCTTCCCGGCTCCGGCAGCGCCCCGGGGCCGGTGGCCGAGGCTGGGCTAGACTGCCTGGTAGGGCGTTCGCCGGCGCTACAGTCGCTCCTGAGCCGGGATAGCTCCGGGGCTGGGATCGTGGTCCCTCGTGCCCCCCTAAGGGTTCCGCACAGCGCCGGGTGCGTTCCTGTGCCACACACGGAGCAAGCGAGAGGACGGGACGCACAGCCTAGGGACCCGGCTGGAGTTGCGCTTGCGGGAGCCGGAGCCCAGCCCGGTTCCAGAGTGGCGAGCGCACTCGGCAGCCTCCGCTCCCCAGCTCCAGCCGCTCCGCCACCCCTCCTCCCGGCCCAGCTCTGGCGTGGAGGCTAACCCACTGCGAGCAACTCCCTTAGAAAAAAGCCGCCGCATTGGCCGGGGCTGGCTGCAGGACCCCTCCTCCCGGGGCGCCCCCACTCCTCCCCCGCCGCTCCGGGCGCCCGCCTCCCTCCGCCGACTGTCTCCCAGCACGCCGGCCCACAGCCCTTTTGACTGCTAGCGGCGGCTGCCGAGCAGAGGCGGCGACGCGGGACCTGCAGTCGCCCGGGATTCCCTCCAGGTGACGATGCTCTGGTTCTCCGGCGTCAGGGCTCTGGCTGAGCGTCCTTGTCGACGCTCGCCTGGGATTACCTGCTGCGTCTTGCTGCTGCTCAATTGCTCCGGGGTCCCCATGTCCCTGGCTTCCTCCTTTCTGACAGGTAGGAAGGTGGGGGCGGGAGGGACCAGTCCTCCGGGACGCTGGGGTAGTTCTTTGGAGCAGTGGCCTGGCTCGCCCTGGGATGAGAGGGTGAGGAGCACGCACCTTGCCCGCCCTTTGCGGGCGATGGGGATGTGGGGAAGCCTAGAGAAAAGGGATGGGGAGGCTGTGAAGAAGTAGAGAGACAGAAGGCGGAGAGACTGCTACCTTCGACAGAGTGATAACAAGCACCTTGCTATAGGAAATTCCTTGATTTATGTTGAATCTTTTCCTCAATCCTTGTTTTAATCTTAACCCCTCCTATGCAATTAAGGAAAAGATCACGCCACTTCCCGCATGTCCTCTTTTCTCACTCCATAGGATTCCGAGAAATCCACTGTGCTAGGCAACATTTTTAAAGCACGGCTTTCCACATCTTGGGTTTAAAGAAATGATCTTATTTTTAAAGGCTACTAGTAGCAGGAGATAATAATTATACGTTTCCAGGCAGGTGAAGACCTCGGCTTCTATTTTGAAGGACATGCTTTACTGACACCTGGTGCAGAAAAGAGAATATTTCTAAGCGGAAAGAGACTGCATTTCATTCCACAAGAGTAGGCACATCCACCTGAAAGGCCCGTTCTTTGACACAGTCCTGAATTTCGTTCACATGTAAAATCTTCCCTAATGACCAGTCTGGTGTGAGTCTGTGAGTAGCTGAAATGCCTTCCAGGGCGCTGGCGGTGTTAAATACGTGCTTAAGCCAACTGAAAACAGAAAACCTATCTGTATACTGTAATATTGACTTTAAAAAACTGTGTGTTAAGTAAAACTGTTTAAAAGGGGAAGATTTGCTTGTGATGAGTTTCATAACTTAAAGTACTATACCTTTTCTGAATACTAGCATAAGAAGGTAACATTTTATAATAATGCCATTAAACAAACAGGATTTAAATTTAAAAGCATTTTCGTCTTCATTTCAGGGTCGGTTGCAAAATGTGAAAATGAAGGGGAAGTCCTCCAGATCCCCTTTATCACAGACAACCCTTGCATAATGTGTGTGTGCTCGGTAAGTGGATGGGGTCAGGTAAAACGAACCGAACTGCTGTGGTGGGCGAGGCACATCTGTTAAACATGACAGGATAGCTCTCTCAAAACTGGTTTTTTGCCATTGCCTATTTTCACATAGCTTGTGCACTGAATTTAGTTGAGTTTCCTAGTTTTATGGATTTTGGCAATTTCCATCTCATCAGGCTGAGAAGTCTTATCTTTGACATTACTGTTTCTACAAGTAAACTTGAGATGGACTTTGCACAACATTGCTTTGGGAAAGCTACAGTTTGGAATGCCTGCTACTCCAATGAAGTCATAGATACCACCAAGCACTCAGCTTTCGGCATTGTTTCTAATCGTCCTAGCTCAGCAGTGGAATGCTGAAGAGCTTTTAGGTATAGAGGTCAAGGATGAGACATGTGAGAAGGGACTGCCAGAAGGGACAAACCTGGGGCAAGTCGTAATCTTGGGTTGCTTTCTCGCATTTCTCTGCCTGCGGTGGCTTGGGCTCTGTAATAAGTGTTTCCCTTCTGATTTGGCAGCACAGATCAGAAAGAAGGACCCATCCTTAATGGAGAGTGGACCTTGGTTGAGATGCTGGCTTGGGTAGTGCTGGCAGGGGCCGGTAGATCCACACAGATTGTTTCAAGTTATTTTTGCTTACGCTACTGATAATTCCGATAACTAGCCACTTGGAGAAGATTAATTTATGCCAAAAAGACTTTCTGGGAGATGTATAGCTCGACCAAGATTAATATTTTTTGCTGATGACTGTTTCACATGCCATTTACTTTTGGCAAACCTTGGTTAAAACCACCCATCATAAAATCCTGTTGGAAGTGCCTTAAGGCATTCAAGGCAGATTCCTGCAGCGATGGGTGGATGATGGCTTGTTATCCCAATCAGCATACGGAACTGCACAGTATCCATCTCTGTCCAGACAAAAGCCTCGCTATCTATGTCTAAAGGATGCAGACTCCTTTGTGACAAGAGATGAGGTCAATGTTAAGAAATGATAAATGAGTCTATGCTTGCATCAAATGGTTATTAGGCTATGGACTAAAGAAATCAACAGAAACAAGTAAAAATGCTTTCCATTGGCTGGAACGATGAGCATTGCAGTCTAATGAAAAGTGCTCTTTTGTGTCAATAAGTTTTGAGTTTAAAAATGCAACTTAGTTAGAGAATTACAAGTGTAGGGTGTGAATGTAGCCTTTCATTTCATTTATCTCTCTCTCTATATATACATATAATGTGAACAAGTCATTTTATTTTATTCTTAACATTTTAGCAGAAGTTATCCTAACTAACATTTAAATATGCTGAGAGATCTACATGTGAGCGTGTTATTTTTCTCTTTGGTGATATTATGTTTTGCGAAGTGTAAATGTACATTTTGAATTTTGCAAACTATTACCAACTAATATTATGAAATATCCCTCATGTAGCATCTTCCCTTGCTAGTATTCCTATTCCCACAATAGATAGAAACTTTCTTTCAATGTGAAGACTTAGTGCTGTGAAAGTTGACATCAGAGTTACTTACTTATTACATTCTGTATAAAAGTATCAGCTAAGTTCCTAAGAACAGTGTGAACATTTAGAGGCATCTGTAGAGGACAGACCAGTCAATCTTTTCTTGGAATCCTGGCAATGGCTCTCACTCATTAGTCCTTCTCACTCCTTCCTTAGCTGATGCACCTAGTGATATCTGACCACGACCTTGGCAGGAACTTAGAATAATGAGCCCAAGGTCTCAGGGTTATTGCTGCTCATCCATTTGTGAGGGCTTGGTAAAACCGAGTAAGAACGGGTAGTGAGCTGGGCGCATGCCTTTAATCCCAGCACTAGGGAGGCAGAGGCAGGTGGATCTCTGTAAGTTCGAGGCCACCCTGGTCTACAGAGTGAGTTCCAGGACAGCCCTAGGGGTGGGTGGGGGGAAAGCAGGGAGTGAGCGTTTCTCTCTGTATCCACTCTCGTTTCTCTCTGTATCCACTCTCGTAAGTTTCCAGGGGACCTCCTGAACCCGATGAATTTCTTGCTAGATGCCCTGGAGGCTACTTGGTTATTATTGTACTTGGGTTGGAAAAGAGATCTATTTAGTCAATTAATAATATTTGCAAGTAAGCATTTTCAGAACATTATTTGTCTGCCGGGCAATTTTCTAAGCCTGCAGCAGTTAAGCCAATCTTCATGAAAATCATTTGAGGATTTTCAGCTCTTCTTGATGATGATGAGGCTGAGGTTTATGAAATGAAGCTGCTGTGAAGGTCACATGTTTTCTGCACACTAGTTAGTATTATTTATGAAAACTACCGAGCTGACTGACACTTGGGGTTGTGGCCGTCTGTCTCTGGAGCACACTCTCAGAACCAGGAGAAATGGGCTACTTGTTAAACTGAGGAATGAGAAAAATGGAGAAAAGAGAGAGTCTGTTGAAATCTCTTCACCTTCAGGCCTTCTTTGAATGGTTTTGTTTTGTTCCTTTGAGCCATTCAGAGCAGTTAGTTAGCAGCTGTTAGTCCCACTGGGTGAAAGGAAAAGTCTCTGTGATTCCAGCTAACCTGCAGGGAGCCTTGCTCTGGAGGGAGGGTTACATACGAATATTGGAAGATATGCCATAGTTTAACTCAGTTCTGGATTAGGGACATAGGAATATTTAGTTTGGGTTGGTCTGGCCTTTTTGGAATAAAGTAGTTAAGGCTGAGCATAAGCTCATATCTTATTTAATAACATGTATTTTAAGAAAAAAAAAAAAAAACCCAAAACACCAAAAACCCTAGCCTTCAATGTATGCTTAAAAAAGACGAAAGAAGTCACAGTTGGAGGAAGTCAGTGGCACAAAATCCTGAGTGTAATTACAGTGTGATTTAACTTGTAAGGCTCAGAGTACTTCAGATAGAGAAGGGATGCCATTTCTGTAGAGCCTCGGAGGACAACAGTGAGTGCAGTGGCCATTGTGAGCAGAAAGGCATACTTTCATCCCCATTTATCCTTTGTATAGGCCAGAGCGTCCTGCCAGGACCTGAAGTGGTCCAAGAACAATTTATTTCTTAGGGATGGCCAGAGGATCTCTTCTAAAAGTGGGTGGGCCACAAGTCTTCAGGGGAGAGGTGAGAAGCAAGACCAGGTTCGGGGGGGGGGGGGGGCTGAGGAATCTAGGTAGGCAATTTCCTTTAAAGAAGTGTGTGCTTCATTGTTCAAAAGAAAAGCAAAGCAGGGTTGTTCTCACCTTATGATCTTTAATGAGACTGAGGAGCCTCATCCTGTTACGTTTCATGATCTCCCCGCTGCTACAGTTAATTCTCCAGTAATGCCTGGACAACACGTGAGTGCCTGTCCAGAAGTCTTGTTGATAGCAGCCGGTCACACTCACATACAGGAGCCTGTTGCAGTTCTCTGCCCCATGGCCACCCCCAAATCCCACCAAGTCCGGGAGGAGGGGCACCTACCTCAGTCTTTCCCCCACCTCCCTGTAGCTGAGGAAGTGGTGGGAGCCAGTGAGTTCCGCCCAGGACTGGAAACCTGAGATAACTTTGGAGGCTGGGACACTGAAAACCAGAAGTCAGAGCTTAGTTTGGCGTACATTTTGTTCAGCAAAAAACATTATTCCTGAGGTTGAAATTTCCTCTTTTAAATCCAGAGGTGCAATGCAGAAACGGGACCTCGCTCATAAAAAAAAAAAAAAAAAAAAAAAAAAAAGCCGTGCGAATTCCCTGTTACAAGAAGCAGGCCCCACCTCTCTTGGAGCTGACTGAACAGCTTAACAGAGCAGACCTTGTCTGCCTGTTCTCTACTTTCGTAATCACAAAACTCCTCTATCGCCCAAGGAGAGGCTCCAGCCTCTCAACTGCCTTTGCCTTTGGGGTTTTAGCTCTACAAAATCCTTGTTCCCTACGGTTCGTACTGTGACTGCCTGGAGTATGGACAGCCCTTGGTTTCCGCAGGATTTGAATCCTGCACGAGTCATGATGGGATGCAAAGCAGCCTGTTCAGTCAGAGATGCTGGCCTTTGTATACACTCATACAAGCAGAGCGGCAAACTTCTCTCAAAAATGCCTCCTGTCATTTCAGAAGTGATCAAATTGACTTATTTATGTTTATTTTGGTTGCTTTTTAGGTAACGTTGGCTGACTGCCCTTCAATAGGACAGTTTTGAGGAAAGGTTACCTAGACAGTTGGGCAGGAAAATTCGCAAATGTCAGTTTTGAGATACTTACTCCTCCACGGTTTTCTGAGGCCCAAAGGACCAGAGCAAACCCAAGGCCACACAGGCTCTGAGGCAGAACTGGGATGTGAAATCCGTTTGCTGTCTGCTTCTGCTAGGGATCCACATCTGAAAGCCTTCAGAGTCATGCTCAGCCAGCCAGCGCGGGGTTCTTTGTGGGGAGGAATCAGAATGGATTTTTTTTTTTTTTACCTGGTAGGACATCCACTCTTGGAGTTTAGAGAGCCTCTCAGGGCTAGATGCAACTGTTGGTTGGCATCTTTTCATTTTGGGAATGGGGGTTTAGTTTAGGCATCCAAGGAGCCTGGCTACAAATCTAACTGATGATGAACATGGCATGGTTATGTCACCTCACTAACCTGTTTCCTCTCACGAAAAGTGGAGTGGGTGTCATTTTCTAGCCCATAGAGTTACTGCAGGAACTACATAGCACATAGAATGTTTAGCTTCGGCCTTAGACTGTAGGAAGGCCTCCGGGATGATTCTTTTCTTTCTTTCTTTCTTTCTTTCTTTCTTTCTTTCTTTCTTTCTTTTTTTTTTTTTTTTTTTTAATTTTTACTGTTGTTATTGTGTTCACATTATTCTTTAAATTATTATTTGCTTATTCGAAATAGTCTATACAGATTTGTCAGAATAGAATTTAAAAAAATGGTGCTGGAGGAGGTGATATCAAATCCATCTTTCTCTGTGAACCAACTCCATTACATCAGTAAGGCTTAGGGAGATCTCTGTCCCTCCTACTTGGGCTGGCTGGTCAAGGCTGCTCCTTATTGGTCCAGTGTTCTGTGGGCCCTGGTGTGACTTTTCCCCTTGCTGTCTATTAAATATTAAGGAAAACTTTCCATGGGAATGGGGCCTCCTTTCTTGTAAGATGTTTACATCTCCATGCCTGTGGGGGTCACCCCCACTTCTACTTTCATTGGCAGAGATAGGGTTGAGCTGTGGCGCTCTGTACTTCTGGAAAAACTTCCTAGTGGTCTGGCATCATGGGGATTTTCCTGGCCCGCCTTGTGGAAGTCTCAACCCAGCTGCAGACCCAAGTGCACCCGCCTTGGCTGCTCACTTAATTATGGCTCCCCTTCCCCAGCCTCAGCCCCCTTTGAATGCAGCTCTGCCTTCTCCTCACGCATCAGTAGTAGCCCTTACCTCGAGTAATGAGAAAAACACCGAGGACAGAGTGTGCCTCAGTTTATGGGGAATGAGGCTGGGGGAGCAGAAGACAGCAGGGAGCCAGGCAGCCAGGGGCCAGGCAAACTAAAACTAACTCATAAACATCCTCCGCTGGGTAAGTTGAAGGTCTCAGCTTCTCACAGTGCTTGTGGGACTCCGTGTGGTGGGTGGTATACAGGCCCTCTGTGATTAAAGCAAGCCAGTGCTACTGCTTGGCTTTGTGTATGGAGCCCAGGTGTGCCCAATGGACTTAGTGCGGATCATCAAGTGGCCTGGGTGGGGGTTTGGAGGCCTGTTGATTCCTAGTTCTAATTTTATAGAAGATTGCTCAAGGTGCTAGGAGGAACAGGCTATAAATTCAGTCACACGGTGCTTTCTTCCCTCATTCTATACCTCTCCCTGCTTCCATGTTGTTTCATTAGTTTCAGCATGACCTCTGTTTAAGTCATTGTGCTGGTTGGATGCCTTGAGGAGGCCAAGCCCAATGGGGCAGATGTTTTTACCCGTGACCTTGTGGGGCAGATGGCATAGATGCATCATAATGATTTATATGCTGGGATCTGGTCTGTTAGGCTTATGATCCCACCTACTTGGGAGGTCGAGGCAAGAGAATCCTAATTTAAAGGTAATATGAGACCTTGAAAAGGAACATTTTTTTTTTAAGGGTTTGGAGTATATACCTCAGGGTTAGAGTGCATGCCTAGGATGTGTGAGGTTCGAAGTCCAGTATCTGGGACAATAAAATCATAAACAGAAAACAGTAAAAACATAAAGAAGAAACAACAAAACCCAGAAAGGTTTACCGCCTCACTTAGGTTAGAGACAACACTGCATTATAGTGGTGAGACCTAGGTGGAGGCCGGGGCTCGGGAACATGGCCTTGGCCAAGCATTGCAGAAGAAAGAAGAGTGTGTGCTTGGATTATGTGGAGAGCTAGTCCAGGGCTCGCAAGGCTCCGATGGCATGGGAGGTAAGAGCTCTAAACGAACCAGCCTGGGAGCCCTTGAATGTCACAATAAGGAAAAAAAATGTCCCATGCATGCTATTGAGGTCACAAGGAGTCATTTAACATTCTTCCAAGCCACATGAAACAATAAGCTGTGTTATTTAAATGCCTCTAGGAGCTTGAGGGGCAGCTGTTTAGAATGGACAGGCCTGAGTTTGGAAAACAGACTGCAGACACGTGGTGTGGTCAGGTGGTAGCAACCATCCTGCAGCAGGGTGTGTAAGTAGGGATGGGGAAAAGGGTGTGGTGACAAGTCAGTGTTTGGAATTATACTGCAAGCAATGCCCTGCAAAGCAACAAGTGGATTGCGGTGCAGGGTGAATGACACGTAGGGTATCGCTATCACACAGCCACTTGCTCAGCATTTAGCACTGCTGCTAGGATGGAAAATGGTTTACTCTCAGAATGGCCCCCTTGAGACCCTCTTTTGGGTGCCAGTCTCTCCTCACACTTACAGAGAGGCAATTCTTTGCTTTGCTGTGTCAGCCATTGAGCAAAGTGTTTACCGTAGCAATGTGCATGAGTGCAGGTGCCATCAGATGCCAGAGGCGTTGATTCCCTTGGATTTGGAGTACCAGACAGATGTGAAACACTGTGTGGGTGGTGGGAATTGAACTCCAGTCCTCTGGAAAAGCAGCAACCTCTCCTACCCACTGAGCAATCTCTCCAGTCCAGGGCTGACTCACTTTTTAAAGGTTTCTCTGATATGCTAACACACTAAGGACTGTCTACTGGAGAGAGACATTTTGAAAAGGCCCTGTAGGCTCTTAAAATGTGTGTCTGGAACTGTAGAGAAGAGCAGGACTGGTGGGGAACACAGCAATCTGGTTGACCATCTTCACAGAAGTCAACTTCAGTGACATATACCTGGGATTTGAATGAAGATTTTAAAACCCGAGTCCTCAATGTTAACTAGGAGGGGCATCATGACAGAAAGACACGTAAGGGGATCCCAGTGAAATAGATTATAGTTATGGAGGCAAGAAGACCCATGTTGCAAAATACTAAAATAAAAAGTTTACACTGGCTCTTTAAGAAAAATTACGAACCAGGAACTTTCTCATCATCACCTTAGAGTGTCCAAATCAAGAAATGGCCTTCACCCGCCTGAGAATGGCTGTGCATTTGCACAAGATTGAATTGACCATACATGGGATTTGGCGTGGAATCCTGTTGTCAATAATCCAAAGCTAAAATTGCCATAGGGATTTTGAAAACTTAATGCAAAGATCACAAAGTTTTCCAGCTTTGATTTTAAAAGATCTTAGCAAAAGTGAATACATAAATACCACATGAAAATTTAAAAGGTACCAAGACAAAACTAATTTCATGGGCAGGAGTAATATACCTTTTAAGCATGTTTTTGGAATGTTTTTATGGTTAGTGCAGAATGGATCAGGCCACACGGAGGCATATTTCTTTTATTAGGAACAAGAACAACAATATAAAAGACTCTGAGTAATATTAAAACTTACTATTATAAACATTTAAGTTTACTCTATTAAACTGTTAATGGTGCTTTAAAAATATTATGATATGATTTAATATCTTAAGATCTGTCTTCAAATAAAAATATGCTCTTTTCTCACAAAACTTTTAGTGCCCAGTTTTCCCAGTGATATACAGCCGTGGAGGGTGGCTTTGTGTCTGTCTGAGGGTGTGGGCTCAGGTTTCATCCAGAGCAATTAATAATTATTTGTCACCTACCATCTCTCTAAGCCTTCGTTGTGGGTCCTGGGCAAGTCACTGAGGCCACATGCCTGCAGCTCATTTCAGTTGGTGGGTGGGGTGGGTATCTGCTGGGTTGATGAATTGCTGACTTGTGATGATGCTGTGAAAACCCTTTGTAAACATTGTCAAGGGAATTAACTATTCAAGGCAAAGACTTTTAAAAAGTGAAGCCTCCAATATGCCCTCAAATAAGCGCTTATGTCCCTTGTATAGATTGCTTGTACCCCATGGACACAGAGGGTCAACTGTATTATGCCCAAAACGAGGTTTTCGACATAAAATTTAGTAAGCACATTCCTGAGGAATCACAGTATAGTTCTAAACTCTAGCCCTTAATGGTTGTATGGCTTTAGGTAGGTCGTGGACTATTTCTGTGTCTTACCCACCTGCTCTTCGTGATGATGCTTCTTCACATTAGAGTGCGAGTTCAAACGCGTACACTCTCTAAACATGTTCTCAGTTGTGGGAAAGGCTCCCATCTGGGAGTGTGTGGAATCGCTCTCAGGTCTTCCCAACAAGTACGTGGACTGGTGAAACAGCTCATTGCCAATGCCTGTGAAGTGTGCTCCTTCTCTGTGGCTTTGCGCAGGTTGGACCATGGGTCTGGAGGGCAAGGAGAGCTCCAGCACGTTTGAGGGTTGGCCAGGTGGTTTACTTGATCGCTTGGTCTGTGTCCAGCTTTGGACAAGTAACGAGTGTGGTACGTTCAATGAGGATCCTGTTGTCCTTGGGTAATACTGGCCACTGCACCAGGATGTGGCAGGCAGGAGGCACAGAGTAAAATTCAGCCCTGAGTGGGCCCTGGAGGGAGTGTGATGTGGTCTAGTTGACTGAATTCTCCAGGAGCACAGGGTCTTGTCTTACCCAGAGTTTGGACAAGATGAATGAAGTCCACTGCATTTGAGAATCCACATGCTGCTTTGGCCTTGCTCTCCCTCTGAGAGCAACCCTTTCTCCCTTCCATGGCATGTACTGCCTTTATGCAGAGTTTGAGGGAATTCCTGCCTTATGGGATGAGGTCCTTGAGTGTAGGAACTTGTCATGATCTTTCCGACTGCCCTATAGCATCAGTGAGAGGCCCAGGACCTTGAGACTTGAGTGGGAGCAGGGCTGGAGTTTCCTGTTTATAGTTTAGGTTAACACTTGGGATGGCTCTCCCCAGAATGGAACTCCGTGTTCCGAAACATGACTCTTCCAGAAAGTTTGTCACAAAAGGTCACCGACATCTCTTAGTAACATCCTAAATGATCATTAGGACAACACGTTTGCCCCTCTTAAGAAGCAACGTAGTTACATTTGAAAATATAGACTCTCTTAGACATGGAGAGCTGTTTTTGCTGTGATGAAAGGAATGACCCCGCTTGTAGGAATATCCCTGCTGTCAAGTGCTGAGTGGTTGCTGACAAGGAAGGAGAGGCGGGCCACAGAGTTTCTTCCACTTTCAAAAGTCACAGTGAAAAATGCCCCTAGTGGCTGGCCTTCCAAACCCAGCACCCCCAGCCCCATCCCTGAAGCTAACTTTGAAATCTTGACACAGGCCTCGGTGTTTATATTAGCTTTTGGATGTCAGTTCCCTTGGCTTCTGGAAGCTGACTCCATTGAAAATTATGTTTTTCTTTGAAGGACAAAGACCTTATTGTATGTACGTGTCCTGTAAGGTAATGAGCTTTTAAGGGTTTTTTTTTTTTTTTTTTTTTTTTTAATGTTTGGTAATGAGTGGGACTAACACAGATCTTTGAAAAAAGAAGTATCCGTAGCACAAATGGCAATTTTTAAAGTTTCATGTGGGCAACGTAATAAGAGAAAGTGAGAGGGGGAGAGGAATAGCACCGTTCCTGACCGCAGCATGTCACCGTTCCTGAGTGCAGCATGTCACCGTTCCTGACCGCAGCATGTCACCCAATTGCACTGCTTTGATGGAATTACCATGACATAGCTCTGAGGGAACCTGGTGCAGAGTGGCCTTGTGCTGGAGATGCTTCTATGGGAATATGGGAAGTCAGAACTAGTGTGAGCATCCGGTCTAACCTATAGGGACTCAGGATTATTGTGAGCATCACTTTCTAATTTATAGGAACTCGGGACTATAGTGAGCATCAAGCTTTATTCTGTAGGAATTTAGGAGTATTGTGAACATCAGGTTTGAACTCAATGGTTCTCAACCTTCCTAATGCTGGGACCCTTCACACAGTTCCTTATGTCATGGTGACCTCGCGCCACCTCCAACCATAAAACTCTTTTTGTTGCTACTTCATAACTGTTAGTTTTCAACTGTTACAAATCATACTGTAAACATCTGATATGCAGATGGCCTTAGGCAGGCCCTGTGAAAAGGTTGCTCCACCTTCAAAGGGCTTGTGACCCACACACAGGTTGAGAAACACTGCTCTGGCCTAGAGGCACTCAGGACCACTGTGAGCTTAACGTTGCAACCTATACAAACGCTCACTTCCAAAATAGCTCTTGTATTCGTGGTCAAAGAAGTAATTCGGCAAGATGGCCCCTTGTGGCTGCTTGTGTTATAAGCACAGATTGGGCATTGTAGTTAGGCAATCGCTTGGCCTCTCTGATCCAACTGCTGGCCTTTGGGAGCTGTGAGTTACTCGGGAGGATGGTTTCCAGGAGAAGCCACCTGGACCATGGAAAGGAATCAAACACACCAGAAAACTGGAAGCGGCTCTTCCATTTCGTAAGGCCTCAATGAGAGGCTGTTAGTGCCTTTAGCTTGATGTTTTCACATACCATATCCTAAAAAGCCTTTGAAGTCTGTCATCTTCTAATTTTTTTGGGGGGGAGGGGACAGTGGGGAGTTTAACCTGTGAGTTATAGAATTAACATTACAACTTCATGAGCCCTCCTTGACATCATCTTCATTCTTCCCCATGTTTGCGCTTAAAACATCTTAGTAAAAAATACTTGGTTATTTACTTTCTATTTTACTTGAAATTTAACTACTCTCTCTACCAAGATGTGAGAATCCCTTGGTAGACCAGCATTACATCAGCAACCTGGATGGGACTTGAAGCTTCTCTCTCTGCTACAGCCCACTGCCTGGTGTATCCCTGTGTTTCCCTAATGGCTTCAGAGCACAGCCCACTCAGTCTCTTCTGCTTTCTGCATGCATAGTGTACGAGCAGGAGCCTGGAGACACTCATGGAAGCGGTGCATTGTGGTCTCAAGGGACACTGATGATATGAATGAGGCCATGAAAGATTAAACAGACAGTCTCCCTCTTGGG
>OU015749.1:81975551-81993274 GCA_907169655.1 Acomys percivali
CACACACACACACACACACACACACACACACACACACACACACACACGAACAAAACCCATTGGTAGCATCTCACATCACTATGCGTCAGATTTGAAATATAGTCAGTCTATGGTCTTATTCAACCCGCCTCAGGATGCCATCTTCTAACTCATTTCTCCCCCTAGCCCTCAACACATTTTCTTTCATTACTAGTCCAGCTGCCTCCTTAGTTCCTCATTTTGCCTGCTTGATACCCTCTTCAGGGCACTTTTTGCATCTGTACTGTTTTGTGTCTGGAACACATGCATCCTGTATACTTATTCAATCGCATTTCTTTGCTAAGGTCTCTGATATTCCCATATTAAAGGGTCATTTTAAAAGTCACACTTCCCCATAGTGACACCCAGTATCATTCTTGTCCTGTGTTCTGATTTTATTTTTTCAGAACTCTCTCCACTCTTGCTATATCATGCAAGTATTTGTTCCCTTAAGTCTTCCCTGCTAGAAGAAGCTCTATGAAGATATGATGTCTCTCGTGTTCGTGACATACCGACAGGGCCTAGCTTAGTGATAAGCTCAATTAGTCCATATCTATTTGATGAGTGAGTTTTTGCCATTTATATTTAATGTTTGTGACCCAGTAATTAGAGCTAATTAATTCTCTTCTCTAAAATAGACTAAGAGCTTGTCTTTCTACTGTAAACTCTGCTGCTCTTACATCACGATTACTAGTTCTCCTCGCAGATCACGTTACCTTGTGATCCTGCATGGTGTTGGGAAGTGGTAGAGATGCACTGAAAGGTGAGATTTTATTTCTAACAATCCTGTAGTCACAACAATATAGTGATTCTATCTTAAGGTGGTTCACTCATTATATTTTCATGTATAATTTTTGACTTTACAAAAGTAGTATAGGTCCAATAGAGACCATATTTTCTATCTTGTATTGGGATGTTTTCCTGGGCTAGTGATGTATGATATTATTCAGGGTTATGGCAGTGATCTGCAGCTTCCATTCATCTTCAAGATAACAAGGGGGAAATAGCCAATACTCTACATTGTACTGTATCTAAAAATAACATGGATGTAGCAAATGCACTTTCACTTGAATTGCTTATTGAAGGAAAATTCCACGACAAACCAAGAAATATCCTATAAAAACACACATCTTACTGCTCACATCAGATTTGGTAGCCTGATAATTATTGATTTTTAAATGTTAATTCCACTTTTTTGTATTTTATATTTTACTTAAAATATGTTATAGATGTATATCCTACTGAAGTATTGCAATTTCAACAAGAAAGTAATAGCCTAGATTGAGCTCTCCTTACTTACTCATGTATCTGTAATGCAAATTGTTATGCAACAGGTGATTCGGAGTCATGTTGCTGCATCTTTGCTGAAGCAGGTTGTAGTGCTGGCCTGGAAGAGGATTCCTTTGTGGGTTGTGAAGTCCCAAAGGGCTGACATGTGTAGCTCACATTTTATATCAGTGATATAACTGTATGATAGAGCGTTTATAAAGCTCACTCCATGGCCCTTGGAGAATCTTAAGAACTCGGATGCCTGGAGTGACCTGAGAGGTTTTGGTGGTAGAATCTGATCGCCATGTGCGTTTGCTCCATGATGAGTGAGCAACGCCTCCGACTGCCTTTTTTTTTTTTTTTTCAACATGGGAGATGTTTTTTGCTGTGTTTGTGCTCTAGCCATGTCTCTCTTGGACTGTAAGCTCTTCTAGGGCAGAAGATGTATCTGATTCATATTTTCTGCTCCCAGCAAAACCTGGCAAAATGCCTGGTTCACAGCAGGACCTCAAAAGTATTTGTTAAATGGATTCATGAGTTTTTCTTCTTCTTCTCCTTTAGTCAGATAGACTGTATTATGGAGTAGGAGTGTTTAATCCACAGGAAAATATGCTTATAGCCAAAACATCATATTTTTAAAGGCTGTTTTTCTGTTGATGCTTTTGTCTTTAGACACGTTAGTGCTGACACGCTGCCTTAAGAGGAAGGCTTTGTTAAGAATAATGGTCGGAAATAATAGCCAGGGTTGATTTTTTTTTAATGAGGTGCATAATAATCCCCTTAGTGATAAGCTCACATTTAAGAATGCTTTACGGGTATCCAGCCATTTTCACTTCCTCATAACACCTTTAATCTCAGAAATGGATTATGTGATAATTTGGCTCTTATTGATGGTTTAAAGAGTTTGGAAATGGAAACTAGTAGATTAAAATTACATTTAAGCCCATGAAATACGTCTGTGGTTTCTCCAGTTCTTCCTGACATCTGTTTGTGCCCTTGGGAAAGCTTTAGTGGAGAGAACAGGCTGCTAATGGCCCTGTGGAAGAGTCAGAGCATCCCTTGCTCTGAACTGCAAGCATATGGGGAGCCTGTTGGAGGCGGGGCTTTTCTGGGCTTTTAGCCACTCATGCCCCTTGCTCCTGTGCCTAGTGTTACTCAGACTGACCGCACACCCTCTGTGTTAGTGCCAATTCATGCAGCCTGGGGCCGGGCATCTTCTTAGCATCTGAAGTACCACAGTGCCCTAACCATGACACAGAGGCAGGACCCAAGGGTCTAGACCACAGCCAACTGGGCCTTCTGTCCCTCAGGGACCTTTGAAAGGCTTGGTGATTGCTGGTGGTAGGGGTCAATTGTGCAGATGTCTTTAAAAGTGTCTCGCTGGTGACCAGAAGTCACTTTGTCAAAATGACAGATGGGCTCTAGCAGCCCCTCCGCCCGCCATTTCCCCTGGATGTCAGCACTGTTTACTTGTCAAAATCAGGTATTTTTGTAAGCCCAACACTGCTCAGGCTTTCCTGCGGCAGGCTAAGAAAATGCTGTGTTTCTTCTGCTCTGTGGCTGGTGATTGACCTGCAGGGATGGGAACACCTGAGGATTTAGGTTCACGATGAATTGTAGATCTGGGAAGGAGATCGGTGCTAATGGAGGGGATTCGTCCTCCAGGGATGGCTTTGCCAACCATAGCTAAGATGTTTGGTTTCCATGTTTTAAGCACATTTTTCTTCTTCTTTAAGAATAACTTACATTGTTTCATTTAACTCATTGTATTTTTATACCAGAGAACCCAGCTTCTTGTATCATATAAATCAGGAAGAGCGCCATTAAAACACACTGGTCACTGTCTTCCTTACTGTCACATTTTCAGCTTTTCTAAGAAGTTGGTTTTTAAAAAAATAATTATTTTGTAATTATAACATAAATATCATTTCTTTCTTTTAAACCTTTTCATATACCTCCTTAGCTCTCTTTCAAATTCATGGCCTCCTTTTTTCACTAATTATTGTTATGTACATATATTACATATTCATTAGACACATAAATACAATCTGTTCATTCTGTGTAATGTTACTTGTATGTATGTTTTCAGGGCTGATTGGAAAGCAAACTGGTTTGTGCCTTCCCTGGGGAAGACTATTTCTCCCAGTCTCAACACTCTTTAGTTGCCTGTCATTCTTTGTGTAGGGCTGTGGCGTCATAGGTTCCCCCCTGTCCCTGTTAGCTTGTCTCTTGTCACTCTTCTTGTTCAGCTGTGTTGGTGAGACTTCACGGCTTAGCTTCTGACGTTGCTAGGAGACACACTCTCACAGCAAACTCCCTGATCCTCTGGCTTTTGCAATCTTTCTGCACCCGAAAGTCCTTACCTTCATTCCCCACTCGTTCCATGCCCCCAAACCCCTTTTATCCATTGGAGCAGATTATTCTGTTTCCCAAAGATGAGGAAGGCAGGCTGTGGCTCTGAGTTCTAGATTCTGCTCAGAGCTGGAGCCGGATCACCCAATTACGGCCATCATCTGCTCAGTGAGAGAGCCTGAGGAAGGCATAGGACTATGCTTAGGCTTCCATAGCCCCCTTCTCTCCTGTTTTCTTTTGGGGCGGGGGAAGGAGCCAATTCATTATCCACCATGTGCTGAAGGGAGCCCAGCAGTGTAAAATAATCAGAGGTGTTAGGAGAGGCCCGGGGCAGCTTGTGTGTGAAGCCACATTCCTTTTCAGGGTCCACTTCCCTCACCCCTAGTTTGCAATTCTTCCTGCGTTAGGAGTCTCTTGGAAGTTTTCTGTGCATCACGGGCGCACTTCCTTCCACACCCCAGTTGTTGGAGTCCCTTTAGGATGGGGAGATTTGAACATTTGGCCAAAATAAATGAAGGATGCCAATGTTTTTTCTCCTGTCTTCATATGCCTGGTTCCTGTCCTCTGGTGGAGGAGGGCACGGTGTACCTTTCGGGTTTGCAGTCTGCATTAGTGTGGTGGCAGAGCAGTGCCTGTGATGGGGCCCACGGTCACAGTCCCTGGCTGCTTTCTAGGCAGTCTCTTTCAGTTCTGTAAATTTGGGGATGCTGGGAGACCTTTGCTTAAACGATGCACGGCATAATAAAAAACAGGCTGTGTTACTTTCTTTGGGCTACTATTTTTATTTGGTGGTTATTTCTTTTGTGTTCTGCCATCTCTAATGTTTTGGTTCTATTTCAAAATATGATTAAACAGAATGAGGAGCTGTTTGACACTGCCCTGTTTTAAATCACAGCTGTACTCGAGCAGCCCGGACATTGTAACAGCCCACGTTCCTTTGTTCTAAGGGTCCCTTTGGAAAGGAGAAACTAGATGCCAGACCTGAACCCTTAAACCAGACTAGGACCCCAAAGAATCACTCCAACAAACTAGAGACTATTAAAAAAAACCTGAAATGTTAGGGAACTCAAATGTAAAAGGAGCCCCCTTATTAATCCCCTGCGGCTTCTGCTGGCACGTGTCATATTTTCAAGGTACGGTATTGGGAGAACACTGTCATTCCATGATGTATGAGGGCCATACATCATCAGCACACCGTCTTTGTAGAGGATGTGGGTACTAAAAGACACAATTCTAGCCAGACAGAACAGCAGGGACTTACTCCTTTCTCTCAGCCCCCCCTGCGTCTTTCTTTAATCTCCTTCTGTTTTGTGTTGCAGAGAAGTGAATTTCTTCATGGGATATGACTTGTTGCAAAATAGTCGGGGGCCCCAGTGGGCCCCATAAAGTCTTTTAAATGGTCCAGTTTCAAGGGCAGCTTTGTCCCGAGTTTGTACTGTGAGCTGGGCCGGGAGGAGGCTGTGTTTGCCAGGGCCCAGGTCTCTAGGGTGAACTCACCGAGCCTAGCCGGGGAAGAAAGAACAACACTCCCACGTGTAGTACAATGGATTGCACGATGTTCTTACAAGACATTTTTTTAACACAAAGTCTCCAGAATTATGGCTCCGGGATGCTGCAAGGCGCCTGGGAAAATATGCCCTCAAGCATGAATTGAGGGAGAAATGCAAAGGACTTGAAAGAGTTGAGCCCAGCTTCTGGTCCAGCTTGCAAATGGTCTTGACTGGGTACTTAGAAGATGGGGCTCATTTGTAAGTCAGAGATATAATCTGTCTTTCCTAAAATGCAGTATTTTTTTTTTAAACCTGTGTGTTCAAAATGGAGCCGTAAAGCACTAAGGTTTATAATGGTCTGAAACTGGGGAATGCTTGATGAAGGCAAATATTTAAATTCTTAGCTGCTGGGAAAGATGGGTCATCTAAGCTGCTAGACCAAGCTATGAATTGTGATTAAGTCACATTCCCCTAGCAGAGAGCTCCCCTAATATCTCCTCCCTCACTCAGTGTGAGTCTCTGCCCTGGCGAGCTGTGCAGGGAGCCCCAGGTGTGAGTCTTTGCCTTGGTGGGCTGTGCAGGGAGCCCCAGGTGTGAATTTCTGCCCTGGTGAGCTGTGCAAACTGGGTGGGTATTTCACTTCTCTGTTCCTGAGTTATCTTCCTCACAAAACTGAAGGAGCACCAACACCTACCCAAGGCTTGGTGCAAGGGTGTTCAGTCCAGTGTGGATTCTAGATTTTCTAGAAATGTAGGGTCTTGTGATAAGTCACAGGCCAGCGGCTTCTTCTAGACACTCTATGCCACTCACTAATTGACTGGAGACAGGCCTGGACACTTTGTGACCTTAGCCATTGAAGGAATTTGCAAAATCCCGTGCAGGTTAAGGGTGGAGAAAAATCTGGAAATCCTGCTTTCTGAAGCAAGCTGGAGACCCCAAGCACAAGGGTCACAGCCTCACCTCCCCATTTCCTGACTGAGTTCAGCTCAGCTCAGGAGCAGGGAAGTCTTAGAAACAATATTGCTCTCCTAAGGACCTTTCAGCCCCATTTTCCTATCCCTAGGGATGGCTTTGATAGTCATTTCTTTTTCTCCTAAGTTTCATTGAACTGAAACATGATCCAAAGTCTTATCTTTGTGTGCCCTTAGGCTTTGTGGCAGGCAATCTACCTCTTACTTTTTTCTTCTTCAGGCTCTTTCTGTATCAGAGTAATGGACAAGTCAATTGTATTATCAATAATAAAGAACAAGCAAGTGAACATGTAATTAAAATAGTAAGTCATGAATCAAATTTGGTATCACTATTGGCAACAGTGGTCTATCTTGGTACACCCCATCTACCTTTGGAAATCACAGGTTCCACAGAGGCAGTCATTATCCCCAAGAACTCAAATAGCCTGCTTCCTTTGGGTCTTTGGGAACCACTTATGCACCCCTCTTTCTTCAATATTTGCCTATACCTCTGCATTCAAGAACTTCTAAGGCTTGCCATGAGGTCTTGTCTCTTCCCAAGTCCTGGCCAAACCTTTCCAATGGCTGCCTTACACTGGCACAGGCTTAGGCTCTCACTGCTCTGACCCATGCGGTTAGTCTTCCTGGAAAATTCCCAGAGTAGCTCAATACATGTTAATCTATTTCTGAAAACTCCAGGTTGTGTTGGAGCTAACCTAATTCTAATACGACATACCTATAAATTTTAATGCTGTGTCTTAGCCACTAACCTTCTTGCCTGGACTCTTAATCCAGGCCTGGGAATCATACTGAGTTCCTAACTAAACTGCCTGCCAGCTCGTTGAGGGGCCCGAGGCACTTCGGTTCATTGTGGACCATTCCTTCCTCTGAAAAAAAAAAAAAAAAACCTTAAGAAACCTACGAGGGCTAATGAAATAATGTCTGCCGAGTTCTTCAGAAGAAAGGTGCTGTGTAAACACAGCGTATTATTCTTCTGTTTATGAGAGGTAGTATAATATTGCCTCCGAGAAACCGGGACTTATGTTTAAAAGTACCATAACATCCCCTTTGGCTGTTAGGGGGATTGAATTGAGAAGCTGAGCCATTTAACTTCATGCATGGGGAGACTAGAAATTCTAATGAGAATAAGCTCGTTGATGTTGGATCAGTTTCTCCTGGTCTCCCTTCCTTGGAAAAGTCGACACAAAACATGCATATTCCTAAGAAGCGATTCTTGTCTGAGCAGTTTTGAGGTTTTCTATATGAAATGATCCTGCGCATGCTTTAGGTAAGGCCTGTAGGAATCCAATGAGGAGTCAGAGTGTCCTATGATCCTTACCCATTTCCGTGGCTTCTGATCCCAGGCTAATTTTTTTCCGCTATCCTGTTTCCGGAGGTAGGAAGCTTGTAGCTTGCTTTTATCCCTGTTCCACAGACTGGAGTGGAGTGTGCCACGTGTGAACCTCTTCATCTCTCAGGGTTGCCAGGAGGATGGACAAGTATGTCCTTCTAGCAGCTGGCCACAGAGGAGTGGCCCATGGAGGGTGGATATGCATGCATCTACACCCCCCTTGGATGCTTGCATTTGGATGGGAGATTTTTGAAGGCTTTTCTATAGGTTCATTCCTCAAGTTACCTTATCACGATGACATGGCAGAGGGAAGTGTGTGTGTAAGTGTTGGAGGGGGACATGGGCTGAAGGAAGGGCTCCTGACTTAGGAGAGAGCCTGTTTATCCTCTCTGACAGTACTCTTTGGCCCATGTGCTCTATTGACAAACTGAACAGTGCTCATTTGGTGGTGGTGGCAGGGTGTGTGTGTGTGTGGGGGGGGGATCGCAACGCCACAGCCTTCCTGGTCTTCTGAAAAAGGATCTGGCTATTTGGATTTACATCTTTGTCAGTGGCCAGATGTTTGCCTTTGGGGCAGATCTTTCATGGGCCAGAACAGAAGGAAATGAGGCTTCTTCCAGGAGAGGAGACTTGTACAGCTTGCCATATCTCTAATATGGCTGGCCAAGTGTGCACACTTGTGATACTGTTTCATGGTTTAATGATAGTGATAGTGTCTGTCACTAGGTGGTCTTGCTGTCCCATATTGGCAGCTGGATTTCTCTCTCTAAGTCATCATCATCACCATCTTCATCATCATCACATAGATAAAGGGTCAGGTAACAGTTTCTGCGTTCTGTAATGGATTGGTTCTGGAAAAAATATCTTCAAGACATTTGTGGAGATATCCCAGCATTTCTCCATGAGCTTTCCCTTTTCCATTGTGTGGAAGTGACCAGAAACATTTCACACGGGTGCTTTGGTGTCTTCTGTGCTCATTAGCCCACTCTGTCCAGATGGGAGGCAGTTCTGCAGGCCCGAATCAGCTTCAAGGCCAGGGAGCTCTGTGCTGCCATCTGGTGGCAAGTGACAGACTCAGCAAGTTGGCTGCTGTCATCCTGTCTGAACTTGGCTGCGGCTGGGGCTGTGGTTTGGCCGGCGTCCTTATGGAGTTTTCTTGCCAGACATGTAAATTATTTCTTTTTTTTTTTTTTTACTCTCTATACAACCTCCCTTTACTTTTTTTGCCTGTTGACAGGTTGTTGAGGGTGCATCCCAAGGCTGCGATTTTTTTTGGATGCATTTGTCCATGTTAAGGTGTCTGTGGGCCATTTTTCTGGAAGGAGACACTGATGTAGACCCCAGCTGGTGGACCTTAGAGATGGTAACTACAGAGACACAATGAGAAAACAAAAGGGTGTGAGATGATGGATGCTGCTACACGTTGGTTAAGTTATTATGTTTTGACCTTTTTCTGGTGCAATGTGGCATTTTGACCACTGTTCCTGTTTGCTTAGAATGGGTGATTCTCCAAACCTACCTGGAATTTGTGGAAAACTGAGGGTGTCAGTATGTCTTTCAGAGCTGTGATAGGCCTGGCCTTGTTGGTATCTGATTGGGCCCATATTTCTTATCTCCTCAGATGTAGCATGGCTCTGAGGCAGGTCCTTGGAGTGATTGTGCTGGAGAGAGGGGGTCGTTTCACATGAGGAAAACTACAAGAGGACCCAGGCAGGGTGCCATTTTCATCCACTCTGTGTCCACTGAATGTCTGTACTGAAGTATCGAGAGTGCAGCATTGACGTGACAAAGGCCTCTCGGTGCTCAAAATCTCTCACTTTGTCTGTTGATCCTGGACATGTGTCCCAGTCTTGTTTCTGTATCTGTGAACTTAGGCTGAGAGCAGATGTTGTGTGATCTTACTTAGCTCAGATGCATCAGAGAAAGTCCGAGGTACAGGATGAGTCGCAGCCTCTAGCATCTGCTGTTACTTGCGGTGCTGTGGGGCTGGGAACCTCCTGAAACCTCGGCCTTCCGTATGCCACCCCTCTCCAGAGCTGCTGGCTCCAGGATATGGGGTTTTTGTGTCTTGTCCAAGTCCAGGAAGCCAGGCAAGTGGTGTTAATTACCTGTGTCTGAGTTTCCCATGTAGCTGTTAGGATCAATTAAGGGGACGTGGAAGCAGCGTTTCAATGGCGTTCTCACAGCTGTATCACTGTTCTCCTCAAGGGGCTGGTATTCTGAGTACATCTTCACATCCATCCCCGACCAGACGCTAAACAGACTCTGAGAAATGACTTGATTTGGCAGCCCCAACATGACCTCGATAGGATAGAAAAAAAATCCAAAGGGTAAACAGAAAGGAAATTTTATCTCCCTAAACATATACCTAAAGTTTAGGCTTGTCTGTCTCGTCTGTCTGTGTGTCAACATATTTTAAAAATATCCAGCAGTGACTGTACAAACCATTTTACCTGGTATATCGTGCATGGTGGATGACAATTACAAGCTGTTTATTATGAATCTTGGGACCCTGTTGTGGGTTTTGACTGTCTCACAGGTTTCTATCTTAGCTAACAGGTCTTCAGAGTGTGTGCCAGACCTCACATTGCTTCTCCCTGTCATTGTACTGTCCTGAACGTCTGAACTGGGTCTGAGGACTCCCCCTTTTAGAGAGGACATGGTCTTAGCAGGATCCTTTTTCAGGCTGTGGCCAGGTTTGCTGCCTGTTATACACACACACGAGATGGAAGGTCAGCTTGTGATGTTCATGCCCGTCAGGGCCTTCCTGGGCTGAGGAAGTCTGTGTGGTGGCACATACCTTTAAACCCAGCACTAGGGAGGCAGAGGCAGGTGGATCTCTATGAATTCGAGGCCAGCCTGGTCTACAAAGCAAGTCCAGCCAAGGCTACAACATAGAGAGACCCTGCCTCAAAAAGAAACAAAACAAAACAAAACAAGTTGTAGAACCCATCCTGTGCAAGTGAAGTCACAGGTAGTAAGGTCAAGCAGTGTACACGTGTACACACGTACATACATGCATACCTGATAGATACTCTTATTGTCTTTGGAGGGAATATGGTCAACAATACCTAACATTAATATATATATATATTCTTCACTGGCAGTCCATTAATAAAAACAAAACAAACAAAACAAACAAACAAACAAACAGGCAAACAAAACGCAGCAAGCTCAGCCCTGCAGGATGGGGTCCAGGCATCTGTGGCTAACTGCTCTTTCTCTTTGTATGTCCACCAGACTTGAGACAACCGTGAGGATATTAACACTGGCCGTGGCAGGCCTTGGGGGGGGGGGCAGGGAAACTGCAAGCCCGCTCTAGAAGTAGAACTGTTGCAACCTGGACCCAGTCTTCTCTGTCCCTTCTCACCCACTCCAGAGGACGGTGATGGTGATTTGAAGGAAACAGTGTTCTGTGACCCCATGGAGGGTCCAATCATGTGGAGGAGGATGACAGTCTAGGCTGACTTCAGACTTAGATTCTGTGAGTGTCTTGTAAACTCTACAGCGTAAGAGAAATTTGGGAGGCAGTGCAGAGAGGGTAAATTTTCTCTTACAACTGCTTGGGGTCCAGGCTTGGTAGGTGAGCTCGGGGTGGACTCTCAAACTGTAATGTGCTCACGTGCGCACAGCCCCCACCCTCCCTTGTCTCTCAGGCGCTCACAGCCACGCATCTCAGAGGTGGTAAGCTCTTCCTTGCACTGTAGAACTGGATTCTTCGAGTACACCGAGAACATGTGACTCCTTATGCGCTCTTCTGAGGCGAGCAATAGGCACGTTCCAGGCTGAGCAGAGCTGGCGTTGTGCTTTCCCCACCTCGCCACAGGTTGGGAAATGAAGGTTATAAGTAGCCTGTGGCCTCAGCTCAGGCTACTGCATGGGTAGTGCACATCTGTGACCTTGGAAGGATTCTCCCCAGGGCCACCGAAGAAGCCGCTGCAGATCTAGAAGGGCCAGCTACCCTCACTGAGTTGTACTTTGGTTTTCTTATCTGTAACGTTTATCTCATCGGATTTAAATCTCAGTGGAAGCCACTGGTACATGGCCGCCCATAAGCCTTTGTTACATTGGTGAGGTTGCGTGACCAGGAAAGCACCTCTCCGCTCCCTGTGGAGCCGGGCACGCAATCGTGTTCAGATCCCCTCTGAGGCATTTTAACAGCTAACCTTTCGGGATAAACCAAAGATGCAAATGCGTACCACACTTTCATTAGCATAAGTGGTAATGCGGTGCAGCTGTCCCTAGGCTGTAAAACACTGACGACTGTGTCTCTGCTTGGCGTGTGGAATATTATTTTTTCTCCGTACTGAACCGATTCAATGCTCAACTTTGTCGTTATTTGAGTTGGAACTTTAGATTGGTGCATTTTTAATGCGCTCTCCTATTAAGGCTTGTTGGGCAGCCGTGAGAAAATATTTTTGTTCTCACGCTGCAATCTTGGCCCAGGTAGCCAATGGACAAAATATGATTTACACAAATATTATCATTTCTGGAGTGTGTACTAAAAAGAAGCCCTAAGATGGAGCTGGAGAAAAAAAAAACCTGACTTTCTCAGCATGGGGTTATCTGGGCAAGGCTGGTAGAGATGGAGCTTTCCAACTCCCCTCATCTCTGAAAGCACGCAGCAGCTTTCCTCAAGTCCTGTATTCCTGGGGGATAGCTCTGTTCCAGGGAAAGAAAAATTCCATCAGCTATCTCGGAGTTTTCCTGCCAAGTTGAAGGCAAGATAGGAAGAGGAAACTGCAGCTGCGGGGTTTGGATTCTGAGTGAAGTTGATCCCGAATGTCCCTTGTCTGTTTTTGTCTAGAACAAAGAGGTGACTTGCAAGAGAGAGAAGTGTCCCGTGCTGTCACGGGACTGTGCGCTGGCCATTAAGCAGAGGGGTGCATGCTGTGAGCGATGCAAAGGTGAGTTAACCCTGGGCACTGTTCTCTGATGGCTGTTAGCTCTCTTTCTCTCACCTTCTTTTCCACCATCCAGCTCTTGGCTGGCACGCAGGTGGGTGTCAGGAGGGAGACCGAAGCACACGTACACAGGACTGGCATGGGCACTGCCAGGAACGGGGGGGGGGGTGTGAAGGGCAGAAGAGACACGCAGATCTGCACATTTGGTATGTTTTCTGAGGCAAGTTGTTAAAACGCTGTGACAGAGACGATGCAAACATGACGCCTATGCACATCTGTACACATGCACATGGGCGGATTTTTGTCGAGAAGTTTCAACACTTGGTTTTTCCAGTCTCCACAACTCGTCTAGTCCTCCTCTGCCAGAGGAGTCTTTAAGCCCAAATTTTTATCATTTTGGTTCCTATTAAATTTTTTTTTCTTCCCAAATTAAATCTCTGTTCCCCGGCTAGTCTTTGAAGCAGCCCCGAAGTCTCCTGCCCCCAGTGCTGGTGCCCTCACGCTTGTCTGGAATGCTGTCTGGTGGCGCCTGCTGTTGGCTCTAGCCCAGGTCTTTTCTCCCACCCTAGCCAGGGGCTGCAACACCCGAGGCCCCTGGCTCTCACTTGACACTGGCCCCGGGGAACTTTCTGTGGCACGTAGTTCATGCAGATTCCTCAGCGTTGCAGGTCCCGTTTCTGTTATTTCATTTTAGTGAAGGTACCTGTCCCTAGAAGCCAGAAGTGAGGTCTGCCATTGTATGGCGTGGGAATACCCAGGGCAGCATGGTGTAAGGGACACTTGAAACTTAAACCAGTGGCTTAGGATGTATTATGCTCCAGAATTAGGCTGTTAAGTCAGCACATAGCAGTACATGTGTTGAGTGGAGATTCCCTGAAAGTTCATAAAAATGTGGTACGTTATCTGGAAATTGTCTTTGCAGATACTGCCCCATCAAAAAGAGGCCACACTGAATTAGAGTGGCTCCGAACGTGACCAGTATCTTTATGAGAAGAAAAGCCAGACAAAGAGACAAGGGTCATGGCCCAAGGAAGCAGAGGCGGCACTAGTAAATGATGTTTTAGGAAATACCTGGGGCAGCTGAGCTGGAAGAGACTGGGGCTCTCTCTCCCTGGAGGCTCTGGATGTGGAGCCGCAGGCCAGCACCTTAGTGTTTGCCTCCTGCCCCTTCGTTGCCAGAGACCCAGTTTCTGTTATTAGTTTTAAACTATTAATTTTAATTGATGCATAGTATCTTTGTATAGTGTAAGGTGCAGTGTGGTGCATTTAGAGTGTGCAGATTAGGGCAATTAGCGTGTCTGGCACCTCAAAGATTTAGTTATATTTAATATTTATTTTTTTCCTTTTAAAAACTGTATTTTTGGAGGAATTTAATACACATAGCGTGTTTTGATCAAATTTGGCCCCAGATTCCTTTTTTTCAAACTTTTCCCATATCCCTCACAGCATCAATTTTCTCTTCCAACTTCAGATATAAATATAAATATATATATAAATATATCTCTATCTATCTATCTATCTATCTATCTATCTATCTATCTATCTATCTATCTATACTCACTGAATTCACTTAACTGCTGCCAGTATGTGTAGGGCCAGCCACTGGATAACAGGCAAGCTGGCAGAGGCTGTGACTCTCCCTCACCCGCGGCGGTGTTGACAATAGATCCCTAGCTAGGAGTGGAACTTCATGGGTACCTTCCTATCCACGATAGAGTTTTGGCTGGCTTGATCATGGGCGGGCCTTGTTTGTGAGTTCTCGGTCTCTATGAGCTCACATGTGCAACAGTCCTATCATGCCCAGAAAGCACTGCAGCAGTTCCTCACAACCTTTGGCTCTTAAACCTTTTTGTCCCCTCTTTTATGATGATCCTTGAGCCTTGGCGGGATGTGGTGTGTCACAGGTGTCCCATTTAGGGTTGAACGTTCAACAGTCTCTCACTCTCTGCACTTTGACCTGTTGTGAACCTCTGTATTAATCACCATTAAGGGGGGGAAAAGCTGCTTCGATGAGAGCAGAGAGCTATACTAAAGTTTGGGTATAAAGGTAAGTATGGATGACATGTTCATTTTGTAGAATAATAGTAGTAGTTTTTGCCCCAGGGCCTATAACTTACTCAGCCTTGGGTCCTTGGCTCGGTAATGATACCAGGCCTGAGTGCAACCCTGCGGAGCAGGTCTTAAATATAATCATAAAGTGGTCGCACACTACTGTAACGTTCATGCCACCATTGCACCAAAGGGCATATCTTGCCGGGGTGATCATTACTGGAGCTTTGGGATTTAGAGTTGAATAAGGACCACTGATTACTTTTCTCCTTTCTCTCAGGAGAATGCCCTGGTCCTCCCGACACTGAAAACTAGGTGGTGGGGATGGCATATCCAGATCAAGGCCAGCATGATTCCTCCATGTCCTCTGGCTTGTCTATGTGGTGTCTTCAGCTATAAAAGGACTGACTATTAAGTTGCAGAGAGTGACCAAGAGCAATGTTAGTAGGCTGTATTGTTGCCAGGGTCTAGGACCCCAGTGATCAACAGTTTCAAGGAAAATAGCCCATATATGCTCAGGACTTGTTGTCTGATAGTCTAGTGTGTCTTGGAGAGGTATTATCCCTCACATTGGGCAACTCCATTTAAACTAACATCTATCTATCTATCTATCTATCTATCTATCTATCTATCTATCAATCTATCTATCTATCTATCATTTATCATCTTTCTATCCATCATTTCTATCTATCTATCTATCTATCTATCTATCTATCTATCTATCTATCTATATCTATCTGTCTGTCTATCTAGTAGCTTTTGTATATCCCAAGGAGTGGTAGAATTGGATCATATGATATTTCTAGCTTTTTGAGGAACTTTCACACTGATTTTCATAGTGGCTGAACCAGTATGTATTCTAGCCATTGTGCAAAATGAATGCAACATTGAATTACTCTCTAACTATATGTAAAGAAGCTTCTAAAATAGCTTCCCATGTGACTTTTTACAAGGACTGTAGTGTTAATTATCCCTCCCACCACTGTCTCCTCTCCTCTGCCCTCCGTTGTCCATCCACTGTCCCTCCCTGTCCCCTTATTCCTTCCGCCTATGTATTCCTTCTGTGTTCTACTATCTCCCTTGCCTTAAAATCCCTCTTCTCCCATGCCCTCTTCTGTTTTCCTGACTTCTACAAGAACTCTAAATTAAACACACATATTTAAAAATCCACATATACAGGAGAGCTAGGATGTGTATTTGTCTGAGCATGGCTTATCTCACTCACAATGATTATTCCCAGCTTCATTCATTCACCTGTAAATTCTATTTCTTTTTACAACCTAATAGCCTTCTAGCTGAGCCAGTTTGCACCCCGCTAACAGTAAACAACCGTTCCTCTTTCCTCACATCATTTATACCAACATTTGTCTTTTTCATTTTTTTAAATGGTAGCTATCCTGACTGAGTTTTGATGAAATCTCCAAGTAGTTTTAATTTGTGTTTCTGTGATGGTTAAGGGAGTCGAATATTCTTTACAGAATATTTCTTAGACATTTTATCTCCTCTTGTGAGCTCCCTGTTCAGTCTCATGGCCTATTTTTAAGTTGGGTTGTTTCCCTGGTGTTCAGTGTCTTGAGTTCTGTGTGCATTCTGCACTAATTCTGTCATATGTTTAGCATTCTGTGGGCTCCACTCCACTCTGTTGGTTGGTGTTTCTGTTGTGCACAGAAGCTTTTTAGATTTATACAGTTCTATTGGTCACTCGTTGCTCATAAGTCATGTGCTGGTGCAGTCCTGTACAGAAAGTCCTTACCCGAGCCTAGAAGGTAAAGTGTACTTTCTCCTCTTCTTACAGACTTCGAGTATCAGGTCTGACACTGAGGCCCTGTTTCCATTTGGGGTGAATTTTGTGTAGGGTGAGAAATAGCATATAAGTATCTAGTTTTATCCTTCTCCATGTACCTATCCAGTTTTTCCAGAATTATTTGTTAAATAGTCTGTCTTTTCTTTTGTGAGTATTTTTGACATCTTTGTCAGAAATTAGGTAGCTACAGGTTCACGGTCTTGTATCTGCTGTGCTGTTTTTAGTACTAAAGCTCTGCAGTATAACTTAAAGTTTAGACATGGTGATATTTCCAGTAGTTCTGCTATTGCTTAGGACGATTTTTTTACTATTCTCTCTCTCTCTCTCTCTCTCTCTCTCTCTCTCTCTCTCTCTCTCTCTCTCTCTCTGTGTGTGTGTGTGCATGCATGTGTTTCTATATGGAATTTAAGATTTCTCTAATTTCTGTGAAGAATTACATTATAATTTTGATTGGGATTGAATCTGTAGATTACTTTTGTTCATTAGCCAGTTTTATTGTTTTAATCTTATTGATCCATAAGCATGGGAGGTATTTCTTCTTCGGTTTTTCTTCTAACGGTTTAAATGTTTTCATTATACAAGCTTTTCACTTCCTTAGGTAGAATTTTTTTAGGCTATTGTGAGTGGGACTGGTTTCCTGATGTCTTTCTTAGTATGTCTGTCATTGATCATTGATATATAGGAACAATAGTGACTTTTGTGTGCTAGTTTGATACTCTGCCATCTTACTGGAAGTGCTTTTTAACTGTAGCTTCTGATGGATGGGTGAGGGTCTTTTATACATATAATCATATTATATGTAAATAACGACACCTTAACTTCTTCCTTTCCTATCTGTAAGACCTTGATCTGTTTTTTGTTTGTTTTGTTTTGTTTTTTAACCTAGCTAAGACTTCACTCAGTATATGGAAGAGGGGAGGGAGGACATCTTTTCTTGTTACTGATTTTAGTAGAAATGCATCAAGATTTTCTCTTAGGATGATGCTGACTGGGGGCTTGTTGCCTATTGCCTTTTCTATGAGGAGATATCGCCCCTGAATGTCTAGATTCTCTAGGACTTTTATCATGAAGAGATGTTGGATTTTGTCACAAGCCTTTTCTGCATCTACCAGATAAGCATGTGGTTTCTGTCCTTGAGCTTATGTGTGTACTGAATTACATTTAGTGATTTATATATGTTGAGCCATCATCCCTCTATTGCTGGGATAAAGCTGTCTTGGTGGTGGTGGATAATCTTTTGAATGTGTTCTTGAATTCAGCTTGCAAGTATTCCATTTAGTTTTTACATCCATGTCCATCAAAGAGATTTGTCTACAATTTTCTTCTGTTGTCTTATTATTTGGTTTAGGTATTAGTGTAAGTCTGGCCATGTGAAAGAAATTTGGAAGTATTCTTTCCTTTTTCTATTCTATGGAATAATTTTCCTTATTTTTTAAATGTCTGGTAAATTCGGAGCCTGAGGTTTTCTGGTTGGGATATCTATCTATCTATCTATCTATCTATCTATCTATCTATCTATCTATCTATCTATCTATC
>OU015749.1:81996986-82039499 GCA_907169655.1 Acomys percivali
TCTTCTTCTTCTTCTTCTTCTTCTTCTTCTTCTTCTTCTTCTTCTTCCTGTTATCAATTTCTTATGACCATTATAGCACGTATGCAGGTTTTTGTGACATAATTATGCATGTGCCCCTTTCTTGTACAGAAATGGAATAGAGTACATACACAATCTTGCTTTCAATACCTGGATAATATGATTATTGAGGAATTTCCCCAGTCCAGTTCATGGCTTCTCAGTTGTCGCATGGATAATGTGGAATTGATATACAATGATTCATCTAACATCTCCCTTCTTCTAAATGTTCAGAATTTCAACTTTTCCAAGCTGCCAAGGAGTCAACCTGTGAGGCCTGCTGTGCGCATGTGTTGTAGTGCTTTGAAGACAGTCACCTGGGAATCCAGGCCCGGGGAGGTGTGTATAGGATCTACTATGGTAGATGGTACCACATGGCTTAGGAGAAGGCCAGGTATTTCCCTCTGAATTGGTGATCTGTTTGTCCCTAAGTGATGAGGGATGGAGATACGCTGTTTTCATGGATACAGAAGTATAGTTCTAGAACTAGCTAAAAGTAGCATATAGGCTATTGAAGAAAGAGAGGTATCCTGCCTGCTGTTATTCCTATAACTGGCAACACCTCTTAATCCTTCTTAAACACTTCTACCAACTGGGATGGAAATATTCAAATGTCTGAGCCTATAGGGACCATTCTCATCCAAACTACCAAAACACTGTACTGTCTAGGACATGTACTGTCCTAGATCTTTATGCCTATGTTTATACTTTATTTTACTTGCTCTTCATGTGTTGAGCCACTTCTATTATTAAGATGTATAGTTCATTTGTAGTCTTGCAAAGCTTAGTCTTATTCCTTTCCCAATAATTGTAGACGTTGATGTTTGTATGTTGGCCTCTATGGCCCTGCCCCTTCTCCATGGGTCTTTAAGAGTGATTGTTATCCCTTGCTAGAGGCCAGGGGATGATCAGGTACTCAGTTCCCCCAGTGATGTCATCATTCTCACAGGGAAAATTCATTATGGATACATTGATTGTTTTGTCCTGAGAAGTTCCCTGCTTGCTTCTTCTAAGAGCTTTTGCCCCATGGCCCATAACAATTGAGGACATCTTTTGAGGTGTGGTTACCTGGTGAATTTTAAGAACTCCCTTTATTTCTTATCTTCCAGGAAGTGCCAGTGGCACTTGTTTTCCCTCATTACTGGACACTAGAGTAGGATGTTATTGCTTGACAAGCAGTCTTCACAATAGTGAGGTGATTTCTTATATTTATTTATTTATTCATTGGTCTGAGAACCTGGACAAGTTAAATCATCCAGTTGCCTTGGGGTTATTTTTCTCAAGGTAAATCAAAGGATGTTCATGCCTCCAATGCCAGGTGGTGGGGAGGACAACTCAGAGTGGCTGGCAAGGGAACAGGAAAAGAAAGGGACATTTGTTGGACAAGGGATCCAGGCACATGCCTGTGGATCTATTGTAGAATAGGCAATGCATCTTTGTAAACAAGAAGGAATTAGTGACAACCACAGGGCCTAGTCTGTGAAAGGCTCCCTCCTGATGGTTAAAGTCTATACAAAGGCATGGAATATTTCCTGGAAATTATTCTTGCCTCAGATCACCCAAGACTGACTATGTTAAAACACCTGTCCCCAGGCTTCACTTCAGGCCCACTGAATCGCTGCTGACTTAGAATAAGTTCTTGTTTGTTGTTCACTTGGGGAAGCAAAGGCCCAGACAATAATGTGACTCAGTCTTATCTTAACTTAGAGCCATTTTCCTCTGAGAAGGATGCTGATATAGAATGGGAATTGGGTGAGTAGGTCTTCTGGAGGGCACAAATGTGACCATTCCTTCCTCCAAAAGTCTCCTCAGAAAGGCTTTGCCATTATGTGTTTGTGACTCCATGCACTCAAGAGCCCTACTTACTCTGATCATCTTGATCAGATCTTCCATTTATTCTTTAACTCAGTGGTGTTACCACCCAGCCACAAGCCAACTAGTTACAAAGGCTGCTTTTAACTGATTGTTCCTAACTTTTATGAACCCAGAATAGTCCCTAAAGCAAAAGTAAGTAGATTATAGCTAATTCTTTTCAAGCACGCATTTTAGCATACTCTCAAGATTGTTTTTCTTTTTACTAATAATGGTTATAAATTTGTATCCAAATAGCCTAATAACTAGGCGAAAGATTAACCTAATTTGAGAAAGCTCAATATTGTTTGATGAAAACAGATGAGATCACTGGAAGTCAAGCACATGGTTTTGGCAGCTTTTCCATATTTACTTGGACTGAAATCACCCTTTAATTTGGGGTTCTTTCATGAACAATAAAGTATTTGTTATCTGAATATATGCTAGGCAATCATAAATAAATAAGGTGTATCTCAAACTTTATAGGTCAAATACCATCTTTCTTCATATTGCACAGGAAATATCAATTGTCCACATGCTTTGATGAAAGATAGAAAAGAAATAGTGGGTTGTTTGTCAAGTGGTGTTTATTTTCTACAATCTGACCTTTGGTTCCTTTGGGCTTTGTCTTGTTGTTGGTGGGTTGTAGGCCATGGATTCCATTTTTAAATTTTCTTATTTGATTGAAACATATCTTATGGAAAGTATGCTGGATATTTTTTATGTTAACACAAACTAAAGTCATTTGGGAGGAAGGGAACCTCAATTGAGAATTGGGCTGTGGGCAAGACTGCATTATCTCAATTAGTGATTGACAGGGGAGGGCCCAGCCACCATGGGTAGTGCCATCCATGGTAGTCTGATGGTCCTGAGTTCTACAAGAAGGCAGGCTGAGCAAACCATGATGGGCAAGCCAGTAAGTAGGACCCCTCCATGGCCTCTGCATCAGTTCCTGCCTCTAGGCTCCTGCCTTGTTTGAGTTCCTGTCCTGAATTCCACTGATGATGAGCAGCAATGTGGACATGTAAGCTGAATAAATCCTTTCCTCTCCAACTTGCTTTTGGTCATGATGTTTCTTCATAGCAGCAGTAACAGTAGCTAAGATGGATGGAAGGAAATAGAGCACCAAACCTCAAGCCAACCCTCCCAAGGCTCTGCTAAGTGAGAATGCTGCCTTCCATGAGGATGATAAGGGAAATGGGCTCACTTGTGTAGATAGACCAGTCATGAGTAAGAGCCAATGAAGATCGTGAGTAGTTAGCAGTAGCTCGAACACCGTTGGTTATAGGCTGCTATTCAAGTAGTGCAGACTGTGTGTAAGGCTGTTTCCTTCTAGCTGAACTTCTCTTGGCAATCAGTGCCGTGTGTTGACTGTTCCCTAAACAAATAGCAGTCACCCTTCACCCATCTTCTGCTTTCCTTCCACCCTGACCTGACCAATTTGTCAGGTAGTCAGTGTGTGATCCGCCTAGACACTGCTTGCTCCAGGTTTTATACATTCGAAAGGAAGGGCCTACTTTTGGGTCAAAAGTCTGTCTCCCAGTTATTCAAACTCTATTGTGGATAGATTTGAGAAAGGATTGGAAGACAAGGCCAACCTCAGTCTTGGTTTTTTGTAAATGATGCTGTACTGGGCCTGAGGTGCAGGGTAGGATGATTCTAAATTATTGGATAGAGCTCTGACAGTGCTTATTAAAGGGATCCAGATGTCAGGGGCTGTATCTCATTTCCTGTCAGGTAAGAGTCATGGATGGTTGGCAGCTCTTTGTCTTTCTGGTGGACTCTCCCTTCCTGGCCTTTCTGGCTAAGATGGACCTGTAATTTTAAAAGAAGTTTGTGAGTGGAGCAACTTTGTGGAAGTGACTGAAAATAATTTGTGGCTTAAGAAGCAGCGGATTACTGTCAGTAACTGGCCTGCTGTGGCAGTCCTTAATAATAATAATAATAAAACATAGCTGTAATTTTTTACTATGATTGTGATGTTCTAGGGAAACAACTTAGATGAGTTTTATATGAATGTGTCTGGTTTCATAGCTGTTGTTTTCTTAAGGTGGCATCTTGCCATGTTCCTCAGGCAGGTCTTGAACTCGTAGATTCAGGCCAATCTCTTACTTCTCTGACAGCAAGTCCACAGACATACACTAACAGGCCCAGCTCAAAATGTTTAATAAAATGTACTCAGAGAATTAAAAGTTCATAAGTTTGTGTATAATAAAACATGTTTCACCCCCATTCCTGACCCTACTTTCTGTATTTTGTCCTGGAGATAATCTGTTACCAGATTCTTAGCAGCTAGCCTCTGTGGGGTGTGTGTGTGTGTGTGTGTGTGTGTGTGTGTGTGTGTGTGTGTGTGTGTGTGTGTATCTGTGTGTGTATCTGTGTGTGTATCTGTGTGTGTATCTGTGTGTGTGTGTGTGTATCTGTGTGTGTGTCTGTGCGTCTGTGTGTGCATGTGATGTCTAGCCATATAGAGTTCTCCGCTACCTTCACTTCCGGCTATGTACAGTTTACATTCTACCTGTTACTTAAAACATCTTGGGGACTCTGTATTGTCTCTCCACCATTTTGAGCTTCCCAGCTTTCAATGCCATAATCTTCACTGTGATTTGGAGTTGCAGGAAATGCGTGCTGTGTGCTTCCTGGGCATGCATATATACATATGCATATATACATATATGTATATATATATTCACCTGTGAGTAGAACTCACTTTATCTGTGCAGCTTCAGAGATGTGAATAGGCTTTGTCGTGCTTTTTTAAAGTCAAGAACAAAACAACACACACAAAACAAACCGACAAACAACAACAACAATGGCAACAACAAAACACAAAAAATAAAAATCAAAAAACAAACTAAGGGTTTCTTTCCCTCTTGTTTCTCCCTAACTGAAAAAAGATGTATACAATGTTGTTAATCATAGATTACTTCCCTATAAAATAAGCCAGGATATTTTGGCATTTAACTAAACATGACCTTATTTGTTTAAAAGGACCTTGTCCACATTAAGATTGTACTTTACGGAAATCTGCTTTTGCTGTTAAGATTGGCAAAGGAGCTTAAGGCAGAGATCGGTTATCTTTGTTAGATTTGTCTCAGTCCCTTTTCTCAGTCCTTTTTCAGGTTTTGGAGGATTTCCCTGGAGAGTTTGGGGTTGCCTTTAAGTTAGGAGATTAGCGTTCTAAAGCTTGTATGATGTCAGGGGCATCTGGCTTCACCTTTCTAGAGTGAACCAAGCTGAGGACATTCCTCAGAGAAGGGTCTCCCTGCTGTCTTCTGTGCAACGAGTCTCATCAGAGCACAGGTATCCTCTCTAGCTACAGGCAGCCTGACAAAGATGACTTCCTTGAATGCCCAAAGGATTAGTTTTCTATCGATGCATACCTGATTATGACAATCTTAGTGTCCTCAAGACATACACATTATCATCCCACTGTGGCATGGTTAACATTCTAGGGTGCGTTCCTGGGCCTTGGGATGCTGTAGTCTAGGCGTCAGCCAGGCCTGGGGTCCTGTCCAAGCCCCAGAGCCCTTTCCTGTACTCGTGAGTTTTCTCATCAAAATTCACTTGCAGCTGTGGAATGGCTTCCTTCTTCAGTGCCAGCAGTGGAGCGTCTCTGTGGCTTCTAGGCTCGGCTCTCTGACAAAGCTTGCCTGTTAAGTCCAGCAAGGTAGGACTCAAGGTAATGTCAAGTGGATTAAGTAAAAACTGATTAGAGAACTAGAGCTGGTGGCTCAGGCCTGAATTGCAGGTACTTGGAGGCTGAGGCAGGAGGATAGAAAGGTCACATCTACCTTGGTTATATGGTAAGTTTAAAGTTAGCCTGGACCACCTAGTGAGACCTTGTCTCAAAGTAAAAAGTAAGTGGAGGCCTAGGGGTACATCTACGTGGGAGATTGTCTACTGTGCATGAGGTCATGGGTCCAGTCCCCACTGCCAATCAGGGGACACACACACACACACACACACACACACACACACACACACACAGACACACAGACACAGGACACAGACACACACCGACACATACAGACACACACACACACACACACATGACACAGACACACACATACACACACACACACACACACACACATGAAAGAAAACTAATGTGATCAGGGAACTTAATTATAGGTGTGTAATCTCCTTCCCTTTCTTCTCCCATCTGGTAACATACCCTAATAGCTAGGGTGATATACCTTGCTTTCCAATGTAAGCCCACACTCAATGAAGGGATTTCCCAAGCTGGATGCATATCCAGGGAAAGCCATCTTGACACCCGTGTTAGCATGTTGCCAGCCACACCCAGAACAACTACCATGCAGACCCCCCTTTGAGAGAGGTTGAGGTGTAATAGGACTGATAGGATTACGAAAGTGAACAAAATACATGGGACCCAGGCATGTGGAGAGACCCAGGCAGAATGGTGCATAGGGCTATCTGTAAGGCAGTCCACAGATCACCGCAGATTCAGTCCTGGCAGATGCTGATCCTTGGTCACTCCCGCCCCTCTGCTCAGGCAAGCGAGCTGACCACAAGGCTGTTTTGGTCTGGCCCTGCTCGCTATTTAATTCTAGTTTGCTCCTGACAGGAGACATTCACTAGTTTTCCTCTGTGTGCTCTACTTGATTGACTCCACGGCATTTTTGCACACACTGTTCACTTTGCGCGCCTGTCACCTGACTAGCTTGATGTTTTTCTGCAGCTCTCAGGCCAGGCACCATTTCCTGGCCATCCGTGGCCACCCGATGTAGAGCTGGCTATTGCTCCCTTCTCACTGTAACGTGGTTATTTTCTGGAGCTCCCACTAAGCTGGCAGGGACTCTACCTCCCATTCCTTCTGCTTTCCTCAGCTCTGCCCAGCGTGCCTGCCAGACAGTGGCCATCCGTGACGAGATGTAGGAAGAAGGGAAATAGCAGAGACAGTGAGAACAGGAAGAGACTGCAGTCTTTCTGGCTTAGCGTACGTAGCTCTTATAACACCACCCCATGATGGGGTATTGCCTGAGCCAACACCTTATATTAGTGTATTACCCGACCCACCTAAACACTGGGCTAAAATGATGCAGGGTAAGAATGGGTAACTCAGAATGAATGATTAAGGGGAGTCGGCCAGCTCCCTGAATCTTTAAGGTTTCTTCATTGAATTCTGCACAATCTAAATGTATTTTTATGATAGTATATACACTCTGTTCAGTACGAACTTACCTGAGTATGACTTTCAGCATGTTTTTCATTATACAGGAGAGGTGACTAGGACGCCAGCTTTATATTTCCTTCATACTTCATTCAGTATGATTATCCACTTTCTCTCTAAAGTGTCACATGGAATATGCATCTGTCATCTGGCTTGACATTCTCTGTAGGTGTCCTTAAAACAGTTCTGTGAGTGCTGGAAATGCACATATTGGGAAAAGGAAAGTGCTTGGCCTTGCAAGGTGGTTTTCCCTGCCAGTTTTACAGTGGGGCCGCCTACATGATCAAAAAGTCTTGGAATCAAAGCTTTGTTTCCCCTGACACTTTTAATGGTATCTTGTGTGGAGAGTAGCATTCAGAAAAGAGTTCATCACGGTGTGTTGGATGGAAACTTGGGGTGCATAATTCAGGAAGCACAGGAGTCCCTACCATATCTTTCTAGATGTAAAAAAAAAATTTTCTGCCTAGGTTTGGCAACTGGGACATTGAAAGTATGTCGGTGTCTGTGACGTGTATCTTACTGTGGAGAAGCATTAGCAGGCATCTGCATTATAGAAGCTTAAATATGAGCATCAGGTTGTGAAGGCAAGAATTCCTCCTGGGCTCCAATGAGAGACTGTGCTCTTTCAGCCTCTTTTACAAGTTAGCACATTTTAATTTTTTCAGAGTTACATGTTTTAGATTAGCGTTTGGGGCCGAACCTCACGCTGGCTGATGTGCATTTGCTTTAGAGACCTCCCCGGGAGAGAGGCTGCTGTGGAACAGGACTCAGGACAACAAAGTTGGGCAGAACGTGTTGGTATGCTGGTGAACTGCCGCGTCGCCTTCGCTCACTGTGAGGTTACTGATGCCACAGCAGCTCACTGTGTTTCCCTTCGAGTGGTGGTTAAAGGGCTGGTTATCGGGAGACACACCCGGGCACCGGCTGGCTAATGCTGGGCACAGGGGGCAGCCCCTGGGTGCTCCCGAAGGTCTGGGCTCTTTGAGTTTTGCTGTACTGGGTTTGGGCAGCTGTGGACTGGCCGCTCTGGAGAGGCTGTGACTGCAGTGCAAGGACTCAAGCCCAAACCTTTACATACACGGCCACCCTGAGGTGCTAAACGCAATAGCTAGGCTAATAGTTCATATTTTTAGGAATTAAGACAAAGCCGTTCTGTGCCTGCGGTTTGGGGAGTGTAGAAAAATCATAAAGACTCAGTTATTTGGAGAATGAAACGAAAAAGGGTCTGGGCTTGGAAATGAAGACGGAACCCGCCCGTGACTCTGCCACTTCTGTCTGGTTACTTGGCCCTGGACGAACCACTTCTTCCTAAGCCTCGCTGAACACAGCTTGTGAAATACTCAAATGGCTGAGCTCCAATTTCCCCCTTTGGTGAGTGAGCCCACACTGTTTGTACCCCCTGACTGGTGGCATATAACTTAAAGCTGTCCAACCCATCTCAAGCAGAAGCGTCCGGCAGTGTGCACTCAAACTACTGCTCGGCCGTCAGTCCCTCCTGCTCCGAGAGCATCCTTCTTATCCCACTCAGTACCCATTGAGCAGCCATTCCTTCTTCCTTCCTTAGTCTCTCTTCTCCTCTAGTATACATCTGGTTTTCACCAATTTTACATGGCTCACGTAAGTAGCCGTCCTTTGTCCTTTTCTGTGTCGTTTATTTTGCTTAGTATAAGGCACTCAAGATTGTACTAGGCATCATTGTTTCATTGTCCAACAGGCTTTGTGACAGTTGGTTGCATACATAAACAGCATTTTGTTTGTCCATCCATCCACTGATAACATTGAGTGGTTTCCACGGGGCATCCACAGTCTTTATTACCTCCAGACATTCTGGTGTTTAGTGTGCTTGGGCTTGGGAGCCCCTGGAGTGCCTGTTATCCTGGTCAGATGACGTAGTTTTATATCACAGGTCCAGGTGAACAAGGGCCAGATAGAATGTTATAACTGAAAAAACATGACCGATAATAATTGTCTAATTCTATCTGGTATGTAGGGTAAAGAGCAGGATGCACAGTAAGCACTTGGAGCTAGACTTGAGTATTGTTGTTAGAAAGATGGACGATTTTACAGAGCAAACAGTAACTAATATTAAGCAGGGGCAGTATTCCTTACCCAAATGCTTGAGCCCAGAGGTTATCCACTGTTGACAAGTTAAAACCTACAATCCCCTGACTCAGGATCCACGGAGATGCTTGGCTAAGCTGCCACCAGTGCCTCCTTCCTCACCAGTTTGTACTCATAGTTTCTGTGCATATGCAGGCATCTCCCTGCCTTTCCTGAAGGATGTATGATTACATATTTAGAAACTATTTTTCTTGCCAAATAATAGGCAGTTTCTTCAACAGCTCCTGCCCACAGCTTAAGGTCTTTATCAATTTCATCTAGCTTCTAGAGTGGGTAGCTTTTTCTCTTAATGTAGTTGCCTACTTGTGTTTCAATTATGGCAAGAATTACCCTTTCTGACTTTATAACATGAGGTCGGGGGTGGGGGGCGGCATATAACCTTCCAGAGGATTCTGCACATGTACTCTCAGATTTGATCAGAAGAGCCTCCTCTGCTGGCCACACAGTTTTGACATCATTTTGAGCAGTGCGGCTCAGTCCAAACTTGCCAAAAAGGAGACCAGGCCAAAGAGAAAGCCAATTTTGCAGAATTCTGCATTTTTACAGGCCTCCACGGGATCCCCTAAATCCTTTGCTTCTTATCAATGTTTCCTGATATCGGGAGATGTGGGCAAACATAAGGGCGTGTAACCCACGGTAGAAGACTTTGGAGTGATGTGTGCATCAAGTCTAATGTCCTCATGTAAATAATTCCTCAAATTGTATTTAAAAGCATGAGTCCAATAGGTGAATACTATATATGAGATTACTCCACAATTTACAGGAAAATGTCAAGGACTTAGAATAGCTGAAACAATTCTTAAAAGCAAAAAAGAAGTAAGAGGAAGCAGTCTACTTCTAATGTAGCTACAGAAATATAGTGTGAACTCATGGAAGGGTTAGACACACAGATCAGTGAAACACACGGTGGAATCCTGAGACAGACACATGTAAATATACCCAACTGCATTTAAACAAAGCAAATTGATGAAAGAAACCAGCTTTTTCAGCACTTGTGCTGGAGCAGTTTGGTAGCCACAAGTGGTGGTAATAAGTTAAACCAATCAACCAATATACTGGACCCAAACCTTATAAATTATGCAAGTAAAATTAGGTCAAAATTGATCACAGGATTTCATATGAAATGAAAATAAATAAATAAAGCCCGAACAAGTATTTTTCATAGTATTAAGCATATGTATTTTTTTACTTACTGCAATGAATCTTGGTGCCTTTGGATAGTAAGGAAAAATTTAATATTAAAGCCATGTTTATTACAGTCTAACTACCATGTTAAACCATGGGAAAATTCCATCAGTAAAATTTTATGAAGGAAAAATGCATAGAAAAAGCATGTAGAAAAAGTAATATTTGGAACCTAATGCTGTTCAAAAAGTTTTGAGACTTGACATCAAAAGCACCATCCCTAAAGGAAACCAGGAGGCGTGGGTAGACCTCCTCAACAGAGTGCTCATTAGCTTTGTTGGAGACTTTCTGAACACACCAACAACAGCAACAACAATAGCAGCAGCAGCAGTGGCAGCAGCAACGGCAGCAACACGAGCAACAGCAGCAACAAAACACAGTTAGGAAACAGGCAAAAGCTATTGAGACATTTCAGGAGGCAGGATGCACAGTGGCAGTTAGTCACACGAAAAGATGGTCAACATTATCAGCCAACAGGAAAAGGAAAGCCCACCTCACAGTGTGATAGTGCTACTTGCATACAAAAATAGATTAAACATACGTGTAAATGCCACGTGATGGTTAAGAGGTGGAAAATCTCATATTACTCCTGGAAAGCTGTCAAGTGGTTCAGTCATACAGAGTAGTCCCTCTTAAAACTGGGCATACGCTTGCTATTTGGGCAGTTAGTACTTTCTTGGACATTTCTCTCTTGAAAATGAAGACCTGTGCTCAAGCAAAATCCTGAGCACAAATATGCATAGTAGCCTTGTTTGTTATAAGCAAAAAGTAAAACAAGAGCAGTCGAGTAAGTTAACAATAAATGAATAAAACAGCCCAGGTGTGCTTCCGTGGGTGAATGTTCATGCAGTCTGTGACGTGTCATTGCTAGGGAAGATGAGAAGGAATAGTCTCTTGTCCCAACAACCTATATGCAGCTAAAAGAAATTCTTCAAGGGCACCTCCAGTCTCAGAGGCTCCATTCTACACTACACACGCACGCTCGCGCGTGCACAAACCCGGATCCCCTTAATAGAATGTTTCCAAACAGCAAGATTATAGACATTGAGAGTTGGTTTGTGGTTGCCAGGGGATCAGAACACAAGAAGAGACAAAGTGAGCGTGGCTGTACATTAACAGTCCAGGGGAGCTTGGTGGTGTTAGCACAGTTATGTAAAAATTGGTGAACCGTGAATAAGCTGTATGGACTACATTCGTGTCAGTGTCCTGGTTTTGATGTCTTACTATCCTTACACAAGGTATTTACACCTCCCTGTGTAGTCAATCCACTGGTTACTTAAAGGTAAAATATAAAGTCCTATAGGGAGTATTGGAATATTTTTGGACAACTTCTTTTCTCTCATTAAGTCCTGAACAGCCTATTTAATGAACCATAAAGGTGCATCATATAAAATTCAAGCACGGCAGTCACACATGCGCTATTTGATGTGTGTGTGTGTGTGTGTGTGTGTGTGTGTGTGTGTGTGTGTGTGTGAATTGTTTTTTCTTTTTTTTAAATTAATTTATTCTTGTTACATCTCAATGGTTATTCCATCCCTTGTATCCTCCCATTCTTCCCTCCCTCCGAGTTTCCCCTTATCCCCCTCCCCTATGACTGTTCCTGAGGGGGATTACCTCCCCCTGTATATGCTCATAGGGTATCAAGTCTCTTCTCAGTAACCTGCTATCCTTCCTCTGAGTGCCACCAGGTCTCCCCCTCCAGGGGACATGGTCAAATGTGAGGCACCAGAGTACGTGAGAAAGTCATATCCCACTCTCCACTCAAGTGTGGAAATGCTCTGTCCATTGGCTAGATCTGGGAAGGGGTTTAAAGTTTACAGTCTGTATTGTCCTTGGCTGGTGCCTTAGTTTGAGTGGGACCCATGGGCCCAAATCTGCCTATCACAATGTTCTACTTGTAGGTTTCTAGGACCCTCTGGATCCTTCTACTTTGCTATTCTCACATGCTTCTCTCATCTAGAGTCCCAGTAGGATGTCCTCCCCTCTGTCCCAGTTTCCTTGTAAGTGAAGGCTTTCATGGGACACTCCCCTTGGGCTAGTATGCAGATATAAGTGAGTTTATACCATTTGAGTCTTTCTGCTTCTGGGTTAACTCACTCATTATGATCATTTCTAGCTCAATCCATTTATCCACAAATTTGGGGAATTCCTTGTTTTTAATAGCTGAGTATTATTCCATAGTGTATATATACCACAGTTTCTTTATTCATTCTTCTCCTGAGGGACACTTAGGCTGTTTCCATGATCTGGCTATTATGAATAAGGCTGCTATGAACATGGTTGAGCAAATTTTCTTGTTGTGTGCTGGAGCATCTTCTGGGTATATTCCAAGGAGTGGAATAGCTGGGTCTTGAGGAAGCCCTATTCCCAGTTTTCTGAGATAGCACCAGATAGATTTCCAAAGTGGCTGTACTAGTTTACATTCCCACCAGCAATGAAGGAGTGTTCCTCTCTCCCCACACCCTCGCCAGCATGTGGTGTCACTTGAATTTTTGATCTTAGCCATTCTGATGGGTGTAAGATGGAATTTCAGAGTTGTTTTGATTTGCATTTCCCTGATGACTAAGGAGGTTGAGCATTTCTTTAAGTGTTTCTCAGCCACTTGATATTCCTCTGCTGAGAATTCTCTGTTTAGTTCCAAGCCCCATTTCTCAATTGGGTTATTTGGTTTGGTGGTGTTTAATTTCTTGAGTTCTTTATATATTTTGGATATTAGACCTTTGTCAGATGGTTGGTGAAGATCTTTTCCCAGTCTGTAGGCTGTCTCTTTGTTCTCTTGACGGTGTCTCCAGCCTTACAGAAGCTTCTCAGCCTCATGAGGTCCCATTTATTAATTGTTGACATTAAGGCCTGGGCTGTTGGTGTTCTGTTCAGGAAGTTGTCTCCTGAGCCAATATGCTCCAGGCTCTTCCCCACTTTTTCTTCTAAGTGACTTAGTGTCTCTGGTTTTATGTTGAGGTCTTTAATCCACTTGGATTTGAGTTTTGTGCAAGGTGACAAATATGGGTCCAGTTGCATTTTTTTACCCATAGACATCCAGTTAGACCAGCACCATTTGTTGAAGATGCTATCCTTTTTCCATTGAATGGATTTGGCTTCTTTGTCAAAAATCAAGTGACCATATGTGTGTGGACTCATATCTGGGTCTTCGATTCGATTCCACTGATCAACCAGACTGTTGCTGTGCCAGTACCATGCTGTTTTAATTACTATTGCTTTATAGTACAGTTTGAGATCTGGTATGGAGATTCCTCCGAAGCACCTTTTATTGTACAAGATTGTTTTAGCTATTCTGGGTTTTTTGTTTTTTCATATGAAGTTCAGAATTGGACTTTCAATGTCTTTAAAAAAATTGTGTAGGTATTTTGATAGGGATTGCATTGAATCTGTAGATTGCTTTTGGTAGGATGGCCATTTTTACTATGTTAATTCTCCCGATCCATGGGCAAGGAAGATCATTCCATCTTCTCATGTCATCTTTAATCTCTTTCTTCAGAGTTTTGAAATTTTTTTCAAACAAGTCCTTCACTTGCTTAGTTAGAGTAACTCCTAAATATTTTATATTGCTTGCGGCTAATGTGAAGGGTGTGGCTTTCCTAATTTTTTCCTCTGCAAGCTTGTCATTTGTGTATAGGAAGGCTACAGACTTTTTTGAGTTAATTTTGTATCCAGCCAATTTGTGAAGGTGTTTATCAGCTGTAGGAGTTCTCTGGTGGAATTTTGAGGGTCACTTATGTACACTATCATATCATCTGCAAATAGGGATAGTTTGACTTCCTCCTTTCCCATTTGGATACCCTGGATCTCCTTTTGTTGTTTTATTGCTCTGGCTAGAACTTCGAGTACTATATTGAAGAGATATGGAGAGAGTGGGCAGCTGAATTGTTTCTTCTTTACATTCATCAAAGTGGTGGTATTAATTGATTTCTTTGAAATTAATTTGGGAAACTGAGGATTTCCGTTTCTATCTTTTGACTGTATTCACTGTCCCCAAGCACAACTTATTTTCGTAGCATGACATCATATACTCCAAATTGTAAAACACTTACCCTCTTGAAAAAGCACATGAATCAAACCACAGGCGTTTGAATTTGGTCCTCTGAACTCTTAGTATTTGTTGTTTTCTAATGTCAAAAGACTCCCAGTGTGGCATGAGTGGTGGCTGAACGTAGAAGCTATTTAGAACAGAGTTTAAACACAAATGCACAAAGGTAAGCTCTGGACATCCTGGCTATGAAGTCTGCGTTTTGCCTCACCATGCCAGCCTTCAGCTATCCTAGAGCATCTCATCAGAATGCCCTTGAAAGGCGCTGTGTGCAGTCTTCCCCAGGTCGTTATTGGGTACCACTTTCTGAGCTTCAGAGTGCACAGCAGCCCAGTGAGGTCATGGGTGCTGGTTTCAGGGTGAGAGATAGGGAGTGGTTGTTTGACTGGCATGAAGTCCTTCACTTTCCTCAATTTTGTTCCTTCATTGTTAAACATGGACTAAACTGTTGTCTCTCCAGGAGTCCTTTCTATGCTAAGAATTATTCCCAGGTGGAAACTTGCAGCACAATGCCACATTTGTCATCTTCACATAGAGGGATTAATTTTCACCATTCATTTTTTTCTCTTGGAAGAGGTTTTCATACAACTTTATATTAAACAAACAAACAAACAAAAGCCCCTTCTTTGGAATGACCTCTAAGGACACTTTCCTGCCCATGTTGGAAAGCTAGCCTGACGGCTTTATAGGACAGGCTCTTGGGTATGACTGTGTCTCTTCCTCTGTCTGTGCTCCGCATAAATGGCACGTTTTCCTCTCCTACCACTGCTGACGTTGGGGTGCTGATGCTCGGGTGCCTGGTACAATGCCACCAAGCACAGAGAAACATGCTGTAGATAGACATGTTTATGGTCAGAATGTGTCAAATGCAAGGATAGGTGGCCAGGCTCATGTGATCAGAGTTCACTACTGTTTTCTTCCCTTAACACACCACATACCTTCTCTTCTGTTATAATTTATATTGAGAGCTCCAAAGTATATTTTATTGAGTAGAATCCCAACTTATTTGTTGTTCATAGACTGTCAAGGCCGGATGTTGGATTGATATAATTATATAAAGTCATGCACTGTCGGCCAACTTTCCTCACCTGTCAGTCTTTAATAATCACATAGGTCAGTAATAAATGTAAGAGATGTGGGAGTGAAATGTGATGAATTTGGATCTGATACTCATAGGATATTTCTGTGTATTTGACATTGCGTTCATGCAACCATCACAAGTTAAGTAAAATAGCTCGCCCCCATTTTTATTCTATTGTCATTTATTTAGGTCATATATTGAGTTCCTAGTGGGGATGCAAACCAGAAAAGCTACAAGAAGAGTGCTATGTGAGGGGCACACCGCATTCTTTAGGAACTCAGTTAGTGAGTCTGACTTCTTCTCTTGGGATGAAGGAAATGGCTTGGCCATAAAATTCCCATTAGCCACAAAAAATAAGCAAAATTGCCTGCAGGATTCATGCAGGTACGGCCTTGAAGAGTAATAAAACCTGGGTTAAATGAACTCTTAAGGACACGATTTAAGCCCTTGAATGGCCAGTTAGACTTTATGCTTTATCCCTCTGACTACACTCCCATATGTTTCTGGAGAAGTTCTGAAAAGTGGCTCATTAAAAAAAATTGTATTGGACTGGGGTAATTTGGGGCTTATTGACCAAGACCAAGGGTGGAGGTGCTCTGTTGGAGACCAGGAACAGCAAAGAATGGCAGGTCTGTCTGCACTCTTTCCTTCTGCCACCTAGTGAGAAGTGACTTCTGAGACCCCAAGTCTGGTTTAATTTAAACCTGACAAAGCACTTAACAAACAAACCAAAAGTCAAGTAAACAAATAAACAACAACAACAACAACAACAGCAATAAAACAACCTAAGAATAAACCAAGAATTTGTGAAGCCAAAGTAGATTTGGGGCAGAAAAGGCACATTTGATTTGATTTGAAAATTAAGTAAGTCATCTGAATTAATCCAGGAGAACCTTGCTTTTCTGGAGGTAAAATTAATGGGATCCATACGCCTAAGAGCCTCAGGAGATAGGGCGCCTGAAGAATGTCACCTTTGCTATATTCTGTTTCTGTGGTTAGTAGGAATAGCTGTATATAGGTGCATGCTGTTCCATATCACTTAAATAACATGCTTATCATTAAGTACTTGCTACATGTAAAATGTTGCCAAAATCCTGGGACCTACCACTGTGCATGCTGAGAGAGCAGAGAAGCAGACTTCATGCAGGTGAGTTTTAAGAATGGTTCCCAAGATGCCGTGAGCTCAACTCTTGAATGGTCTGTGTGTCTTCCGGGGGGTGGGCGAAGGAACAGTTGAGACTTGGGTTTCCCAGGAAGGAAAACACAGTGAGTGTCGCACAGGGAGGGATATCTGCAAGGAAGTCCGGCAGCCCTAGGTGAGGCGAAGGGACTTGCAATCGGTACCAGCAGGTTCATTGTGAAAGCAACCCTGGGAACCTCTGCAGAGTTCTAGGAACAAGAGAGAGAGAGAGAGAGAGAGAGACAGGAGAGAGAGAGACACGGAGGGAGGGAGGACACGGACGGACAGACAGACAGACAGACAGAAACAGGGAAGTCCTTAAAGTGCCAGGGGATATTATCATCAGTGGTAAAGCCTAGCACTCTGCTCAGAATCAGCATGGAAAGTAAGAAGAATACAGACAAAGGAGAAACCAGTAACAGCGCCTGGCTCCTTACAAGGCCAGTGTCATTATTTTACAGTCTTGGTGATGTTTAATAGCTAGTTTAATAACCATGATGAAAATGTGTGGTATTCTCTCTCCCTTGAAACAGTGTGGCTGCTGAAAAAGGTTGCAACTAATATGAAAAAAGAGTTTTATTGCCTCACTGTGGGTTATATTAATTTTTGTCCTTCCTGTTTCCATGGCCGAGTGTGCGCGAGTTGCCTGGGTGACTAGGCAGAGGCTCCTTACGAGAGTCTGTGTGAGGAAGCAAAGTACTATGAAGTTTTTTCCGCACGCTGAAAATGCTTAATATTTCAAGATCTAAAAACACATGCAAAAGGAAAGTGGGCAGTTAGGCCAGAGGGTCTCAGCCTTCCTAATGCTGCGTTCCTCCTGTTATGGTGACCTCCCAACCTTAATGTTATTTTCATTGCTATTTCCTGTGATCTTGCTACTGTTATGAGTCATAACGTAAATATCTTTATCTCCCAATGCTCTTTTGGGACTCACCACCGACAGGTTGGGAATGCTGAGTTACACTCACTTTATACATTTAATGCATAGAGAACAGGAGCTATGTGCATGAATGTTTGCCCTGAGGGTCCCTAGCCTTGGTATAGTTGGCCTTTGTCTTAGTTAATTCTGTGTTGCCCCCTGCAAGTGTTCAGCTGTCTCTTCGGTCTGTGTCCCTAAGACACTTGCAGCCTCTGCCATTTCCCACTGTAGCAATCAGGCTCCTGACGTTGCCAGAGTTCCCCTGGACAGGGATGGGGGAGAGGAAGGACGGCTGGCTTAATGTGTTGTAGTGATTTTATCAGAAAATAACTACGTCCTCCTGCTGGAGCCCTGGTGTTTTTATTCAAAGACTTTTGGTACCTCAAAAACGGTTCATTATCTGCAGAAAACTAAAAGATACTTACAAATTTCCTTCTCAGAAATTCTTATAAATACATTTGAAGAAAGAGAAAAGCTAGTTTCTTGCCTTTGTATTTCCCCACATCCTTCTACCAACTTCACTCGCTCTTTCATTTAGCGACTGTATCGATGACCAGTTACCACTTAATTTTATAAGAAGAACATTTATGTTTTTCTTTTCCTAGGCAATTAATTCTCTGGTGCAGAATATTACAAAAAGTTTAAACATGGGTATTGAAAATGTGGGTTTCACCTGGAACCTGGATTTTGGTTCATTTCACACTGAGCTCCCTCTAACTCAGAGTAGGGACTTCAGACTTTCTGTGTACATTTTCTCATCTGAAAGACGAATGAGAGAAGCTGTATTAGCTGCAAGTTTGCCTCCAGTTCTAAATACAGGAGCTTTAGTAGTTTGTATTGTTCCTTTTGCTTGCTCCCTACACTCATGACATATTTTCCAATAACACTCAGAGCATGCCCTGCAGGTCCCCAGTGTTCCATAGACAACAACGCTGCTTTACAATACCACGAACAGAGTCAGCCATGGGAAACATTGACCAGAGAGAGGGATTCTATGCCTTTTACATATAACAATTTCAAAAGCAAGCTCACATAGTGCGTAATTTTTTTAAAATGTAATTGTTCTGATAAGTCATTGTTGTTGTATTTTATAGAAGTGTTGGTCTGAATTGGACACCAAACAGAGTGTTTTTTCACTAAGGGCGATAGAGAAGCTTTTTTTGGAAATGTGATGGGATTTTTCACTGTCGTCCTTTTCTGTATAGCAAGAGACAGTACAATTCAGCTCATGAACTTTAAAGTTGATTGTGGTCAAGAGAATGCCTGGCTACTCTTTTATTAGCACAAATTGTGTGCCAGATAGAACTTGTTCTAGAATTTTTTTTTCAAGAGGAGATCATTTATTTTTGGATAACACTAAGGATCTCTGGGAGTACTCACATAGCTCACTGACATTTTGCTCTGAGAAAACATGTTAATCTTAGACCTGGAGCAATAACAATATCTTGTCTTTCATAATCCTATCCCCAAGACTCTCTTGCCTGTGAAATGGCATATCTAATGCCAGTGTGCCAGAGTCACTGTAGCCAGTTGGTGCTGGTGAGAGTATGTGAGGAAGAAAAAGGTGTGGGTTACATTAGCTACAGAGACTTCTCAGATGTTTTCTGAGCCTACTCAATCAACGAGCATCATCCATCACCCAGAGAAACCTCTTGTGTGGACTTGGGCACTGTCGACTGACATGTTAGCAGGGAAGTTAAGCAACGAGTCTAACAATCTGACTTTTTTCTTTGGTTGGATTTCCTAATGTTATTGCCCAGTTTCCCTTCCATATCCAAGAACAGTGGAGAAACCAGTCTCCCAACAGAGTTATCTGAAGCCAAAGACAGTGTTGTGTTCCCTGTACTGTGGACAGCTTGTTCTGATGCGTCCATCCTGTGCAGAGTAGAATGCTCTGTGCAGCCTTGCGCTCTCTCCTCCTGGGAGTTCTCCGCACATGGCCTGGCATTGCTTGGGGCAGTTGCTGGCCTGCACCTTCTCCTAAGTCTGCGCGACCTTTCGACCAGGTTTCTTCCCTCTGTGTAAAAAGGCAAGATCACCACTTGCCCTATTAGTAGCGAACAGTCACCCTGCCTTTATGTTTTGTTTTTTTAATCCACATGATGAAAATACATAACACACCCAGAAACTCCACTGGACTGGCCGACTTGGCAGGCGTTTTGTATTTGCTTGGATTTAGCATGAATGGGATTTGGTTCTCTGATTTCCCTGCCTCCATCATTTGGAACAAGTTATTTATTATCCAAACAAGTCTGCGTTAGTAGATCAGACAGGCACATGGCAGGTCACTCCTGAGTGCATTTGCTCAGTTAGATTTATGCTAGCCCAAATCATTTTATATTGCTTTTCGTTGTTGAAAATTTACTGTATTCATCCTTGGTTTGGCCTAAGTATTTGTAGTGTGCTAAAGGTTCCTGTGGTTGAACACTTTATCTCTGTAACACTTCATGCAAAGGAAATTAAAAAATATATAGTGAAAGCATTTCCCAGATATGTTTCCAATCAGCTGTGCACGTTAGTCATTTGATGTGTAGGCACCAGAGAGCAAAGGATTACTAGGCTTTCTCAATCATTCACGAGGCTGGAAATTCAAATCAGGGCCCTGAGTTTATGGAAACATCTGTTGGAAATTCCACAAACCCTTTATTATTCTGTTACTATGAACTAAGAACATTTTGCCATGGTGCTGTCTAAAAGGACGCATGGAAAAAGATGAGTCCTTCCATCTTGAACAAGAGCAGCTGGTGTAGTTGAGGTTGACTGGGCATTCGGGGTCCAGCTCTGTAATGGAGGGACAGTCCTTCTATTTCATCACAAGCATCTTTTGTTATACGTTCTCCCTTCTATGCATTTTGGCAAATCTGTCTGTCTGGTGGGCTTCTAATGTGGCAGTGACAGTAGGTGTATCCGGGTGCTTCTTACGACAAAGAGTAGGCAATAGCTCCGCAGACAGTAATCACTGAATCCAGATTGGGCGAGTTATATTTTTCAGTTACTTCTTTGTCTTCTCCCCCAGGGACTTAAGACAAATGGTTCTCACTCTGAGAATCTCTAATCTCTAACCAACGAATTAGTATGAATTTTGCTTTGCCTATTATCTCAGCACATATAATCCCATGAGTTAGTAATTTCAGATTTGTTTAAGTTTACTATCCAAGAATAAAATAGAAGTGAAACAAAAAGGCATATATCTCTTTAGTTGAGGTTGGAAGTACGCCTTGGAAGGTTGTAGCTACTAGAATTTTATAATCAATCTATATTTTAATTCACACCCATATTTCCCACCACATTATATACTTCAGCAACTTCTGAATTCTTATAATCTCTTTCATTGTAGTATATTTTAGATACGGTATTCCATTTGATTAAATATAAATTCACAATAATTTTATGTATTTTGGCCATGAGAGTTGATATGGTTTTCTATCAGAAAATAAATCTGTGATATTAGTGGATTCAGTAGTGAACATTTTAATGTGATTTTATGCCTAGCATAAAGCACATTGCCAAAGAGCTAGCCTTGGCTCATACGACAAGTATGACTTCTGCCCCAAAGAAAAAGTAGCCACATTAATTCTTGGCCTTATCTCTTCCTGTCTAGGTTGTACCCATGAAGGAAGAACCTACAACAGCTCTTCCAAATGGCAAAGCCCAACTGAGCCATGCATCCTGCGCCAGTGCCAGGTAAAATCCAACTACTTTACTCCTCCTCAGATGCCACTTTCGGACAAAATAGAATGAGTCTTCTAAAGACAAGAAGGAGGTTGGGGGACGCGGAGAGAAACTCTATCCTTGTATGTATTTGCTATGACAGTAGCTAGATTGAGACAGGTGCAGGGTAGGTAGTAAACAGGACTTCTTTCTAGGAACACATAGCAGAATTGCCCAGCATCATTACAACAAGGCTGGGATGGTTCCTGAAAGGTGCCTATGTTCTTGGGGAGCTCATGTCTTCCTGTGAAATTTGCTACTGTTATGAATCATTATGTAAACCTGTTTTCCGATTGTCTTAGGTGACCCCTATAAAAGGGTCATTAAATCCCCAAAAGGGTTGTGACCCACAGGTTGAGAACCACTGCACTGTTAGCAGAAAAGAGGAACTTTTAGGTAAGGTATATTTTCCTGTGAGCAGGAGCCAAGCTGTGACCTGTATTCAAATGAAGTAACTAAGGCCTGTCAGTTCAGTGATTTCAACTCGACCAGTGTAAGAATCACGGGTTCAACAACTATGGAGCCCGCTGCTGTTGATTTTTGTGTAATTCCAAAATGAGTGCCTACTGAGCATGGCTGTAATCCAATGGCATCCAACCCAGCCAGGTGAACCAAAGAGGAAACAGACAGCTGGAATTCTTGAGCTTCTTCCCCTATTCTATAGAAATATTGTACTAAAAAATAACAGCCAGGGGCTGGTAAAGTGGCTCAGAAGGAAATGGGGTGTGTGCTCCTGAAAGCCTCCTGGCCGGAATTCAATCCTCAGAACCCACAGTAAGGCAGAATGAGAGACTGGACTCCAAATTGTGCTCAGGCCTCTACACCTGCACATAGCACTCCCCGTCCCCCACGTCATGCACACATACACACGGAAAATTAAAATATATATATATAATAATGGTGGAATATTCTTCTCTTGAAGCCACTCCCACTCTCTGGAGTTCTTCCTCACTTTTTCTCAGTAAATGTATGTCTCTTCTCCTCAAAAGATGTACTGTTCATCTAGTTTTAAATAACTTCAAATTTATTATTTATGGGGAAGGTGTTGTTAAGCTATTTTATTCCAAATCCACTACACCTCTCAGTATATGTGTTAATAGTCAAAGGGGACTGAAATGTGAGTATAATATTAGATATTTGTCTCAAATCTTATCTCCGAGGTGTTGACATTTTTCTCCTGAAATCTAAATTTTAAGAAGCCATGTATTGGTTTTATTATTTTGTAGGTTTTATTATAAAATTGGCACTCAATCATTAGACCTTCAGTTATTTTTTTTCTTTTCTTTTCTTTCTTCTTTTTTCTTTGTGTGGTAAGCTATTTGTGAAATAAGCAGTAGGTAAAAAGATATAAACAGAATCAATAAATACTAAGTTTCCTTTTTTTTCCCTTTTTTGAGACAAGGTTCCTCTGTGTAGCCTTGTCTGTCCTAGACTCACTTTGTAGACCAGGATGGCCTTGAAATCACAGAGATCATCTGTCTCTACCTCCATAGTGCTGGGATTAAGGTGTGCGCCACCACGTGCACCCTAAGTTTACTTTTGATTGCCAACTCAGTCAGACTCAAATCACATAGAGACAAGAGCAATGCGTTTTAATAACATCAAAGTCCACATCCCTGTCAACATTTCCAGTTCTGCCCTGCTCCTTCATCAATGAAATGTCCAGTCTTTTCTGGGGGCTTCTAGAAGTCTTGGCTACAGTGCTTGTTTAAAAACAAAAGCTAATAATGTGTGTTCAGGAGTCCTAAATAACGTTATGCACAGAGTCCTGAGGTCTTACAAATCCTCAAGTTGCTTAGATGAGAGCCAATGTCCCTGCTTTGGACGGTTGAGGAGAGCCTTTAAAATAAATGGAAGGCTTTATTTGGGGCTCCTGTCTATCAGGAAGAGTGCGGTCTATTGTCTATCATCCTGCCTATCAGTGGAGTCCAGAGAGGATGGGTGAGATGGAAGTGAGGAAATGCTCCAATGCAGGATGCTGCAGAAGATTTGGAGGCGGTGTTCCCTGCTAAAGATGAATCTCATCTTCCATGCTTTCTCCTCACCGACACCCCTTATGCCCTTTCCCCTAACAAGCAGGGTGACATACTTCTGGGATGGGCTCGCAGCAGGCATCTTCTTGCTCCTGCCTCCCACTTCCTTCTCTCCAGGGGACAAGAGTCACTGCACTCGCCTCACCACAGCACAAAGGGAATAGAACTGTCTGGGAGGTGGTAAGCAGAGAGAGAGAGAGAGAGAGAGAGAGACTCATTAACATATCCTAGCAGATGTCAGCATGAGTGGGTACAAGTAGGTGCCAGACAGGTGACAACAGGTCTAATGACCTGGTCTGTTTCCATTTGCGTCAAATTCTACGCATTTTCTTATATTCTGTGCCAGAGGAGTTTGATGATGGAAACCTTACATTTTTACCCGCTTTTAATTCCTTAACTAGAAGAGAAAACACTGGAGCTCACGTGAGAACTTCATGCTGAGAATTATCCTGCGGTCCTCATTTGGATAGCAGCTACTGAAGGAAGATTGACTCTAGCTCACGGCCTTGCTTCAGCTATGGAGCTTAAAGAATATGTTTTTAGTGTCTATGGCTATCATTTTGGGATCCCCCTCCCCAAATGCAATAAAAGCTGTAATAAATTCTAGTAGTGACACCCCCAAGCCAGGCATGATGTGGAAACCTTTAGGCTACAGTGTCCCTTGTTAAGGTGGATGCTATGGGGCAGGCTCATGGAAGAAGATGGCTTTGTTGTGAGACTGTGTTATCTACTTTCGGTCTGTGCTGCTCTCGATTCGAACCCAAATCAAACTGACTTCGAAAAGAATATGAATTCACTTAGTAAAAGCAGATGGAGAATATGGAGGGAACTCAACAAAGACTGACCCTTAAAATTAATCTTTAAAACTATTTCCCCCAAAACTTGTCTTGGTGGTGTGTGGGCACCTGTGATCCCAGCACTCGGAGGTTGAGGCAGGACCATCAGAAATTCAAGGTTATCCTCTGCCACTTCCAGACCAGCTTGGGATACTTGAGATCCCATTTCATAAAAAAAACCTGAAAGCTTCACTCGTCATTTAGATATCATAGAACCCAGACGAGTTGGTGATCGTCTCTTGAGTTCACCGTTTGAACTTACACTATCTGTTTTGATGTTCTTGAGGTGAACTTAGAAATAATTTTCTCTCTTTTTCTCACCCACTACTGGAGGAGACTGAGTGCCAGATTCTACCTGAGGCCAAATGGCCCTTACAAGATTGTAGAGCTGGCGACTGTTTCCCTGGAAGGTGGTAAGGATTTTTTTCTAGACTTGGCGCTTTTTCTGGACACAAGTCTAGGTGTTCTGAGTCCCCTCTATGTCTGTAGTTAATGGCTGGCAGCATAGCAACAGTGTTAGGAAACCCAGTTATTACTGATAACTTAGGACAGTTATGAATGGCCAGCCAGGACTGTCAGATGCCTACTGTCAGCACAAGACCAAAGCCAAAGTACAAGGAAGGGACAAATAACAGGTGACAGGACATGCAAATCAAGGTCCAAAGCATCCATTCTGGTGGCCTGGATCTTGCCTCATTTGTATCAGTGCCTTCCAGCCCCGACAGCCAGCCTTGCACTTGGGGTGGGGTTTGGGTTTGTCTTGTTTATTGACTACTTCCCTAAAGGACTAACTGAAGTGACATTCTGTTTTTCAGGAGGGCGTTGTCACAGAGTCTGAGGTACGCTGTGTTGTTCATTGCAAAAACCCCTCAGAGCATCCAGGAGCCTGCTGCCGTACCTGTCCAGGTAACACTCCAGGAAGGGAAGCTACTTGGCTTCCTGAGGCAGCACAGCGCTGTTGAGGATGCTGTGTTCTGCCAAAAATACATCACTTCCCTCTCATACCCAGTAGGGACTTTACATCTACTCATGTAATGAGCTTGGAGAGGAAGCTCCTTTGAATAGCAGTATACGCTGGGCTCTTGCGTGCCCAGCACGAGTGGAATTATGTGCTGTAGGCCTTGGCTTGTGGACTCACCACACTCAGAGGCCATGTTCCACCAAGGCCACAAGTAATACTTATTTTGGAAGGAAGGACTATGGCTTTCCTTGCGTTCAGTGCTTCACAGCACCCCCCTTCTTTCTTCTTTTCTTCCTATTGCAATACCTCAGCCAGAGTGTGTCATGATGATGAGGTGACCAGATGTTTTCTGAACATGGAGAGCTATGTCCCACAAGACTACAGTTTGGAGTTTTGTTGGTTTCAGTTTTCAGTGTGGTTTAACAAGCTGGGCCCGCTGTCCTTCTGTAGAGGGCCTGTCTGCTGAGCCGACAGCCACGAAGCTGTGGTGGGAGGGCTCCTGTGTATTCTCTTGCTCTCTCATGAGTGCCTGGGGATTTTGAGGTGAGAGTTGTTTCTCCTCTTAAGCCTGTGGCAGATAGTCTCAGCAGGTGTTTTGTGTTTTCTCTGAGCCCTTGGCTCACTGGTGAAGATATTTACCACCGCTGCTTTTTCCTTTGTGGAGTAGCGAGCAAAGAACTGGCTGCACCTTGGACCTTATGAGGTAGTGAAAGCCCCTGAGGGATGTTCGGCAGTGCCTGGTCCAGAGATGGTCCTTTCTCTACATGTCAGTCCCATTGAAATCCACAGGCAATTTCCTTTGCACTAGCTTTCTTCATGTCTTGAGAGCTCTTTATTCAGTGTTCACTCCAGGGTTTCTGTGAAATCAGTATTTCCTCAGTTTATATCGGTTTAAAAAATACTGGTGAAAAGTGAACCAGTTTCATAAGCCAACTGCTTTGTATCAGTCAGTGGTTTGTTGGAATTCTTTTCCTTCTCAGTGTGCAAGATCATTTGCACTGTGGGAGGGTGTCCTGTTCCTGTGACACCTACAGGAGCTTCGTTATTGTCTGTTCTTCAGACTGGACTTGGAAAACTAAGTGTTAGTGCCTAGGCTGCACTCTAGCAAACTGTATTGAATCTTCAAGGCAGTGGAGGGGGAAGGCTAGTGGTTGGACCCAAGTAATTTCTATATGCAGTAAAGTTTCAGGTTGATAACAGAACACATCTTTTTCATTATGTAGATTTAAACCTTATAACAATTTCTAGATTATTATTCAGGTTTTTTTTTTTTTTTTTTTTTTTTTTTTCCGAGACAGGGTTTCTCTGTGTAGCATTGACTGTCCTGGACTCACTTTGTAGACCAGGCTGACCTTGAACTCACAGCGATCCACCTGCCTCTGCCTCCCGAGTGCTGAGATTAAAGCTGTGTGCCACCATGCCCGGCTCTATTATTCAGTTCTTTTTAGTAGACAGTTGATTTATCAATGCAGAGTCAATTCAGAGTCCCCCTCCTCTGAGCCACAGGAGCCCTCAAGAAGCAATGTAATGTGATCCTTGTAGTGTAGACCCTTTCACTGTATACAACACCCCATCACGTGGGAGATAGTTCTGTTTTTTGGCTGATTTTGAAACATGGGCTTATAGTCAGCAGGGCGAATTTATTTCAGAGTTGAGGTTTTCCTGTGTGAACACTTGCTCTGTCACTCTCCCTGAGTTCCAAGGATGGAGAGAGCTGAGTGTCATCCTTGTGCACATTGCCGGGTTAAGTCCTCACAACCATCCAAGGATGTGCAAAGTGTTATGCACAGAACAACAGGAAATCAGACCCTGTGACTGTGAGTGCTTACCAAGGCCCATAGTGACAGAGGGCCAGGGATGGGGCTGGAATCAGATTCTTTCTCATCCTTCATCATCCGGTGACACTACATACCCCATCAATACCAGGAGAACTGTTCTATTTAGGTTCTGATGCTCCGGAAGGCAAACATGTAAAAATGAGGATGCCAATACTACACACTAGCCCTGACAACTGGGCAGGCTCAGCTCCCTCCAACGAGTTCCTACAGCCACGTTTGGGATGCAAATTGGAAGACTCAGAAGCAGCCCTTTCCAGAATGTCTTATCCTTTTTCTTGGAGGGATGCCTCAGCCGAGTCTAGATAGAGACAGTCAAAGAAAGCCTTGGGGTATTTACCCTGGTAATTCAGAAGGACTGGCATCTGCCATTGATCAGACTGGCATTCCGTATAATGGCAAACACATGAGCAGTTTCCTCCCGAAATGAAGAGTTGTCTGCTCTTTCATTGTAGTCTGCTTATTGCTCAAGGATGGTGGGCGTGATGGAAATAGAATTTTCACTTTAAATTCTGTTGTTTAAGCTGTCAAATATAGATTGTCGTGGCAAGCCATATGACAGTCAGAGGTGTAAACATGGGGCAAAAAAATTGAAGACACTCCGTTGGAAGTGTCCTTGGGAAATAGCCCATTAGGCATCTGCCCTTATGAACAATGCTGAGACACAGCAACTGGGAAGGCCACGCTCCCAAGGTTTTCAGCATCATCCGGAACGGCAGGAGACAGCTGATAGCAGCTGTGACATAGCTATAGAAGAGAGCTCCTGCGTGGGCCCTCGTTTGAATTTGCTTTTACTTGGCTATGGGAATTTATGATTCAGCACTTGTCTTCACATCCTCCTGTTGAACAAAGAGTCACAGGTAACTTGGAGATGGATAGGGCCAGGAGCCAGCTCAGCCCGGGCAGTGTTCATTCTCCTTCGTCGGGAAGAGTGGCTTTAAACACTTGGTGATTTCCTCTGACACTGCCTTGAGAATGTCTCTGTCCCTCACAAAAGCCTTCGGATAGGTATATACTTCCAACGTTGTCTGCAATGTAGGGCGTGGCCATAGCTATCCTGGCTTTGTGACGACAGTCCGGAGAGAAGCGGTTTTCCATTCACTGACAGTTCTCCTGTGGTTTGTGTGACCCAGTTGCTTGCCGGTCATTTGGTCACTTGGAGTACTTCCCTGAGCATCTTTTTGAATAGGAAACACTTCCTGGAGGTGAGGACTCTATGTGATAAACTTGGCAGGGGCTGCAGCCCATCAACACACTCACATGGAGTGGAACAGGAAACCACAGCGCACGTTCTGTCTTGTCTGTGCTGTTATTGCCTTTGTTGCTGACTCTGCATAGAGAGGGCATCAGGTGTGTCAGAACTGCGTACAGCTCAGGGCCCCCCCCCCCCCGCTGTGTCTTTGTCATCTGTGGGACAGATGAGAGATAGAGCTCCTTTTCAGCCTTACTGGAAGGTGATGTGGGAACCAAGGGGATGTTGGGCCAGGAAGAGGTTGTGTAATTCCTGGTACTCAAGTGGCTGCCCACAGAGGCGTCTGCTCTTTCTCATCTCGAGCTTCCCTCCCTCGCCCTTGCCTTGGCCTCTTCTGACCTCTCTGGAGTTGGTTCCTCTGGCTATGGTCAGGCCAATCCTCCTGCAGCTCCAAAATCTCAGTGCATGACTCATAGCAGCACATCTGCTGTCCGAGGGCTGACTCAAGTTCCACTGTCATTTGTTTTCTATCATCGGCGGGGTTTCTGGACCTGTGCCAATGTGCCAATCATTTGTATCTTTCCCCTATTTCATTATGCATAATACCTTAATCAAAGATGAATTATACTGGGGTAGAGGTAGATGGTAATCAGAGGATGGAGAGACCATGACAAACGGAAGGAAGTCTGCTGTCCTAATTACAAACTCTTTTGTTTTCCAGGCTGTGTGTTTGAAGGTGTGCAGTACCGAGAAGGAGAAGACTTCCAGCCAGAAGGAAACAAATGTATCAAGTGTTCTTGTGTTGTAAGTACTGCTAGGGCACCGCTCAGGTGATCTTTGGGGTTAAGGATGCTCTCATTCACTGAGAGCAGCCTCTTGGCTCCCACTCTCTCCCCACTAGGCTCTCATGATGCAGAGCCGTGGTAAAACCAACCCCATGTGAGACAAGCTTCACAGCTTTGGCGATGTTGACCTTCTGATCTGGGCTTCAGTACTCTGAACCCATTTGTGGGCATTCATTCCACAATGCTCAGCAGCTTGGTCTTGATCTGATAGGTCCTTAACTGTATAACCATCCCTGTCTGCCGACCTTGCCCTGTATCCTCTGGAAAGCAAACTAGCTTTTCTCTAGGACCCATTGTCCCCTCAAGTGGAGGAGTTCTTCTTCTACCCCCCCCCCCCCCCCCGGTTTGGGGAAGATCCTGGGGATTCTGTGTCACAGAACAGAGGAGCTTCTTGCTGTGGTAGCTCTCAATTCAGCACAGCCACGTGGAGAGCAGCAGATGGGGACAGCAGGTAGTCTCAAAGTGCTCTGTGGGGTGAGGTGAGGGTTGGTCACCTACGGCCGTAGGGAACTGGCATGTAGAAATTGCCCCTACATAACAGATTCAGGGCAGAGTAGAAATTTGTGAGGACACCCATAGACACATGTTTCCAAACATGCTTAAGAATGAGAAAACGAGTTTGGCCTGCACTATGATCTTATAGGGAGTTTTAAAATAAATGCATTTTGAACCAGAAGTAAGATCAGTCGTGGTTGTCGTGGTGAGGGGACCGGTGTCCAGCAGTCACTCTATATTATTTATAGGAGGAGTTAGTACAGCATATACTGGGTAATAAAGAGCATACGTTTCCTAAATCACTTGTGACGCAGACGCATCTTAGGATGTTAAATAGAAATTCACGAGGAGCTCTGTCACCCCAATTTTACCTAGCAGAGGCATGAGGAGCCCCGGAACTCACAGCTCTCCGTAAGTCTTTCCTAGTAGTTTCCTTCTGCACCACGTGCTCATTCAATCTGAAGTTCAGATCGGAGTAAGCATGACCAGGCTCACGGGATGGCGTTTGTGTGAGGGCAGAAGAAAGGAAAGAAGAAGGAGGGAGCCAGGGAAGAAAGGGGACACACATATATATGTCTATATCATCTATCTGTATCTATAGATATAGATAGATAGATATAAAACAATGTAAGATTTATGCAATATACTGCAAACACAAAAGTGACTTACAAGTGAAAACAAACGTGGGCTTGTAAATTTCCATACAGCTCCTGTCTTATTATTGGTAAATTGCTTTATCTTATTTTTTACATTAGTGATTTCTAATTTTTGTTAAAAATTACCCATTTCTAGTTTTTTTCTTCCATGTTGGAGTATGCAATATTTTCTCATTTTTTGTTCGTTTGTTTTTGTTTTGATGTCAATCTTTTGGGAGTAGGTTGAAGGGAAGAAAATAAGACAGATTTCAATAGGATATTGTAAATGTGTGCGTCTACAAATTGTCTTTCTGAAAAAGGTGTTTCAAAGTCAGACAGAAAACCGTCCATGGGGAAGAAACTTGGCAGGTGCTAAGAAGGATGCAACATCTCTGTCATTTTACCGATGATGTCAGTCAGAAGCTTCCAGATCTGGGACAGGAAATGAGTTTATGTGTATAGGCATCACAGACTCAAGTACATCAAAACACGTGGATTTCATGTGGTTTTAAATTCAGTGTGGGCAGAATGAAACACACTCGAGGCCAACTTCAGGCTCCTGGGTGTCCTGCTTTCATTTCCAGTTGAGAAACATAAAAATCTGAAGATGCTTGTCCGAACTTTCTTGCCTAGTTGCTTCTCTCAGTCCTATAATCTGTACCCCTTACTGCGTGTTAAGCCAGTTTCCTTGCTCCTGTAATCCTAGCTCCTCTCTGAATCTCCTTGTCATCATCATATAAAAGGCAACTGGGCTACTTTCCTCATTGCCAGTCTTTAGACTATTAGAATAAATGGAAGAGAGGTCAGACTCACACTTGAGGGTGGGGTGTGCTCTGCTCTAGGTTGTGAGGGTGTTCACAGCATAGTTTTTTTTTTTTTTGACTATAAAAGTTTGAGGTATGAGCTTTAGTTCTTGTGGCTCATTATTAAAATGGCATGGTTTTAAAATACTCTCCCCTTCTGCTATCTTTGGATGTTTACTCTTAAGAAATGAAAGACAAAGTGGTGTCTGGGTGGCTAATGGGGGATATTTGGGTACTGATGTCTTGAGTATGGTGGCCATGGGGATGTTTGCTTCCTAGTGTAGTGTTCCAAACCTGTGGTCTGATGGAGTTGTTTGCCAGGCTTGTCCAGTAGCTGGTTTGGGAATTTTGTTGTGTAATTTACAATGGTGTGAGATGACCTCTTACTGAATGAGAGGGTAGGAAAGAAAGGTTTTAACAGCACTGCTGAGAGACTTGACTGCCGAGGTCCTAGGGATAGGGTGGGTGGAGTAGGGATTGGAAATTGAAGATGGAGTGGGGGATGGGCGTGCAGAGCATTGATCTATAGGTTTCCACCACAGAGGAGGATCATGTGTTTTAACCAAAAGGAAATTGCCAGTACTCCAAGTAGACTTATGCAAGCATACTTTTGTATTCAAACATGTATGTATTATTTTCCTCTCAGGAATGTTAGAGATTGGTTTCATATCTTCCATGAATACCCAAATCAGATGTTTATGTCATTTATGTAAATTTGGGAAATTGTGTGGCAATCTCATATAACATACACATCCTTCTGTATACTTGAGATAATCATTAGATTATTTAAGAGACCTAAAACAATGTAAATCATATGATTTTCTATTATTTTATTATGTAAATAATATAAAGGAATTATTATTTGCTTTTATTTTGGAAACAATGACAAAAACATCTGGTCAGTATAGACAGTTTCCCAAGCATCCTTGAATTTGTGAGTGGTTTGATCCACAGTTCTGTAACCCATGGAGGGAGGGAGGAGGGACAACTGTATTTATGTAAATACATATTTGCATGCACATAATCTATATTTATTAGTCTCTTTATATATACATAAAGATATAAACGTACAAATATCGATGCAAATGTACCTAAGCATGACTGTAAACACTAATATGCAAACACATTCACATATCTAAATTTAGATTCCTCTAGAAACGGACCCTGAGGCAAACAACTTAATGTTAGGAGTTTATGAGTTTGTACGGGAGATGAGATAAGGAAAGGCGGGTACAGTGCCAAATGCTAGGACCTGAACAATACCCACAACTGAATATGCATTAAAAACTAATCTCCAAGCCATGTGTGCATGCCTGTATTCCCAGTATTCTGGGAGGCGGATGCAAGCAGATCTCTGTGAGTTTGAGGTCAGCCTAGTCTACAAAGTGAGTCCAGGACAGCGAAGGCTAAACAGAGAGACCCTGTCTCACCCCCTCCACCTCAGTCTCCATTGTAGTAGCATTAAGATGTGGGCCTTGAGGAGTCAGTTATGTGAGGGGTAGGGGTCTGTTCTTATCTTTTAAAAGTGGTCAGGAGGGAGAGGTCTGACTTCCCTTACAATTTTCCACTCTTGTGCTGTGTGAGCTCACAGCATCCTTCTCCTCTGAGGGATGCAGCTATAGGCACTATCTTGGGAGGAGAGAGCACCCCTAACCCCTCTAACTGGGTGTCTTATTCTGAAAGTTTCCAGCTTTCAGAACTGTGAGAGCTAAGTCGCTGTTCCTTATAAACGACTGAATTGGAAGAATTTTGTTACAGGCACACAGATGAACCAATACCTCCCTGAACTGCCACCACAGTAGATCTTCGCCTTGCCTAGGAACCTCTAGAAGCCTGTGTAAATTTTCATACCTCAGAGTTTTCTTCCCTGAGGGATGGGGGTCGAGGTGTGCTTTACATTAGTTCTCATCAGGGACTGGCTGAGAACTGTCTGGAAGGGTATTGATCAGCTGGCATTTCCAGCTGCCACTCAGATGGCCAAGGGGAAGAAGCAGAGGTGCTGATGTTGGGTGACTGACTGTGAGTGACAAGTTCAAGCAGATGAGGATGGCGATGGCGAGGCATTCGGAGTTATCAAGAACAGAGATGCTTATGTGTAAGTGCGGTCCTATGCACATCAATATGCACACGCCAGCATGCTTATGTTGGTGAGAGCTTATTGTTTTAATCTATTTTATTTTTATTTATACCACCGTTCTCCACTCCAATCTCTTCCAACACCCTAATAGCAGATACGAGAAAAAGAACGTTAGTGGGGAGAGTGGGGTGTAGCTCTCTTTAGGCTTCTTCCTGCTGGTTAGGGTGGTCGGGTTCCTTGGGGCAAATCCAATCTTCATCTCGCCAGGATATTTCCAACTTCTTATCAAACAGTGATTACAGCAACCATGAGCAGCATCAGGGAGCAGCCGCCACCTTCTTCCTTCAAGGATGCCCATTCCACTCCAGGGCTCTGGCATTGGTTCCCTCCCAGAGTCCCCAGAATTAAGCTATCTTTAGCAGGCAAAGGTCACGCCCTTCTCAGAGCCTGCGCAAGGCAAATATTCTGCTGCTGTGGACAATCTGAAGCAGCCCCATATCCCACACCTGGGATTAAATCCAAAACTACTACATATGTCTTTGTGTACGTCTGTACATGTGCATCTACACATACGTATACATACATACATGTTTAGGACACTGGACCACATCCTTCATTCTCTTTTTTGTCTTTAGTTCCATACCCGTCTGCTATCCTTGGCCATGCTTCTCCCAGATCCTTTGGAGAGTGTCTAAGCCTTCCAAGTTGGTCATAACTACATTCTCCCATTTTTCTGTGCACCCAGTGTTCACCAAGAACAAGTGACAGTGTTTCTCTGTTTATATCCCTGAGATGCTATGGCTCTAACTTGCTAGCATACCTGCCTTCTTTCCTTCCCTTTGCCCCACTTTGTCTGTCTGTCTGTCTGTCTGTCTGTCTGTCTGTCTGTCTGTCTGTCTGTCTGTCCCTCTGTGTGTTTCTCTGTCTCTCTCCTTGCCCTCTCCCCCACACATATATCCAGGGATGTCCTTGGCTTGGGGTATCCCAGGCACTGCGTTGTTTTCCTGTTCTCTGTGCTAGCTATAGCAGAGGGCCTGCCATCCTTCCCAGGCTCATTTTCAGGTCCTCGGTGCTCACTGCCACGTGCTTGCTGGTGTTTGCAGTCTTCTCTCCCTTCTCTGCTCTGTTTTCATGTAGTACACTAAGAGAAAATAACGTTTCCTCTTCCATACTATGACAAGCCAGTTCTTTCAGGCTAGCCAACCAACTCTTGCCTGAGCTAATCACTGTCGTTCACTGTCCCATAGCCCTTTGCTTACTGCTTGCTCTGCAGTTGAGGGTGTGGGCGATATCCCTTATACACTGTCCGGCTGATGGGTGGTGGGAGTGCCCCTTCTCTCAAGGAACATGCTGTCATTGCTGTGTGGCTTGCATGTTAAGCCCAGTCCCCTTCTTTACCCTCTCCAAGTTTTTGAAAATCTGTATAGCTGTGCTTTTGCGATGTGGTGACAGAGGCAGACCACCAGAAAGGCGCTTCATCTGCCTGAGACGGATGCCTTAGCTAATGAAACAAATGCTTTGCATATGACTCTATATCCCGCTTTAGTCAGGGCAGTATGCATGGCATTCCAGACAGCTGAGAACACGCTAGCCTTTGATAGTATCTGGAGAGGACCCGCAACCCTTTACTCCTACCCATTCCAGAAGCCAAGAGTCCAACATTTTTAGGTGTGAATATCACTATGACTCACTTAGGAAATTCAGGCCTTTATCACCACCCATTAAACCACTTCAGCCCCATTTACACTCTATAACTACGAGCCAGAAGGATTGCATCTAGAGTCCCGATACTAATCAGGGAGGGATGATTTGCATTCCCTTAGCTGTTCCATACATTTGTCTGGGTCATATCAGAGCATGTTTCTTATAAGACGTGTTTGATATAAATACTGTGTTAGTTTTAAAACGCAGCAGTGGCTGTTTCCTGATTCTGAAGCATGTTAAACATTTGTTAAAGCATACACTTCTTTCAGTTTGAGCTTGAAGTTCTATTACTTGTCTGCCTGCCTGCCAGGCCACCCACTCCCTCTCCCTCTCCTATCTATCTATCTATCTATCATCTATCTATCTATCTATCTATCTATCTATCTATCTATCTATCTTCATCATCATCATCTTTCATCTATCACTCTTATCTATCATCTATTTATCAATAATCTATCATCTGTGTGCCTATTTATCTGTGTATCATGTATGTACATGTATATACATGTTTCTATCCATGTACCTATCTCTCTATCTGTCTGTTTATCCTGTGTATCTGACACACAGTTGCTTTGTCAACTACTCAGGAAAGGTGGTGGCAGCTGGCCCAGGCATTTCTCTCAAATACGTCTTCAAGAAGATTGCAAGACTAGAAGAGGTGAAGGCGACAATGAGAAATGTTTATGTTCTCTTTTTATTTTTATTTTTTAAGCAATCTGTTTTAGGAACGCTATAGGCTCAAGGCTCTTGGAAACTGCTGACAGGAAGAGGTAGGCCCACACTGTTGTAGGACACTTTTCAAAAGTGGTAAGGCCTGAGGCTATAAAACCAGCCAAATTAACTGGCCAAGATCAATTGCTTTTGCTGACAAAGGCGTGCTAAATTCAGAACATTTTAACCAATAAACATGGGTTGTTAATGGGCTGTCTGTGATGGAGGAGCTCTGTTTTATTGGCGCTAGCAGCCCTGAAGTCCATAAACACCTTTGCTCTCACTTACACTAGACAGATTGCAAAACGTGTCTCCCAGGGAGAGTGAAGTTCTGAGGAAGGTTCTTTGTCAAGAACAAAGAAGATGAAGGTCCTGTGGCTTCCCTCTCCTAACCTGCATTCCTTAAGATAGCCTGTCCTGTCCACTTGACCCTTTCTCGAATTATCTCTGCTCTGAACTTTTGGGCCTTAGGACTGGTCACCCTGACACACACACTAACCAACAGCATGTTTGTTAGAAGTGCAGCCTCTTGGTTCCTCTTCTGGGCCCATGGAAGCAAAAGCCACAATCTTGAAGGATCACCAGAGGAGCCATTAGACTAATGGGGCTTGAGAAACAGCAGTCTAAAGCCTCAACCGCCCTCCCATTGGCTATCCTTCCCTTTCTCCTTTTCTTTTTATCATCATCACTCCCATCTTTAGTGGGCACCCGCTTATTTTGTGTTTAGAAACTGGAACAATTTATCTCAAAGGAAACTTGTTTTGATTTCCTTATAAAAATCCCATGCTTCATCCCTCAAACATCAAAATGCTTACTTATTAGATAATCTTGATGATGTTTAAAATACTTAAAAATTTTTTTAATTGAAACTAATTGCACGCAATAGGAAGGCACAATACGGTCACTCTTTATGTGTACAAAATGTATGATGACCTGATCAAGGCACCTGGCATACTGATCACCTCAGGTGTTAATCGCTTTTTTTGGGTGGAGAGTATTCAATCCCTTTCGTACTTTCTTTTTGAAACACACAATTATCTGATGGCTTCATTTAGCTCTATCCATCAGGGGAAAGTGTTGACTTTTCAGGGCGTCAGGGCATACTGGGTATTGAGACTAGGATGCTGACCTTCCTTTCCATTCCATCTGCATTGCCTTGGCTCCCATCCACCCGGACTATTCTCTCTGCCCAGCTCCCCTCTGCCCTCTACCCGCTTCACCACTTCAGCAGGGGAGAGAGATGTGGACAGCTGTGCGGGAGGGCAGGAAGGAAGGTAGACCGCTGTCAGCCGCCTCAGCACTTGCTAAAATAGTTTTGTATGGCAAGGATGCGAGTTCCCAGGGGGTCTTACTTGAGAAGTACTCAATATGCCAAAGTGACTCCTAGTAGCAGAAGTTGTGACAGGAAGTGGCCACCAGGGATGAGGGCTGCTTATGGTGGCAGCAGTTTTTAAAAAGGAGGCTAACTATGTCTCCTCAGCTTTGACCTTAAAGTGAAGTTGCTGTAGCTGGGATTGTACAAACCGGAAACAGGAAACAGAGGAAGACGTTATCTTGTCTGTGGCTACGTGATGCTGTAGGAGCCTGAGCTGCACACTTTCAACAATGCCATTTTTGGGACCCGAGACCTTCCATGCCTGGACCCTCTCTCATGTCCTTTCCCTTACTTGTGATAATAAGTACAGTTTTGGCACATTTCAGTCACAGGCTCTCATTATATTTTCCCTGTCCATGGGGAGAAATTTGGCTACATTTGAGCAATAAATTGGAGAATTGAGCAATTATTGAGAGAATTAGATCAATGTGGGCAGTTTATCTGACTTACACAGGCCAAAAAGCTCAGCGTTGTTTTAAAACTAGTCTAAAATATTGGTACAACTTTTGAAAATGTTTCAATTTCCTTATAGGTCTACCATCAGTCTGACGATAAGAGCAGTCTTGGCTTTGAATGATCAACTAAGCAATAACAAGACAAGTTCTGTTTCTTATAGGGTTGGAAAGCATACAGCCACTAGGAGGGGCCTCCAACATGCTTAGAAAAGCAACTGGCATTGTCTTGTTTTAGGCTGGTACATGAAGTTGTATGTTGAGTCACGTTATGTCGAATGTGAGTATGTATGGTGGTACCTGTTTGCAAAAGATCATTCTAATAGTCTATTAGAATTTTTCATTTGAAGGCATGCATATATAAGTCTTGGATATTTGATGTTGGAAAATCACCAAATTGCACTGTTTTGAGATAACACTGGATTAACAGTCTACTGTAATTATTCATAATTAACTTGATAGAGACTTCATTGTATTTTAGAAGAAAGAGGACAAAGCCAGGTTCTGGTTTAAGGCAGGTCTTTCAAGGTGAGGACTTGGTTTTGAGTGGGTAAATTTCATGGTATATTAGGTAAAGATTGGCAGAAAGTTCAAGGAAAGCTTTACCCTGCATGAGTGTAAGAGTCCATCAGCTGAGTTAAACTAGTATTAGATGACACTTCCAGCACGTTTTTAAAACCACAGGAGACTTACATGTTTATCCTTTCAATGTGAAGAGCTTAAGAATATCTAACCCATATTTTAAATCCTGTCTCATGAATTTTCAAGACGTATTTTCATAGGTGTCTTATTTTTACAGCCTTTTAACATTCCTTATGGTTGGTGCCTTATATAATTTACAGTGTTCTGTGAAGTTATTTTTCTACATAGGGAGTTACCATGACAACAATAATCCCAGCATCAAAACCAGAAATTTCTTGCACAGCATTTGAAAATATATATGAAAAGAGAACAGCAAGTGATTTCTTTGCAAAAGAATTGTTGATACTGATAGCTTCCATTACTGAATGTGCACTGTGTTCAAGGACCACATGGCACTTGAATGTTTATTTTCTCAATTATCCTACAACCTAGTAGATAGTAGCTCTTCTTTTGGTGAAAAAACTGAAGTTCTGAGGAACTCAGGCGATTGAAGTCACAGAGCTCAGAGAATAGAAACACAGCACTGTCTGGCTCTATAGCCACCCGTCACCAGCAGCTGGTGTAGTTTGGAAGCGTTATATACACACGCTTGTAGACAGTTGGAACTGAGAAATGCCACTTGAGTCTATGGGATGGACAACGACCAGCAATTTAAAGGGAAAAAAAATAACAGCACTACAAGACCCACCAAAGAACCGCAAATCTGATTCCAGAGATATCAACACCATAAAAGTGAATTGCACTTCCTCCCTCTGAGTTCACAAGACTAAGCAAATTTAAACTCATACCAGATTTTACTCCCAGGCATTCAGCCTGAGCATATGTGACAGCAGAGCTGGAGAAGATGAAGACCGCGTATCTACCACCCTTGCATCAGCTGGGGAGGGAAGCAGCGTGACCTCTTCTGCTTCTCCTGCCAAAATGGGATGAGTACGCAGGGAAAATGTGGTGCTTTCAGGGACAGAGTCATCCTCATTCTCTCTGCTTCCAGAGAGGGATAGAAGCAAGTGTGTGTGTGTGTGTGTGTGTGTGTGTGTGTGTGTGTGTGTGTGTGAGATAGGGTGCATCTCTGCCTTGTGGGTGTCTGCAGAGTGCAGGTATCTAGGAAGTTCAGCATCCTTCTTAGAGAGTGTTGAGAGGAGGTAGATTCAAAGTCTGTCTGCAAGATGAGCCTCTTTTGTCTCCTGAAAATCCCAGGAAGGAACAATTTTACGAAACAGCAGAAGAACTGTTCAACTACGTGTTCATTCTTACTTCTATCTTTTCGCTTATTTCTGCATCCAGCCAGTCACATATTAGTTTAACAAGGATTGTGAGCCCACTACATGTTAGTACTGTTAGGTGCCGAGAATCATCAGTGAAGAGACAGGACTCATTCCCTTCAGGCCATTACAACATATTGACTTGGGTGCAATTATTAAAAGCAAACCCAAATCAAATCTTAGTGTAACATATTTTGTAGCTTATGATGATCAGGAAAGGGTGACATGTATTGGAAAAATAGAAATAGTTGTACAACTTTTTTAAAACCGCTGTAATAAGATGATTTAATATATTTTTTCCCAATATTTCCCTCCAGACTTGTACTGTTACATAACTGGATGGTTCTGCATTTGTATGTAGTCACCATTCCTGCTATCTTCACTTAACATAGAAAATTATTAATTTAAACATCTGAGATTAAAAATGCAAACGCTCCAATATATGAAGTTTTAATTCAGTGCTCAAAAAGTTTCAAAAGTTGAAGCACTTCATGTTCCTAGGGTTTGGGTTGGGAATGGTCAACCAGTGAAGGTGATGTAAATTCTCTCTCCTTCTCTTTCTCTCCGTGTGTGTGTGTGTGTGTGTGTGTGTGTGTGTGTGTGTGTGTGCGCGCGCGCATGGATGCGCACACACAAGCTAGAGATTGAACTCATGGTCTTAGGCATAGAAGGCAAGATCTTTTTATCACTGAGCTGTAGGGTCTGCTAGATGAAAATATTGTGAAATTAAAAAAAAATACAATGCACCCAATAAACTTTTGCTCCTAAGCATGTTGGGTAGCATATATCCAACCAGTATTGTGAGTGTATCTCAATATCACTAAAAGATTGTTGAACATAAGTTTTACAGTTTTCCATCAGCACACTATGATTTGATCATATTTTTGGTATTTAAATTTTATATTTCTAATTTCTACTATTATGAATAATCTGACAGGCATCTTTGAAAATATTTTCTTTCATTGTTTAATCCTTGATTGTTTGTTTGAGCTGAATTCATAGAAACATAGCAAGACTACACACACTTTATGGCATATTTGTGTGTATTGCTGAGTTACTTCCAATAGGTGAGATCTGAGTTTCCACTGCAGTCAGAAGCACACTTATCTGGTGCCTGTCCTCTTGAGCCTAAGTCTCTTCTATTTGGGAACCAGCTTTCATTCTGAGCCAGTTTTTTCACATATTGTTTTAAGTAGATTATTTGTGTTTCAGTTTTCTATGTTTACTAATAATCTAGGTTTCTTTTGTAAACTGTATGTTTTTATGTTTAAGTTTTCTTCTTTTCTGGGTACTTAAAGTTGTATTGCAAGCTGGGGATGATGGTAGCGTGCCTGCCTGACATGTACAAAGCCCTAAGTTCAGTGCTTAGTAGAAAGAATGCCAGAAGGAGGGGGAGGAGAGAAGGGTGGGGAGAGGGGAAAAGGAGAGGAAAGACAGAAGGAAGGGAGGGAGGGAGGGAGGGAAGGAGGGAGGGAGGGAGTGCGTTGGAGATGCTGTGTGAATGAAGTGCTCTCACACTGAAGTGTTTTTAAGAACATTGAACAATGCCTCGCGTTAATGTCCTTGGCGTGTGAACCGCAAAGTGCATGATGCCACCGTCTTCCAGGGTCCTTCCCTATTCTCTACTTCTCATCTTGGTCCAAATGTCTTAACAAGGAGAAAAACAGTGCTGCATTTTCAGCCCCTGCAGTAAGAGTCCAGTGATTTTCTTCATTTCCACTCCTTCATCTCTATCTCTGGGCGACATCTCTGTGAGGCAGTAGCCTTCGGTGTCTGTGTTCAAGCTGATGTGAAGTCATCCTGAGTTCTGCAATGGAGAAACAGCCTCGGGGACAGCAAGGACAGGAAGGCTGCACTCTGGGAGTATGGGGAGAAAGGCCAGCTGAACTTTCCTCAAAGAAAGTTAAAGATATTCATGCAAAGTAGCATTAAATACTCCTGCTCTCATCGCAGAGGAGGATGCTTCCAGGTCTCTTTCTCCAGAGAATTTAGTACCCTCCATTTTATGATGGTGCCTTCACCCTTCCTTCCTGATGCTGATATTGCCCCGCCCTTTGCACTGCATCTCTTTCCCTGATACCTCCAGTCTCAGTCATTTCCAGTGTCCCTGCCAAGCTGTCCCTCTGCAAAAGAGCCCCATGTTCCTAAAGTACCAGGAGTCTCTCTCCTTGTAGTCTCGATTTTGCCTAGAATAACCATCCCAGAGTTTGGCACATACTGGATATTCAGGAAATATCTTTTGAATGAATTGATTACACATTCTGGCACCTTTTAAATGTCATTCAAATGTTCAGTTGGGAGGGTGGCAGTGTTTTTTGTGGTCCCATGAATGGCTTCAATTACCGCCATTCCCTCTGCGTGGAATGTTAAATGGTACCACTTGTTTGGTGTGGAGGCGGCAAAGTGTTTGGATCTCAAAGAGCCCAAGTTCTCCCCCAAAGACCAGGGAGCCCTGGAGCAGGACACTGCACACACCTAGCATTTCCCTCTGCATCCCATCCCATCCCCCAGGCCGACTGAGGCAGAAGGCATGACCTGCCTGCCTTTTCTCCTGTGTCCTAGAAGATGTGGGCTTAAATTCCAAGCAAACTGCAAAGGAAACAGGCCTCATGGGTAGGAGTGAGGCTAGTGTGGCCTGAGCACTGTGAAGTGAGCAAGGGTAAGGAGCTGCCTCTGGAATCAGACATTGCTGCCACAGACTTCTGATGACTTTGTCTTTGTCCTGTCTTTCTCCCTGTTCTCTGAGATACCCAGAATCCGACAACACACCTGTGGTCATGACTAGCAGCAGTATGTTCCCGATGCTGAACTATAAGCCATATGAGAATTTTGATATTTCTGGGTATTACTGGAATTAAGCAAAAGAAATTGATATTTGTTTTTTAAAAAGGCTGCCATTTTTTCCACACTGTTCTCTGTTGATAGGGTGTGGAAATGCTTGTTTCATTTCAGTGACTTAATACAAATTTGTAATCTAGTCTAATATCAACATGTGCTGTGGTCTGTTGGTCATAATTTAAACATTAAAATTCAAAAATAGAAAGATTGCTTTTTAAATTTCAAAGTGAATATGAAAAATGACTCAAACCACATTATTTATACTGATCCATACCTTATTTTTTCATATTTTTATTTGATGGAACAAACTTATAACATCTTTCCACACACTACATTATAGGGCTGTGTAGTCTTTAGGGCTCTTTTACCATCAGCCTGACTTCACTGATCTGCCTGGCAGATGCCAGGATCGGCTCTCTCCATGTTTCTGGGAAATGCATTTCTTTTTAGCTTTGAGTTTGAGAGGTGTG
>OU015749.1:82039509-82117738 GCA_907169655.1 Acomys percivali
TGTGTGTGTGTGTGTGTGTGTGTGTGTGTGTGTGTGTGTGTGTGTGTTATCTTTGAGAATTTGGGATTTGTTACTAGGTTCTTCCATCCATAATATTCATAAACCATGGACACAGCTGTCTTTAGTGACTAAACCCATTAACGGAAGGAGCGAAGCATGCACCTGCAGAACACCGGCCTCTAAGAGGACTTTGCTTTCTAACACAAGAGTCATCATAGCTTAGAGCACTGCTTCTTTTATAACCAGAATGGATGTGTACCTTAAACTTTTATCATTTGGAGAATTGTTTGGCCAAACATCAGGAAGAGTGCTGGGCATCTTAAGTGCCTGGAAGTGTGTTGCTCATGCTTCTGTATTGTTCTGCAGGCTTTGGGCATGCGGCAGGTGAATGCCTCTGTAGGGTGGATGGTGATAGGTCAAAGGCCATGGCTTAGGAGCAATGAGGTTTGAGGCTCAGTCTTGCCCTTTGCAACTGGAGAACCATGGGACCTGCAATCTTCTCCTTTGCCTCTCTGAGATTCACCAGCAAAAAGAGACTCTACTCGGTTCTTGTTGGTTCTTTAGTTCCTAGCTACCCAACTCGAACAATGCCTTTCTTTCTCAGGAAGCCAGTTATTAGTTAGAGCCTAAAATATCAGTTAATGGAAGTTATTTTTTTATAAGAGAATAAAAAAGCCAATGTAATATTTTTAAGTTTATATTTAAATTTTGTTTTAAAATTTATGCCCAGTAAAATTCTCTCTTTGGGAGGACATTTATGTCTGTGAGTTTTGACAAATTTATGATATATAATTTTAAACAGCTATATCACAGACTCATATTAAAAGAGGCAAACTGTGTTTACGAACCTAGCTTATTCTATTAGCAAAACAAAGAGAAGAAAATTTGCTTGGGCTCTAAAATTCCGATTTAACTATGAGGACCTCAGGGCTTCCTTCCTTGTGTCTAGGATGAAGAGGGAGGCTTGCATTTATTAGCTCTGAAATGAACTGGTGGGTTGCGTTTGCAGAATAGCAATTGAGGGAGAGGAAGTGTCTTTTTCTCCCCAGGGCAGGGCCTAGACCATCCAATATGACGGGAATGCTGGCCAAGATGAGGACTCCAGGTGCTGGGTCCTATCACAGCTGCTGCTGAATGGGTAAGGCGCGGAGGGGTTTGAATCTTCCCTAATTATAGTAATGTGTCCAGAGCTCAGAAATGGAAAAGCATTCCAGTAGCTGGACATGTCTCTGTAGTCATATAAAACCAGGCAGCATGAGCCTGATGGTTTTTTTGGAAGAGTTTGGAGGTTCTCTGAGGAGAGGGTGTCCCCTGGCTTTTGCAAGAGCCTCGGTTCCATGAAGCCTGTGCAGATGTTAAGGTGTTGAGTCTCTTACATTAATCCTCAGAGCTTTTCGTTCCAGATGTTGTCCAAATGCTAGTACAGAAGGAAGCTAAGTTTTCTGTGGGTGAGGTAGCCATGATTGGCGCCTTAATAGAGTCAAGCACCTACTCAAGAGTCCTATAAGACTATCTGGGGTCTGACCCTCTGAGGCCAATATGCCTTGCTGGAAAGGCAGGTCTCTAGAGTCAGATGGGACTTAGTTCAGCTCTGCAATTCAAGGAAATGGATGTAACTCTGAATCTCATGTTCTGGTTTGTACCATGGAGAGCCACTCACAAGACCCTCAAAGCCATTTCACTCTGGAAGAGCCAGATGTAAAGCAGACAGATCTGAAGCTTCTCACTGTGGAAATGAGGGTGACACTGCAGTGAAACTTTTGATCTTGGGAGCTCAACCCATTCTCCTTCACTCCCTTGGGTTCAACTGGAGAAGTTCCAGATTGCTGGAAGGGTTTCATTGTAAAACAGGCCCTGTCTAGTGGCCAGCATACCAGGACATGGTAGACCCTTTCACCAATGTCTACCTTATATTTTAGGTTTGTTTTTGTTTGTTTGCCACGGTATTATTTTATAGTCTAAGTTGTCCTGGAGCTCACTATGTATCCCAGGTTGACCTCAGTGTTGCAATAAACCTCCTGCCTCAGCATCAGGACTCCAGGTATGAGCCACCACCATGCCTTGTCTCTGTAATCCTTTCGATGGTTGCCCCCGCTGTGTATCAGAGCTAAATATTTTAACTGGACTTACCTGTTCTCTGAGGTGTTTCTCTTTCCCTACAGAAGCTGTGACCAGAAACCCCCTCTTTGTACCCAGTGCCAGCGACTTGTTCGCACAGGAGATGACATTTCATTGTCTTGGTCATTCTTTGTCTTTACATAAGGGATTACAGGGTTTACCTAGTGCCTCTGTAGGAAGGGAAGGTTCAAACCATTGCGGCAACACTCTACTCCTGCACTGTCCAGTGGAATGTATGGCAGGTCACATTTGGAATGTTAAGTTTTCTAGTAGGCACACTGAAAGACTTAAAACAGGACTGAGTGGATTTAATAATATACCATATTTAACACAGTATATGCACACTATATCTTCAACCATGACTTTCGTCATGAAAGATTCAAACAGGATGTTATACCTCTGTTTAGCTTTCATGATAGTGCATCAGATTCTGATATTTATAATGACACTTCTTGGTTTAGTCTAGGCCACATTCAATAATTCAATCATATATGCGGCCAGTGTCTAGCACATTACATAGCACAGGTACATCCAATCCTAAAAGACCGGCAGGAAACCCCTCTATTAACACCTGCCATATACATTGGTATTCACTGCTTGGCTCATGTTCGCATTGTGAAAGGAGATCAGGATGAAGGAAAACAAAATTTCATCATCACCCTGAATGACGAATCCAGTCTCGTGGTGCTCCTTCCTTGCTCTCAATTCTCCAGTGGCATTCTTTGTTCACAGTTAGGGCCAATGAGCCTTCCTGACCAGCCTTGTCATCGCGATGTATTACCAACCACACTGAACTCCTTGCCAACCTTGGACCTTCTGCACATTTCACACCATGGGGTTTCAGATTTGTAGAACACTCTGCCTGGAATGTTCTTCCTTATATCCTCACATGTCTAGTTCCTTTGCCTCCATGAAGGCTTTGCTTGAATGTCACCAATTTAGTGCTATGTAAAATCATTACTTTGGTATAGACTCTGTCATTAGTTACTCATTATTAAACTGACCTTCTTTGGGTTTTTCTATTGCTTTTTAAAAAAATCAGCATCAGATGCTTGTTTTTGGTTTTGACATCTTTGTAGAACATGTGCCTTGGTACCACATAAGCTCTACTTAAAGTACCCAGTTCCGTTCCCACGGTTGTCAACAGTTGATTGTTTGTGAAAAAGCCCTGAATAATATTCCACTGAATAGAAATTCAGTTACCTTGCCTAGTGTCAGAAACATAAATGCAACCAGGTGTGCTGTGATTGGGAGGGTGCCCTCAGGTACCTCAGCCTTCTTGGTTATCTGGACCCTAGGAGGAATCCGGTCTGTGCCTTCAAACAACTGCTTTTAAGTGGTGAGTTGTTGGACAGTCACAGCAAACTCAAGTTTGTGAGTTTTTAAAATGCTTTTCCCTCTTTGAAAGCAGAGCCTTAGATTTCTTAAAACTCAGGCACCTGAGAGTTGAAGATGGGGGTAGATTGGATTAAGTTCTCTGCACACTTGCATAGACCCTCTGTGATCATGCTCAGTTTTGGTGGACTCCTTGGGAATGGATGACCCTGTGTATGGGGTAATGGCAGAGTGGAAGGGGCTGTTGTTGGTTGGATCTGTCAGGGCAGTACTGGCTATGGAGACAAGGAGGCGCAAACAGTGTGATGCGATTCCCCAGTTACTGAGGCCCTGGCAGAAGGTAGAATCTGGCGCAGAGGCTCCAGGGCTCTAGAGAGGAGAAGCCAGGCTAATTTAGAAGCCAAACAACTTTCTTTTGTCTTACTTGTTTTTCCTTCAAGAAGTCGGTGTTTCAGAGGCCGCAGCAAGGGGGAAGTCAATGCTGCCGGGCACTCAGGACTTAGGACTTGCAAGTATGCCACTGTACACAACATGAGGGTCTGCCCACAGCTCTCCCCTCCCACCTCGCTCTGGGATCAGGGGTGTAAAATTGGCTCTGACTCTACATTCATTTCACACTAAGTCACTCTTCCTAGCAGCTGAGTGCCTCCTACCACTCTACACACTCCCAGAGAGGAAATCAAACCTTTGTCAATAGCTTTAGAGGCCAGAAGCAAAATGGTGGCTTCCAGGCCATGGCTCCCTTGACTTGCTTTTCTGTGCCAGACACTGTCAAGGGCAGGCGTCCTGCCCTGAGAACCTGCAGAGCTGTGAATGAAAACCCAGACTCCTAAGTCAGAGAGATCTTGCAGCTAGTTCAAAAATCTGCTAAGAATGTGTTGGATTAAAACCAACAATCTCAAAAGACATCTTGTCCCTCTAAAGCGAATCAAATATAAACAGCTTGGTTCCTGAATACTGTTTCTGTTATATAATGTTTTATTTAGTAGTTTTACAAAGTAGAGTTTTTAATTATTTTTTGAGACTTTCATACAATGTGTTCTGGTTATCGCCCTATCTACTCTTCACTCTAATGCATCCCAGACCTACCCCACCTCCCGACTCCCTTCAACTTAGCATCCTCTTCTTATCTTTATTTTTTAAATAACTCATCAGGTCCAAGTTATGTTGTCCATATACTGCTAGGTGTGAGGCCACCCACTGGAGCATGGCTGAAGGACCAGGAGCCACACTCTTACAGAAAACTGGCTCTCTTTCTCCCCAAATCCATCAGCTGTCCAGAGTTCCTCAGTTAGCAGTAGAACAGCTGATCCCTACCCTCCTCTCCAGAGTGTTGACTGGCTTGATCTTGTGTCGGTCTTAGGTGAGCAATCAAGGGTGCTGGGAGTGCAGATGCCCTGTCTTGCCTAGAAGACACTATTTTGTTCCCAAACCCCCAACACCTGGCACTTACTGTCTTTCTGCTCCTTCTATGATGGTTCCTGAGCATTAGTGTGTGTGTGTGTGTGTGTGTGTGTGTGTGTGTATGTGTGTGATATAGATGCCCCATTTGTGACTAAGTACTCCACTGACACTATTCTCTTTGCTGTGATCAGGTATGAGTATCTGTGTTACTTGCTGTTGACTGCACAAAGAAATATCTCTGAGACAGTCATGTAGTGACCCATGGGTCTAGAGATACAAATTTAGAGGGCAGATGCTATGTATTCATATAATGTTTTTTTCACCTTCAAATTTTCACTAAGTGAAAAAGACTTTACAGACTGGTTTGTGCAGTTACAGCCCTATAAAAGCTGGGGTTTGACTAGAGCAATTGAGTTCATTCAGAGGATAAATAAAAATTTTGCTTAGTCAGTTTCTCATTATTCTCCTTTGGGGACCATCATTTTGCCTTATAATCGGGATGGGAAGAGGCCATCATACACAGCCTGTTGGCTGCTCACTTTCTGACCTTCCCATAATCCTGCTTGAAGGAGGCCAACTGAGCTGGGAAGGCTGATAACAAAGATGTGTAAAGCCCGGGCTTGGAGTGAGGTGAAGACTTGATGGGGTGGGGGCCATAGAAACCTCATCTTACTCACTGGCCTTTAAAACGTGCCTGTCTCTTAAATACGATTTTTTATTTATGTGTATGCATGCAAGCGCATGAATATGTGGATGTCATGTGTGTGCGGGTGCCAGCAAAGACCAGAAGAGGGAATTGAATTTCCTGGAACAGTGACTCTTAACCTTCCTCATGCTCCAACCTTTTAATACAGTTCCTCGTGTCTCAGTGACCCCCAAACCATAAAATTATTTTTGTTGCTGCTTCATCACTCTAATTTTGTCACTGTTATGAGTCATAATGTAAATATCTGATGTGCAGGATGTCTGATATGTGACCCATGTGAAAGGGTCGTTCGACCCACAGGTTGAAAATCGCTATCTTGAAGCAGAATTACCGGTGAGCTGCCTGGCATGACTCTTAACTGCTTAACCGTCCTTCCAGCCCCCTCTTTCTTCTCAGTGCTTTTTTGATGCTCCCTCTTCTTCAGAGCTTCAAAGGTAGCCATGATATGATGTGATTACAGACCACATAAACCCTGTAGGGGAGCTGTATCCAGACCAGTAGGAGTTTTTGCATCAGCGACAAATTGGTTAATAAATATGTTTATTTTCTTGACCTACCAAATTACTGTAGTTCTTTGGCAAGATTCATGAATCACGCTGTAATCAAGTCGAGAGCCCTGGTGGGAGAAGAGAATGTGGAAGGAAGGCTTAGGGACAGCCTGACCAAATTATGTTCCGAAAGGAACTATGTGGCTGAGAGGTCCAGAGACCCCTGAGCCCTGTGACTCTGGCACTTTTCAGTCGGGAGGTAAACCCATTTGCTCATTCATTCAGTTAATGATAGGAAAGAAACGAAAAACTGGGCAACTGTTTTAGATTAACACAGATGAAAGAGGCAGGACAAATACGTGCAATTCATGATCTTGGACTGGATCATGGATTTAAAAAATACTATAAAATTGACTTTTAGTTCCCTTTCTTCCTGTTATTTTTACTTCAATTGTAAACTTTTTTTTAAATTTTTTTTTTGAGGTCTTGGAGATTGAATCTGTATATTCATTCACACTATGCAAACCCTTTCTCCTTGCTTCTACAGCCCTCAAAGTGATTCTTAGTGCCTTGGGAGCCATCGGCTGGCAATAGCTTTTCCACTGAGGAGGGGCCTGAGGGGTTCTGTTCCCCTAACTTCATGCTAGAATTTTGACTGGCTTGGTCTGGTTCAGGAGTGGGGGTGCTGTATGCAGCAGCCATGCCATGTCCTGAAGACAGTATCACAGTACTTTCTCCCTCCTTAAATCTTATATTCTTTGCACTCCCATTTCTACTCAACTATGTGATCTCTATTTTAAGAATTTTCCTAGTGTCACGTGCAAAACAGGTACCATGGGATGAGGTAAGTATTGTATGTGTGTGTGTATGTGTGTATATATATACATACTATTGGTTCTAAACTTCTATGATTTGATATTCACAATAATTAAATATACAGAGATTTTAATATTGGAATTTATATGTATCTACGTAGATCAATGTATAAGAGTTTCAACTTCTCGTTTTATGTTACTTTGTGATTTTTCGTAACTAAAATGTGTGGACAACTAAATTCCTTATGCTTGAAAAGTATAAAAAATAAGGCAGGTAATATAATTAAAATACTATAAAATGATATCATCAAGACAGTTGGATAGACTTGAAGATAGGTTACTTGAACATTAAATTTCTTGAGTGGTATAAAAATCTTGTTATTATAAAGGAAAATATAGATTTAGGAAGACATTTTAAATTAGGATTAAAGTGTTGAGAAATAAATCTTTTCCCCTAAAAGGAATGAGTGGTGTGTGATATAAAAGCAGAGAGGTTATGGGAGGTGGACAGGTGCAAGTTGGGGGGCAGGGAAATGAAGGTTGGGGAGATTAGGAAGAACCGTTGGCAAGATTTTTGTTTGAAGATGCCACAATGAAACCTAGTGCTTTGCACGCCGATGGAAAAGTAATTAATTAATTTGTTAAGTAATAAGAACAAAACCACTAAAAGCAGTTGGAGAAAACAGAGTATTGTAGTATATTAAAATTGGTAAGGCTGTGGGAAATAAAGTCAAGGTAGGCATCCTACTGTTCTTGCGTCTTTGGGGAGGATTGAGAAGTTCTCAAGAAGAAATGTTGGTGAAAGAGTGGGAAGTCAGTGCTAAGGTATTTGCTGTGACCGTATCAGCCGTAAGTGTGACACAGCCTATGGGTGTGGCCACTGACAGTGATGATAGCCACGGGTTGTCTGTAGATGTTTTCTCAGACTGAGAAATGTTTTTTTTTTTAATTTCCAGTTTGTTCAGTATTTTTACCATTAAGAGATGATGGGCTTTTGTCAAATGTAATTTCTTCATCTACTGCTACCATGGTATTGATTTTTATCTTTTATCATATTAATATGGCATATTGAGTGATGTTCATGTTCAAAACCTACTTTTGCATTTTGGGGTTATGTTGTAGTTGGTTGTCATATGTCTTCTTCTTTGTGACGGGAGTCATTTAGCTGTGATTCTGTTGGAGAATTTTGTGTTTATTTCTGTGCAACGTTTTCACTTTTGTTAAATGAGTAGCAGTACCCCCCACTCACGTCTGAGTCCACTAACCCAAGTCTGCATGCAGCTTTTCCTGTTCAGTCTATGTTAGAGTTTGCTATTTGTTTATTTGTTTATTTTGAGAATTTTACATACAGATGTTATATTCACAATCCTTCTCTGGGAAATTTCTCCCTGGACTGTTGACTCCCTCTCAAATTCATGACCTCTTTAGTTATATACATATGCACACATATAAAAATACATCCTGCTGGGTCCATTCCGAGTTGTGTGTCTTTCTTTAGAGCTGGTGACATGGGAGTGGGTAGCCTATCACGGGGCTTGTCCTGGGAGAACTGTTTTCCTTCTCAGCCACATTAATTGCCTGTAGCTCTTCACTTAAGGGTGGGGCTCTTGTGAGATGTCCCTCCTCCGGGTTCCTATGTTAAGTGCCATTGTCCCTTTGTAGGTTTTGCTTAGGTGGCATATTGTGATTTCATGGCTATAGATCCCTGTTGTCTCTAGACAACACTATTTCCCTGCAGCCATCTCTGACTCATACAACTCTTCTGCCATCTCTTCCTTGATATTTGCTGAGGAGCCTTAGCTGCAAAGTCTGTGTCACAGACCTATCAGTTGCGGTTGGATGCCCCATCTCCATTTGTTCTCCGAAGTTTGACAAGGTGTGGATTTCTCTAAAGGTCTCTGTCTGCTTTGATGAGTAGTGTGCTGTCGTGGCTTTTACATCCCTATTATTTATTTGTTTGTTTAATGTCAACTTGACATGAGATAGCTTCACTTTGGAAGCAGGAATAGTATTTGTGAAAATGCCCTCACCGCCACATTTGCTCGTGGAGAAGCCTGGGGCGCCATCTTCTTGGTTGATGACTGATGTGCGAGGACCAAGTTCACCGGTGGGTGGCGCCACCTCTGCAGGTCCTGAGTGCTATCACAGCCTGAGCAGGCCATCATGAGCAAGCCAGTAAGCAGCACTCCTCTGAGGCCTCTGAAACAGTTCTTGTCTCATGTTCCTGTCCTAACTTCTTTGGAAGATGAACTATAAACTGCAAGATGAAGGAATTCTTTCCAAGGTGATTTTGGTGAGAGCTACCCTTCCCTGCAGACATAAGGGTAAGTATTTAGAATGTAGTTAGATACTACTGTCTTAATGAGGGGGCGGTATTAAGTTCTCTTCCAGGGTCGATGGCTTCGTTAGCCACAGACAGTGGGCTAGGTTTGCAGTGCCAGACACGAATGCTCTCCTACTGAGCAGGCCTCAAGTCCAATCAGACAGCTGTTAGTGACCATCAGGACCTAAATGCCACTGCTGAACCTTTTGCGATGTCTCGCTGTTCTGGTCATGGGTCACAGGTTTTACAGCTAAGTAGGAATATTGATTGCTTTGCTGCCTTGGCAGCTACACGGCTCCTTCCCATACGATGAGAGCTACACAACAAGCAAGGGCCTTCCGGGATGGGTCCAGCTTGATTCCTCCGTGTCCTCTGTCCAAAATGTGCGGTGTCTTTATAAGCCCTGCCCTGGCTACAGCACGGAGAGCTGTGCTATTTTGTGTGATTTGTTCCCAATTGCTATCACTCTTTGAGTTACTACTTTTAGGAAAATACTTAATTTTCAGGTACTTTTGAATTTCGTACATTTTCTTGTATTATTGATTTCCAATTTTATTCTGTATCTTAAGCTTTAACTATTTTTTAATTTAGTGAGATTTTTTTAAAAATTGTGAAATATGTATTCTCTCCGAGAGAGAGAGAGGAGAGAGAGAGAGAGAGAGAAAGAGAGAGAGAGAGAGAGAGAGAGAGAGAGAGAGAGAGAGAGAGAGAGAGAGAGCTCACTGTGCATATAAGGAGAACCTGTGCTCTTTATTAGAGGGCACAGCGCTCTGTTTATGGGTGTGGCTCTCATGTCTAGCTGATTTACAATGAAGCTCATCTGCTTAGTTTTCCCACCTGTCACTGAACTGGGATAGTGGAATCTCAAATTAATTATTTTTTGAGTTGGCTATTTCTGCAGTTTTTAAGGCCTTTGCTTTATGTTACAGTGATGTTTTAAATTAGGCGCCCATGTATTTATTATACTTCTTCCTGACTGACATTTATCACTGTAAAATGGCTTGTCTGGGTGCAGTAGCAGTTTTTAGTCTTTATGACTTTTCCTGTAATATTGCACAATGTCTCCCTGTCTCTGCTCAGAGGCTCTCTGTGTGTTGTTGGCCATGTTTCAGTACCCCATCATGAAGTCTCCAGCCTCGATTGACCCCTTGCTTTCTCTTGTGCAGTACCTCTGTATTGTCCAGAGATGAGCGATTTAGGCTTTCTCAGATGTTTTCTGGGCATGGATAGCACCTTACATAGTTGGAGTCTTTGGGATTCTCACCAGTATATAGAACTTTTCCCATTTTCTATCGTCATCCTTTTCTAGTAAGTGTTTCAATTGTTAATCACAATGTTGCTTTAAACGTTCCATTGTGAAATAACTAAAGATGATATTAGTCAGATTTCTGTCACTGAACCCCAAATGCAAGACTGATGAAGTTAAAAAGATGAATGCTTTCTTTTGCCTCACAACTTTGTGAATTTCCATGGATAAGCAGCGTCATTGCTTTGAGCCTGTGATGTACAAAGTATCATGGTGGAAGTCTGTGGTCGATTTTTTTGCTTGCTTGTTTGTTTTGTTGTTTGTTTTGTTTTTAGACAAGGTTTCTCTGTGTAGCCTTGGTTGTCTTGGACTTGCTTTGTAGACCAGGCTGGCCTTGAACTCACATCGATGCACCTGCCTCAACTGTCGATTCTTTAAAAAAATGTAATTTATTCAGATTACATCCCAAATGTTATCCCCTTAACTCCAAATTTTTGTGTGCGTTCATCCTTCTTCCACGCCTTGTAAGACGTCCTTCCTGATTTGTGTCTTTCCTCTCACCTCCGCGACTCAGACGTGAGCTAACTCTTGTATCCAGCCCTGCCTTGCTATTAGTGGTCAGCTTTGAAGTTCAGCTGAGCTGCTGCTGTCTCCTGGGAAGTGTTTCCTGGTTCCCTCTTATCATATGATTGTCTAATTAATTATGTGTTAATTTCCTGGACAGTAGGAATGCCTGAGTGTTAGAAAAGCTCCCTTCATTTCTTTCCATAAGGAAATTCACTGGCAGTTTTGCCCAACTTACTTAGTACACTTTAGAAGTACAGATGAGATAGCTCACAATGCTGTCACAGAACCCACTGGTAAAACGTAGAATATTATTGTCCTTCATTCATTACTAAGTAAATATCTATGACCATCATAAATTAACTATTTACTGAATCTCTTTTCAAAGATGTCAGCTGAAGGATGACTGTCCTATCTTTGTTGTTTCTTTTCATTTATACTGATTTCATTAGATGACTTCTCCCAGACATTATTAATTAGTGTGCTTTTGAATTAGTTGACTTCACACAGTAATCTGGTGTTTAGAGAAAAATAACTTTGAGATACGTATGCATGTTTTAAGAAGAGTCAATTTTAGTTTTTGCTAAAGGTTGTTTTGTTTTATAAAACATTTTAAATCTTATCAGCCATAGAAGGGATTTACTTTCAAAATGTGACTTTGTCTTATTTCTTTTTAGTTACTTTCTGAGTTTAGTATGCTGCCTTGTCAGAAGAAAAAAGTAAATATTTAGCTACTGTCCATATGAATGTCTTAGCTCATGCAGAGGTAGTAAATTGAGAACAACTCTTTTTCCCAGAGAAATTGCTTTGGAGTTGCCTGAACCAGCTTTGAGTCATGCAAAGTATGAATGTTATGAGTTATCTGGAGTTAAACTACTCAGGGAACCTCGGCTTTCTCCTCTATAAGGTGTGAAGTTTACAAGGTAGTCATGACATGCAGAAGTGTACACAGATACACAGATACCAACTCACTTGCTGTCTCCTCTCCCTCCAGTTTCCATTTTCTCTAGTGCTATTCTTTGCACTGTTCTCCAAGTCTTCTTGCATGTAGTCTGGAGTTGCTGTTAGATTCTTGTTCCTGCTCTAGGGCACATAACCTGGCCAACTCTCTTCTGCAGTGGATGTCACCTTTGCTTCCATTCTTTGGGTTCTGGCCTCTCACAGGGTGCTCCACAGACCTCCCCAGTGGTCTTGCTCAGTGATCTTCAGACTTTAATAAGCAGATTGTCCAAGCACCTTCTTCAGGTGTGTGTTCAAGTTCAGTAGGTCAGGAGTGAGGCTCAAAATTCTGTAGAGGCCATTGATGCTTCCAGTCCACAGGGCAAGGAGTGTTGTTGTGCCTTTAAGAACATTTTAGACTCAGACTCCGCTGTGAAATTATCACTGGAAGGAAATAAAAAGCATATTTTGCATATGCAAAGTTTCACAGCACATCCCTGGCCTCTCTCATCCTCAGTACCTCTTTGAATGGAAGTTGAGTGAAAATTTCCATTAAAGGAAAAGCTTTAAAGCTAGGATATAAATAAAGGTTTTGTTGTATTCAGTTGGTCAGGGCCAAAAAAAGCAAGTTTACAGTATACCTTGAAATGCCTTTTGGTAAATGCAAGCACATTCCAGGGATTGGACTCATCTTAGTGAAGACCATTACTTTGCTAGGATTTTTGCATTGCTAAAGATATAAAAATTGCAAGCCAAATTTAAATTGAACCGAGAGCTAGAGGTTTTAAGCCAGTAATATTTTCCCTGAAAATGCTCTTTGGAAAGACTTTGAGATCCGAGTCAGCTAGGGTGAATCTATTATCCAAACTTTTGTTTCTGGAAGCATTTAATTGAAAGGAAAAAACCCTAAGAATGCACCCAGAGGTGATTGTCATGCGGCGAGTGGGAGGGCCTTGAAACAGCACCAATGAAGTCTGCACGTTGTTAGGGTGAAATTGGTGAGGGGCGCAGAAACCAAGTGAGAGACCAAGGGGAATTGGTTTCCAGCACACACTATCTACAGGTGATGCTATACAGAGAGGAGTGGGGACAAGGGGCTTTTAGATTCTAAAGAGATGACGGATGCAGAGGGTCCCGTGGAGACTGGGCAACTCTGATCCTAGTGTTCCATGTCTCTACAAAGTTTCAAATTCAAAACCTCATTTACAGAGTAGTTCTCAGTGTAGCCTCTTAGAAGTTCTCCCTAAAATAAGGCCATCAGGCCTCAAGGAATGTACTCTTCAGAACTTGGGGACTTGTGATAGGGTGAAACCAAATATTTGGAGACAGAAGGAGTTGGCACCAATCACATGAGCAATCAGTGCTGGCTAAGGAAACAGACTCAATTTTAGTTGACTACATATTTCTACTGTGTGCCAGAAATAGTAGATCTGTTCATAATTGCTTACCATTGTGTTGCCATACCTAACCATACACATACACACACTCATCCAAGCACTCACACAGTCATAATACATAGTCATAATACTTGCACACACACACACTCAAGCACAATCATACCCTCACATACACATGTGCACTCACACACTCACACACAATACACACATACATTCACACTCACACACATGTACATAAACTCATATATACACTCATACACATACTCAAGTACACTCATACACATGGACATACTCTTACACACCCTCATACAATCACTCAAAAACATACTTTACATGTGCTCAAGTATATACTCTCAAGCACACTCACACATAAACATGCACACTCACACACCTAAACATACACACCTACACACTCAAAACACACATCCACATTCACACACACACTCACACATACACATTAATACACTCACAAACACGCATTCATACATATGCTCATATACATGCATACACGTGCACACATACTCACTTATACACAATCGCACTCCTATACCCACACACATGAACACAGCCATACATGCTCACATACGTTTCCATGGGTTCTGAGATTCAAACTCAGGCCCATCCACCTACAACGCATGTGCTTTACCCAATGAGCCAGCTCCTCAGCTCCACCTCTTTCTTTTTCCCTCTTGGCTTTAAACTTTACACGTGGAAAGCATGTGACAGTTTGTAGGTTCTAAGTTTCCCCACAGCATCCTTGTAGTGCTCTTCAGCATGGTATATCATCCAGGAACTGAACTATACCTAAAGGGTTGGTCAGGCAGAGGTTTGAGTTTCTAGTACCTTTTCCTCCTAGGTGGCTTCCTGCATTTCTTGGGGGGGGGGCACCTCACTTCATCTGTGATTTCAGATTCTGCTACCCTGGTTTACCATGTTTTCACCCTGTATTAGCCTAGCTGCTGTCTATGGCCAAACTGCAGGGCCTATGTTCTATTTTTCCTTTTTATATAGTAAACTTTTTTTTAAAAACTAGACTTTATTTTTTATAGAAATTTTATATTTATAAAGAAATTAAAGGGCAACTGCAGAGTTCCCAGGCAGCTGCAAATCTCACACACACACAAGCACATGCAAAGAGTTCCCTGTCGTTAGCTTCTTAAGCTATTGGGTCCATTTAAGCAATGAACGTCAAGAAATGAGAGTCGGATCGTCTTTCACTCAGAACTTCCGAAGGTTTCCTATGCTTCTTCCTCCTGCATCATCTGTGCACCGTTCTGTGGTGTGCATGCATGCCTTCCTGTGTTCTGCTTGGTTTGCAAGCCCCGTCAGGAAAAGGATGCTGCCTGGTTGTCCATCACTGAAGGACTCAGAAAGTACCTGTCAAATTTTTATGCTTATGCTCTTGTTGAGTGGATACAGAAAATCAGTGATCAGGGTCAGCAGTATCAGGCTGTGGTGTCCGTAGGTGGGGCACAGCGCCAGTGCCATGCTGGTGGCTGCTGTCTTGAAATGTGGGGTATGGAGAGAATGCACATTGAGCCTGAAGAAAAGAGAGGGGCACAGCTCAAGGAGAGATGGTTTGAGGAGGTTTGGTGATGAGGCACTGTGGCCATGCACTGTTTCCAGAGGAGAGACATCATACCAGAAGCTTCCCTGAAGGCATGAGGAGGCATTAGCTAAATTGATGATCAGTGGGTGAAGTGCTTACTGTGCAAGTATGAAGACCTGGGTTGGGGTCCCAGGCACTCAGCCAAGCATGGTGGAACATACTTGTAATCCCAGGTGGGGCAGAGACAAGCACTTCTCAGGGCTCAGTGGCCAGTCAATCCAGCTGGACCAGTGAACTGCAGGTTCAGTGAGAGACCCTCTCAAAATAAAAACACGTTGGAGAAGCAATTGAGGATGATAATGTGATTTCCACACCTACTCTGAGTGTGCCCACATGGGTTAGTGAACCTGTGCATACACACATCACACATGCTCCCACATGCATGCCTGCACACCAACGTAGTGGGTTAAGGGCAGAGAGGAAAGCCATGCTTCAAGTAAGATACCCTGTGCTCTACGTGTATGCATGCGCACAGCAGGCCTGCCTTTCATTCTGATGGCCCCTGAAGACATCCTTGTGACAAGCTGAATTTGAGCTAGTCAAAGGAGCCCATTCATCCCTGTCAGTCTGCAGAGTCCTTTCTGGGTACTGTGTGGTACTATTCCAGAGCAGCAGCATAGAATGTGGAATTTCCTCCCCATCTGGAGAGACTCAGGCCCTGAACACACCTATAGCACAAGAAACTGTGCTTGGGAAACTTGATGTCTCATAGCAAAATTATACTGAGGCACTGTCATTGTGAGTAAACATATGCCTTTATAAATATTCATCAACCAAATTAGTCAATGGCTCTGTAGCGAATCTACATATTTTACATACCTAATGTTGAGAACAGGTATCGAAAGACTGATGTTTCATTTTAGAATATTAATTTGAGCACACTGGCATGGTTTGGGTATTTTGTAACACATGGAGCAAGTTTCTTTTCCTTGTATATTTCTTAATTTGTATACTAAAGTATTTCCTTCCTCTGCGGTACTCCCTTCACTAAGAGGGTGGCGGGATGTTCACTCCCCCTGTGATTCCATGAGAAGTGTCTCATTTTACACTCCCGATGATGGCACAGCTAAGTGCATTATGAAGGTCTATGTAAATATGAACGGAAATTCCAGGTGAAGCCATAAATATGCACAACTAAACACAAGTAGAATGCAATGTAGACCTTAGGAAATTGGCTTCAAGGAGCTGGCATACCCGGCTTTGACTTCAAGTTGCGTGATAATTAGCTGGATGACACAATAATTAGCCGTATGGTGTTGGACAAGTTACTTAAACCGTTCTGTGGCTTTGTCCTTTATCTGTAAAACAGAAAAAATAGCAACACATTGAACTGCATACAAATCAAATGGTTTATTGAAAGATCAACAAAGGCCCAGTAACTGCCCATCTGTGGGAAGGTGTAGGGAAAGGGCTGGTTCAGACTGCTGTGGGAAAGCTCTCCAGGGAGTCAGGATAGTGAGGGGCATTGCGTGTCTGGCAGCCTGCATGTGCTTGTAGATACAAGCCACCTGACCACCCCACTGGTGGAGAGCTCCAAGTTCTCCACGACCCAGATGCAAGGTGGAGAATCTGAAGGGGATTGTTTGTTGCAAAGGCAGAAGTGCACACTGCCTTTGCACATGGAAAATCTGATCCATCAGAATGTTTCCACTGTCTACTGGTAATAGCTGGGAAAGACATCTGTTGAAGACACACCGCCAAGCCCCAACCCAAACCTGTGGAACTTACCAGTGAGATGGAGGTGGTGATTGCTGTGTGTTCCCCCAGATCGGCCTTGAGAAACACTTCTGGATGGGCTGGTCCAGTTGCCTTGAAGCTGTAGCATTGGTAGTTCTTAGGAAGCCAGCCAAAACAAACTTAGATAGAAAGAAAGAAAGAAGAAAGAGAGCGCGTTGTCAAGTTTTACAATTTTAAGAGAAATCTCAATCAGGCTCACACTGTATCCCCTGATCACACTTACTGTGCTGGTAAAATATTTGTGGAGTGCAGGGCGGGGCTAGGGTGGGGGGTGGGGGGTGGGGGGGCAGTGTTATGTTGCGGACCGTATTTGAAAAACTATCATTATGTGTGCCTGTGTGTGTCTTTGTAGAGGAGTGTGTGCAATAAACACACGGGGAGGTCAGAGGACAACGTTGTGGGATTAGTTCTCTCCTGCCACCCTTAATGTGGGTCTTGGGGAACAAACTCGGGTTTCCAGGTTTTTAACGGCAAGCAACTTTGGCTGGCTGAGCCACGCTTAAGACCCATAGCACGTGTTCCTAAATCCTCTCACAGTGGGAGAGTGGAAATGGATGTGTGCCAGGCGCCTGAGTGAAACGGAGAGATGGTAGCACAGTGGAGGTATCTTTTGATCCCTAGTCAGTGTATAGCAGCCCCGAGGGGGGACACTTGGCTGTAGGCATGCCTCCTAACACTGTATACTTCCTCTGCTGGGCGCTCAAACCCTCCTGCTTACTTCAACACTTAAAAACTCTCTCAAGTACCCTGGGAAGCTCGGTGTTCTGAGAACTTCGAAATTCACCATTCCTTCCTCTAAGTAAGGGCTTTACGCCCCCATCTCTCTCCCCACTTCTGACACTTTTGCAGCTCACTGTGGTTTCCCTAGTTAGTGGGTACATTGTAAGATCGTATTTGCTCTTTCTTGAGTTCCTAGGGTGGAATTCATCTGAACCGAGATTTCGGTTTATTGTGTGATTGTGTTGTGTTGTCACCTGCGCTGTCTGGGCAGTGCTTCATAATATATTGTCTTCGGCACGTCCCTTTACAGCTGTGTCTGAGCAGCCGTTCCTCCTCTCCCTAGCTCCTGAATGCATGTTACAACGTCACTGCCCAATCCCTCCTTCTGACACGTTCAGGGAGAGGGAGCTATGACAGTGGAAATATTTATCACACATAGAGACACAGAGACACAGACACACACACACCAGAGAAACAGAGACACACACACATCAGACACACCCAGACACTTCTCTCTCTCTCTCTCTTTCTCTCTCTCTCTCTCATACTTAATTCAGAATTTTCGTTTTCTTCTTTATTAATTTATTCTTGTTACATCTCAATGGTTATCCCATCCCTTGTATCCTCCCATTCTTCCCTCCCTCCCATTTTCCCCTTATTCCCCTCCCCTATGACTGTCCCTGAGGGGGATTACCTCCCCCTGTATATGCTCATAGGGTATCAAGTCTCTTCTCGGTAACCTGCTGTCCTTCCTCTGAGTGCCACCAGGTCTCCCCCTCCAGGGGACGTGGTCAAATGTGAGGCACCAGAGTACGTGAGAAAGTCATATCCCACTCTCCACTCAAGTGTGGAGACTGTTCTGACCATTGGCTAGATTTGGGTAGGGGTTTAAAGTTTACAGTCTGTATTGTCCTTGGCTGGTGCCTTAGTTTGAGTGGGACCCCTGGGCCCAAATCTGCCTATCATAATGTTCTACTTGTAGGTTTCTAGGACCCTCTGGATCCTTCTACTTTGCTATTCTCACATGCTTCTCTCATCTAGAGTCCCAATAGGATGTCCTCCCCTCTGTCCCAGTTTCCTTGTAAGTGAAGGCTTTCGTGGGACATGCCCCTTGGGCTAGTATGCAGATATAAGTGAATATATACCATGTGAGTCTTTCTGCTTCTGGGTTAACTTGCTCATTATGATCATTTCTAGCTCAATCCATTTGTCCACAAATTTTGGGAATTCCTTGTTTTTAATAGCTGAGTAGTATTCCACAGTGTATATGTACCACAGTTTCTTTATCCATTCTTCTACTGAGGGACACTTAGGCTGTTTCCATGATCTGGCTATTATGAATAAGGCAGCTATGAACATGGTTGAGCAAACTTTCTTGTTGTGTGCTGGTGCATCTTCTGGGTATATTCCAAGGAGTGGAATAGCTGAGTCTTGAGGGAGCCCTATTCCCAGTTTTCTGAGATAGCACCAGATAGATTTCCAAAGTGGCTGTATTAGTTTGCATTCCCACCAGCAATGAAGGAGTGTTCCTCTCTCCCCACTTCCTCGCCAGCATGTGGTGTCGCTTGAATTTTTGATCTTAGCCATTCTGATGGGTGTAAGATGGAATCTCAGAGTTGTTTTGATTTGCATTTCCCTGATGACTAAGGAGGTTGAGCATTTCTTTAAGTGTTTCTCAGCCATTTGATATTCCTCTGTTGAGAATTCTCTGTTTAGTTCCAAGCCCCATTTCTCAATTGGGTTATTTGGTTTGGTGGTGTTTAATTTCTTGAGTTCTTTATATATTTTGGATATTAGACCTTTGTCAGATGTAGGGTTGGTGAAGATCTTTTCCCAGTCTGTAGGCTGTCGCTTTGTTCTCTTGACAGTGTCTCATGCCTTACAGAAGCTTCTCAGCCTCATGAGGTCCCATTTATTAATTGTTGACAGTAAGGCCTGGGCTGTTGGTGTTCTGTTCAGGAAGTTGTCTCCTGTGCCAATATGTTCCAGGCTCTTCCCCACTTTTTCTTCTATGGTTTTTATGTTGAGGTCTTTAATCCACTTGGATTTGAGTTTTGTGCAAGGTGACAAATATGGGTCCAGTTGCATAATTCAGAATTTTCAAGTAAACTATTGGTATTTATTCAATGATGCTTTATTCTAAGAAACAGAAATTGACTTTACTTTAAACCCAGAGATATTTGGAAGACATCACTAAAATTAACTGAATCATGATCTACTTTCTAAAGACAACAGAAAAGTCGTAGCATTCCCATATAACTCCAGGCTGTTGAAGTTATTTATATAAAACTGTGTTTGTTTCTCTTAGCTTATTTCTTAATCTGGCTATCACACAAATAATTGAGATTCTTTTGTAATACAAGGCTGCGCAACACAATCTGAGTAGTTTGCGTCTGTTCTTAACCCTCTATGCTATTTTGTCTTAAGTCCAGCAAACACGCAAGCCATGCTTGCACTTTTGTAGCTTTGCTTGGCTCCACCTCCTTCCTCCTCAAGGTCCGTCCTTCACACTCCCCTCCTCCTTCCCTAACTCCTCCTCCTCTGGGTGGCAGGAAGTCCCGCCCTATTCTCTGCCCTGCTCATCGATTGGCTGTAAGCTGCTTTATTGACATAACAGAGGGACAATTGGGGAGCAGAGTTAACACAACATTGAGACAGGAAATCAGAATTTAAACTACACAATAACCTTATGTCTGGTAAGATTTAGTTCTGAAAGGGCTCCCATATTTTGAACAGGTGTTCCCAGTTGGTGGCATTGTTTTGTGAAATTGTGGACCTTCAGGAAATGGGGTCTATCTGAGGAAACAGGTTCCTGAGGCAGGGTTTGGAGGTAATACAGACTTCCAGTTCCACGCTGTGCCCTCTGTCTCCTGTCCACCACCATATAGACAAGCCTGTAACTGCCATTTGCTACCTTGTGGGTTCCTCTTTCTTCTATCCTTTCCATCTCTTTTCTTCTTCCCATTCAATCCTCTAACACTAGGTAGGAGAGGAAAAAAAAAAAAGGAGAGAGAGGCAAGGAAAGAGATCCTTGAATAAAGTCAGGAGTCAGAAAGAAGGGGCGGGGCTATCGTTAGACCACTTCCTGCTGATTATGGGCAAGTTTGATGTTTTGCCCTCAGGATATCTAATTTCTTCTTGCTTCTTCTTTGTGCACAACTACGTAACAAATTGTGACCAACAGCCACCAATAACCCACACACTCTTGAGAGGCCCTAGCATTTGTACACCTTCTGAAAAGTACCCATAATCCCAAACGTCACACAATTGAAAAAACTATCTGCAGCTGGCAATGCCATGCCACCACCATAGCACGAGGCAAATCATGGTTGCTGGGAAGCAGCCCCAGATCCCCACACCTGGGATCAAAACGAAAACATGTTCTTATCATATTTCTATATTTTTAAAGAAACCCAAACTCCAAAGTTCTCACTACACAAGCCCCTGCCATTCGCTTTTCATCCCCTTGCTGCACTTGCCTTTTCCTCCCAGGATGGATGATGAGCTCCCAAAACCTTAAAGGGAAAATTTCTCTCTCAAGTTGCTCTGACAGACATTTAGTTACAGTAACTAGGAAAATAACTACCAAGACTTCATTTCAGTAGGACTAGCTACTCACGGTGCATGTTGAATACTGAGTGGTGAAGCCCTTGCCAGTGGTCTTCATGAAAGACTGATCATCTGATCTTGGGGGAAATGTCAGGCCAGTTAAGTTTGAGGTTTCCAACTTCTGCCTCCTAATGCAACTGGGTAGCTTAAGCCATCATGTTAACTCCAGGCTCTCCCAGTTTAACTACGTGGTATGCTTGCTCAAGCCCAAATTCCTGAGTCTCACCAAAAGACTCCAATTTGAAAGCATGGGTGAGGCCTAAGTGTGCTCATTTCATAGGAGTGTCATATGCTGCTGAGACTGTAACCTTGCTGTGAGAGCCACTGAGATGGAAGGCTGCTCTGCTGCTGGTAGGCCTGCATGCCTGGACTAACCAGGCCTAAATTTTAACTTCTCAGCGTGCATGTTGCTTCCTTTACAGCTCCTAGGCTTTTCTTTGGGGCCCTCTTCAACCATTCCCCAACATGTCAACCAAGATGAATAACTGACTTTGAGTGAAGACTGGGTGAGAGCTCATTTGCTTTAGTCTGTTTAAAATTCCATTCTGAGTCCTGTAGGTATTGTAATCCCAAACCAGCCCAAGCTAATGGACCTGGTTTGAAGTCACCAGCAAGCACACTCAGTCAGCATCTAGCTTTCTTTGCTACAAAACAAACAAACAAACAAACAACAACAACAACAAAAACAAACAAAAAAACAACCAACCAACCAAACAAACAAACAAAAAAACAAAACAAAACAAAACAAAAAAACCCAAAACCCAAAGGAGCAACATAGTCTAGGGCCTTTAATTATGGGCTGCAGGAAAATAGGTGGGTGCAGTGAAGAGATCCAGCTTGTAAGAGAATATTTCCTCCCCTAGCAACCGAGTGGAAACCTGCTCCCTCCCCTGCTCTCCATCCCACTGCTGTAATCTATGGCCGGAAATCTTGCCTTAGCACACATTGAGAAGTCTTTAGTCTTTTACAGTTAGAACAAGCAAGCCGAGTCTAGTGTTAAAGGTGGATGTAGTTTTATAGCCTAGAGAGTCTCATTGAGAAAACCTGGGTATGAATCTTACTGTTACCTTCCAGAGGCTTTGTACACCTCACAAAGTTTGGAGATGAAAGTTAGACGCCGACACAAGCCGGCTTGACTGCGTTTTCATTACCAAGCCCAAATGTGGCTCCCACTTGTTTCAGGCCTTTCGTGTGTGGTTCTGATCGTTTTGATGCAGGTCTGCCTTGACTCGATCGCAGATACTTCCTGAGCTGGCTCATGTTGGAGAACAGCCAGGATGCAGGGGGATTGGCTTCTCCTTGAAAGATGTCTCACCTTTCCCTTGTAAATCTGGAAGATGAAAGACAAATTCTAGCAAGGTTAAAAAAAAAAGCACAAAAGACAAATTCCTGAAAGGTGAAATAACAAAATAAAACTGAAAGAAGAAAGAAGAAGCAGGAAAGGAAAAAGTGAAAAGAAGGAGGTGGAGGCAAGGGGAAAGACAGACAGACAGACACACATGCTTACACACACACACACACACACACACACACACACACACACACACACAAATGAAGAGGGAGAGAGGTAATGACCTGTTCCTTTGTCACACCTTTGCATTGACACATATGGCTTTGTTTCTATCCGGAAGTGGTCAGGGTATAAAATATGGGCTTTTCTGTGGTGTTGTGGCAACTAAGGCATCAGTACCTCATCTTCAGGTAGACTCTTTATCAGTCATCAGGATGGGGAAGAGAAAACTGCAAGTGTCCGGAGTACCAGAGAGCAACAATAGGAAAGATACATGGTTTGATTGACAACTCCCTTCTCTTCTTCTACCTCCTCCTCCCGCTCTTCCTCCTCTGTAGCCCTGGCTGGCCTGAACTCATTATACAGCTCAGACAGGCCTCAGTTTTTCAGCAATTTCCCCTACAGCCCTAGGATTTCAAATGTGTTCTCTAACTTCTGGCTTTGCCCACTTATTTACTCCCTGCAAGAGACAGAGGGACTGATTTTCAGGAAGCAGCTGACTTGGGGTACCAATTGCAATACTTGCCTGGGAACAATATAACCCCTTCCGCTTCTGAACAGCTTGTGTACAGTGGCAGTTGGAGGCTTGGTCCCTTCATTTATCACAGTGGGGACCAGGAGGAAACTTCCTATCAGCAGACAGGAGCCATGCTGGCTCAACACTTCTCACGCGTACTTTATTTGTGGGTGTCAAGGCACATTGTGAACATTCTTGTTCTTTGATCTCTGTCATTTGTACTTGGAGTTTACTAAGCTACATAGAGGATTAAATTGTCCAGTTCTCATGGAACTTCCTGACAGTGTGAAGTGAAGTTTCCTTGGAGTAATGTCACAGGTATAGAAGAATCTCTCTCATATTTGAGAGACCTTGTGCAGTGAGAAGCATTAATCTATTCATTTATTCATTTTACAAATGTATGTGGCTGCCTGCTGTTTATTCAACTTAGGTGGCACACATGGTGCCACTGTGGGTGGGATAAACCTTACAGAGCTATAGTAAAGAATGAGAATAAATGAAATTTTGACTACTTGGTTAATTAAAAATAATTTAAATGCAGTAGACCTTGAAGGGAACAAAGTATGTTAGAATACCTGCTTTGAATAACTGGTATTCCAGAAACTGGTAGAAGGTGGCCTTGAAACTACACAAGACACGCATGACCCTTAATTGAAGGCAGAGGCAAAAATACCATAAGATTTTCTCAGAGTAAAGAACAGCTAACCTATGCTGGGTGTGGTGGCACATGCCTTTAATCCTAGCACTCAGGAGGCAGAGGCAGGCAGATCTCCATGAGTTCGAGGTCAGCCTGGTTTACAAAGTGAGTCCAGGACAGCCAAGGCTACACAGAGAAACCCCATCTGGAAAACCAAAAAGAAAAAGAAAATCAATCAATCAATCAATCAAACAAACAAACAAACAAACAAAAAACAACAGCTAACCTGAAGCCTGGAAAATAAGCGTGGGTTTTCTAGAGGCAAGAAGAAATTGGAAGTCAAGCAAGGGGCAGCATGTACAACGGCCCAGGACTAGAGAGGTGACATGAGATGTCTTTGAATTGCTTTATCATAAGTCAGTGGGATTGAGAGGTTGAGAGAAGCAAGCATATTTTTCCTTACTGATTAATTGTATCACAGAGGAACACATGAGTCAGTGTGAGTTTTAAGCCATGAAAAAATCCGGGCTAAATTTTTCTCAATGTAGAGACCGTGGACTTTTGAGCAGAGCACTGGCAAATGGTTGTTTCTCTAGCCTCATGTATGCACAACAGATACAGAAGTCAGCTGATAGAATAGGGAACGGAAGTAGCATCATGGCCCGAAGTTGCAGATTTGGGTTGTGTTGGATATGCTCATGACTGCCACTAGTAACCACTTTTGGATGTATGCACAGACCAGCAATCTGCACATTATAAGTGTTCTAATTATACAGGATACTTGCTAAGTGAGGGTGCCTTGCCCTCTCCTGCCTCCCTCCGCCCCCTGCAACAGATTTTGGTCCCAAGGTTCTGTTCATGCTTTGAAATATGTTTTTTTTTTAAATCTATCCTTGTTGATGCTAAGGACTATAGACCACACTTAGAGAAAACACATGGGCAGGGTGGGAAAACTTAGGGATGGACAGAAGGGGATGCCTGAGCTTTTCAAGATAATTCACTTCCAGAAGTAACTGCAGCTTCTCAGACAAATGAAGACAGAGAAGCCAATTCTAGAGTGCTCTGCCAGCAACATATGCCTTTCCATGGTATTTAATTTTTTTTAAATATAAACACATTTTCCCAAATTACTTCCTTTATGAAGAGTACATCTATTTTAAACATTATATTTTAACATATGCTGTAGGTGTGTATGTGTGTGTGTGTGTGTGTGTGTGTGTGTATAAGATAGAAACTTATGATAAACAGTGTGGTTGAATTATACCCGTATTTGATGTGAAGGAAGCTATCTCACAACCTTTACAGAATAAAGGCAAAATCTGATGTAATAAGACTTACCACCTTGATGTAACAGGGTCTCAGGCATGATGTAGTAGGCTGAAAATCTTGCTAGAAAGTCCCTCTGTGTTTGGATAAAGCTACTGAAGTGTGATAAGAAGAATTTTAAAAACCACAAACTTTCAGAAAATATTTAGAGTGCCAGGTCTTCCACTGAGGTGTTTTTTTTTTTTCCAAAGAGGGTTTTACTGTGTAGTCCTGGCTGTACTGGACTCACTTTGTACATCAGGCTGGCCTCCTTTAACTGCTGATATTTATCATTTGTTGACTCTTTGGCAACACTGAATGGTCAACTGTATTGAAGGTTTGTCTAATTACTTGGTTTGTGACATAGGTCCTCAGCTAAAAGATTTTAATCTGACAATGAATTAGCATCCGATTAAAATTACTAATCTTTGCATGATTATGATCTTGAGATGTTGTGTTTACTATGCTCGATATATGTCAAGGTCTGTATACGACAATGTGACATGAATGGTTTTGCTGCTCTTAACGACAGCCATTGGAGGTTAGTATCATACCATCAAGTGAAGCAGTCATGTTTGTGCTCACACAGCAGTTTAACGGCCAGTCAAAGGCCTAGGAGCAAAGTTTGTCTCTCTACTAAATCTTCAGAGAATCATAGGAGAGCTATGGTACCTGTTGACTTTGCAGAAGGTACCTGGCCAGCACCTCTCCCAATGGCTTGTCTCCATGAGGTGGAAACATAAAACATGCTCACCAGTTCTCTTGGTAACACTTCACTCCTGCTGACATTATCCTAAAAATGCCAAGTTGCAAAAACTATAGTCAGCACTTGGGATTTGGTACCTCCATGCGCTCGTGCCTCCCTCCTGCTACTGCTACTCCACATCTACTGATCAGGAGCCGAGAGCCAGACACTGCAGAGACCTGAGATACGGGGGTGGAGCCCTGCAATTAAAGAGGTTTTTTTTCAAAAAGTATTTAACTTTTCTAAAAATCATATACAATATATCCTGACCAGAGCTTCCCCTCCCTCCACTCCTCCCATCCTCTCCTTTCATCTCTCCTCTTCCCCAGATCTCCTGGACCTCTGTTTCCTTTCAGAGAAGAGCCACTTCCCAGTGATATAAACTGAACAGGACATAACAAGATGCAAAAAGACTAGACATAAACTCTCCTATCAAGGGTGGATGATGCAACCCAGGAGAAAAGGGATCCAAAGAGTAGGCAAAAGATTCAGAGACTTCCCACAACACACACACACACACACACACACACACACACACACACACACACACAGAGTTAGGAGTCCCACAAGATCACCAGGCTATACAACAGTAACATATATGCAGAGAACCTAGCTCAGACACATACAGGCTCCCTGATTGTTCTACTAGTCTCTGTGAGCTCCTATAAGCTCTGCTTAGTTGGTTCTGTTGGCTGTGTTCTCATGGTGTCCTTGACCCCTCTGGGTCCTATAATCCTTCCTCCCCCTCTTCTGCAGGGTTCCCTGAGCTCCACCCAAAGTCTGCCTGTGGGTCTCTGTACCCACTTCCACCAGCTGCTGGAGGAAGCCTCCCTGATGATGATTGGGCAAGGCACCAATCTATGAGGATAGCAGAATATCATTAGGAATCATTTCATTGACTTTTAAAATTTTGTTTGTTTGTTTGTTTTTGACAATAGGATTTGGTTCGACCTTAGGTTTCTAAGCCATTCTAGCATTTTTAGGATAATTACATCGACAGGCGTGAAGCGTCACCAAGAGACCTGGTGAGCATGCTTTATGTTTCCACCACATGAAGGCAGGCCACTGGGAGAGGTGCTGGCCTAGTACCTTCTGCAAATTGAACAGGTGTTATAGCTCTCCTACAATTCTCTGAAGATTCAGTTTGGAGGCAAACTTTACTTCTAGACGCTTCTGGATTCTTGATATTCAGGCAGTATCGGACACAGACTCCCTTTTGTGGCATGGGCCTCAATGTGGACCAGTCATTGTTTGGTCACTGCCATAAGCTCAAGCCACCATTGCTCCAGCATATCTTGTGGATACAGGCTGTAGATAGAAGATTTTGTGGCTGGATTGGTGTCCCTGTCCCATCACTGGAAGCCTTGCTTGGTTACAAAAGATGGCTGGTTCAGGCTCCATATCTTCCATTACTAGGAGTTCTCATAGGGTTGCTCTCATAGGTTCCAAGACGTTTCCAATGCACTAGTTGTTCATATCACCTCCCAGATACCCTCCAGTTCCAGTCTTCTCCCCCAGTACTCTCTCCCGCCATTCCCTTCTCCATCCCTCCCTCCCCAACCTGATTCCTCTTGTTCCCATCCTCACCCATCCCCCACCTATCAATCTGCAAACTCTATTCCATTTTTCCTTCTCAGGGAGATCCATGACACTCCCTCCCCTACCAAGTCCTCCTTGTTACTTAGCCTCTCTTGGTCTGTGGGTTGGAGCATGATTATTCTTTACTTAACAGCTAATATGCACTTATAAGTGAGTTCATACCATGTTTGTCTTTCTGGGTCTGGGTTACCTCACTCAGGACGATTTTTTTCTGGTTCCATCCATTTGCCTGAAAATGTCATGCCATTTTTTAAAAAGTGGAATAATACTCCATTGTGGGACGTGTTCTTTTTTAATGTCCCACTGCAATATTTATTAACTCCAGCGGTGAAATATCTGCAAAGTGAACATTTGCACCAGGAATGCTGAGAGGCTGAGAATTATTGCTGGTGGAGTAGGATGACAATGACAGAGTCCTGGTGAGCTACAGGAAGCACAGGAGTTTGTGACAATAAGCTTCGTCAAACTCTTTTGCAATTGTACCCCATGGGGATTATTCATCATGACTTCTAGAAGCATCTTGGCTTGATAAAAAGTGCCCAACCCACATAAAACCTCCAGAGCCCTGTCAACTCAAGGAAACTTCTAGAAATTCATTCTGAACTACAGAATCTGCTTTACTTTTTAAGAGATCTAAAAAGTATTGAAACTTGGAAAACAATCCATTTCATAGTACATTCTGTGATTTTTATTCTTTGTCTCAGACCTTCCTTAAGGGGCTCCTCTTATATTTATTTTGCATTTTGCTTTTTAATGCTCTGACTTTGGTTTTGGGGGACTCAGAATGAGGAGAAAGGCATGGATACTCTTTCTCCCATTTCCTTAGTTTCAATGTAGACGGGTTTTTGATTTTTGTATGACAATAAAGGTTTCAAAATATGTGAGACTTCAGAACTCTTAGGAAAGAACCGGAGCTTTGTCATGTAAAGTTTCCCTGCCAGGAAGCCCCAGCTCAGCATTTACTAAAACCCTTCTCTAGGCTTGATAGAGCACATGAAGGAACCTGGTTAAAGACAGCTTCCCAAGTTCCCACTGCACAGCTCACATAGTCACATGATGACTGAGGCAATCAATCCACTTGATACTTGCCAAGTGTAACTAACCAACTAACTAACCAATCACCAACCAAACAACTGAGTAACCAACTAACCAATCACTAACTAACCAACCAACTAACCAATCACCAAACACCTAACCAGCCACCAGCTAACTAACTAACCAATCACTAACTAACTAACCAACCACTAATTAACCAACCACCAACCAACCAATTAATTGTAAGAGAAAGGGCAATGACCAGTGTCTGAGAAACAGTAGTTGCCTCGTGGTCTCTCTTATGACAACATGACAGATCATCTTGCTGGGATTTTCCTTGGTGGGTCCAAAGTGAACAGTAATGCATCTGGTGTCATGGAGTGGGATGTGTGATGGGAGGAGTCTGGGCCAGTGTGGAGCGCTTATTGAGACTAGCAGTAAAATGAGATTTAAACTGTGTTGAAAGTACTATGGGGGAAAGTTATATGACAGAAGAGCAAGCTTCACCTTACACAAGTGACACCGGCTCATGCAAGTAGCCTTATTTTGGAAGTAGCATGCTTACTGCTCTCATATTGTATGCCTTTAGATTTTCCCAGTTGACCCAGAAGAAATGATGGCTTAAAATGTTTTTTCCCAATATCCACACCTGTTGCAGTTTGTCACATAAGGCTTATTCTTCCATTGTCTTCATATGTGTTTGGGAAGCCACACTCTTCACTTACAACAAGTACTTCCTGTAAGCATCCATTGAACGTCAGCTTCTCAGTGTTACGGTTTGGATGTCAAGACATGGCATTATCAGGATGTGTGCAGACATTTAAGAGGTGGGACCTATGGACATACTGAAACCACTGGGGACACAACGCAAAGGGGATTGTGAGACCCCTGCCTGTCCCTTATGTCTCTGACCTAATTTACTAGATGAACAATTTTTCTAATGATGTGTTGCCACCATAATGACCTGCTCTTGGCAGGAGCCCAGGCTGATGGAGATACTCCCCTTTGAGTTTGAGTCCCCAGAGCTAGGAGCAAAAATGACACTGTCTTTACAAAACCCGTGTCAGTTATTTCATTACCATGCCGGGAAGTGGGTTCATCTATTCGGTGTATAGGAAAGTAAAGCAAGTGTGACTGGGTTGTGTGACTGTGTTTTCCTTCTGGAAGAGAGGCAGCTTGTTGCAGTGACTGAGGGAGGCACTCTAGAAGCACCTCGTCTGAGCTGTCTTTCTTTTCTCTGTCTTTTTCCATGTTTCTTCTATCTCTGCTGTCTTAAGAGTTTTTTCTCCCAACTTCCAACATCAGTTTTCAAATTCAAAAATCATCCTTCTGAGGACCTAGGCGCGGGTCCTTCAATTCCTGTTAAAGGCAGGAGCATAAATACTGGTGAAGAGGAAATTATAGAAGCTTCTGGAGACTATTGAATCATGATACCATATGGTGAAATACCTTTGTAAAAGTTGAATGTCACAATTGTGGAAAATCATTTGCGTGTGATACGCAATTGCTGTTCATAAATAAGTTTGGAGACACTTTGCTCCCCCACCCCCTACGCCCGCAGCAACCATTTGCGTTTAGCTATTGCCATGTTTTCAATTAATTTGTTCACTGCTGCTTTGGCTCATGTTACTGAGGGGAAAGTTTCTGTGAAATATTTTTGCTCAGTCAGTGAAGCAGATATCCAAGAATTTAAGATTAAATGAATATGCTGTATACTTTGTCTTCTGTTAAACAAAATGGGGTAAAAACCCATAAAAGGTCACCCCTGTAGTTTTGTTTTGTTTTGATCTTTCTTTCTTCCTTTCTTCCTTCCTTCCTTCCTTCCTTCCTTTCTTTCTTTCTTTCATTTTTTTTCTGGCTTTTCAAGACAAGGTCTCTCTGTGTAGCCTTGTCTGTCCTGGACTCGCTTTGTAGACCAGGCTGGCCTCGAACTCTCAGAGATCCACCTGCGTCTGCCTCCCGTGTGCTGGGATTAAAGGCATGCACCATCACCGTTTGGCTTAGAAGTTCAGCTTTATAGAAATAGGATGGAAATGGTAGTTGAAATAAATCACAAGTCTGTTCAGTGTTTTTTTTTTTTTTCCTTTTCCTGTGTTTTCCATGGATTTTTGTGTTTAGATTAAAATAATTTGTGGATATGATTTCTTAAGGCAGATCTAAATGACAAATAACGACACTAGAAGAATGTCCTCAGCCTGTCCCCAGTCATTCTCTGTGAGGACTGTTCTAACAGCTGCTGCCTTCAGCACCTTTTCCCTTTCGCTCGGTAGCCCTGCTGTGCTCTTTCCTCATTCACTTCCTCTAGGTATTGTCTGACAATTCCCTAGCATTAGACACATACTGTTTTTGCTTTCTTTACTTCCATTCATAGCTTGATAGGTCACATTCTGACACCAAGACTGGTACTACAAATCCTCGGTATCTCAGCGTCTATCAAGGCTTTTGCTGTTCATTCATATTCTTCGAGTGGCGGGAGTGGCTGGTATTTATGCCGTAGGCATTCTTAGGACATGACTCAGATACTTCTGATGCCAGCAGCCAAAGGAAGACCATATCTTCAAGCAGGAGCCTCTCTGCCCTCTGGTGCTTCTGGTGATTTCCTAGATCGGTAGTAATCCAGAGCAGTGAAGGATACAGAGAGAGAGCGAGCAATTGGTAAGCGCCAGTTCGGAGCTTCCACCTTAATAGACAGACAAGTGAATGTGTGGGCTCCATGCAAATTATGTGTATTCAGTTATGTAATGGTTGTTTATAATAAGCCTTGGAATAGCTTGCTGCTCCGTCACAGGGAACATGGCTCCCTCAAGACACTTTGCCAAGGAAATTGTAAATCTTAACTTGACCTTTTAATTGGGTGATTTATACATTTTATAATAGCGTTCTAAATTGCTTCCTTAGATTTCTAAGGGTGTTTTTATATTTGTCTGGAGTCACAGCTGTGGGGGTGGAAGTAGTTGGTTTGGATTTAAGAAGTTGATGTTCACCTAAGCATAGGGGCAGGCACACATGGCTCCTCAAGCCAGCTCAGGCAAATGATCCCGCTGGGAAGCTGGAGGAGAGTGAAGGGGATACAATTTTACTTATTTTTTCTTTTTTTAGAATAGAAAGATTTTTTTCCCTTACTAAACTGGAATTGGGATGGGACTGAGGATTAGGAGACTGAGGCAAAATTATGATTTTTATTGGACAATACACATTGCTGGGAGCCATAGGTTCTCTCCAGTGGGCTATTTCTTCTTTGTGGGTCAGAATAACATAAAGGAGTCCAAAGACGGGTATGGAAATTTCTCCCTTGTTTTTCTGGTCAAAACCTATGCGAGCAGCTGACGTGGCAGCGCTGTTGGCTTCAGTGCACTCCTGGTTCTTTCAGCTCTTCATTTGCAACTCACTTGTTAAGAAGGCATCCTGCCTAAAGCAAACCAGAGAATATTTATCAGGCTTTCCAGGGCCATCAGGCTGATTGCAAGAATGCAGAGTTAGTAAAATGAAAATGACCACTGTGTTTATTTATAAAAGTACTTTGTTGGTCTTCTCAGCTGAAGTCGATGACAGATGTGCTTTTAGAGAAAAGGGCACAAACTCTACAGTCTTATGCATCTGTTCTTCCTCACTCTCATACGTCCCTTCATCCTCTACCCCATACAATGGGCTCTCTCTCTTTTTTTTTCTAATAAATACCTGAAAATATGAGTGTAAATGACTAATGTGGACTCTTGACAGTTTTATTGGCTCTGATTGCCCATATCTGGCTGACGCTGTGGGTGGCTGTCCGTTGGCCCCACTTGCTCCCTTAGCCTTGTAGCCCGTGTGGCATTATGGTCCCCTAAGTGACTTCTGATGCAAGTGATGATGTACACTATTTCCCAGGGACCAGAGACCTCACCTCCATGACCCAAATGTGCTGCTGTACTTTAGTTTATTTGTCATGCTTGTGAGGGCCACTTCATGGTGGCAGACCTCAAGAATGTAAGAGGCCAAGCATTTAAACCAGCAATTGTGAAAGTGTGGTCCATGAGCCTCTGAGGCTCCCTAGACCATTTCAGGGTACCTGTGGGACTAAAGGTATTTTTTTTCACCATGTTGGTCTTTTTCACCATGCTTCAGTTTGCTTGGATGGTGAATAAAAGTGTTAGAGCCGTAATGTGGACCAGGAGAGTGATGCTCGCATGCACCAGTAGCCACTGTATGTTCACTGCCCTGTCTTCTCAGTAGCAAAAGAGTAAGAAAGGACAGACAGCGATTAGCTTTTATTGCTGTTACCCTAAGCCATTTATTCCTTGGACAAAGAAGGTCTGCCAGAAAGATCTACTGTGTTGAAACACAGTAGATTTCTATAGGAAATAAGTTTATGGTTTTATCTGAGTTATAAATTTTTCCAATTACTACTTTCATGGAATTCCTGTTTTGTTTTGTTTTTAATGTGGGAGAAGGAATAGACTGAAAACTTATGATTATATAGACTTGGGTATTTCTCAGAGAGATATTTTGTTAAAATCGGGAAAAAAAATAGTTGCATTAAGTGCAATTGTACTTCACAGTCAACAAGTGGCAAATTTGGTTCTTAAGGATAAAATGTGAACTTTTACCTGAAAATCAGAATATCAGAAAAGATTTATATGCTGCTGTTTGACAACCTTTTAATGTGGAAGGGCTTTTTGACTATAAGTAATACATTTTCTGAAGTAAATGTAATTTATTTTGACATATAATAATGAAATGCATCAAAATTTGGTATATTTATTTATGTTGATGCTTTCCAAATAACTCAGAAATTATGGAATGTCAATTTAAAGTATAAGACAGACAATACATTTTGGTGTAGTAGAGAATAGTTTATTGGTGTGACCTTTTATTTTATATTTTAACCGACTCTTTAGAATAATAAATGTTGTTATTGTATATGAGAAGAGTACCCACAATTACCTGGAATGGCTCTTAAAATTCTCTTTCATTTTCCACCTTCATGTCTGTAAGATTACGTTTTCTTTATATACCATGCTGCAAACCACATAGTATGATGGATTGCAGGCACAGGCAGTAGGAGACTGCAAACGTGTGAAAGATGTCAGTCTTTTTTTAATTATTATTAATTTATTCTTGTTACATCTCAATGGTTATCCCATCCCTTGTATCCTCCCATTCTTCCCTCCCTCCCATTTTCCCCTTATTCCCCTCCCCTATGACTGTTCCTGAGGGGGATTACCTCCCCCTGTATATGCTCATAGGGTATCAAGTCTCTTCTCGGTAACCTGCTAAGACGTCAGTCTTATCATTAAGTGTTTGGAGAGTATAGTTGTTTTTCACTAAATGGGTTATTTGTGCTAACATGTAGTGAGTTTTTGTTATTTTGAAATGAATGTTCTTAAAATAGCTGAGCTTTAACTTCTAAGATAGTACTGCAATAAAAAGGTGCAATCCGTGTCAGAATTTTGGGTGCGTTCAGCAACTTTCAGTGTGTAAAAATAGTTGGAGATTAAACAGTTTGAAAATGACTGCTTGGCACATATTATGGTATTGATTAACAATCTATATCTAATGTGTCCATAAATCTCCCCTCCCTCTTGTTTGCTTAGCCTTGTCATTTTTCTTTGGTCTCCATGACTGTTAGACAGGGCCATGAGATCTCTCTTTTGACCACCAAACTTAATGGACATTGAGTTCTTGGCAGGAGGCATGTGCCGTGAACCCTACTTACGTGATGTGGAGCAGGGGGCCGGGGGAGGGGGGAAGTCTGAGTTGCAAAAACAGTGTCTTTCTCTTTCCTGTGTGGCTAACTCCATGTGGGGAGATGGGCAGCCAGGCTCAGGAGACAGCAATTAGCTTGACTCATTAGGCTGAATCCTACCTAAATTGTTATGGAGGCCTTTCATAGTTAGTTCCTTGGAGGAGTTCATCACCGAAGAATTTCAGTATCATAATGAATTATCAAATGGGCGGTAAAATGTTAATTATGGAAAGTCATGAAAAGTGCCTGTTGGGATCCAACTAAAGGACACAGAAAACCATCCTGTGTTACATCCTGGGACAGAGTGGCGAGTGACGAAATTTTGAGCCAAATTAGAGAGACATAAGTAAAATAAGAACCGCCTAATGGAGGAGCCGCTTCGAACCTCTCACATGAGAAAGAAAGCCCTTTTGATTTGAGCGTCAAGGGACAAGTGGCTAGATGGAAACGCAGGTAGGAATCCATGTTGTTTCCTCTGCCTCTTTAAACACCACAGCCTGTCCCCACGGTGGCGCCCTTGTGGGAGCCTCACACCCCTTACCTGCTTGCACTGTTAACTCAGCTCGGTAGACCTACACAACGCAGTCTCAAACTCTCCATGGCTGTGAGGCAGCCCACACACTTGGAAGGGCTCAGAATAAGAAGCCGCCCCTCAACCTTAGCTTCCGCCTTCCCACCCACTGAGAGCTCTACAAGGGAGCTTCCTATGTGCAACGTGTCACCTTTATAGGCCTCCCAGAGGCAGGGATTCAGGACAAAGTCGCTAGACTAAAAAGCAGAAAGTAAAATATCTCTGCGTATCCTAACAAACGCCCCCTTTAAAAGGCATGGAAACCACATAGCCCACAGAATCTGCCCTGGGGAATTTGTGCACCGCACTATTTTCAGAGGGTGTGGGAGGTAGAGTTTTCATACTACGGTATTTATAAATGCTGAAAAAATGTCAGGCATAGGTTGGGCAACCTGGTTTGCGCAGTTGCTGAAGACTGGATGGAAGCTTAAGAGTGTTTCTCATTTATAGTAAATACACAAATTCTGGGAAAAAAAAAAGATATAATCCTAAAGAAAACAAAAAGAATCAGAATCCTGAGGTAGTTTGATTTGACAGTACCCTTTAGACAAGCAAACAAACAGGAAAACTGAACACTACTGAGTCATTTTTGAATTGTGTATCTTAATTTTTCATTGAGTTTAAGGAATATGTCATATATAATATATGATACTATATGATATTTGTACTTGAGAATAAAGAAAACAAAGAACAGCAGGGGTTTCTCAATTAGTTGGTTGCTTAGTACAAAGACTATTTGCTTTGGAAGGAGCGTGTGGCTCTAGGGACCAAGCTGTCCCCAGACTCACAGTGCTTCTACCTGTGCTTTCCTGAGTCCTGGCATCACAAGCACAAATCTCTTTGTGAGGACTTTATAAGCAAAATTCTCACCATGAATCCCTCAAATAGAAAGGAACTTGTGAGTGTACTAGACAAACTCAACCCTTTTGACATTGTGAAATGATGTTGTCATCTACAAAGTTTGTGATCAAGAATTATACAGTTGAGGCAAAAACAAAAACAAAAAATTAAAAATCCTCTTACTATTTTACATTAATTTATGATTTTTGTGTTGGGCTGCATTCATGTATGGCTAAATATGGACTACGAGCCTCAGATTTAATGCTGTAAGCCCATGGGATTGATTTACAAAATGAAGTTGAAGTTGGTCAGAACTTACCTGCATATTTTCAAGTTCATCCTATAAATCTCTGAATTGGAAATCTGTCTGCATTAAAGAGTAGTAAACATCCTGCAATGAAAGCACCCATTTTGCTTTTTAAAACCTAACTTTATGAATTTCTTCAAAGGCATTTTTACATCACTGAGCCCTCTTAACCTGTTATGTTAGAAAATGCTATGGATTACGCATGTCCAGTGAATTCGTATCGTAAACAGAAAGAGCCTCTGGGACCTTTGAAAGAATGAGGAAGAAGCTGGCATAGTTGGTGAGGCAATGTCATTGCCTTCCATCGCTGGCTCAGTCCTCTATGTGGAAATGTGGTCGGGCACGCTGGGGAAAGGACAACCAGCCAGAAGGTTTCCAGTGCTCTGCTTCATCCCACCTCCTCATACACGGGAGGGGGGAGGCTGCTGTACTCCTCAATGCTGGTTTTTAGCATAAAGCATATTTTAAAGGAAGAGGTAATACAGTAGCCTACTATGTATTTGGTATTGCCTCACATAGCTCTACAGAACACCAGCCTATTTGTTGCATGGGTGAGGGGAGCATGTCAGCACGTGAGATGAAATGATTAGCCCCACCCCCCAAACAAACCCCTCCTTAGGAAAACAAACACTTGTAAGTTTATTTTAGAAAACCTGTGCAGAACTTATATAAATATATTGTGACAGCGGTTGTCATAGTGCATATATTAGGAAAGCACTTTGAAATTTTATGCAAATGCATGGGTGATGTATACACTACTGTACACCCCAAAGACTGCCCCATGTGTTCTTTGTGCCAAGGAAAACACAAAAGTTCTCTAACTTGTTTGGAGAAAAAGTCAGTGAGGCTCTGTGCCTTTCTTAGCCTTGTTCTCTTCACCAGTGAAGTGCGCTTTAACCAACTAAACCCAAAGACAGCAATGGAGTGAGGAGGCCAAGAGTTCACTTGTCTCTATCTTCTTGTAGCTCAAGCTCGTGCTGGGCATTGTAGGCTAAATTTTCTTATCAATTATATTTTATTATGAACTTATCAAACGAGCCTACCTCCCTAACAACCTAACTAACCCAAACAATCAGGAAAGGGTATTTAAAAAACACTACAATGAAACCTTAATGATGTCAGTCCCTAGCGTAGTCAGCAGGACTTCAGCAGACCAGCAGTTCCCCCAAAGTTGCCCCTGGAACCAGGAGCAGCAGCTGGAACCTCAAGCCTCAGCTGGAGTCCAAAGCCTTGAAACTTTCCCTGGAGCAGTTCTCTGTAGGAGCCTCTTGAAGTGCAGGGATGAACAGCCAAAAACCAAGTGCCAACCAAAAGCCTCCTCTCCTGTTGTTTTGGGTACACACACACACACACACACACACACAAACACACACACTTACTCTCAGTCTGTTCAAGGGTGTTTTTCACCAAGCTCCCCTACCAAGTAGTTGGAAGTCTACGTGGAAAAACATCCTGCTTTCTCACATCTAAGTGGTAAACATCCTGCCCTCTTCTCCTTCCCACATTTGGGATCAAAACAGAAACAGGTTTATCTCCCCTTCAGGGCATTCTAAGAACATCTGTATGAGGAGAACAGTATCATTTAGATGTAAAATAAGCAACTCTTCCGTTAAAATGGATTTCTAAGTAAACCCAGTAACTAACACATTAATCAGTTAGTGGCTAGTTCTGATTGGTTGAAGTATCTCTGAACCGAAGAAGAGCCAGCATAACTGACAATATGTGGCTTATGGATATTAGCCATTTTCCTCTCAAATAGCCTCCATCTGCATCTAGAAGAGGCCTCTGGATGATGAGTGAGTGCTTCACTTACAGGCATAAAGATTAGTATGTACAAGGCAGCTGGCACCACATCAGCTTTGTAAGATGGCCACAGGAGGCTCTCCTCTGGTGGCTATGGCGCCTCCAGCCAGGGCTTGTTGGCTAGGATTTCAGTACCAGGCATGGTGTCCCAATACTATCCTTATTGTTTAAACAGTATATTGCATTTTTATACAGGTAGCTCTCTCATACACTGTTCATGAACTCTGGGTAAAACGCCAAGGCAAAACTTCCATCTCATCCCTAAATGTTGACAAGGTGGAAGAGGCATCATGAGCTCTATGTGAGGGCATTGGTGTGTAATGGCTCTTCTGTGTTTCTGGGTTAAAGGCTGTTTCTGGTGTTCTAGAGCAGGGCATAGTCTACAGATCTTCCGGTTGGAGGTGCCTGTAGACTTACGCGCCTCTCTTTCCCAGACTCCCAGGCAGCCTGTGTCTCTGAAATCCTAAGTGGAACATTCTCCTGAGCCAACGTGCTGTGAAACGTCTGCTATGTGAATCACTGTGTCACTAATAAAAGATGCCATGGCGGGAAGACTTTTACTGTGTCAGTAACAAAGCACACCATGGCAGAGAGATCTGGGCAATTGCAGGAGGACAGGGTTAAAAATTAGCATTCCACGGACGCTATAGCATTTTACTTAAAATCAGAACAAACAAACAAAAAACCCAGAAACTTAAAACTGGAAATTGAAGAAGCAGTGTGTGCATCAAAATTCTTCATAGAAACCTTAAAACAGCCAAATGCTCCTTACCTTTAGCAGTCACAGTTATACGAGTAGCCTAGTTTGTGGATTAAAAAAGATTAAAACTTTATAGGTCACTTCATTAATCCAACAGTTATGTGTAAAGTATTTGCGTGGAAGTTCTCTCAAATATTCCAAAATAACTCTGACATGAAATTTGGACACTATTCTTCTTTTAAAGAATACATGGATATGGAACTTATATTTCAATCTACAAATAGAGGGAAATGAATAAAACACTCGAAGGGAAGTTATGACTGAAAAAAATGTCTGTGAAATCCTCTTTCTCTATAACAAGAGCAGACTCACGTCCCAACTTTAATAGAAACCAGGACAAAATGTGCAGGTTCTAAGTCAAGAAAAACTAGAAGCTGCCGTGACTCAGAGGGAGAAGTCTCTGTCGCTGACAGCTTGCTTCTTCAGACCCTAGATCCCTTACCACTTGGAAGCCCTCTCCGAGCTTTAGTTTCTTCACCTATAAATTGTAAGAAATAATAAAATTCTGTGGCAAGAGCTTATACAAGGACCAGGAGAATGCTGTTAGAGGCCCTAACCTAGGCCTGGTGTGCAGAATGCCTAAGTGTTGGCTATTGTAAGTTTTCGGATTCAAGATGGCTTTGAATATGATTCTATGTACATCAGTTCTGAACTTAGCAGCCAGATAGCATCCTCTAATGACCCTTTCTTACTGGCATGACTCTTCAAAAGGTTATTTCTTTTTCTTTGGTTTCATTTTGGTTTTGTTTGCTTTTTGAGGCAGGATTTCTCTGTGTAACCCTAGCTGTTCTGGAACTCACTCTGTAGACTAGGCTGGCCTCGAACTCCTTCTGCGTCCCAAGTGCTGGGATTAAAGGTGTGTGCCACCCCTGCCCAGCTAGTTTCAAAACGTAACCAGCAGTTTTTCAAACAAAAATCTCACTAAGGCTGTTAGTTCGTAAACTACATCTAAAGCATTTTATTATTTTGCAAAATTCATTTAAATGTTAGTCATTGTATTTCTCAGGTAGAATTTGATACCATCTTTCCTAATAAAGCCAAGATTTCACCCTATGTATGGCCAGGCTTCTAATCCTTTGAGCAGAAAACCCTGGAGATGGCCAAACAACTTCTCACTTGTGGGCCTGTTGTCCACTCTGACGCCAGCCAGGCAAGTGTCCACAAGCTGTGGCCTCACTAAGATGGCTGCTCACTTGGACCTTACAGTTCTGACTAAGAGTAATATGAGGACTTGGAAGTACTACTCCCAGTAATAATTACATAGCTATTGGGGGACATTTGAAATTGAAACCATAACACTGAGTTGATATTATCCTAGGGAGAACTGAACCATTAAACCACAGTTTCTTCAGGGCCATTCTTTTTTGTCCCTTGTAACTTTTGGGCTGTTTGCATACCAGTGTCTTGTGCCTATGAACTGCTCTGCACTGCCTGATACTGAACCCTACTGATATTGATGTCACTGTAGGATGATGGTCAGTCTTCCTAGGACACCCAAGGTCATGGTAAGTCCTATGGCTTTCCTGTGCTAGGAGATTCCAGCTTCTACTTTCTGTTCCTTTCACGGTTTGGCACCCTGGCACAGCTATAACTTCTGCACACTGCCACCATTTCCCAAAGGCCTCCTCGGACAAAGCAGTGTGAGGTCTAGGGGGAATTGGCATGAGCCAGTGCCGTTCTGCTTTTGATTTATGTTATTCCATTACAGAGATCCTATATTTTCAGGGTTTGTATTGCAAGGGTCTTAGTGATACAGTTCTTGTGAGATGCTGTGTATAGCTTTTTTTTTTCTTCTTTATCATCTACACCAGTATCTATGGGCCTTGGCTTAGGGTAAAAAATGTGCTGCATTGGTGATATATTTGGACATCAGTCTTAGTGAGTGTTTTTTTTTTTCACTTTCCATCCCAATCGTAGCTCCCTTCCTCCTCTCCTCCCAGTCCTATCCTCCCCACCTTTCTTCCCCTATGTCCCCTCCCCTACTCCTCAGAAAAGGGAGCCTCCCTTCCCCATGCATCAAGTTGCATCAGAACAGAGCACATCTTCTTCCCCTGTGTCCTGGCAAGGTAGCCCTGCCAGGGGAGAGTGATCAAAAACAAACAAACAAACAAACAAACAAAAACCAGTGAACAGAGTCCATGTCAGAGACAACCCCACACCTGCTATCTTTATGAGGAGACCCACATGAAGCCCAAGTTGCCCATCAACTACATCTGTGTTGGGGACCTAGGTCCACTCCGAGCATGGTCCTTGGTTGGTGCTTCATTCTCTGCGAGCCCCTCTGGGCTCTGATTAGTTGGTTCTATTGGTCCTCTTGTGTAGCTCCTGACCCCTCCAGGTCCTTCTTTCCTTCCCTCCACTTTCCCAACAGACTCCCTACATTTCACCCAGTGTTTGGCTGTGAGTCTCAGCATCTGTTTGGATCTGCTGCTGGATGTAGCCTCTCAGAGGACAGCTAGGCTAGACTTCTCTGCTAGCATAGCAGAGTATCGTTAATAGTGTCATGGGTTGGCTCTCTCCCATTGGGTGGATCTCAGATTGGGCTAGGCATTGGTTGGACCGTCCCTCAATCTCTGTTCTATCTTTATCCCTGCACATGTTTAGTCAGGGTAAATTTTGGGTCAACATTTTTGTGGGTGGGTTGTTGTTCCCCTCCCTCCACTAGGAGTCCTGTCTAGTTAGAGAGTCTCTTCGGTCTCCATGACCTCTGATACTAAGGGTCTCAGCTTGAGTCACTCCCATATCCTCCCAGAAGCCTGTGCTGCCCTAGGTCTCCAGCTTGTCACAGAGATGACCTGGCTCACACTTTGTTTTCTCTCTGTAGGTCCTCTGTCCTGCTCTCCCAGGCTCTCCCCAGGTCTGATCTCCACCCTCATTTCTTTCCATGATCCCTGTCCTACCTTGTTCCCTTTTATCTATTCTAGTCACCTTCTGAGTGAGATTTAAACATCCTCCTTTGGGTCCTCCTTGTTAATTATCTCTTTGGGTCTGTGAATTATAATATGTTTATCTTTTACTATAAGTTTTATCTCTTCTGAATTTAGGGCAGATTTTCCCTCAAGTGTCCCTCCTCTCACTGGACTTGCCCAGACTTGTTGGAGTACTAACTTTGGATCAGGATCGGGCCTGCCACATCTGGTTTCAACAGACTGTGCACTTCTTTTCCTTTTCATTATATTTGGACTCAATCAGGATCACCCTGAACACCTGCCAAGATTGAGCCTAATTGTCTTTAAAACACAAAACTAAAACTGGTTGACAAAAACCAATACCCAGGGTGTCACTAGTTTGAACTAAATAATGTGAGAAATGTCTAGTCTCCCTGAACTATTGGAATCCAGGTGTCATAAGATCATTATGCCAGAAAAACAGATGAGTACAATTGTGTCTTTCCATGATATCAGAATTTATTCAGTAACAATAAATTCACAAAGGGCAGTGAAAACAAACAAACACACACACACACACACACACACACACACACACACACACACACACTTGACTTTGTTAATCTGGGCAAAGTGAAAACAAGGGTGTTAGGGTGTTTTTTTTTTTTTATTCCAATCTTAATTCGTAATATTGACTTTCTTTTTTTTTATTAATTTATTCTTGTTACATCTCAATGGTTATCCCATTCCTTGTAGTAATATTGACTTTCATATCACACAGCACACAGAAAAATCTATGCATCTATATGAGTCACAGAATGGCTTCAAATTAAAGAGACTACAGCAAATTAAAGGGGTTTCAGAAGTGGCCTGATAGAGATGCACACAGCACGTGTGTTGATAAGTTAATGAGCCAAAACAGCTGCAGAGAAGCTGTCCTGCTCTGGCTGCAGGAGAGTCATAGTGGAAAAAGACATCCTCATCAGCTGCAGAGACTTTTCCAGAGAAAGCATCAGGTTCAGGTCCAGAAGGGGATGAGCAGTCAAGTAAACCACTTCAAAGCTGAGGGGCAGTCAGGAGTTCTCTGCTTGTCCCTGACTTACACACTGGTTATCAGATAGATGACAGGTCAGTGTGGGGCTGTTGCTATTACTGTGTTAGGGAGTCCACCCCATTATGAGTTAGACCCTTTTCCTGGTCTGTCCTGTTCAGTGAATTCTGAGGCCAGGATTCCCTGGTAAGAATTCAGCTGTTGTTCAGTAATTGATTTGAAGTTGAATGTAATCTTATTTTTCAGTGGTATGTTCCAGCAAACTGCACTTAGGAAACCTTCAAAGACTTTTAAGTATAATTTATCAAAATGCTATGATGTGGAGTGTGTGTGTCAGGGGAGGGAGGGCATGGAGGTGTTCATCCACTAGATACCTCTCAGTTCAGAGTAATTCATTTTACGACAACCAATATTTTTTAACATTAAGAAACCACAAGAACACAAATCCCTTTGAGTTATTTTTAGCCTTGACAACTCAATGAGTAGACATTTGACCCAAACCCAAATACTTCTGTTGTGACTATGGTCTCACTGTGGGGCTAGCCACTGTGGAAGACAGAAGAAACAGTGTCCTTCTGTTCTCCTGGAACTCTCAACCCTGTTTGGGACAAACTGTATCCACGTCAATAACCACATGGAGTATTCAGCAGTGATGAACTGTTTTAGGTGGTCAAACGAGCTCCAAGGCCTTAGGGATTGATTCACTGGTGGAAAATGGTGTACCTTTTATGCTATCTGCTATTTTGAGACCCTTCTGGCCCATCAGAGGTGAGCACAAGGCTTTCCCTTTGGCACATGGGCAGTTTTGTTATGTGCAGACAGGCTTGGGGGAACCTCTGAGACATCCCTTTGTGCTGCACGATGGTGTTATTTCCTTCCTCTTAGGGATGGCTGTAACTCAGAGGAGGCGTGGCTTCTGAATGGTCTTTCTTTTCATCTCCTTGGAAGCAGGCCAGGCTGTGAGGAGAGCGTTTGATGTGTCAGCCGTGGGTTTGTGACAGCTTTGGCTGCTTATATGATGATGAAAGGCTAAACTTTGATAAAAATAGCAAAAATAAGGAAAAAGGGATCATATTCTTCCATTTGCTCTCTCTCATTTTTCTAGGTGGTAGTTAGAAAATGGTCTACCAGGGTGGCCTGCAGGGTCTCTTTGGTGGTTTGATTGTTTATGTATTGATGGTTTCAAAAGAGAGAAAGAGAGCCATGCTTGCTGGCATAGGGGGAGACTCTGAGACCCCTTATAATTCAGTCCCACCCATGCTCCCAGTGTCATATTCTTTGGGATGGGGCACTTACGTTTCAGCTGTCCTTTACCACCTGCATCTATGTAATAAACAAGCCAGGCCAGAAAAGATGTTTTCACCTGGAGCACTGTCTTCCTCCCTCTGATCCTAGGGTATTTGGCTAGAAATATCATCTGAACTCGGTCCTGTGGGGCGAAGGGAGTCAAATGTGAATATCCACAATCACCTGGACTTCCCTCAAATGACACACCAGACATGGTCATAATTCCCGTGTCTTCACAGAAATAAATAATAATACAAACAGCGTTTACATAAAACTTAGAAGCATCTGTGTAAAAATAGAAAGAATTTATTTCAAGCTGGTTCTCTATGCAGAGATTTGGTACATGGCCCTTTGAATATCACTGAGTATAAAAGCAGCTTTGACTAGTGTCTGCCCAGCAGGCCTCCCTCTGGGCTCATTATTGCTGAGGTTTTTATGAGACAAATACGTATCTTGGTGGAGCTTTACTGACATATCCTTGACTATCCCTGTGCTAAAATCAAAGCTGAGTTTTATTTTATCACTTGCAAAGAGAAACTCACATGTAGCCGTGATACTCGGGCAAACCTTCCAAGCCTGCACAAAAGGTAGGAAGAAAGCCTTATGGCCTCAGCACAGATTCCTCAGTGAGACACAGCTCCAGGAAAGCTATGCCATTACCATCACAGCACCTCCCATGTCTCCTGACGTCTTCCTTTCCAAGTGTGGACGTGCCATGAACCCAGTTCTTCTCTCAGAGAGTACTAGTCTACTGAGAAAAAAGCTCCAGCTCCTAGAACATGCCCTCTAACAAATGTTAGAGGCTATGGTGTGTGCTAATACATAAGTGCTTGTTAGTGGGGCATTACACATACACACACACACACACACACACACTATACCACAGTGACAAGTATGCACATATCCCACTGCAGTGTGCATTAAAAATTTTTTTTAATATATTTTTTTGCAGTGTGCATATATTTTTATACCACAGAAGGGTATTTCAGTCAATAGCGAGGTACATAGGATAGTCATCCTTGAGATTTTATCAGCCTGTCATATACTAAGCCATTTCAGTTCAAAATCACTCTATCAGGCTTACACAATGACAGAACTGCCCCATGATACATTTCTTGGAGTGCGTCAGTCTCATTCAGTGGCCTGTGACTGTACATATGCACACACCTACCTTTCTGTCTCTCTCTCTCTCTCTCTGACTTTTATTCTTTCTCTACATATACATGTTTATTTATAAGTACATGTGTATGTATATCTCTGCAGAGGTAGGCGGATCGCTGTGAGTTCGAGGCCAGCCTGGTCTACAAAGCAAGTCTGAGACAGCCAGGGCTACACAGAGAGACCCTGTCTCGAAAACTAAAAAAGAAGAAGAAGAGGAGGAGGAGGAGGAAGAAGCAATAGCCTGGCTCCTCACGGTTGCTGTAGTTGCTCTTTTAACTATAAAGAACTATTAGTAAATGTAAAATTGTAAGGTTGGGAATAAAAAAGGATAACAATCAAATTCTAAGGAATTATGAAGGTAACTTTTAAAGGTTGGGGGACAACGGAAAGAGAGTAGAATTAGTAAATTTTAATGAGACTGAAGAGGGCCATGGGATCTGAAGTTCCCACCTGTAAACAGGGGGTGCTGCCGGATTGGATGGAGGAGCTGAAATACAACTTGCACAAAGTGCTGATGGTCCTGCAACCTTCGTTCAGATGCTGATGGCATCTACTCTTTCTCCCCACGGAGGCAGCATTGCTGGGTGAAGTGCTTCAAGCCGGATGGAGACATGCAGAGTAGCCTGTCCCTTGTCCTAGTGGCTGGCCAGCTTGCCCAGGCTGAAGTCAGCATAACTCAGCACTGTGAAGTGTAGGGGGGGAGCCCGGGGGAGTATGCCCCGGGGGAGGTTGGGTTGGACTGAGAGGACAGCACTCTAGCGTCTGGGGCACTGTTGGAACTTTGGTAAAGTAGAAGTGCCTGGCAGTACAGTATCATTTTTGAAAGTGAACATTTCAGCCTTCTTTTCGTAGGAGTTGCAAAGGTAGTCCTGACCCATGTGCTGATCTAGAAGCCTGTGTTGCCAGGAGAAGCTGTCATAGGCCTGGAGGTAGGAGCATGGTGCAGCCTCATGAGGGAAGCCAGAGCAAAGTGTTCGATGAAAAGGGAGAGGCAGATACAGGGCCTGCATTAGGGGGCTGTGCAGTAGGCAGGGGGATGGGTGGGAAACACTCTCAGTCTCTTCCGAGAAGAGAAGCATAGAAGCGCCACAGTTTCAGACTTCTACACTAGTCACATCTTGTTTCAGAGGTAAAAGAGCAAAGTAGAGGGGAGGGGCAGAAAACATGATTGGAAAAGCCTTGGAACTAGATAAAGCATGTACATGACGTGGATTTTTAGTCAAGTAACAAAATGTAGGTTAAACATTTCACCTAAGTCATTTCTAATAGACATGTGGATATGACCAAGGATATGTAAGAAACTGCTCAAGGCAGAAGAAGGCCTGACCATTCAAGCTGACTGCGCTGTATCTCCTGGCTGAGAAACTGGGCTGCAGCTTTTAGGATCCAGTGGAAATAAGTCAGTCTGGATGGATGTTAGCATGGGACTCACGTTTCACCCCCGTCTCGTATTTGTTGAATGGCAAGCGCCCCATGTACATTAAGTTTGGTTGTTCAGTTTTTACTGCACAGTGATGGTGCTTACCCATGTGGATTTGTTAAGGTGATAATAGCACCAGTCACTGGGCCTTGTGCAACTTGGGCTTGTCACTACAGTGTGTGTGTGTGTGTGTGTGTGTGTGTGTGTGTGTGTGTGTGTGTTGGCGCTTGCGGTGGGGGGTGAGGGAGTTCTCTTTCCTATACTCTCTATTTTTGCTCCCTCTGACCAGCAGCCCAACAGCCTACACTGATCTCTGCTCCTTCTTGGACTGACCTGTTTGTTGTTGTTATTGTTGCTCTTGTGAGGAATGAACACAACAAATGAAACACCAAGGCCTTTACCTTGAGAAGTGTTGCGCTTTGAAAGTTTTCTGAAACTAGGTTCTAGAACAATGCAAAGCATGGCTAAGAAAATCCACTTCTTTCTGCGCAGGGTTTTGATTCAGTTTATAGCTCGGGACAATTGCTTTGCTCACCAGTCGGCTTTGAGGCGCTGGCTGTGATGATGTAAGGATTCGAGGCCACACATGAACCTTTACCACTCAAGATCTATGTTTTTTCTACTGTCCCCTCATGTGCCCTTTTCCGTCCTCCCCGCATCTCAGCATCAACTCTATTCTTTTAAAAGAGTTTGATATAGGGGGGGGGAAATCTCTCCAGAAACTGATAGGCTGCAATTGATTCTTCATTGTAGCTACTTAGCAATGAATCAACTACGATCTACCACATTCTAGAGAGATTTTTAAAAAGCTGTTTAGCAACTCTGCTTCTAGTCAGGCACCCTGAACAAGAGAGCAATGCCATGCCACATGCTACAGGATAGGTTCAAGCCCCCAAATCTCTGTGGATCCTTGGGGTTTGCAGAGGGATCCTGCATGCCCATGGCTGTGGTTTTATCATCTTCCTTTCATCACCCCATTCAGGAAGACAGGCTTTTTGATTGTGCAGCAAAATTTCTGCTGCAGGGTCAACTTTGACATAAAGCAATTGTGTTCTTGACCTAATCAGCTAATCTAAGTAGAAACACATAGAAGATAGACCTGAGGTAAGTTTCATGTCAGAGAAGTACTTGGCTAGGGAGCTGGAATATGACCATGTGTGGGAGGACAAGCTCACCTTTCTCAAGGACAGGCAGATAGTGTCAGGATGCAGAGGTTCCTCACTGTCTTACAATACTACAGTTTCAATTGCTTGGACAGAATTGTGTCAGCAGCTGACTGTTGGTCTTGGCTATATCAGCACCCATGGGCAGGCATTTAGTTAGTTGCTAATATGTCAATAAAAGTGAGAATATATGGACCCAAAATCCAGTGGACACAGACCTCCATGAGCTCGCCAGGCCATTCTTAAGTTTCTCCCAGTTAAGGAGAACACAGCTGGAATCTGCAGCTCCTTGTGCACGAAGGCTCTTCCTCTCACTGGACAATTTTTTAATAGACTTTCCCTCAAACTTTCACTCTTCTGTGGGACATCAGGCACAGGTGTCCTGTAGAGGCCTTTAGTCTTGACATCTGCCCCCATGACAGTCTTGCATGGGTGCAAAACTATGTCCCCTTGTGAGATGAAGCTTTTATATTTGCACCAAAAATTATGTGTGCCACAAATAGAGAATACATGGGGGAAAACAGAAAAGAAGGGGGCTCCTGAGAATGAAGGGTTCCAGAAGGTTTCACAGGGCAGAAAAGGCTCCATTTTTTTTTTTTTTTTGATAATGGCTGAAGCAGGATCCCAACAGGGGTTGTTGGTGGGGGACGGAGGGAAAGATGTGCCCATCAAGAAGATGGAAGGCATGGCTTGTGTTTGGGGATAGCAAAGAATTAAGGCACATTGAAACCCTTCCTTTATGCTGGAATTGAGTGAAGAGACTGGTAAAGGATTTGGAGGTAACTGTACAAGGGAAGCTAATGTTAGCATATAGAGCTGATTTATCTCAATAATATCAAGAATGCAATAAAATGTATTGGGGGTAGATTTCCATAGTGACCATGTACTCAGACTGTTTCTAAATTCCACCCCACTGGCAGTCCACCCAGTAGAGGAAAAAGTGAAAGACGGGAGATTATGAGAGGAATTTTTGTTGAGCACTCCTATGGATGTTTTATGTGATTTTCATTGAATGGAAGTCAGCCATGTAGCTGGGTGCTGGTGGCGCACACCTTAAGTCCCAACACTTGGGAGGCAGAGGCAGGTGGATCTCTGGGTTCAAGGCCAGCCTGGTCTACAGAGTGACCAGGACAGCCGAGGCTGCATAGAGAAACCCTGTCTGAACACCCCACCCCTCCAAAGGAAAAAAAAAAAAGGAAAAAAAGAACAAAACAGCCATTTGATCATGCTTATCTACAGTGAGTTCTGAATGTTTGTTGAGAGACAAAGGAAGCAGGTTTCGGTGGATGTGTGGCTTCTACATTGCTTTTTAGTTTGTATAGGTTGAGCTTTGTCCTCTATGCAGTGGTGAGCCAACAGGCTTTGTAAGGATGAGAGTTTGCTAACTGGTAACAAAAGTTCTTAGGATATATATATATATTATATATATATATTAGGCTTAAACAAATGTGTGATAAAACAATGGGATAATGGATAGGCGCTGAAGAGGAGTCCTTTATGTATGGATGTGACTAGGATGGATGAGTGGAAGAGAGTCCAAGTCAAGAGAACCAATTTGAGCCAAACACTAGGTGTAGAGAGATCCCAAATTGGAGATCTCCACTGAGTTTCTCCCCCTTTGAGCTTGGGAAACCCTGAGGAAGAAGGAGAGGAAGGGCTGTAGGAACTAGAGGAGTGGAGGACGCCGTGAGAGCACCGCCCACAGAATCAACTAAGCAGGCCTCACAGGGCCTCTCAGTGACTGAAGTGACAAGCATGGAGGCTGCATGGGTCTGCATTAGGTCCTCTGTATATATTCTATGGTTTTGTTTTGTTTTTGTAGGACCTCTAACAGTGGGAGTGGGTGTGTCTCTGGCTCTTTTACTTGCTCTTGGGACCCCTTTCCTCCTACTGAGTTGCCTATCCCAGCCCTGATATGAGGGTTTGTGCCTAATCTTATTGTATCTCATTGTGTTGTATTCAATGGATGTCTCTGGGAGGCCTGCTCTTTTCTGACGGGAAATGGAGGACGAGTGGATCTGGGGGAGAGGGGAGGTGTGTAGGGGGAACTGAGTGGAGAGGAAGGAGGGGAAACTGATGGTGGCATGTATTGTATGATAAATAAATGATAAAGTGCTTGTGAATTTCTGACAAAACCCTAGGTAGGCCAGTTACCATAGAACATGCTCATTTTTAGAAATGTTTGTTTCTGCTATTGTAACCCATTTCGGGCATAGCTTAGCCACAGGTTGAAGCTAAGCCAGGCTTCCCTCTGAGCCTGAAACTGCAGAAGCAGGTTGTGAGCTGCAACTGTGTTCCCGGGAAGGGCCAGCACTTTCTTTGGAGGCATTAACTAGCACCAGCCTGGGGACCTGGGCTGTGCCGTAAGACTGCAGCCCAAACAAAATAAAACTTGACTAAGCCAGCAAACCCAGACTGGAGTTCAAGTTACTTTAACAGACTCTAGGGAAACACAAAGTGCAGTTGTATTAGCTATGCAAAATTTGCTCTTTGACCTTACAGCAAGGAAAGTTACCGGCGCACACAGTCTTCTGCCAGCATTGCAAAGTGTTGGACACGTTAACTTTTAGCAATTATGCAATATTTTAAAACTTTTAATTTTAAAATATACTTTAAAAATAGACGCCGATCCAAGCAGAACAGAGAATATCAATGAAAATGCTGTGCTGTCTTATGCACTAGGAGAAGCCAGCACACAAGAGAGCCTTGTGCGGCCAAAGATTTAGAGTTTTAAAAAAAAACTGCCCACAGATGAATTCCTTAGAAATCAAAAGCAAGGGTCGGCATTGTCCTGTCTTCCCTCTGGATGTAACCTCTGTGTCTTGTGCACAAGATGGGGCTATGTCAGGGGCCTGCCCAGACTCATGTTACCCACCTCTGAGGGCTGGTGACAGATCTCTAACGTTAGTATGATGCAGAATTGAGTGAGAATTCTCAGAACAAGCCACAGTTCTTGGGATACTTTTTTTTAAAATGTTTCTTGATCTGGAAGTAATATAAAAACAGGAGAGTATTTTGTGGTAATCTTGCATGTTTTCTATTGGTTTGGGGAACAATCCAACATTAAAGAGTCTTAAAAATAACGGTTCTTTGAAAAGACTTAACATAACCTCTCTTTATTTTCCCCCACCAAACAAACAAACAAATAAACAAACTGTAATACTACCAATTTCTAGGATAATTAGGGGTTGCAGAAGCAAAGGACAGGGCAGGGCAGGGTAGGGTAGGGTAGGGCAGGGCAAGGCAGGGCAGGGCAGGGCAGGGCAGGGTAGGGCAGGGCAGGGTAGGGTAGGGTAGGGTAGGGCAGGGTAGGGTAGGGTAGGGCAGGGTAGGGTAGGGCAGGGTAGGGCAGGGCAGGGCAGGGCAGGGCAGGGTAGGGCAGGGCAGGGTAGGGCAGGGCAGGGCAGGGTAGGGCAGGGCAGGGCAGGGCAGGGCAGGGTAGGGTAGGGCAGGGTAGGGCAGGGTAGGGTAGGCAGAGGTGACTGCAAATAGGATCCCCACAGCCAAGTTTAACTATGTCTGCTGCTCAGGCAGACGTGGCTGAGAAGGGTGAAAGGAAATGACTGGAGCTTGGCCTTCCCCTCGCAGGGCAGGGCTCTCTTACCAAGGCCTCTTGAGATGTGAACTCTCCATATAAGGCAACGGGGAGCTGTGAGTCCATTAGTTCGTTCTCTGACTTAACACCCAGATAACCCTGCCTCAGGAAGCAGAGGAAACCCCGAATAAGTGAAGTCCTGAGTGAATGTCTAGGGCATGGCCATGCCAAGGACTCCAGAGCCTCAGAGCCACCAAGGAACGGCGCCATGCCACCCTACCACCTCTTGCAGGATATAGGTTGAGGCTAATGAGGAAATAGCAGAATGTTTCCTTTAGGTTTGTATGTAGGTATTGATAGTGTGTGCAGAAAATATCTGTTATAGCTCTCTGCCTGGAATATTTAGTGACTGAAGACTGCTCCTCTACAGAGACTGTTTCTACTGAGATTAGCTAAACCTGTCTCCTTGACCCAGCTATAAACCACAACAAACCTCACCTCCTCTTTCATCTGTTACAACCCATCCTCCGGTCACCTGTATGTCATAACCCTGCTTCCATGTTCAACTATGTATAATAAACACACAGTGATTGAGAGCCTAGGCCACCTGACAGCCGCTTTTCTGTGGCAATGTGTTCATCTGTCTGTCTTTTCTTCATCTCCTCACCACCCCCGTCAGATCTCCCTCCAGAGGTCAAGCAAGGACTTGGCACCGCTTGATCAATTTACCAAATGTACTTAACTTCTGAAAAACAAAAAATAGGACTTCATTCATAAAGTTCATTTAGGGATTCGTATTGCGTTGGGATAGTCTTAATGCCAGCCTTGTGGCTTTGCTAGATGGGAAGCCACTAGGAAGCGTTTTATTTATTTATTTTTCCCCCTGTCACAGTTTTCTGAATGTACAGTTACAGCTCGCTGAGACACTGTAATCCAAAGCGACGGGAGGGGCCTACATCTCTGCCGTCCAGAGGGAACATAGAGACTGACAGACAGAGACATGCAGAGGGCTGCTGGGTCAAGAGGGTGAAAAGGAGCTTCCGGGATAAGGGGTTCTTGGTGGTTGAAAGAGGAATACCCAAAGGACTTAGAGGCTCTGCCAGCTCTTCCAACGTCAGCCATCACAGCCTTATAACTAGTTAATGGAACCATACTTTTTTTTTTTTTTTTTTTTGCCAGTGTTCAGCAGGCAGTGAGACCATCCTCCTGCACATTGGGTTCAAGGGTGTCGTTCCTACTCCACTCCCCCATCCCTTAAGGGCAAGACCTGAGAGGGAAAGTGAGGCAGGGACAGCTGTGGGTGTGGGGTGAGGGGTGGGGGGGTGGAGACCTCAGGCATAGGCAATTGGAACAAGAACAGACTCCGAGGAGGCCGGCTTCACTGAGCCACTCTTTTAATTGGGGGAAACAAAGGCTGTTTAAACTTTGGGGGGGTTGGGTAGAGGGTTTTAGGGTGAGTATACATCATCCCTTTTGGGCTAAGGTGCCGGTAATGCCTTACTTGCATGAAGAAGAATCCCAGGTGCTTTCTGGACATGACCTTATAATGAGAGAGGAAGTTTAACTTGGCTGCACTACTGACCTCCTCGGGTGTGGGCAAAGATGGGGAGGGAGGGCGGGCAGGGCTACAAGGACCTGGACACGTGGGCCCGGGGCAGGGGTGATTGAGATTTCAGGGGCTGGATGCATCTGGATCCTGTTCCTGCTCCATAGGGCTCCTCCTGGTTCCACCGTACCCCACCCCCACTCTAGAGCATCCACTGTTAGCAGGTGGGCTGCCTCCTGGTTGGGCCCTCATTGGGTCACCCTCCAACGTGTGAAAACTGAGGCTGATGGTGGGGGAGCATACTTCAGGAAGATGTCTGCAGAAAGATGGGATCCGAGAGGTTTAAAAAAAAAACAAAAACCTCAGCTATTAGGATCCTTCTGCTTGATTAGGAGATAGGTGACAAGAGGTAGTCACCGTTAGAAAAGTCGCTATATCCTGGAGCCACTCGCATGGGTGGCCTGTTTTTGTTGTTGCCTTTGGTTTAAGTTTCTTCATTTTAAACTGAAGTTTCATATCCTCGGAAAACTGAGATGGTTGGTTAGCCTAAGCCTATGCCAAAGCTAGGGTGAGAAATGAAGTGATAAAGGTGTGTTTGGTGGGGAGGTGTTGGAGGGGATGCTTTCTGCAACCATATAGCTGGAGGTGATCTTTTCATAGCTGGAAACTGCAGGGCCTACAGGAAAGATGGAAGAAATGCTTGGGGGAAATCCCAGCCTAATGCTCACACCAAATGGTCAGTCCAGGGACCGAATTCTAAATAAAGGCCTGTGTTTGTTTAAGACATCTTAGTTGTATCATCTATGTGCACCAACTTTTTTCTAAATATGCTTTTTTTTTCTCTTTCTCTTTTCTTAGGGAGGCAGGACACAGTGCGTGAGAGAAGTCTGTCCCATTCTCTCTTGTCCCCAGCACCTTAGTCACACCCCCCCAGGACAGTGCTGTCCCAAATGTTTGGGTGAGTGACAATTTTCAGGTCAAAGAACAATGTAATAATTTCTTCTTGGAGTTTCTGCTGAGTGAATATGTCTGTTGCTTAGTGGCCTGGTAGATGCCACTGCTCCTTCTAACTGGATAGGCTTGGGCTCTAACAACATCTGCTCAGAGGCTGCCCTTCTCTTGCTTTCATCGTTTCTGGAGCCTGGCATGCAGCTACCACCTAGATAATGCCCGGTGGGGTGAGAATGGTGCTGAAGGTAGTCTCTGGCTGGACACATGGCTGTTAGGAGCATGCAGTGAATGCATTTTTGAAGTAAATGTATGGAACTGTAGACTAGCATTACCTGAGAGCGGAAAGCACAGGAAGATAGATAGGCTGCTATGGAATGAGAAGCTTGCAAGGAGCAGCCAATTGACCCTTGATAGGAAGGCAGTATCTGTGATCACACTGACCCTCCACCACAGCCCAGGCACTGTACACAGGCTACATGATTTTGGTTTTGGTTTTGTTTTGTTTTTCAAGACACGGTTTCTCTGTGTAGCCTTGAATGGCCTGGACTCACTTTGTCGACCAGGCTGGCCTTGAACTCACAGTGATTCACCTCCATCTGCCTCCCGAGTGCTGGGATTAAAGACATGTGCCACCACCGTCTGGCTAGGTTACATGATTTTTCTCACTGATTCCTTTTGAGAAGCTATGAAACATAGCAACTAAAACCAGCACACCTGTATTTCACACAGGCACAGCTATTTTACTCCTCTGAGAAGGTTTTCCTCTAATCTGCAGAGATGGTGGTGGTGGGGTGGTTGCCAGCACCCCTAATCACCTCTGGCTTGAATTCTGCCTGTTGTTCCTCTGGCAATTGGCATCATTTTGTTACGGCTTGGGGCTTGGGTACTACACTCTCCTCTCATCGCCTCCAGCGATCCTCATGTCCTGTGGTACCACTGAGTCAAGGCGGATGGGGCACATCTCACTGAAGGGATGCGGCTATCAGGCACAGATGGTTTACAGAGATGTCCATTGAACATCATACCATGGAACACAAAGCTTCCTAGCTCACAGAAGGCCTCAACTGCTTTGTCTTTGGGAGGTTTTCACTGGTTGTCTTTCTGGTTTGGTTTCAGCTCCTCTCAGTTCCCCCCTTCACCCTTTTGGAGACCTCCCCTTTCATTCACAGCTTGCTTTCTCCCACTCCAAGTCATTCTGCTGGCTTACCTCCCCCACCTCACAGGCTAGCACACCTTCCGTCTAGTTTCTTTATACAAACCGCACTGCCAAATAAAGGCATTTGTGTTAAGGCCTTTCCTCCTCCTTGCGGGTACTCTACTGCAATTCCCTCTAACAATGCTTCCCATTCTATTTCATGCACAGCCCCATGCTTTTAGGCAACTATGGAACAATTAGAAGAACAAGAGAGAGTTGTTAGATGCACTGGGTGAGAGACATTTTCGTGTGCGTGTGGTTCATTTGTTGACCCTCCCCACGTGCTACCCTGAATTGAAACCAGGGTAGTAGATGCTGCCAAGCTGAGGGCGTGGTGGAAGCTGTGCAGTCTAAGTGGAAGCCCATCAGAGAGGAAGGGGGGGGGTTGGACACAGCCTTGCAGATGAATGATCTTGATTAAAGCTTTGAAGCACGTGCCATCGGTGTGCTCAGCCCATTTAGAAGGTTCTCACGTGAGCGATGGCTGTTGCATTTAGCACACATTTCACCGATCGTTAGTGTCTCTGAGATCGACTACAAAAGAGGCAGTAATTCTGCCAAATGAGACTGTTTCCTTCATTGTGCTAAACCACAGTGTGAGGCTGTAGAAGTGGCTTAAATCAAGCTGTCCAGCCAGCCTCTGAACCACTCCCTAGAATGTTCTGTGTTGAGCCATGCTGACTGCGGGATTAAAGTGAGATTTTGTGTTCTTTTGTGGTGAAAAGAAACATATCCACACAACAGCTAAAGCAACAGAACAGAGAGAGGCAAACGCCAGGCAACTGTCTGGCCACCAAAAACTAAGTGTAATTCGGCTTCTGGCTGATTGGATACTCATTTGATGCTTAGATTTTCTTTTGACCAGAATGCTCGCACAGGGAACACCTCTGCCATTTGGATCGCAGAATTTCCTTCCCCGCTTTGCTCGTTTTCAATGGAGCATCTCATCAAAGTTCAGGATACACAGAACAGTGCCCAAAACACCTCCCCATATGGCATAGCCCAGGATAATACTGAAATGACATCACCCCTAACAACGCTAATAGTTATCATCTGCCATCTGCTTGGAGTTTTGATAAGAACCAGGCACTTTGCTAAGATTTATATCCATAATTCTAGGTACAATTTACATTTTTGTGAGGGGTAATTTAAGCCAGTGGTCACAACTAATTCAGGAAATAACTGTTGTAGTGTCTGTTTGCTCAGGAATCAGTCAATAGATCAGTCAATTCATAGATCCATTCATCATCCATCCTGACTGACTCAGCAGTCTATCCACTTGTGCACCAGCATTGAGTAGAGTAATAACGGTACAAACAAAAGGCTGTTCAATGACTGAAAAGGGCCACGTGCTCTAAGAGATGGAAGGACCTCTGGTGAGGAAATGTAGACTCTAGCCGTGAAGACTCTGTGTTTAAAAAAACAGAACAAAAACTCAAGCCCCACATTCATACTGTGCACAAATTCTTGGGTGGCAGAAAGTGTACAGATTGATGAAGCCTAAACAGCCAAATTGGTTAAAGGAAAAAAATCAAAGGGAAGATTAAAATTTTCTAGAATTAATCCCATCACTCTGGGAGGCAGAGCAGGCGAATTTGAGGCCACCCTGTCCAACAACAAAGCAAACACAGAGAAACCTTGTCTCGAAAAACCAACCAACCAACAAATTTCTAGAATTGAATGGAAATACAAACACCGCATGTAGAAATCTATGGGAAACAGATAATAAATAATACATTTATTATTTGTTTATTTGTTTAGCAATTGTCTGCCTTTGGTCACATTTGTGGTCAGTTGTAAAATACTTGAGGTACTTGAGGTGCATATAAAGCATGGAAAAGACAACAGGTCATAATTATAGAATTATGTCACTGAAGAGAGTTTATGTTGCTGTTCAAGGACAGAAGTGCTGATGGGTTAATGCAGAGAATAATATTCAATTTGTGAAAAATTGCTAACTTTATTGCTATACTAGTATGTGTAAAACTGATTAGAGATGTTTCCTATACTATAATGTTCTAAAACTAAGATGTGTTTTGGCAGAAGAAATTATAATGAGATGGGTCAGTCCATGTGATTCAGCTAATAGCTCTCTCTCTCTCTCTCTCTCTCTCTCTCTCTCTCTCTCTCTCTCTCCTTTTCTAAGATAGGGTTTCTCGGTTTAGCCCTGGCTGTTCTGGAACATACAATAGGCCAGGTTGGTCTGCCTGCCTCTGCCTCCTGAGTGCTGGGACTAAAGGTGTGCACCACCATTGCCTGGCCCAAGCTAGTGGTTTTCAGATCCTCCCGAATAACATCAGAGGGACTCCTTAGTAGAATCCTTGGGGAGCCAATTCATTTTATATTTTCCAGGAAGTTAAAAAAATCTGAAGAATTGGTTGACCACATAATAATTACCTTCGTTTGTTGGGATATTAGTAATGGCTGTGGGCTAAGGAGATATCTCAGTGGGCAACAGTGCTTATGGTACAAGTATGAGGACCATCATTCAGAGTCTCAGAACCCAGGTGGCAAACAGACTACACTGTGGCTAGCTTGTAAGCCCAATCTGTGGGACTAGAGACAAGGGAGGGACTGTTGGAGGGAGCTTTCTGCACTAGTCCAACCATTCAGTTCTGGATACAAGTGAAAGAACATGCCTTAATACATGTAATGGAGAGAAATCAAGAAAACACACCTGATGTCAACCAGTGACATCCACATGCATGCCCATACACATACACATGACACACATATCCCTGCACACACAAGTGCTTAATCATGGGATAGTTTTTGTTTGTCTACTTTAACATTATCATTACAGATAGAGCTGATGCTATGAGGCAGTATTACTGTTGATGCCACTTTATGAGTGAAGTCAGAGAGCCAAAGTGATCACACCCAAGGTGAAAGAGTCTCACTGGGATCCAAAGCATAGCTCACTGTTGTCTTCTGACGTCTGGGCAATTTTTCTCCTCATGATGAGACCGAGTTGATTTAGTGCTGGATCTGCTGTGTATCCTTGACCTCTCATAGAATAAAACAGTTTTCCTTCACTCCTATTAGTAGTATTTGCAAGAGCCTTAATAGTAAGAACAGCATTTAGTTATGCGTTTAGACATATTGGGTCTACTGATAAGGATTCCTCAGGTCTACTAATGCCGCATGTTAATCTTCCTTAAAAAGAAAGGAATGTGACTATAAATTTGTTCAGTTAACATGAATTATTGTTGTTTTTTATAACTTAGTCTTTAATTAAAATAACATTTCAGAGATGGTTCCATGTTGTCTTGGGAGCAAAAAGTCAAGGGTTGAAAGGAATAAATCAGATCATACTCTTTCTTCTGGCGTAGTGTGTTGGCTTCTCTCTCACCAGTCCAGCCCTTACCAAAGCTGGATATGGCATATGGAATTGGAGTTGCCCTGTGTGTCCCTTGAATTGACCCCCTTTTTATGCCTTTGTGTCATTTGTTTACTGACCTTATATGTTCATCTCTTTACACTATTAGAATAAAATATTGATTTTAAAACAACAGAAATGAATTTCCAGCGCCGGGAAGCCCAAGAACGAGATCCCTGTTGATTCTTTGAGGCTTTTCTTCATAGCTAATTGATGTTCCTCTTTCTGTGCTTCTTGTCCTGGGTGGATGTTTCTAGGGTCCTTACATAAAGGCATCTTAGTGGGAGCTCCACCTGTGAGCTAATTACCTCTCAAAGTTCTTGCTGGCTTGATTAGGGTTCAGTGTCTGAGCTCTGTGGGAGCACACTCATTCAGACCATAACAGATGCCACTTCATGATCATCCTTAGGAGGTCTCCGTTCTTTCTACTTGCAGCCTCCTCATCACCAATGCCACACTGGGAGATGACGTCACTTTTTTTTTTTAAACAGAGCAGAATTAGAATGTCTAGAACTTACCATGTGGTGTTGGAATGGTCTTAACTCCATGTAAGCCCCACAGGACAGTCTGTATGTACTGTGGTAAGCAGATAGTAACAGATCATTGAATCTGCAAAGTTCATTGTGGAATCAAACTTTTATACAGTGACTTTTCAAAGTGATAATTTTAGGGAGCTCCTGGTATACCTGACCCAAAGCTCTATTTTGTATATCACATTGACCTGGTCTTGTGAGATTGTTACACAGTCCTGTGATGTATCAATGATAAGATGGTAAAGTGGGATATGTCTGGCTTCTGTCTTGCTTATGCTGTGCTTCCTCTTGCTTCCTTATAGGTCAGAGGAAAGTGTTTGACCTTCCTTCTGGGAGCTGCCTATTTCGCAGTGATGTTTATGACAATGGATCCTCATTTGTCTATGATAACTGCACAGTATGCACTTGCAAGGTAAGGGGGCTCTATGAGGCTGGGGCACTACCCAACAGCCCTAGATTACCATAGAATTATAGGCCAGTGTTTTTCCCTGGGAGGAGCTTTGTTGATTCCATCTGAAGAATATACTCATACTCAAGGTCATGGAGAAAATCTGGAGACTGTCCCAAAGATCATCTACAGTCCGACACTCTTTTGACTGTTCTAAGGCTCCATGTATCTGAGATGAATTCTGTAGCACACTTGGCAATGACATTAGTGTTAGTTATATTCAAGAGAAGAAAAAGGCATGGTTTTACAGTTCGTTACAGAGATAAACCTGATCAGTTTCAGAGCCCATGAGTACTCTCATGAAATGATGCCTGCTTTCTGTGGCTTACATGATCCTGTGTTAAACATGTGGCTCTCTCTATACACACTGCTTCATATAAATACACAGAGCATCTCCTTGTGAACGTGGTCCCCATGCTCAAGACTTCTCATCCGCACTGAAGTCTCACAGCCAACAGCTTTCTCTTGGAAGCTCAAACAGCCCTTGCTGAAAAATGTCACCTTCCTGTTCTCTTGCTCAAGGGACAGTCCATCAGCTCACAAATGGACCTAGTTATGTTATTACTATGCATTTACATCACTTTGGGGCTTAAGGAATTCTTGAGACATGATAAGACAGAGAGTCCCAGTATCCCAGCAGAACTAGAATGAATCCTTTTCCTGAAATTGGTGGGCTTACCACAATATGCGTTCATAGACATTTTTGTGAAAGTGGATACTTGAAGAGTCAGGCATGTCTTAATTACTGTTCTACTGCTGTGTAGAGACACCATGACCCAGACAACTTTTCTAAAAGCGTTTAACTGTGGCTTCCTCACAGTTTCAGAAGGTTAGTCTAGTATCATCATGGTGGAAAGTAAACAGGCAAGGTGCGAGAACAGTAGCTGACAGCCTTACAGCCTCCTGATGTGCAGGCAGAGATGGGGGGGTGGGGTGGCAGGCAGGCAGAGAGAAAGACTAGGCCTGGCAGGGTTTTTTAAAACTCAACGCCCAGTGACAAAGTGACACATTTCCTCCAACAAGGCCACACCCCTTAAGACTTCTCATTTTTGTCAAACAGTTTACCAATTTGGGACTACACATGCAAATATGTGAGTGGTGGAGGGACATTGGCATTTAAACCTCCACAGGTGAGAGTCATCGTGATAAGGAATAGCTCTTTCTGTCTGTGAAGTGCTTCCTGCTTCAACAGCCTCTTCCAATGTTCTTCCTGATTTCTGGGGCAGGTGCAAGAAGTCTGAACAAGCTCTGATTCTGTAAAAAGTGAAAGAAGGGCAGGAGGGAGGAAATGCCTTGGCCCATAGTGATCTAGGATTGCTTGTTTTTCCAAGGAGGTATGCTGGGCTCTTGAGCGTGAAGTTAGAGGCCAGTAGAAGCAAGCCTGGGAGGTGCCACACCCTCACCTGCTACAAATATTAGTCAGGATGCATGTCTTGAAGTGGATGAAAGGTTTATTGCACTACATTAAAACCTGGTGCTAGGAGAGTACAAATTAGAGCCATTGTTGGCCATCAAAAGCGACTGTGAGGGATGCTTAGGAGAGGTGAAAGTCGTTCTTAATGTCTAGTGTGCCTTTGGCCCTCCAGGACTCTACAATGGTGTGTAAAAAGAGGTGCTCCCACCCTGGTGTCTGTAACAACGATGAGGGTGCCTGTTGTGAAGAGTGTCTCCTAAGGGTGCCCCCGGAAGATGTCAGAGTATGCAAGTTTGGCAGCAAGATTTTCAGGGTATGTATGAGATAAGCCATCACAAGTGTCATGAGCTGTGCGAGCCATCAGACTACACTGGCCATCAGACATAATGCAGAGTAGAGTTTTACATTATTTATATATTTTAAAGCACACATGTCTATTTGTTATATTAATTTAAGTATGTGTGTGTGTGTTAAAATCAAGGACATGGGAAATTTCAGGTGTGTCAGTGTTATTTCTCTTTCTACATGTGATCTGCCATGGCCTGAGGCTCAGCTGAGCATGCAACATGGCTGGTGTGGTTATGGGTCCAAATGCCCATCTATTTGTGGATGTTTGTCATGGTCGTAACCATGGCAAGATCCTGATGGATTTAAAATTCAGTGCTTTCAGAAGCATTTCACAGATTTCTTTGAAAAAAAAAAAAAAAAAAGACTCATTAGGAAGGTGTTCAGATGAGGATGTTTACCAAGTAAGTGACCAGCATATGTTTGAGAGTCCAACTCCACGGTACTCAAAGGCTTGCTTACTGCCCATCTGACACTGCCTGAAGTGCATTCTGCATTGTTTTCTGATGATCTTCAGTGGAAAGTTGTGTAGTAACCACTTAACTTCAGTAAGCAGATGTTGGCTTTGTTCAAACTGTGTCCCCTCTCTTATCTAGCATGTTTCCCTTAAGGATGAGGGAGAGACTCTGTACCAAAAACCTGCTTGATGACACCCACAAGCACCTAGACTCTTAGCATCATGTCAGATGAGGACACTCTCTCAGGATTTCTATGCACTGACATGGTCGGAGAGAGGCCTGCATTCCTACGGACCCTGTGAGAAAGAAGACAATGCATTAAGCCCATTTTCAGAGACACTGATGTGAAATCCATTTTATTCAAAGCCATTTATTGTCCCCAGGGCACTGAGATAAAATTACCTCCTCTTATCGCAGGGCTTTGGACAAAACACTTTCAGGTCCCCTTATAGAAAGGCTTCGGTTTGCAACTGGAGCTTAAAGTACTTTACAGAGATTTTGATCCCCAGGAATATTTCCTCATAGAACAGCGATAAGTTCTATGCCCTTTAAAGACAAATTCGGTTAGGTCTGTCTCACCTGAGGGAAAGTAGAGGGTGGCCAGTCCTTAAGAATACCTTCAAAACTGAGAAGGGCAAGGATGCACCAAAGATCTTGAGTCCACAGGCCCAGGAAGGATTCCTCATTCCGTCTTCATGCCTGACTCTGTCGTCTGATCTTTCCAACTTCAGTACAGGCATGAGCCTGCCTGGCGTGTTCTGCCTCAGCACCGACACCTGCATGCTGCACATCCAATGGGCCCGGTACATCCTTGAGTGTCTTTCTATCTCAGCAAGAGTCTAGTCTCAGAAGCGTGTCTCAAAATGCTATTCTTCCTCGAGTTGGAAGGAGAGTGCTAGCCGGGCAGTGTGCAAGCTCCTCACGTCCCTAGGGCCAGGCTGACAGGGCTCTCTGTGTTCAGATGGCTGCTGACCAGGTGTCTGCCTGGATGCTGAGAATTATTTGAGTAACTTTTGTTCTCTCCATGTCGGGGGGGGGGGGGGGGGGGGGGGGGGGGGGGGGCATGGCACAGCTGAGCTTATGTCACCACGCCTCAGCATCTCAGTTAACTGACGCCTCAGACAGCAAATATTTCAATCCCATTAACCAGAGGAAAGTCAAGGTTTTGATCACACATCATACATGAATATTTGTATTTTCTGGTCCTTCAGGGTGAAATTAAAAAAAAAATGTGAGCACAGGAGGGGTGAGATATATAAACATGATGTGGTTAGAGCCAGAATACCCTTCCATATTTTGGAGCAAGATTTTTCCCACCCTTAAAGCAAACGGTATCTAAGGATACTTGCTAACCACTCCCTGAAGCTGATTATCTACAGGTGCCTCCAAGTCCTGTGGCTACACTGCCTGCCTCAGGCGGCGGCGTTGGCAATCTCTCCTCAATGGGGAAATGAGAGCCCACTGGCTTGGCTCCTGCAGCCTCTACCTGCTAACAGAACTCTGTGCTGTGTCCTGCAGGATGGAGAGATGTGGTCCTCAGTCAACTGCAGCATCTGTGCTTGTGTGAAGGGGAAGACAGAGTGTCGTAAGAAGCAGTGCATTCCTGTCAGCAGCTGCCCACAGGTATGTTGGGAATTTGGCTCTATTTTCTCTGTTATCTTGGGAAACACATGGCACATGCTGTTTTCTGAAAAGACAATGAGAACTCCCACAGCTTACATATGTACCCCTGTAGCTGAAGTCCCTGGTGCAGCTGGACGATGCCTTCTTGCCATCCTTAGCTGGGGTCCAGCCTTGTCCAGTTCCTGCTGCCATCTTCCTGCCTTTTTAATTTGTAAATACTTTTCCAACTGTCTTGCTTAGACCTTGTTCGCTGTTGTTGGATTTTCAATGTAACATCACAACTACATTTTGCTTTCTCTCTCTCTCTCTCTCTCTCTCTCTCTCTCTCTCTCTCTCTCTCTCCCTTCCTTCCTTCCTTCCTTCCTTCCTTCCTTCCTTCCTCTCTCTCAAATCTCAGCTTTCTTCTTATAGCCGTGGTAATATATGGGTCTTTAATAGTAAATTCCCCATGAGGATTTCCTTGCCTAGCAGAAGCCCTAACCCTCTGCAGAACACTCCCCATCCAGCTCTGGCCTCCATTGTAGCCTCACATGGAAATAGCATCCTTATGGAAATACCTCTTTTCAAAAATCCAGAGCCCAGAGCCTTGAATAAAGCCACCATTATCTTCTGCAGCATGGCCTCCATTGAATTCACCTCAGCAACTTGAAACCTTTCAAGGCTTTGTACGTTTTGGGAAAATGTCAAAGCTATTCAGTACCTTCTAGTGAGGGGAGGAAACATAGCCATATATTCAGAGCATGTCCTCTATTCTGTTATAGAACGCTTTTGATTTTATTCACATCTGTTATTATTATAAACAAAAAGTTGCTGTTTTTACTTGAGTGCCAAATGAGGCACAAAAAAACAACAGCTGTTGCCGTTGCACAACTGAATTGGGGGGGTGGTGGTAGAAAGGGGAAAAAATTCCCCTAATTAGTCTTGCTTTAAAAAGCCTCAGACATAAAACTGAAAACTTCCCATAAAAGAAAAAAAAAAAAGTAGGTACAATAAGCAGACTTGAACACGGGCTGCTTATAAATATTCATTGGGAAAAATGGAATCACATCGTTTCTGCCAGTCCTCGGGGAACCCTCGCTGCTAATGAACTCTCCCAGCACATGTTAGTAATAATGGGCTTCCTTATTCTACAAGACAAAACCGGGAAGCAGTGCCAACCTGGTGGCTCGCGTAACTCGCCTCAGCAGGCCACTGTGGAGTTTCCAGCTTCACCTCAGCTCTGCCACTCGTAGCTGGGTCGGTGGTTTCTGCAGGGAGGTCACAGCTCTTTGTGTTGCCTGCCTGTGTCTCCCTGGTGATCTCACTGTGTGTGCCACACTCAGGCCAGGCATGTTGGTCCCTCCCAGGAAGGCCTTTGCCTAGCCCCGCCCCCTCTGAGGATACCTCACAGTGCCCTGGACTTGGCTGCAGGACCACCTTTCCATTTCTAGGCATCCGTCCAACCAGTGCTCCCCTTCTTGGAGGCCAGCGCAAGGTCTTTGGAAGGTAGTTTTAGCTCTACTGTGAAATCCTTTGAGAGAGAGAGAGAGAGAGAGAGAGAGAGAGAGAGAGAGAGAGAGAGCAGTTTACTTCTCTTTCCCTCCATTGACTGGGGGGAAAAAAAACTAAACTAAAATTAGAAAACATAGAAAGACTCTGTCCCATCCTCCATCCCTGCCCTCATGTCCTTTCCAGTTACCTGTTTTGTTTTTTCAGAAGGAGGTTATGTTTGTAGTCACTGTTTGCCCTCCTAGATAATTCCCAAGGCTCTGGGGGTGAGAGCATCAGCACACTGTCTCCTCAATCTCATCAGTGTATGTGGAGGCCATTTCTTGGTCACAGAGAAATGGCAGTGTCTGCTGAGGTATAGATGCAGGGAGCTGCCCAAGTCACTTGATTAGAAATTTGGTTTTAGCACATTCCCCTCCAATGGGGCCCAGTGCCTTGTCCCAGCTTCCTTGGAAATCATCCCATGGACCTGGGCTGATCTTCCCTGGCTCTGTCCTTGAGAGATTAAATGAGATCCCCTATGGCAGCCGTTCTTAATCCCTTTGTTGGGATTGAACTACCCTTTCACAGGGGTCATATATCAGCTATCCTCCATATCTAATATTTACATTATGATTCATAACAGTAGCAAAATTATAGTGATGGAATGGCAAAGGAGATAATTTTATAGTTGAAGGTCACCACAGCATGAGGAGCTGTATTAAAGGGCCAGGCACGAGGAAGGTTGAGAACCACTGCTCTACGGCGGCACAGAGTTTAATGTGTCATTGTAGGCTTTGCTGATGCAAAAAATGAATGAGACCTGGCTTTAGTTCTTCTGTAGCAAAATGCCATTTGAAAAAAAAAAAAAGAAAAACTAAAGTGATTATTTATTTGAAGATATCCAAACCTGCTTTGCAAACTGCTCACCACTAGGGAAGGAACAGAGCCCGGGCTCAGGCCTTTGCTGGGGTCTCGGGCCACCTCTCCGTGTATACGTCACTTCCATAGTTCTCTGTGAAGGGGCCTGAGATCACCTATACTCAGAGCTGCTTGTGAATTTCAAGCGAGATGAAGCAGGAGCCACCCACAGCAGCCTGTCCCGTGTGCAGTAGATAACATAGTCATGAGGAACGATGGAACAAAGATCTGTAGTAAGAGAGCATGGCCTGTGGCATCACAGGAAGTTAGCTGTTGTGTTTCCAGCATCCTGTGCTGCATGACACCAGCCAAGAAGGATTTTACAGAGCATTAAGCCATAAGGCACCAGCTCACTAAACCCCCATAAACAACCCCACTGTTAGCAAGGGCTGTTCCTTAAATGTTAATCTGCTTTCACATTCTCCCCCCTGTGATTACTCACCGAGTCACATATAAGGAAAGGCCATTTGCCCATACAGGTCTGGAGACTATGCATCCTTCTTTAAATGTCAGGCATTTAAAAAAAAAAAAAGACATTTGACTAGGAAGCTGCACTGCATCTCCTGAGCAGTGGAGGAAAATTACTCAGTGTTACAGAGCTCTCTGCTTCATTGCTTTTGATTGTCTAGCAGGAAGTTAGCAAGGATGATGTGGCAGAGGAAGAGGACTGAGTTTGATCTGTAGTGCAGCATATCTGCAGGATGAGAGCATCCTCAGAGTGGGTTGCAGGGTACCAGGGTACCAAGTGACAGCAGGAAGAAGGTCGTGCTTGTATGGACAGAGTGGCTGTGGTTCCTATTTGTTAGCTTATGCACTTGGCCCCTACAGGGCTTGGCTTGGCTATCAATGAGAAAGTTGTGTCCAGGCTGGCTCCATACTTTGAGGTATCTTGTTTCTTAAAGGATAAAAACAGGAACCCCCCCTTTTTTTGGGAGGGGATAGTGGGGGGATGATTTTGCCTGGCCTGAAAACTTGATGCTTGAAACTTCATTTTCGCTGTCACGGTCACCATCAAGTTCAAGTACAATCTGGGCTGATTTTGTTGGTTTATCTTGTATTAGATTAAAAAAAATATTTCTCCTCATAGGATCATTTCTTAACATTAAATTTTTGGTGTTTCTTTTTTTTCTTTCTCTCTCTCTCTCTCCTGACCAGGGTAAAATTCTCAACAGAAAAGGATGCTGTCCTATTTGCACTGAAAGTAAGTTCTTCCTTTGGGAAAACAAGCTCTTAATATTTGTTTTAACATTTCGGGATGACCAGGAAAAGCTGGTGTAAGTTTTCTATAGACTTACTTCTGTATGTATGAGATGGACTCGTCTGCCACCTAGCCACAGGCACCTGAGATCAGCAGCTGTCACCCTCTCCCAGAAGCTGGCTCCAGACCTGGTTCCTTTGGAATCTGCTGTTAGGACTCAGGAAGCTAGCTGGCTGGATGTAGTTCTTAGGAAGTGCTAGTAGCACTTGCAATCTTTGCAGCTAAGGTAATGATGCCTGGTAAGGCCAGATGTTCATAATCTTTTGGGGATTGACTTCCTCTCCTTATACCACTGAACAACTGTGCTCCTCCTCCCCCCTTTCTCCTGGGACCATCTGACATTGCTGATGGCGATGGGCTTGCACCCTGATACTTCTTACTGAGTTCTTGAAGGTTCTGTGTAATTGTCATGAAGTATGAGAGCCATCTCAAGCTGCTCTGTTCATCTCAGGGACAGAGCACTGTGATGGGTGTCAGTCCTATAAGGGGACTACATCTAAGTGCCTACATCTATCAGAAAATCGCTGGGCTGGTCCACAAGCTCCCTTGGCTCCCATACAGCTTTCTGAAGTGTACTACTGAAAGAATGGTTTTTAGAAATGCGTTGTCAAGTTGCTTGTGGTACGTGGTGGCAGTATTAGCAGAGTCAGGAAATGGATTAGAAGCTATTTTACCAGCCAGTCAGGCTTAGAGACATGGACTTTTGTGGCAGTTGGAAGCAGCTTTCATATGGAAACAGGTTTGTTTCTTTCATTTATCTGGTATCAGAGTTTATATTGCTCCAAGAAATTCTGTTTCTCCCCCTCCCTTTGATGTTTAATATCCTTGGATGACAGATACATACATTTTGTCATTTTATATCTCAATACAAAACTATACATGGAGAACTATTGTATGTTTATGTATAATCTATACAAATATTACTCTTGTCTAATATGTAGTATTATTTTTAAAGATAGAGAGCCATGGAAGTTTACAACGGATGAAACTGCTGAGTGAATTAGCAAAAATATAAGTTATAGATTTAATAAAAGAACTTTCCTTTGAAGATAATGAAGTCATAAACTATCTCAAAGGAGGGCAATGATGCATGACAGTAGATTCAGAAATTAATGCAGAGAGAAGCAGCAGCTGTGATTAACACCGGCGATTCAAAAGCACGTGCTTCAACTATTCCCCCTCCGTCACCTTTCAGAGACTCTTTGCTTACAGCTGGTTCCTAGGCTGACCTCAGCTCCATTCCCTTCCATGTGAGCAGTCTCCATGCTGCACTGATAGCATTTTTCTCTGTAGCCACATTAGTGGGCACGTTTGCATTTCTCTATAGAGTGTAGATAATGAGGCAGGAAGAGACTACATGAAGTATAGACAGACATCCCAGGAACTCCTGGTGTTTTGTAGTTCACCTCTTCCATGTAGATGACACACAAGTGCTACATCTTCTGTTTCTCTGGCTACCAGCCTCATGTGAACGTGGGCTTTGCACAGAAACAAGCCAAGTCTTGAATTGCCCAAGTTTCTAAGAGTCAAAAGTGGTGATTAGCGACATTTTGGTCAAGTAAAGCTAGATTTTGTTAGTTTTATTTATCACAAGCTGGCTTTTCTATATTATCTAGAAGCGTGGAGGCTTATAAAGAAATAGAACAGGACAAAGAGAAGACAGTTTGTAGCCACAGCCAGCCGTAGCAAGTGCTATGTTGTGTGAAGCTCATGAACGAGCCATCCTTCCTGTCGCCCAGGGAGACAAGCAGAGAAAGCCACCCAGCTGGAGGGGCACTGGGGCGGGGGGGCGCGGGCTGCACCTGCACCTGCAGCCCAGGGCTGGAAGTGCGCAGGCCTGCGGCTCTCGGCCCAAGTCTGAATTATATCATCAGATGGCTATTTCTCAATTTTCCCTGGTGTTCTTCCCATCTGTTTACCCTCGCTTGCTCTCCAGCGGTTCTTCCATCACTGCTGTAAAACACATTCTCTTCGGCAAGGCTCATTTGTTCAGACTCAGTGAAGAGATGGGATGGCTTCCAATTTTTTTTTAAAGCAATGCCCAGCTTTCCATAAGGCACCCAGGTAGACTTCTCCCGATGTCCCTTAGCTGCGGCCTAAAGACCTCCTACTTTGAAATTCCTTTGTTATTATATCCAAGATCTGGAATAAACCTTTGGGCTCATTCTTTCCTCTGCTTATTAGTTATAAAACCTCTTCTGGCACACAAGTTTCTAGAATGAGAAACCAAGGCCAACCCTTCAAACTAAGGCTGGCGTTTTCTGTCTCTAGAAGACTCCAGGGTTTTCACCCTTTGTTTTATTGACAATCTCCCTGGTCAGCTTTGCTTTAGGAATGTCCTGGGTATTGCAGAATATTTGCAGCAACCATTCCCTCAGAGTATTAAGCAGTAATGTCCCTTGACATTGCCAGATGTCTCCTTGAGGTCAACCAGTGATACCCCAAACAGGGAAAGGGGCACATGTAAATACAGACATAAACACCCAAGGGACAGAGCAGCAGCAATGACTTACTGGCAGTACCTGCTGATGCAGCACAGTAGGAGAGTAAAATGGGGCTGTTCTGCTAGCCTAAAACCAGAAGGCTAGTGCCTCTAGGTTGGTTGAATATGCTTTTATATTTTAATTTCCAGGGTTACAAATGGTTGTGAAGACACAACCTGATGTCTTAAAAATTCCTGTCATTGCTTTTCATTGTTCAGAAGTTGGAAATAAAGTCCAGGTTGTACTTAACATCATGCATAAATTTACTTCTGCCTTCACTGCATATGATCACACTTATATTTTGAATTATTTAACATATATATACACACACAGTCATTTTAATATATTCTGTAAGGAGGCAAGACCATACATGCATACATACATATATATATATACATATATACATACATACATACATACATCCTTGTAGATGCATTTTGACTGTAGATGTTAAATTAATGATGGGTTTCTTCTAACAACAGTGGCACTGCACTGACTCTCACTAAAATCCCACACAATTCCTTCCTGCCTGGGTTTGTCTTCATCTTGGTCGAATTTGGGATCCTTTTCCCAGCAAGGAGAAAAGAAAATAAATGTTTTGCAGGCTCTTGTTTGCCTGTGTCAGTTACAATGAAAGTTTATTGTTATGGCGATAGGCAGCAGTCAGTCACAAGGGCAGAAACCACTGCACACTCCAGATCCTAACCGTGGGGGAGGTTGATCTGAAGGTGTAATGGGTCTTCTATCGACAGGGGAGTCCTCTCAGAGTTCGGCCCGAGGAAAGTCAAAAAGGCGTAGCTGCCTCTTAATAACTCGAGACCTACCATTTTTCTTTCCAACAGAAAAAAAAAATTGAATTTGGTTTGGATGATTTACTTAAAGTAAAATATTTGAAGTGAGCTAAACAAACTTCATAAAACTCTTGGCAAAAAGCTCTCTCTTGCCAAGGTATGAGGCTGTAGTTGGAAGGCAGTCTCTTTTTGCTCGGCTGGGTGTCATGTGACCATGAGTTAGGTGCTTGGAAGCAGCAGAACTCGGGAGGGCCACTTTGCTATTCCTGTAGTATTTGGTTTATGTGAAATGCTCTTTTATAGTGTGCTGGCAAAGAGTATGTGGAATCTTAACCTCACCAACCCACAGAGACCAGAATCAGATAAATTCTATGCTGGCTGCAGATCTGTTTTCGAACTTGGAAATAATACTTCAGTGTCAAAGTTTTCACTGATAAGCGAGGTGTGGGTGTGTGGGTGTGGGTGTGTGTGGAGGAAGATGGGGAGTGGAGAGACTGAGAGGTTGGTTATGAGAGGAGCCAATCTCTTAATCAGATCGGAGGCAACCAAAAGCATTAGGACTTGGTCACCCACCCCCAAGTCTCACACATTACTTAAACAACTTCACTTACCTCATACTCAGCCCCAGGCACCCCCAAGCCCAAATGCAAGCTTGTGATTATGTAGCTCTGGGGCTGATAGATTCTACTGAGGACATATACACATATGACTGAAATAACCTCAGCCACACATCCCATAAGTCACAGGAAATACTGAATTTCAGCAAATTAGGGTGCCAGGAGGTGCATAGTTGCCAAATGACTCTATAACCCCACCCCAAGGTCTTCAAACTGTGTGCAGGTCGATGGGTCTGCACTAGGGCTTGCTGCCCATACCCACAATTGCTAGCTGCAGAATTTACCCCAGCTAGTTTTGTTGGCAAATCTCTCTACCCTAAGCCCATAGAGATGCCTGATGCCTTTTTATATGTGCCAGTGAAAAATAGTGAGCATAGGAGGGTAAAAAGGACAAATGTTTCACTTCCTGCGGGTAGGGAGTGTGATACATCATGAAAGAGTGACCTTGGAACCTGGCATGTGAAAACGCTCCACAGAGAGCCTCTACAAATTAGTAATTCCATGTTTGAGCAAGGGTCTGGCCTGTGGGGCTTAATTTCTCTTAGCCTTAGGAGTTTGTCCTTACCTCCGGAGAGCGAGGAGATTTGACGTGAGGTTCAGGATGCTTGTGGAATAAGAAGCTGCGGTGTTGATTTTAGCTCTGCCAGGGAGGTGTTAAGCTTAGTAGCCACTGAAGTTTCTGCTCGTGTGCGTGGAGCTGGCCTTTTGACACTTTCTGAAGCTTGGCTGGCAGGCTGGTGGAAAGTGAAGCCCCCACATGCCAGCAGCAGTCCAGGGGAGAGCCCACCCAGGAGAAGCTGTGGGGAAAGGAGCCCTTTGCTGTGCTGTGCTGTGCTGTCCCAAGGGATGCTCTCGCTTTAAGTTATCTGGCCACAAATTGGTATAGAGTTGAGACTGAAGTCTATGAACTGGATCATCGTTGACCTCCGTCTCTTGTTAACTTCTTCAGGATGAACTAGTTAGCAGTAGTTCTCAAGTACTGGCACGCTGTGGAAACAGACAGGGGTTGGCATAATGCTGAGAGGCTTAAGGTGGGTGCCTGACAAATACTTAGTAACTTAGTAGTCCACCAGTCACATGTGGCCACCAGCGTCATCAGTGTCATCAGCATTACTAGCCTACAGGACCAGCGATAGCAGCAGCAGTAGCCAACATTCATTTACCGTCATCTGTTGTGTATCCAAACACTGCCATGGTTGTCCCACTTGATTTTAAACGAATCTCACAGCTATCTTTTGGCCAAGTGATGTTTTCAGCTACAGTTTACAGCCAGGAAACTGAGGCTTAGCGGTTTGGAGGTCAGAGATGGAGTCCGAGTTACCTCTGTGCTGCCTGGCTGGCCCCAGAGACTGGGCTGTAGTTGCTGTTCTTGGCTTTCTTGTCATTTCAAGTTTGATCAATAGTTACAGCTAAGGAGGGGAAGGAGGGGAAGGTTTCGGGGATTTTATATTCCCTAGGAGGTATAGATTAGAAAAGAAATCACAACTCCAGTTTTAATAGCCTTTATTTTTCTTCTACCCTTGCCCTGGGAGAAAACCATACATTCCAGCCCCCGGCTTTCCTCTGTGTTATGGCTGCTCACCCTATCTGGTCAAGGCAGAGCGGTGGCGGTTGTATCCTGAGCTTACTTCGCATGTGTACTCATATTTCCAGTCCCTCCCCTCCACCACAGCAACTCAAGCAGGGATGGTTGTATAGTTAAGTGAAAGTCTTGCTAAATTTGTTTATACTAAGTAAGCATGTATATAGACCCGCTTAAGCATAAATATTTCATATAGTTTTAAACTTGAAAGAACTCTGTATCACTTATAGTGTGTGTGGGGGGTGTGTGAAGAAGAATAATGTTGCTCTCAAAGGTGCATTTTAATTCATTTCTAATTTAGTGCCATAAAATTATACGCATCTGGGGACCTTCCCTCTGGGAAACCAAGGCTCACAAGAACACCAAGCAGGAGAGAGCTGGAGTAAAACCAGTATATTTTCAAACATCGTAGCGTAGTCGTTAGTCTAGAAACCTCTTTGGAGTTTGTTTTGGGAATATGGGGGTTCTGTTTGTTTGTAAGAAATACAGCATTATTGAATCACTTCATTAGAAAGTACATCCTTGTCTACATATAAATGAATATCTTTTTTCCTATGGCGAGACATATGAGTTAACTCCACATCTGACGTGGACTGGTCACGCTGCTGTGGCAAATCTCTCAAGAGATGCAAACATCCAACTGTGGCTGAGTATACTGGAGACCGAGGCTTAGTGAGAGTACCCCAAAATACAGCTGGAGGACAGGATCACTGAGGAAGTCAAAGCCCAGACTGCACCTGAAAACCATGCTTCTTGTAAATCTCTGTGCTGAGCTGAGGCGGCTTTCCACCTCTCTGAAGTCCCATCTCCTACAAGTCAAATAAGATCAGCAGGGCTCAGACTTCTGCCTGCACAGTCCCTCTTGCTGTGGTGGGGTGGGGCTTATAGCACACGGTGTCCACGCACTCTAGTATTTAATTCTCAAGATGATTCTGCCAAGTAGAAGCTACTATCAATTCCATCTTGCAGCTAAAGGATTTGAGGTCAGAGAAGTGAAACGGAGAGAGGTCTGCTAATTCTATAATCTGTGAGACGCTGAAACCCAAACTTTAGGCATACTTCTGTGTTCTCTCTTGGCTGTACCTTGATTCCTTTTGGAGGTCTGCCTCTAAATACATGAGGTTTTCCACTTTCTTTCTTTTATACATGGCAGGGAAATCTATTTGCAAGCAGTTGTGTCCACTCACCTTTAGAAACACTGTTTGGTGAAGTTACCTTGATATCTGTGATCCCTTGGGTTGTGTTACCTCGGCTCTCACCTTTACAGAGAGATGAAGAAATGACTCATTGTGTGTGCAGTTTCCTGTTGACGTGCAGTTCGTACTATGTGTGTTCTCCACCTGAGTCGCTATGCCTCCCTCTGCTTGGCCTCTGTTTGGCCAGGGTGTCTGTCTTTAGTGCATGCATCTATCCTCTTGACAGCTTGCCTCTCCGTGTGTACACTCAGCCGCCTCCACACGCCTCCTGTGGCTCTTTCTCATTCTGGTTTCAATATTGTCCAAACTCTTAATTTTTAAAACAACATTTTTATTAATTATTGGAGAATTTCATATGACCTATTTTGAACATATTTCCCCATCATTCCTCCCTTTACACTCCTAACCCTTCCTACCCAAATTGAATTTCATCTTCTTTTTCTTTCTTTCTTTTTTTTTTTTTTTTTTTCCTATTTTTTTCTTCTTTCCCAGTGAGCCCAGATTGTGCTGCTCAACTAGTCTTTGGACTAAGGCATTCCCTGGAGTATGAAGGACACAGCAGAGGTCACACCATTAAAGAAAACTGACCCTTCTCTCAGCAGCTACCAAATGCCAATCGCTCATCACCTAGTAGTGGAATTGCATACCCACTTTCCCACTTTCTCCTGGGATAACATCTAGCTTGAGCTTGTTTTTAGTCTTGGGCTCATAGTCACAACTGCTATGAGTTTACATGTGCAACTTCCCTGGTGGATCTGGAAAACACTGTCTCTATCTATCACCCCCGCCTCTTACAGTCTTCTCTATCCCTCACGTAGCTCCCAGACGCTTGTGTGGAGAAGTGTCATGTGTTCCATTCAGGACTGAGCACTCCACAGTCTTAATTCTCTGCACATTGACCAGTTGTGGGTCTCTGTGCCAGTGGCCATCTACTGTTAGGGGGAAACTTCTCTTGTCAGGCTTGAGAGATGTTCTGATCTTATGAGTATAGAATGGCACTAAGAATCAGTTCAGTGTTATGCCCAGTTAGCGGAAGAAGAGGACTGGATTCTCCCCTAGGGCCTGTGATCTATCTGGTCACAGGTTTTTGGCCCCTTTGACAATGACAGGTTTGGGTTCTATCTCATGAAACAAGCCTAGTATCTAATACAGAAAGTGATTGGCTACCCCCATAACATCTGTGCCCCTGCTGTAGCAGTGTGCATATCTTGTCTCGTCAGTTGCTACTATTACAGAGTTCACAGATGGATAAGGATGATGATGCCTTTTCTCCTTTCATAGTGTGTGTAGTACTTTACAACACCATGAATGCATGTGGAACACCAGCTTGGCTTCTCCATATTCTGTGAGTTGGATAATGAACCTTAGCTTCTAGCCTTACAAGGGAGTAATTCTCCTTGTAAGTACTGCATTTGAGTTTCATTAACAGTTGCTACCTGTGAGTCATCAGAGTCTCTGAGTTAGGAGTTGGTCAGAGGGGCTGGTGGCTGTGTCCAAGCACTCTTCACTGACTTAATGCTGGCCTCTGCACTCTCCCAGCTGCACAGGTTTGGAGAGTGAGTGTTGTTTCTCATATTTCTGGCATCTCTCTCCCCTGTTGCTAATCAGTCATCAAGTCTAGTTGATTGCCTCTTTATGCTGTTTTCCTAATAAATAATTTCCTTTTTATTCCCACGGCAGCTGTACCCTCATCCTGTTGTTTTCTGCTCACTCCTATCCCCTTCCCTTCAGCTCTCTGTGCACACCACTTCAGAACCCAAATGCATCCTTCATGAAAACTGGACCACCTTCCTTCACTGCTGAACGGTTTCCAAGGTTTATGTTATAAACCCCTGGGGCTGAGGACTAGCCCCAAGTAATGCCTTCAGGACAGACCCTCTGACTGCATGTTAAAGGCATACTGGGTGGGGTTGACTTAGACATGTTTCCTCACTGCAGAGCTCAGGGCCTTTGCCGCAGCAGTGGGCACCATAAGCTTCCCAGGGTGGGGGTGAGGCTGGGGGCGGGAGTGGGTGAGAGAGTACAGAGCACGCCTTTGGCTTCTCAGAGCTTTTAAAGTTTTACTCATCATGGCAATCCATCAGGCGGGATTGATGTTTTGTAGGAAGCACATTAAGAAATGTTGGTTCCTTTGGAATATATTTAAACTTCCCAGACTGGCAATGACTCTCAGGCCAATTTATTTACACAGTGTGAGTGTCTCACGTCCCCTGAAGCAAGTCCTTGCTCCAGACAGACCCGTCTCCTGCTCTCCTGTTCAGGCTGCTTCCTTCCTGTGTTTGGGCTTTATTGGCGTTCCTCCTGTGGCCTAGAAGGCTCACTCCGTTCTGACCCCTCATCTACATCTCGTGTCTGTTGTGGGTGGACTCGACTCATTATACTTTCACAAGCTCTGTCCTCTTTGTGCCTCTTACACTCTTGCTCACAATAAGAAAAGTGATGGTAACTGTATGCGGGAAGCTCTCTTGTTTAATGTATTCCTAATTTGTCTCCTCAACTTCAAGGTCAGTTTAAGGTCTATATCAGCATTTTATCTCTGTCTTCCAGATCTGGGCATCTTTTCTAATAGCATTAGGTAAACAAGCCTGTGTTACAGAGTTTGTGTCTGCTTTGGGAGCCACTCAGTAGCAAGGTAAGAAGGGGTTTCCAACACTGGAGTCTCTTCAAAGTTTCCTAATGCTTTCATTCTGGGCAATACATTAATTTAGAGATGTGATGTTTATCCCCTCAGTTCAGATGCACAGTTCTCCTCTAAAGAGAACTTGGTAAAGAGAAAAGATATTGTCAGGTCAACCTGTGGCTAGCAGGAATAGCAAGTCTGTCTTCTACAATACGCTTAGTCTCTAATCCCAGCATGTGGGAGGCAGAGGCAGGCTCGTCTTAGTGAGTTCAAGGCCAGCCTAATCGACAGAGTGAATTCCAGGACATCCAGGGATACACAGTGAGACCTTGTCTAGGGGAAGAAACAAACTTTTGAGGGTTGAGTACATTTTCTTGTTGTTTGGTGATTTACCCTTTATCTGTTATTCATGAGTGCCGTGACTTAGTTATGCAGCAGGTTCTCCTAGATGTATGGCATGAAATAAATACTTATTTAGTGAAAAGAAAAAGAAACCCCCTCACTCACAAAAAAAAGAAAAGAAAAAAGAAAAGAAAAAAGGAAGGAAGGAAGGAAGGAAGGAAGGAAGGAAGGAAGGAAGGAAGGAAAAGCTTGGATTCTGGAAGACAGAGATAAAATGCTGATATAGACCTTAAATTGACCTTGAAGTTGAGGAGACAAATTAGGAACACATTAAACAAGAGAGCCATAACACTGAATTTTACAACTGACTTCTAGATAGATAATCTTAATCCGAGATTCAGACAGTCCTGGGAGGCCATTGATCTTCCTTAAGAGCCTCTACATCCCAGAGGCTGTTTTCCTAGGAAGACACCTACTCGTTTCTTCACATTCCCAGACTCATCTGCCTAGATGCTGCAGCCCATGCTGTACATAGAACCACAAATGGGAAAATTGCTGGCCATGGACCACAGAACAAGAGGCTGCCCATCATGCTCATTGCTGAGTGACCATGGGCCATAGGCATCATCTTCAAACTCACTAAGGAATTAACATAATAATGCATGACATATAGCAACGCAGCAAGGAAAGGGGTGACATTAAAATACTGAACTCAGCAGTATACCTGGCCTGGTGCCTGACAGAAACAGTCTGTGCTAGACACTTGGGATTGAGATAAGTTATTAGTTTCCATGGATGCTGTAGCAAAGTCCCACAAAAACTGGGGCTTAATGTCACTAATTATCTTGCACGCTCTAGAGGTCAAAGTCAGAAGTAGGTTTCACTGGGATAAAAAGCAAGGCCCAAACAAGGCTGTGTTCCTTGTAAATCTCAAGCAGAGGAATTTTTACCTTTCCCAGCTTCTAAGGCTACCTGCATCACTTGACCCTTGGCCTCTTCCTCCATCTTCAAAGTCATGGCTGTTTCCGTTCTCACGCAAATGTGCTATGCCAAGTCCCCGCCTTACTCGTCAGCAATGGAATAGTACTCATTGCCCTCAGACCACCTAGGATAGATTCCTCCCTTGCAAGTCAGCTCGTGAGCAAGCCTGAGTCCAGTTGCAAATCACATTCTTCTTTGCCATCCAATGCCACATGAATGGGTTCTGGGTATCAGAGTGTGGCTTTCTTAGAGGAACCACATTGGCCTGTCACACTTGTGTAGGATTAGAACAAAGATCTCTTCTCCTATTTTTGTGATTCTGAATCAGTTTTGTGGTTCTGAGAATACTTTTCAGTGGAGGGCACATCTATTCAACCTAAGAACTTGGATTTACCAAGGGCTAGGAATTGCTGCCCTCCCAAACACTGGCTATCACAGACTGGGATTTCCAGGTGATTTCTTTGCCACCAAATATAGTTCTCCTTTAATATTCTCCACCTTTCTATTTCCTTAATAGTGTATTTGTTCTTAATGTATTCATTCATAAATAATCCAATTAATTAATTAAACACACCTCTGCTGGCTACCTGTCACATACATTTATTTTTATAAACTCAGTGTAGGCAATTTCTTTTTAGCTGAAAGTATTGTTTAATTAATTAGCCCATTTTCAACAAATATTTGATAGGTAGCATGCCATGTACCATTGCAATAGAATTAGTGTATATGCGTGTAGGCATTTAGGTCCTCCAATGTGGCAGTGGGCTCCCTGCATGGAATGTATATGTAAGTACTTCAAAGCCAGACTTATGAGTTATGAGCATATCATAACCATTGGGTGGGAATAAAATGCAACTTAACATTGTAAGGGAGATGGATCAGTCAATGCTCCATAAACTTGAGGACCTGAGTTTGGATCTGCAGAGTGCGTGTCAAAAGCTATCCCTCTGCCCAAGCCATGTGGAAGCAGAGGCCAGCCAGTCAGCATACTCTGGGTTCAGATAAAGACTCTGTAAGGTAAAGGTCAGTTTTGCTCTTTGAATTTAGAAAAAAAGAAATGGCATTGGTTGAGGTATTGAGGATGTTGCTGGAAGAAATGGAATTGGAGCCAGAGAGCTGGAGGTTATAAATATACATATACATGTACACACACACATACACACACACACACACATACACGGGGGGGGGGGGGGGGGGGGGGGGGGGAAAG
>OU015749.1:82117838-82132663 GCA_907169655.1 Acomys percivali
GGGGGGGGGGGGGGGGGGGGGGGGGGGAGGGGGAGGGAAAGAGAGAATGCATGTGTATGTGTTGTACACACACTCATGTGTCTTTGTATTTGTATATGTGTGTGTGTATGTGTGTGCATGTATGCCTGTGTGGATTTGTATTTACGGATGTACATGCATTTACACAGGTTTGTGTGTGTGCGTGTACACAGGCATGGCTGCACACGTGAGTGAACTGTGATGTCATGGCTAGGGCAGGCCAAACCCAGGTGGCAGGTGGGATGCGTTAGGCTGTATCAGGTAGCTGTGACTTGGTATCTGAAATCAGTTTATATTTGATCTTTGAAGTTAGGAATCAAATTGGTGAATATGTGGAATTATGGAAATATGAGGAAAACAAATTTCCACTAGACAAAATTCCTATGTAACTTTTAAAAAACTTGGTTTTTTTTTTTTCATTTAAATGTAAATCAGTTGCTGTCTCTGCTGGCTTATACACTGGTGGGAATAGAGCCAGCACCCTTTTCCCTGTGTTGCCCCCTTACAGTAACATTAGAGGAAATGTAAATGCATACAGGCATCCAGATGCCACCTGGTGGAGCATCTGTTGGCTCTCAAGTGCCTTGCGGGCTAACAGCTGTCACTGACACCTTGTGCAAGGCCAGAGCTCCTGCCTGTAGAGGACAGTCGGGGCCTGCTTTTTACCAGACTCTCCCACTACAGAAGTCCTCTCAGCAGGCAGCGGCTGGCTCTTGTCTTGGGCAGTATTTCTAATTCCAGCCTTTCCTGCTTCTTACCTAAGACTTGGCATCCTGGTGACTCTCACCCTGCTGAGGTCCCAAAAGCTCCACGTGACTCGGTGGCCCAGGGCCCCACAGGACCTGTTTTCCCCGAAGTTTGTGCTGTGGGGGGGGGAGGAGGGGGAGAAGGTTTAAAGCCATGATTATGTGAGTTGTGCCCTGTGGTTAGAACGCCACTCCGGAAATGTGTTGATCCGTGCAGTGGCCCCATGCAAGGTGCTGGAGAGACCTCCCTCTCTGCAGCAGTAATGGACCGAGGCTGAAAATTCCCTTCTGGGTTTTCAAAGGAAAACATACTTGAATGACTGCGGGAATCTTATGACACATTAAGTGAAATATAGGAAATAAAATTTCATGTACAGGGATTGTCTTAAGTCTGTTAAAATAAACATACACACACACAGAGACCCAGAACTGTAGACAGTGTTTATTTCTTAGTGACAGAAATATGAAGGGGTCTTTGTTTCCTTGTTTCTTTGTTTCTTCCTTGCACTTTTTATGTTTTGTTTTGTTGTTTGTGGGAAAAGGGCTAGTCTCCCCAGCTCCCCTTAGTATTGTCTCTGTGGCCTATGGGGCTCTATACCTCTCACATAATAGTCTCTGACAAATGTTTGGAGAATGTTCACTGCTCCCAGAGAAAAGGCATTTCATTAAAGTAGACATACCCAGGACAAAAAAAAAAAAAAAAATCTGAGGCAGTTAAGAGAAGAGCATCGGAACTGCATATTTAGAAGCAGCAATCTTAACAAGTGTGGAACATTAGTGTAATATGTTTAAATTAAGGAATTTTAGATTTTAAAGTCAACATTCCTTTCAGAAAGTACACAAGAAATGAAAGTATAAGTAATATTATCATAAATAAAGAAAAAGAGAAAAAGTGCCACATATAATTCTGTTGCCTAAGGGGGAAAAAAGTTCTAGTGTTTGAGTTTCTAAATTTCTGATCTCTTTTTCTCTAGACACATGCATTTATTTACATACATTAAAAAGAAAACAAAAGAAAGCCGAGATCTAAAAAAATTGCCTTCAAGATGGTGAAACAATGTGTTATGGAGGGAAACTGGCATATCCTTCTCCGTCCTCTGGCCTTAGGCATATTCAAACAAGTTATTTCCACAGTTCTCTCTTCGTCTCCCTAACCCTCATGCCTCATGCTTTCCAGAATGGAGTGACCAGACATCTGGATATCTTGGACTGTAGCTCATTTCACTGGCTCTCCTGGAAATAGCTGTGTGGATGCACTGCTCACTTTTGTTCCCAAAGTCTTATCTGGATGCCTTCCTTCCTAGGCAGACAGGTTTCTGCCACGCTGACAGTCTTACTCTTAGGCATTGTTGAGTGCACGTGTCCCCTCGCTCCTTCAGGATCTGGCATGAGGACCTTCGGGTGCCAGAAAAAGGGGCCAAAGTTTCACAATGATTTCAGCTCATGATGCGTATGTCCCCACGTGTAACACATAACTCTCAAGCCTGCTCATAGTCCTGAAATTTTGTTGGCTGCTTCTATATTGCAGTCAGTCACACAGAGATCATACCGGCTTCCAAACTCTTCTCTCCCACAAATTAAAGACTCTTGAAAAATGTCTCTCTTGACAGCCCTGTTCACAGACAATTTCCATTTTCTGGGTCTCTTCTGGACGTCCCTCATTGCTTCTCGTCCAGCCAAGAGTGAATTCAGGCTTCCTGAGGCCAGTTTGGGGCAGTCCAGTTTCTGTTGTTTCTTTCAGGATTTGCTTTGTCACATAATTGGCTTTATCTACGAGTACCTACACTTCATTATTAAAGGCAAAAGAAAACAGAAACAAAACAAAACTAGAAAAACATGTGCAAGAAAAAATGGTTCATTTGTGGTTCCATCAAGAAATAAAGATTGTTTGGTGTGTGTGTGTGTGTGTGTGTGTGTGTGTGTGTATGTGTATGTGTGTGAATGTATGTATATGTGAGTGTGTGTATGTATATATGTTTGTGAATGAGTATATGTGTGTGAGTGTGTATATATAGATATGTGTGTGTGTGGGTGAATATGTGTGTGTGAATGTGAGTGTATGTGTGTGTGTTTATTATGTGTGTATGTGTGTAAGCTAGCTAAGATTATCATAGAAACAAAGAACAGAATCCAGTTGCTGAATTTTTCTCTTAGCAGGACAGAAGCCTTTCCCTAGTCATGCGAAGCATTCACAATTTTTCCAGGGACTAGATGACAGTCATGTTATGGGTCTACTGTGAGGTGCTTAGCTGTTTGTCTAATGCTCAGAGGCAATCTGTCGACCTTCATTGATGCATTGGTCATCAGTAGGCCTGCAGAAGAGTGCTACCATAACGAGTGGACTTTTGGCAAATGTTAGCTGTTGATGTTCTTTGTTAATTCATTTCAATTATGGTCAGGCCATCAAGAGAAGCCACAGTTCTTACTGGGACAGTTAAAAGGTCACAAGAGGATGTAGTGTTTTGGATTCTCTAGATGAGGCCATGACGGTTCCAGAGTGTCTGTTGGTTCTATGCTAACTTGTGGAGTAAGTGGGACCTAGAATCTTACAAACAAAGAAAGAAGCTTGACTTTGACACTCAACGTAAGGTGGGGTACTAACTCTGAACTTTTGCTCTCCTGGGGGTGCACACTGCCGTTGCCTTGTTGACTAAATTGCAAGATTTTCATGCTGGCAACAGATTTCATTAGTCAGAGAGTGAGGAACAGTGTGAGAAGGCAGGCTTGGACTCCATCCCATGCAGCAAGGGACTGTGGCAATGCATTGTGGAGACGTCAAGCCAGGGAGACTGGCTAAGGGAGTTAGAGTAGTTGGGGCCACACCCAGTGTATAACAGCGGTAAAATTGGGGTCACAAGGAAAGTAGACAAGAGAAATCTAAGAAAGGATTACAAATGGACATTGAATTCAAATATCACTGCCAAACCCACCCACTTCTTCCACGCCCACAATATAGATATTTTTGAGCATGCTTGTTCATTGAAGTGATTTTATGTTTCTAAACCTCTTATTTTTTGTCTCTGACAAAGTTGGATGAGAAGCAACAATCAATTTAGTATATTCCAAATGTGTGTGATTTGTGTGGCTTACCATGAGATTAGCTGTGAGTCCTACCCTGACCCAGCATTATTTTCCACATGCTGTGGGAGCAGGGTTGGATGTTGCCACCAATGCATTGCTCTATCCAGCTTGGCTGTACTCTGGACTCCGTACTGACATCACACAGTCTGGCTATCTCCTTCAGCCTTGAAGGTTAAGAGCTGCCGTTGGTTCTGTGCTACCATGTCAATATTATATCCTTGACCGGGTCTTTCATCTTGGTTATTGTTGACTTGATTATTGTTCTGGTGCTGACTGGAAATTTCTCTGTCATTGCTCACAGTGATTTTCTTTTGGTCCGAGATGAGGTCTCACTATGAAGCCGAGTCTGACTTCTAACTTGCCACCTCCACACGTCAGCCTCCTGGGTACATGCCCAGCTGCCTTTCATTATTTGGGCCAGTTTCTCTAAGTAAAATGTTTGGTGGTTCATGCGCGCGCGCGCGCACACACACACACACACACACAGACACACACACACAGCACACAGACACACACAAAATAAAATCTAAAATTAAGAACCATAACAAGAATTATTTTCACGTGGCATAGCTTTACTACTGCTCTTTTTTTGTATGATTAATTTTTATTCACGTGGGTTATGGAGTAAGGCCTTAGTGCAAATCCTTTACTTGTGGAAGCACGCCAGGCTGCAGAATAGAGATGTTGTCAAGAATTCCAAGATGGTAGAAATCATCTCTAAATGGGAACGCACTATCGGACTTGTAAATAGGACAAGTACAATGTTAAAATGCTCAGCCTGTTTGAAATCTTGATTACTTCAGTGGCTTCTTCCCAAGCCCCTGACCTGGTGGGTGCTCACCCAGCTTAACTTCCTGGATTTCTGATTTCATTGTACCTTGGCCTTGCTTGTGACGCTACTTTGCTCTCTCTCTCTCTCTCATTCACAGAGCCCGGTGTGTGCACAGTATTTGGAGATCCCCACTACAACACTTTTGATGGACGGACGTTTAACTTTCAGGGGACCTGTCAGTACATCTTGACAAAAGACTGCTCCTCCCCTGCCTCACCCTTTCAGGTGCTGGTGAAGAATGACGCACGGCGTACCCGCTCCTTCTCCTGGACCAAGTCTGTGGAGCTGGTGCTGGGTGAGAGCACGGTCAGCCTGCAGCAGCACCTCACAGTGCGCTGGAACGGCTCGCGCATCGCGCTGCCCTGCCAGACGCCCCACTTCCACATTGACCTGGATGGCTACCTCTTGAAGGTGACCACCAGAGCAGGTGGGGCTCCTTCTGTGGTCTCCCTCTGACCTTTATTCTGCATACCAATGCCAGAGGCGGCGGCGGCGGCAGCGGCGGCGGCGGCGGCAGCAGCAGCAGCAGCCGCAACTTTTTGGAGTGTGCCTCCTTTCTGCACAGGGGAGCCACGCTTGTCTCCTGCCCATGTGGGGGAGAGGCACATTCTGAAGAAGCTATGACATAAGCATGGCCATTTGTACCATGCAGAGCCTCACACCTGGACACCAGCCACACCAGTCTTGCGATTTTTTTTTTTTTTTTTTTTTTGACATCCAGAACCTTTCCACTCTCGTTCTAAAAATAACCTCAGTACCCTCCCCGTAACCTCTCTCTCCAGCTTTGTTGCTATTTTAGGGTGCTAATGTCCAGCTTGGAAGTGTCAAGTGTGTCTTAGATCAGCCAGCCATGTGCAGTTTCACATCTGGGAGAAGGGGGAGCTTCCTTGGTAGTAACTGTTCAAACAGGGGTTGGGGGGGGCGGGGAGGATCCTCAGAAGTAAACAGCTCAGTACCAATTGCTGTTCAAAAGAGAGACGGAGGGCAGCCAGATGGCACAGGCCTGCTGAGAGGGGTCTGGCACAGGAGAGCCTTGAGTTCAAGGAAAAAGTTAAAAGCAGGGTTAGAAACACCGCTTTGTGATGATGTGTTTGCCTAGCCTATGTGAGGCCCTAGGATCAGTCCCTGGCACCTTAAAAATAAAAATGAACAACAAAAGGCCCCCATCAGTGCTCACTGCGGAGTCATCGTCTTACACTGGGAAGAATGCAGCCACCCTATGTGGGCACGCAGATAAGAGTATGGTGGCAGGAGTCACGCCACTGGCGACCAGCAGGCCTGTGTACTCTAACACTAGGGGAGGACGGTCTCTGCTACATGACACATGGGAGGCTGGCTCTGAGAGGGTTTCCTTCCGCTGGACCTTGGAAAGGCAGAAAGGATGGTCGAGGCCCTTTCTCTGCACTAGCCTTAGGTCACCTGTCCTGCACGTTTCCTCTTCATGATCAAGCCCTTCTGAGCTGCCAGAGCTCTCCACGGTCAAATCCCGGCATGCTAGCAATCATCCCAGAAAAGCATTTTAGAAGCAGAATCTAGTTTGTTCTTTATCATCCTCAGAAAATCAGTTCAGCCCATTTGTACTACTGTCTCATCTGTGTGGTTCCTGCCTCAGTACCTTTGTTTAAATGGAAGACAGTAGTTAAATATTGCACTCTGAGTTTTCCTGCTATACTGCAATTCTTTAAGCCTAATACTTAAAAGAATTAGTGCCTTTTTTTTTTACTCTCTCTCACTGATGAGAATTTAATAATGTAAGTGTATCAATTGAGTTCTAGTTTATTCTGTGGGTTTTCTCCCCCCTGTTGCTTCAGAACCCTAGGCAATTGTTACAGTATAAGCCAAATAAGTATTTTGATAAATTGGCTTAAACCTATATAGCATGCCAGCTCAGTTAAGCAGGGCAAGATGCCAGGGTGGAGCCTGGGAGCTTTTAGGTATGGCGACATCATTTCAGTAAGGCCATACTTCTCAGGTGTAAAAGTCTCTGCTCTGTCAACTAAAGGTCATAGGCCACTCAGAAAACTCAAGCAACTGTTTTGATATCCAAATGACATGGCACTCTAAAACTGAGACCCCAGCTGTTTGCTTAAAAGGAGCCGACATCCTAGACCCTGGTAAAGTATGTCCAAAATGGGCTATTATTGCACAGAAGTAATTAGAAGCATCCCGCCTATCTGCTTGCAAGCCAGCGAGACACAATGGATCGTACTGATATGGAAATTATTAGTCAGTCACGGCCCAGCTCTCAAAGCAGTACTGGAAGATTACTGACAGCCCAGGAGGCTCGACACTATTGCATGCGCAGCTGGCAAGACCTTATGGAATAAGTATGTTCTCTGTACAATTCCATGTTGTAAAAATGAGCAAAAGGACGGGGCTGCTAAGAAAATAATGATAGCTCATAAATACCATTATCAGATTAGTGAATTTTACTACTCTAGACCTTGAGCTCAATCTTACAACTTCTTTTATTTTTCCATCTCTATTTTCCATGATGCAAGTCCCTCCTATAGTGCCCCTGACACCCAGCTTAACAATTTTCTGTAGTGCACACACATCACACCAGCCCGATTCCTGGAGGAGAGGTATTTTCCTCTTTTCCTGAGCACTGAACTTACTTTGCACTTCGCTTTGAGTGAAATGTCCGCCTTTCCAGACAGTAGTGTTTCCATTTTGGTCTAGCCATCTCAGTTTGAAGTACCCCTTAGGGATAGTTTCATTTTTATCACCTATTGATTGTCTATTTCAAATGGCATGGCGTTTCCTTTGAGTGTTCATCTTCCTTATTTTCTTTCATAAGTTAGAGTGATCAAAGGATTCTGTCTTCAAAACAGTGGCTTTCCCCCCAGAGGCCTGCAGCTGGAGGACCAGGAGGGAGAGAGGCAGGCTGCTTTTGCCTTTGCGGCTTATGGACTTAGCACTTGATGATGGAATCTGGCTGTGTCGCCCAGGTGGTGGCAGTATGGCCAAATCTGGATGCCACTGCTTACCTGCTTTCTTAGGGTCTTAGCATTCATCGCTCACCCTGACCACACACCCTGCCCCGACTTTGAGTTCTTAGCCAGGATTGTAGACATAAGTTTTCTTTCTGCCATCCGTTTACTTCCTCAGCATTACCTGAGTTCCATCAGTCTATCTGAAAATGTCCATAGAGGAGGAACACGCATTTAATGGTAAATTTGTACATCTGCACACTTGTCAGAATCTGCTCTGGTGTAAAACCTGAACAGAAAAATCATTTGGTTTTTATACCTCCCTGCAGAATACGTGCAGGCTTTACATCTCCTGCCCTCTCTGAGCGGACTATAGTGAAAAGCATCAGTAACCAGAAACCAAAACAATACAGAAAGCAGCTTGGGAAGCACTCACTGAAGAGAAGGGGCACGGGAAGGCCCTTCCTAAAGTGGAAGGAATGTGGTTGCTGTGCACACGCCCGGGTGGGACATGTGCTTCAGCTTTAGCTCGCTGTTTCTACCCTGTTTCTCATGCAGAGAACCGGGAAACTCATCCCAGGTGCAGCAAGGACTATCTCCTGCCCCTTAAGCCCTTTTGTTGTTTTTCTCTCTTAAGATGCCCATTTAAAGGACCAGCTAGAAGAGCCATTTCTTCCCTTGAAGCTTATTAGCTTCTGGCCCATCCTAGCTCTGCTTCACAGAGACTTTCCTCTCATAAAGTGTAAAAGGACTCCATGAGATAGAAATGGTCATAGTACAATAGTACAGTATTCCATCTGTAGTAGAGAGTTCATTTCCTTTCAGTATGAAGCCTAGCATTGGTCAGTGAAAATCTCAGTGTGCTGATAGCAAAGAAGGTTGGACACTTTGGGGACCCTGTTTTATGAATGAGATGTCATGAGTTTTGAGCAGAGTTTACCACAAACATCGACCGGAAGGTCTGCATGTCTCCAGGCACGTATGGACTGCCAGTCCCCACGCGGAGAGAGAACACAGTGATATGCTTGCTCTCCACCACTGACTTTGCAGGACTAAGTTGCCCAAAGGCTCAGAATTATTTTATCATGGTCAGCGATGACATTAGACGCCCTCGGGTGTAAATTCTTTACTAGTTGTGGTCCTTGGAAGAACAGTGTTTGCCTGCTGTCTAAGAAAGAGATTTGCAGTTTGGAAAATTTTGCAACATGGAAAAATCTTTGGACTTGTGCTCTAAAAGTTGGACTTGGTATGGAATTGATTTTCTCTCCCCTCATTTTTCTTGCTGAGTAACTGCCCGGCTACAGGCTTGTGAGGTCAGGTTTCCTCTGCACCTTGGAGAACGTACTACAAATCATTTTCTAGTGTGTTTGCCTTCTTTCAAAACAGTTGTTTCAGTGTCTTAACTAGCATGGAACCTAGAATTTAGTTGGCTTTACAGCATCAGAGGGGTGACCCCTTCATTTGCTGAGTCTATACTATGAGTCAGGCTCTCTGTTAGATGGTGGCGTATACAGAAATGTGACATGGCGTTATATGAAAGCTCTCGTGGTTCACACCATGTCTCACACTGAGCCACATGTAAGGTGTGGATGTCCCAGTCCTGTGTCCCTCCTCTCCTTACTTGGTGCCATCACTGTTCCCCCAACCCCCTTAGCGAAATTTCTCCCAAGACACTTTTCCTATGGCTTTCTTCTATTTTCCCCAACCCCCTCAATCTGTTAAATGGCTTCTTTGAACCCTCCTCTCAACAACAACAACAACAAAACAGAACAAAAAACAAAACAAAACAAAACAAAACCTTTTCAACCATTTGCCTTGGATTGAGAATTCTCTATTCCTTCCATTCAATACAGAGTGATTTCCTTATGGGTTTTCCTTGTTTATTTCTTGAGAATCCCAATTTGGGGCCACTGTTTATTTTACCAATAGCTCTCCATTAAATAACTCTATCTTGTGGCATCTGTGTGGCATTTTCTCAGTAAAGCCATTTGGCCAGCCTTCCTTCCACTTTGTGGCCATTTTTGTTGTTGTTGTTGTTGTTGTTTTTCGAGACCATGTTTCCTGTATGTAAGACAGCCCTGGCTGTCCTGGACTCACTCTGTAGAGCAGGATGGGCTTGAACTCGCAGAGATCCGCCTGCCTCTGCCTCCCTGAGTGTTGGGATTAAAGGCGTGTGCCACTGTTCCTTGCTCTTTGTGGACATTTTCAAACCTAGGCACTTAGGTTTAGAGTCTGTCTTCTGGGCGTGCCTTCCTTAGGTCCCTTTTACTCGAAGGCATTGCTTTGTGGTAGCATCATATCCCAGCAAGACCAATTATCTCCCACTCCATCTACCCCAGTAAAGGCCTTCTTTCTTTCCTTCTTTTACCTTTCTTCCTTCCTTTCTTCCTTTCAGACCCATCCTCATCTCACCTCTGAACCCCGAACATTTGCTCATTCACCTAGTTGGCAATTCAGGAAAGAAGATGACAACTATTAGGGGGAAATCACTTTTCTTCTTCCCAGAGGCTCAGACAGGCAAAATGAAGCATTGCTGTTATTAGGAACCCAAGAGCCCACGAATGAGAGAATCAGGAGGGAGCAGAGACTCCTCTGTTTAGAAGGTCCCCTCTGAGGTTGCTGGCCATAGCGGACAGTGACAGTGATGAAGATGCCTGGGCTGATAGCCACATGAATGTGTTGTAGAGGCTCCTGCAGTTCATGGCATTGTGGGCTCTTAAGCAGTCACCTTGGAACTCAGGCCCTGCCAGAGATTAGTCGGGTGAATTGTACCAAAATGCGCTTAAAACAGAAAACTAGAAAAAATGAGGCATATTCTTTAGGTTGGCCCTTCCTAGACTTCTCCTCTCTCTTGAGGGCGGTAGCTTCACTTACAACATCAGAGTGGCTCTAAGTGAGTCTCTTCTTAACCACCTATAAAGACTTACCTGAACCATGTTGCTGTGACATAACCTGATTTTCCTCCATGGGGTGTGAAAGTTCACCACACAGTGGTGTCTTGGCTAAAAATGTTCCTCAAAACCTAGCCTAGCATTTCTGGTAAAAGTTCCATGTTTTTGTTCAATCTTCCAACACTTAGCTCATCAAAACAAGAAGGGTCCTCTAGAGCAAAGACTGTTTGTTGTTTACTTGTTTGGTTTTGGTGAACTGCTCTGATGGTGGATACACAAGAGGAAATTCTGCCCCATCCTAGTAGTCTCTAGCACCTACCTATTTAGACACTGAAGTCTATGTGCATCCTAGGGATGGAGGTACAACAGTAAATGGGCTCCCCATTTGTTTACCTACATGCAGTGTCGTCAGGGGCCTGTGTCTCAGGAATCCCTACTTATGGACAAGGAGTAATGCTTTCACAGATTTGAGTGTTATCTTCTGAATCTATAGTCACAGTTTATATATGTATTTGTTTAATGGTCTCATTATAGTGAACAGTTTAGAAAGTCTCCCTTGATAATTTAAAGGAACAAATATGTAGGAGAATATTTGGATAAAGAGATAAAAATGACATTGAGGGTATAATACTTATTTCTCTGTATTCCAAAATTATAGCTATTGCTGCACAAGCAAAGACACAATTTGGACAAACACAACTCCTTTCAGAAAAATTAAAAATAATATCCATTAGCATAATGTAGTGAGAGGAGTTATCTATGGAGGTCAGACTCTAAGAGCAGAAGATAAGACATAGGGAAAGTTTATACAATTAATGGAGTAACTCATTTAATTTATGTAAAATTGAATGTGGGGAGGTGTAAAGGCATTTAAGAGTTTGAACAGTCCTAGGGTTGCTCATTGAAGGGTGATAGCTATGAACTGTGCAAAGATGCATGCCTTTGGGAATTGTTGGGATGTTCAAGAGTGAGTGACTCTCTTGCCCTCTCGTCCTCTAGGTTTGGAGATATCCTGGGATGGAGACAGTTTTGTGGAGGTCATGGCTGCCCCTCATCTCAAGGGCAAGCTCTGTGGCCTTTGCGGCAACTACAATGGACACAAGCGGGATGACTTGATTGGCGGAGATGGGAACTTCAAGTTTGATGTGGATGACTTTGCTGAGTCATGGAGGGTGGAGTCCAATGAATTCTGCAACAGACCACAGAGAAAACCAGTGCCTGAGCTATGTCAAGGCACAGTGAAGGTGAAGCTTCGAGCCCACCGAGAATGCCAGAAACTCAAATCCTGGGAATTCCAGACCTGCCACTCAACGGTGGACTATACCACTTTCTACCGGTAAGTACAACCCACTGACGGACTGGTTTGAAAGGTATGCTAAGAGTGTGTTTGAACTTGGAACCAAGTGTATAATATCTTTTTGTATATCAAGTAAGGCCTTAAATTGTAGGGTTATCACCCCCACTTCTTTCTGCCTAGTAACTCATCCTGTCCGGAATTGGTAAATTTTATGACGTATCCACACTTGTCTTCTCTCAGGCAAATCTATGTGTCTGCAGGTGTCCTATGGAGGGGTCTTTAAGCTGAGAGCATTTTTAGTAGTTAGCCTGATCGGTAGATTACAGACTGCCTGACAGCAAGCCCACTGAGTGAATTGGAACCTCAGATCAGCCTGGGCCTCTGTTTTGTGGTCGTGGGACCTCAGTTATCTCAGGTCTGAAAAACAGTTCACACACGCTTTGTGGTCTAGTCCAGATCTGTCTTCACGTGGGAAAAAATAAGGAGCTGAGTGAGAAATCCCTGGGTGTTGATGAACTCTGAGGGTGCATATCTAGAGTCAGAGGATAGTAGGAAATGAGGTGGAGGTTGGAGGAAGGAAGGGATCTCATTGAGACTACGGGTTCTGCCTTTCTTATCCTGTTGACCCTGATTCACACCCAGCCGAGGGCTTGCATTTGACCCCTTTGTAACAGAGTGGCTTTGGAAGCTGGTTAGGTTGGCCTGTTGGCACTCCTGTATCCTACAGAATTCCCTGAGTTCAAGAGCCATGGCTGCCTATAACTTTAACCACCATGGGTGTGGGAGGAAGCACGAGAGGAATGCAGCCCGAAAGGCCGTGGTTAAGCGATTTGCCTGTGGTCGGCAACCACAGAGAGGTTATTTTTACTCTTAATTGCCACCGCTTTATTTCCCTTAGCTCTCATTAAATCTGATCTTTTTATTTTAATTTGATCTTTGGACATAAAAGTTAGATTTCTATAAAGGCAGCTCAAAGTGGGATGGAAAAAGACTGTCCCTGTCATCACAGATCCCCAAGCATGGCTGCATCTGCCAAGCCAGTTGGCTCTAGTCATTACACTCAGCTCTTTCAGCCATTTTCCTGATATAATTTGAACCCTCTGGGTTCCCTTATTTTTCCCCCTTTGTTCTGCCCCTGAGCTTGGTTCCACCCCTTTCCTACTGAGTCCTAATTGGAGATTGTGGATGAGTTAACCACCTGGATGACCCATATTTTATTTGGGATCATAAAGAGGGCATAGTTGGACTCCCAGCTTTCAGGACCACCAAGCTGTTCAACTGGCCTCTGCAAGACTTGCTTCATCTATGTGAAGTACGGACAAAAAACAAAACAAACAAACAAACAAACAAACAAACAAAAACACCTGCTCTTCATATTTAGTGAGGTTTTGAACCAAAAAGCTGGAGGTGCTGAAACTGTTGGCTGCTACCATTTTGTCTACTACCAATTAAAAGTGGAACATGAGAACGACTTCCTTTGGAAGCTCTTGTACTCTACTTGAAGGCTTGGATTGGACTCTTCTCTGAACTGAAAACAGGATGGAGGGGCCTATACCTCTCCTAGGCCTCATCTGCCTAACTCTTCAAAGGATATCACTGAAAACAAAAAATGGAGAGCAGGGATATAGATAGAGATAGGTCTTTGTTTTTCTTACCAAATTCTCATGTCTTTTGCCTCTGGTGATTTAATTAGTATTAAGCTCTTTTGAGTTCAGCAGGAGAATAGTGTGGCCTTGGCAGATAGCCCAAGACACTAATTCAATGCACAAAGTATTGACTCGTTCAGTGGCCAGGTGGTTGGCCCCTTCTGTCCTTGAGAAGGCCTGCAGCAGCTACAGCAGTATGATGTTTGTACCCGAGGGCGGCGGTGGTGAGCCTGGCCAAGTTCAGGCATGCTCTTGAGTTCTTTGTGCAAGGTGGGATGTGGTGGGGAACTGGGCTTGTGTTCTGCCTGTGAGTGCCATAGTCTGGCCCAGACTGGCCATGGTGGGTCTTATCTCTTCTTTTGGAAATGGTAGGAACACTTTGGAGGAGCAATCTAGACAGCTCTGGAAGCCACACAACCTGCTGCCACCCTGACTCCACAGTAGAAGTGTGTGTCCTCGCTCACAGTGAAGTGGGAAGGGTAGTCTTGGGTGTGTCCTGGGTTTTCCTCCTTTCTTAGAGGAAGAAAAAAAATTGAAGTCCTATGAAGAAAGGCAACTTCTCTGTGGTGCTCTAGAGAGGCCCAATTGCAGGCTTTGTGGGTAGACGTCCTGAGGCAGGGGACTAAGGATGCTTGCATGGTGAGAACAACCTGGAGCCAGTCTGCAGGCTGTCACTTTCCAGATGATAACCCCTACAAAGCCAAGAGTGCCTGATGGTCCTCTAGCATTGTTCTGAGAAACAAAGGCACTGGGCAGTGTGGTGCTGGAGCATGGCCCACGGACTGCTCCAGCCCATTATTGTGCCCTCATCCTATGTCCCTGATGTTCAATAGGGACCCTCCTGAGTCCTTAGCCAGCTCCTTAAGTCACTGATTGCTGGCAGTTCCTGATCTCATCACAGAGACATGGTGTTTCAGGTTCTTTCTGGCCAAACGGTGACTATTTGAAAAGTGAGCTATTTGAAAATGAACTGTTTCTCTTTCCCGACACAGGAAGGTGTGCTAGTCAAGACTGCATGGCCGTTGCTGTGCAATGACTTCTGTTGTAGGAGAGAGACAAAAACAGCAACCACAGGGCATCTCACGCCTGCCAAGTTTTGCCTAGTGTATTTGAAAGCACAGGTGGGGTTTCTAAAATAAACCTGGGTAGGTGGTCAGAATTATGGCCGTGACACATTTATTAACAGTTCTTATAGGGCGAGGAACTTTTGTCTTGATGTGGGAAGGCACCACTAGTATAAATGATGTTGTAATGTTATTTTGTTTATTTTTTTCTCATCCTTCAAAGACGTATCTGCCCTTTACTGATGGTGAAGGAAGTTTTTGTTCTTTCTTACACACACACACACACACACACACACACACACACACACACACACACA
>OU015749.1:82132673-82143606 GCA_907169655.1 Acomys percivali
ACACACACACACACACACACACACACACACACACACACACACACACAGAGCTATGTGTTTGGGACAGAGTGAAATCTATTTCTAACAGTATTTTCTCTTCTGAGTGTCCTTAAGTTCATGCTACTTTCCACAGGCAAACTGCATATATGATAATTTTTTCTATTAATTCAAAATAAATTTGATTTCTCTGAATTATTTATTTTTGAAAAGTCTAGGATTCATACATTTTTATTTTTTAATATATTTATTAATTTAATCATATCACATCTCAATTGTTAGCCCATCCCTTGTATCCTCCCATTCCTCCCTCCCTCCCATATTCCCCTTACTCCCCTCCCCTATGACTGTGACTGAGGGGGACCTCCTCCCCCTGTATATGCTCATAGGGTATCAAGTCTCTTCTTGGTAACCTGCTATCCTTCCTCTGAGTGCCAGCAGGCCTCCCCTTCCAGGCGACGTGGTCAAATATGGGCACCAGAGTTCGTGTGAAAGTCAGACCCCACTCTCCACTCAACTGTGAAGAATGTCCTGTCCATTGGGTAGATCTGGGTAGGGGTTCAAAATTTACAGCCTGTATTGTCCTTGGCTGGTGCCATAGTTTGAGCAGGTCCCCTGGGCCCAGATCTGCCCATCATAATGTTCTTCTTATAGGTTTCTAGGATCCTCTGGATCCTTCTATTTCCCCATTCTCCCATGCTTCTCTCTCCTAGAGTCCCAATAGGATGTCCTCCCCTCTGTCCCACTTTCCTGGTAAGTGAAGGCTTTCATGGGACATGCCCCTTGGGCTAGTGTCTTGATATAAGTGAGTATATACCATTTGACTCTTTCTGCTTCTGGGTTAACGCACTCATTATGATCATTTCTAGCTCAATCCATTTGTCCACAAATTTCTGGAATTCCTTGTTTTTAATAGCTGAGTAGTATTCCATAGTGTAAATGTACCACAGTTTCTTTATCCATTCTTCTACTGAGGGACACTTAGGCTGTTTCCATGATCGGGCTATTATGAATAAGGCTGCTATGAACATGGTTGAGCAAATGTTCTTGTTGTGTGCTGGAGCATCTTCTGGGTATATTCCAAGGAGTGGAATAGCTCGGTCTTGAGGAAGCCTTATTCCCAGTTTTCTGAGATAGCACCAGATAGATTTCCAAAGTGGCTGTACTAGTTTGTATTCCCACCAGCAATGAAGGAGTGTTCCTCTCTCCCCACATCCTCGCCAGCATGTGGTGTCGCTTGAATTTTTGATCTTAGCCATTCTGATGGGTGTAAGATGGAATCTCAGAGTTGTTTTGATTTGCATTTCCCTGATGACTAAGGAGGTTGAGCATTTCTTTAAGTGTTTCTCAGCCATTTGATATTCCTCTGTTGAGAATTCTCTGTTTAGTTCTGAGCCCCATTTCTCAATTGGGTTATTTGGTTTGGTGGTGTTTAATTTCTTGAGTTCTTTATATATTTTGGATATTAGACCTTTGTCAGATGTAGGGTTGGTAAAGATCTCTCCTCAGTCTGTAGGCTGTCGCTTTGTTCTGGCGACAGTGTCTCCTGCCTTACAGAAGCTTCTCAGCCTCATGAGGTCCCATTTATTAATTGTTGACCTTAAGGCCTGGGCTGTTGGAGTTCTGTTCAGGAAGTTGTCTCCTGTGCCATTGTGTTCCAGGCTCTTCCCCACTTTTTCTTCTAACTGATTTAGTGTGTCTAATTTTATGTTGAGTTCTTTGATCCACTTGGACTTGAGTTTTTGTGCATGGTGACAAATATGGGTCCAATTGCATTTTTGGATTCATAAATTTTTAAATTTTGGTTTATTACTTCATTCAGTATAGAGTAATAAAAGATAAATATGCATCAATCAATGCTTACCTTTTTTGATCTTTGGGAAACTTTTAAGATTTTGTTAAATTTTTTTTTATTCACATGTCAGTTTGACCCCTGGATAAACTGATATAGAATTTGAGATATGATCAAATCCTTTATAATTGCAGTCAGTTACTTTAAATAGCCAATCGAAAATGTTTGGGCACAAAATTATGTAAAATGCTGAGTGTGTTGACAGTGTCCTAAGACTCTACTTTCCTACTTGGATTTTCCTTAAATTAGTCACATGCGGCAGTGTTTTGCATTATTCTTTACTGGTGTGTTTTGAAATATGCTTGGTAGCTGGAGGGGCTGTTCAGTGCAGGGAAGTGATTGACAACTGGCCTGTACTGTATGTAGATTCGCCCCTGTCCCCTCTGAGGAAGGCTGTGAGGCAGCTCATGCCTTGTCCCTTTTCACATCTCCCTCAGCCCCCTGTTGCTTCTCCTTGTGCTCCAGATGCCAACTGAGAAGCCCCAAAGGCACCTCTGTCTCCCACAGTGCTTCCTCATGACGTTTAGCAACCAGTGTCAACTCCTCTCCCCGCCACAACTGAGTTTCCTAGAGAGACTCAGCCAGAGTAGCCTGGGGACAGAGGTCAGGACACAGGTTGGCACATAGCATGAATAAATCTTGAAAAAGACAACACCCCCTAGTAATGTGTGTTGGGCTCAGAAGTCAGGGCAGCATCATATTCTACTATAGGGGCATGAAGATGTGGAAGTGAAATATGGTGGAGGCCAGACAGTTAGAAACTATAGCATCCCTGCACGTTCCTTAACGGAGCATGATTCCGAGTGCACAAGCCTTTAAAAATTATTTTCAAAATGTTTTCATATATTTTGGTCCCCCCCCCAAACTCATCCCTGATCCTCCTTGCCTCCATATCCATCCTACTTTATGCTTTTTCTCTCAAACAAAAAATAAAAACAAGCAATGTGTTTTAAAAATGCCAACCCCACCCAAAACAAACAAAAAAAATAATGCACCCCTCCCAACAAATGCAATGGAGTTCTCTGTGTTGACCAACTACTCCTGAGCACAGGGCCTTCCCTGGACTGTGGTTGATAAACCCAATGACACTGCATTGGGAAGCAATTTCCCCCTCTCCCAGCAGGTGTCACTTGCAAATGGCTTCTAGTCTAGAGGCAGGACTCTATGTATACTCCCTCTTCCCAGTGGTAGCATTTTGTCTGGCTTGAACTTGTGCAGGTCATGTGCCTGGTGCCATGGTAACTGAGTTCATATGTGCATCAGTCCCGTTGTATCTGGAAGACACTGTTTCCTTGGAGTCACCCACCGCCTCTGGCTCTTACTTCCTTTTAACCTTCTCTTGCGCACAGGCCCCTGAGCTTTGAGGGGCCTGATAAGAGATGAGTGAGCCATTGGTAGAATGCCTTAGTTACTGTTCTGCTGCTGTGAGAGACATCATGGCCAAGTCAGATCTTATAAAATAAAGCATTTAATCGGAGGCTTGCTTACAGTTCCAGAGGCTTAAACCATTATCATCATGGTAAAGCCCATGATGGCATACAGACAGGCATGCTGCTAGAGCAGTAGCTGAGAGCTAGACCCTGATCATCAGGAGCAGGCAGAATCAGTGACGCTGGGCCTATTATGGGCTGTTTAAACCACAAAGCCTGCCTCTAGTGACATGATTCTCTCAACAAGGCCACACTGGGCCAATCATGTGTTTTTTAAAAATATATCTATTTATTTGTATACAGTTCTCTGCCTGTATGTACACCTGCAGGCCATAAGAGGGCATCAAATCACATTGTAGATGGCTGTGAGCCACCATGTGGTTTCTGGGAATTGAACTCAGGACCTCTGGAAGAGCAGGCAGTGCTCTTAACCTCTGAGCCATCTATCTCTCCAGCCCCAATCATAGGTTTTTAATTTTATTTAATTTTATTTTATTAATTTATTCTTGTTACATCTCAATGGTTATCCCGTCCCTTGTATCCTCCCATTCTTCCCTCCCTCCCATTTTCCCCTTATTCCCCTCCCCTATGACTGTTCCTGAGGGGGATTACTTCCCCCTGTATATGCTCATAGAGTATCAAGTCTCTTCTTGGTAACCTGTTCTTCTTCCTCTGAGTGCCACTAAGTCTCCCCCTCCAGGGGACATGGTCAAATGTGAGGCACCAGAGTACATGAGAAAGTCATACCCCACTCTCCACTCAACTGTGGAGAATGTTCTGTCCATTGGCTAGATCTGGGTAGGGGTTTAAAGTTTACCGCCTGTATTGTCCTTGGCTGGTGCCATAGTCTGAGCAGCACGCAACAAGAAAATTTGCTCAACCATGTTCATAGCAGCCTTATTCATAATAGCCAGAACATGGAAACAGCCTAAATGTCCCTCAGTAGAAGAATGGATAAAGAAACTGTGGTACATTTACACTATGGAATACTACTCAGCTATTAAAAACAAGGAATCCCAGAAATTTGTGGACAAATGGATTGAACTAGAAATGATCATAATGAGTGAGTGAACCCAGAAACAGAAAGACTCAAATGGTATATACTCACTTATATCTGCATACTAGCCCAAGGGGCATGTCCCATGAAAGCCTTCACTTACCAGGAAAGTGGGACAGAGGGGAGGACATCGTATTGGGACGCTAGATGAGAGAAGCATGTGAGAGTAGTAAAGTAGAAGGATCCAGAGGGTCCTAGAAACCTACAAGTAGAACATTACATTTGGCAGATTTGGGCCCAGGGGTCCCGCTCAGTCATAAGTTTTTAAACCTCCAACTCCGCCTGCAGAACACGTCTTCCCACACGGCCACACCTCCTGATCCTTTTGATGCTTCTCAAACAGGTTACCAACTGCTGACTCATCATGCAAGCATATGAGCCTATAGGAGCCATTCTCATCCAAGCACCACGTAGCAGCAGTCATTAAGAGTCCTTTTGTTGCTTTGTTCCTTTAGCAGAAGAGCAGTGTTAGATTTCCCCCAGTCACACGACTTTCCTAGATTCAGGTTTTTTGGTACATTAGCAGTGTCAGTATGGGTTTCATGGACCCTAAATTCAATTTTTAAAGAGTTCAGTTATTCCTATAACATTTGTGTCCTATTGGTACAGGAAGTCGTGCAGGCAGGTAGCTGTTGTAGGTCACAGGGTTTGTAGCTGGGTCGTATTGATGATTACCTTTCTCCTCTGATAGTGTACAAAAGACCTGTGTGCTGGTCACCTGGGGTAAAGCTACTAACTGGGCACCAGCTGGACTTCCCCATGTTCAATGGCATAAGTAAGTGCTGTCCTCAGTCATAAGGCCAGTGAGGCCTTAGCATTAGAATGAGAAGAGCAACCATAGCCTTGGCAATAGCCTATGAGACACCTCTGGCCAATGACTCAACAAGATGTAAACCGTTCTTGGCACTGGAGGTTTTTCTTGTTGGCATGAGAAATCTAGTTGGGACATTGTCACACACACCCCAAATATGGTGACTTCATTCAAATTACTTTCAGTAGCTTCTACAGTAGTAGGTTTCCATATCGTTTTTCAAAGGGTCTTAAATGTTTTTTCCCCTTCCCATTCTCTCTAACTTACCCTTGCCCCGATTTCATCCTATAATTATAGTTTTCCCTTTATCTTTCCATAACACAATATTCTATTTCCTGTTGGGAAATACCATTCCTCCCCTTGGTCCTCTAACATGTACTCAGCCTCTGTGGTTATTTTAATTGTAGCACACATATCAAAATCTAAACTCTAGCATCCACATATAAGAGAATACATAATATATTCGTCTTTTGGAGTCCAGGTAACCTCACTCAGTATGACCGTTTCATTTAGCTACCGTGTGTGTGTGTGTGTGTGTGTGTGTGTGTGTATGTGTGTGTGTGTTTCTATATGAAGTTGAGCACTGTAATTTATGTAAGATTCTGTTGGACTTTTGATGAGGACTACATTAAATCTATAGATTGCTTTTGGTAAGATGGCTATGCTTACAATATTAATCCTCCTGATCTTTGAGTCTCTGTCCATCTTCTGGTATCTTTTTCAATTTTTTTCCTCCAACATTTTAAAGATGTTATTTATTTAATTTATTAAGTCTTTTATTTGTTTGCTTAGTTAAAGAGTAATTTTAGAGGCTATTTTGAAAGGACTGTTTTCCTTATTTCTTCATTTGTATATAGGAAGGCTATTGACTTTTTTTTATCTACTGATTTTGTAGCTTGCTACTTAGATAGAATTGTTTGTTAGCTGTATAAGTTTTCTGTAGTCTTTTCTGTATAAAATCATATCACCTGTACGTAATGATACATTGACTTATTTTTGTCTTATTTGCATTCACTTGATGGCCTTCAGTTGTCTTATTGCTCTAGCTAAGACTTTAAGTATGATATTGAATAGGTATGGAGAGAGTAGACATGCTTGTCTTGTTCCTCATTGTAGTGGAAATGCTTTGAGTTTATCTCTGTTTGGGTTGTTGTTGGTTGTGGCTTGCTGTAAGTTGATTTGTTACGTTGAGGTACGTCTCTTTCCCAGTTTCTCCAAAACTTTTATCATAAAGGTACATTAAGTTTTGCCAAAGGCCTTTTCTGCATCTAATGAAATGATCATTTGTTTTTTGCCTTTTAGTCTCTTTGGGTATTAGATTGTATTTATTAATTTACACGTTAGACCAATCCTCAGATCCTGTAGAACATCTCTACAGGCCCATCATGCTTTCAGAGTCTCCACTGAGAAGTAAGATGCTGTTCTAGTAGGCCTGCCTTTACATGTGACTTGGTCTTTTTACCCTGAAGGTTTTAGTATCCTCTTTGTTCTGCACATTTAATGTTTTGCTTATTATATTCCATGATGAATTTCTTTTCCGGTCTTACATCTTGATAGGCATCTCTTTCTTTATATTTAGAGAAATTTCTTTTATGATTTTTTAAAAAATATTTTCTGTACCTTTGACCTGAACTTCTTTATCCTTCCTTGTTTATCCTTATCCATTGTTTGTAGGTTTGGGCTTTTTTATTATTATTATTATTATTTAACATTTTTTTCACTGATCTACTCCATTTCTTTTACCTTGTCTGCAAGACCTGAAATTCTCTTTTCCATGTATCTGTTGGTGAGGCTTATCTCTGAAGTTTTTGTTTAATATCCTTGGTTTTTCATTTCCAATTTTGCTTCTGTTTGGGTTTTTGTTAGTGATTATTATTTTTTTTTGTTAAAGTCTACTTTTTTTTCTTGAATTGTTTTCATTATTTCATTCAATCATTTGTTTGTGTTTTCACAGACCTTACTAAGATCTTTATTCACATGTTTTTAAGGTCCCTGAATATTCATAATTTGCTATTTTAAAGTCCTTGCCTTGTGAATCAACTAAATTGCTTTTTTTTTTCAGGACCTATTTCCATAGAGTTACTGGCTTCTGGAGGAGAGGAGGCATATTTTATTGGCTGTTCGTGCTCATAGTTTTTTTTTTTCTGAGACATAGGCACCTAGAGTTACAGTGTTTGGAGTAATTCTTGATGTAGATATCTAGTTTTTGTTGAGTGAGTGCTTTATTCTTTGCTGTTGTGCATATTGTAGTGTTGCCACTGTTGGTCCCTCATAGGAAGTGTTTCTCAGAGTCCACAAAGGAATAGAGATGAGCTAAGATGACTGCCAAGAAAGAACTTGGGGGACCCTGGATCCACACTAACAGGCAGAGTCCCTAGGGCAGTGGTTCTCAACATGTGGGTCACGGGTAGTCTAAAACCATTGGAAAACATAGATATTTACATTATAATGCACAACAGTAGCAAAATTACAGTTATGAAGCAGCAATGAAGATTAATTTTAAGGAGGGGGGGTCACCAGAACATGAGGAACTGTATTACAGGTTACAGTGTTAGGGAAGTTGTGAACCTCTGCCATAGGCGAGGGAGGTGGGCTGGGAGAAGCTCTGTTTATGTTGGAGAACCATCTGGGGATTTTCAGGATAGACAATGTTCTTTTCCTCCTCCATGCTTTTTACAGCTGTGAGGAGTTGGGTAACACCCGAAGATTCATGGGTGTGTGCCTTCCCAGTGCGGTGCTGGAAGACAGAAGGTACAAAGCAGTACAGGAGAATATGGAACATAAAAGGGACGGTGCGATAGTGGTACTGGGATGTCAGCGGCTTTCTTTCAGGAGGAGTCCCCAGCCTCCTGAATGACCCACAATGTTCTTCACAACAAACGAAACTAACTGTTCACTGTAAAGCAAAAGGAGCTATATGTGCGAGGAGCTCTGACTTCATATTTGTGTTCAAATATCATATCCAGCCACCTGCTATATTCTAGAATTAAAACCAAGTCCATTTCCATTGCTCCAGAGAAGAGCACGTTTGGAACACTTTTGGTACCCTTACAATGATTACTTGAGTACTGCCCCGGATTTAGAACTCTGAGCTACATGGCATCCTCATTCTAAACTCTGGCATTATATATTGTTCTGGCTTTTCTTTGCCTAGCTCAGCTTTTCAAGTGAGTTAATCACGCTGACTCTGAGAATAAGGTATGCCGACACCAGGTGGCACTAGGCACCTGAGTTGTTCAAACTACCAATTTTAATCTTAGAAATCCAGCTTGAAACTCCAAACTGTTTTCTCTGATCTTAGAGCTTTCCCAAATATTCTTTCCTACCCCCAAACCCCAGACCCTGTGCCCCGCCCAGCCTAGACTACCAAATACAGGATACAGACCCAGAAGCTGGTCCTTGTCTATCCTCCTGCCTTCTAGATAGGCTCTCATTTGGCTTTGATTTTTTTTGTTTGTTTTGTTTTATTTTCATTGATTTAAGCTGAAGGTACAACCCAGATGCCATTCAGGGCCCCTGCGAATGCTCTTTCTTTGGCTGAGAGTTCCTCGTGGTGTTTTTCACTTAACACGGGCCGGGGCTGCCTTACTATTGTCTTTCTTGGTCCTGGATTTTAGGTTCTCTGAGAATCGTTTTTACACTTTCATTTTTACACTCAGGACCACCCTTAGAAGGGCTGCTCTCTTAGCATCCCTCCCTTCTGTGTTGTGATCCTTTCTGCTGAGACCACTGTTTGCCTTCATTCTTGGGCTTCAGGCTCATTCATCCACTCTGTCTAAGACCGTACTTCCTGTCTTTTGAAAGAGTATGGTGCTCCGAGTGAGCATAGCTCGTGCTGCTGTTCTAGTCTTCTTCCTATTACTGTGATAAAAACGTGACCAAAAAGCAATCAGGGGAGGAGACTCTGGTTTATTTCAGGTAACATTTCCAGGTAAAAGTCCATCACTAAGGGGAGTCAAGACACTGAATAAAGGCAGAAACATGGAGCAGAAACCACGGAAGAACACTCTTACTGACTTATCCTTGGCTTATGCTCAGCTATCCTTTTTATCCAGATCAGGCCTACATGCCCAAAGAATGGTTCTGCCTCTATTTGCGCTGATCCTCCCATGTCAATCACTAATAAAGACAATTCCTCAGCCATGGCTGTAGGCCAGTCTGATTAAAGCAATTCTTCCTTTGAGGTTCCTCTTCCCAGGTGTCTCTATGTTGTGTCAAGTTGACCATAAAAATGAACTGGCATAGCCTCTCAGTCCATTGGTGCTCCTAGAGTGTGAGCGTGTCTCAGTCTGTGGATCCCCACTATAAGGGCAAGTGGAATTGCCATTGGCATTGGGGTTACTATTGTTATGATGTACCATCATGACTGAAATCAAGTGGAGAAGGAAAAGATTTATTTGGCTACACTTCTACATTGTAGCCCATTATCAAAGGAATTCAGAATAAGAACTCAAACAATGCGGGAACCTGAAGGCAGGAGCTGATGCAGAGGCCATGGATAGGGTCCTACTTTCTGGCTAGGTCCCATAACTTTACTCATTTGCTTTCTTATAGAATCCAGGAGCACCAGTCTAGGCATGGCACCAACAACAGTGGGCTGGGGCCTCCCCGGTCAATCACTAATTAAGGAAATGCCCTATAGCCAGATCTTATAGGGGCATTTTCTCAGTTGTGGTTCCCTCCTTTCAGATAACTCTAGCTTGCATCAAAGTGACATAAAACCACCTCTGAATCTCAGCACTACTTCTACTTCACTCTTACGTCACTCGGACCTTCAACTCCACCTCTCCTTCAGTCTGACCTCACAATTCATTCAATAATTTCATCCATGGATATTTCTGTTCTGGCCTTTCTCAGTTGGGTTTAGGACTTCGAATTAGCTCCCTATTTTAGCAGCACAGCAATGTGTCCCTGGATGCACCAACGGGCCTTCTACCTTGGTACCATTCAGCCTCCTTCACACGAAGTCACATTGCTTCTGCCTTGTCATTTTCTTTGATTCTTTTTCCAGTTTTACCTCAAATCTTAGGGTAGCTTCTCTTCTGCCTTTCATTCATTCTTCTGCCCTTCAGGCATAGGAAGAATCTGCCTTCTTGGTTCCATCAAAAGTGCCCCTCTGGGGACAGGAATTCCATAAGGAGACCAACAGAACCAACAAATCTGGGCAGTAGGGGAGGGGGACCAAGGATGCACCAGCCAAGGACCAATAATGGGGAGGACCTAAACCTCCTGCTTGTACATAGTCGATAGGCAGCTCAGTCTCCATGTGGGTCCCCTAGTAAGGGAAGCAGGGGCTGTCTCTGATGTGGACTCTGTTGCCTGTGCTTTGATCACTTCCTCCTGGTGATGTGCCTTACCAGGCCACAGAGGAAGAGGATGCAGGCAGTCCTGATAGACTCAATATGCTTTGGTCAGATGGTAGGGGAGTTGAGATCCCCCTTTCCGACGACTAGGGGAGGGAGGGTTGGGAGAAAGAGGGACAGAGGGTGGGATCAGGAGGAGACAAGGGAGGGCACTACAATCAAGATATAAAGTGAATACGTTTTTAAAAATTATAAACGAAACAATACAAAACAAACAAGTGACTCTCTAGAAGTCTAACATGGTGCCCTTTGTCTCTAATTCCTCTGGAGGGTAGACCTCTACTCTGTGGCTTCACTCTCCCATTCTAAAATCCATTATTAAACTATCTGATGATCAAAAGCCTTGGCTAGAAAATGTCATTGTCATGCAAGATATCCCAGAGGCTAGACTCTTTGAGCACAGTTAATGCTTCATTACCTGAC
>OU015749.1:82143616-82182769 GCA_907169655.1 Acomys percivali
ACCTGACCTTCCATATCTCAATTGGAATACAATTGAAATACAAATTCAATTTGATCTTATAATTTTAGCTTTGAGTTTAAGTACAAACACTCTAGAACCTTTCCATGTTTCTTCTCAGACAATTACCTTTGAGATGCGATTAGAAGAGGCTTTTGAATAGAGATTTGAATGAGTGCCATTGTGGCAGGCAAAACACTAATCATGTTGTAGCATCTCTCTTGGTTACTTAGGGGACAGCTTGATTCCTTCTTGGTAAGCAGGCATCAATGTGGTGTAATGTGGTGTAACTTCATCTATTTTCATTATTTTTAGGTGGAAAGCCCCATGAATCTGTAAGAACAAGGCCTACATCAGTAGGGACTTTCTCAGTTCACTGTAGAGTTAACTGGCACCCAAGAGGGAGAGGGATTCTAGCTTCCATTTGTCTGGGGCATCTGAGACAGAAAAGACACCTGTCTGGTTACCTGTGGGAGAGTGTGGCGAGGGCTGCCAGGGTTACTCCAGATTCTGCCCTCATCTTCACAGTTTTCACACACCTCATTTTTACTTGTGCTTCAGAAGAACTTATGATTTAATTCACTTCCCCTGCCCCTCACAACTTTCAGATGAGCATGTACTATGGTCGAGGTACTGTGGTAGGCATGACTGCTGGAGACTGAACAAGAGATGCAAGGTTCTATAAAGAAATCCTAGCTAGAAATGGGAAAAGAGGATATCCTTAGCTTCAATAAGCACAATGGAGAAGACAGGACTATGTGACAAGTAAGAGTGAAGGCAGTTGACTTTGAATTAAGTAAATAGCAAGATTCACATGTTCTCATCATGGGGAGACCTGGAGAGGATGCAGTCAAAGTCCCCATAGTAAAGAAGGCAAGCCCCCCAGGGAATTTGCCTTAGCTGATGTTTATAGAAAATATTGGGAGTACGGCACGGTAGAGCTATCAAGAACATCCTGTAACCAAGGCTGGTTACCTTCTGATCACCTCTACCTGAAAGTAAATGCAACTGGCTGGTGAATTCATGGAGTCCTGGGTGGGCGCCCTGGTGAAAGCAGAGATGGTAAGAGGAGCTACCACATTGCCATGTGGCTTGTGGTGACAGTCACAACTGGCACTCTGTATGTTGGGCCCTCACCCATCCTGGCACAGCATGAGTGCATGTCATGCTAGTTTATCATTAGTGTTTCACTCACTGAAATATAAAACTGCTTGGTGTGGAGCTTGCCTTCTGAATGACCTAGGCCTTCTGGTGCACACACTCGAAGAAGTGTTTTTCTTTTATTATACACGGTCATTTCTAGACCATCTGGAAGAACTTCCTATCTTGTGCAGAAATTGATACTTGTCCTAAAACAAAATAAAATAAAAACAGACATTACTTTGGAATGGATTAGAATTTCTGCAATGTGTTCTCCATAAATTACTTCAACTGATGGGACTGAGCTGATGTGAAGGTGCAGAAGGGATAACTAATTCTATAAGATGGAATAGACAGATCTAGATGTAAAGAATATTGGACCTGCCCCTAACAGGCTGCAACAGGGGCCAAGCAGAGAAATCATGCATCTTGATTTATTTTTTTTAGGAGTACAATTCAGGGTGTGGGGAAAGAAAGAGTATTTGATACATTTTTAACCTTTCTGGTACCACTGTCCTTTGTTTTCTTCCATAATAACAGGTTATTATATATATAACATATATAACTTGAGGTTAAAGTTGGAGTGTCAACTACATCCTTTTGGTGAGGACCTCCTGATGGGGGAAGGAGATTCTCTTTGGTACCTTGGTCCTTTGTATCAGTGTCTGTCTCATTGCCTTTGACTCCTCTTGCCCTAATTCTGCTTCCCACTAGACTGAGAATGTATTGTTATGGGAAACCGTGTGTCAAGTAAATATTAAATAAGGTTCTCAGAGAGGATCCAAGGTTCTCCCATCTGAGACTAAGGCTGGAACTTTAAACCACACAGACAACACTTTTCCTATTTTCCCAGTGTTTATCGGACAACTCAGGGCCAAGCCTGTGACCCATTTCTATTGACTGTACACAATTTTAGGGCATGGCTTTTATTTTTAAAAAATTAATCTCAAACCTGGTTTCATTTTTATCTTTCCTGTTTTTCTCATTCTCTAAATTACATTTTATTTCACTGTGCGTGTCACTCTGTAAGCTGACTTAAATCCTTTCTGGAACGAGTTAGGGAATAAGTGACAGTGGTCATGGCTTTAGGCGCTAGCCCCTCTGAATCTGCATAGTTTTCATTGTGCAGAAGAGATATTATCTTGACCGGGTTGTTTCTCATGAGGCTACATGAGGTTTCTCTTGTGAATCCCAGACAGAATGACTGAAGAGGTCCCTTGCACTGGCCATGGTGCCAGTGAGGTCTTGCTCTCGTGAAGACTGGCCTGTGCCTGTGATTTCAGCCGTTGGAAAAATTGAGTTTTCCAGCAGGATGCAAACCCTCGTCAGGATCAACAGCACCTGGGGATGGGTGTTCTTAGGGCTGGCATGCATGGGCCAGTTTCCATGAGACCACATACGGCCTGGCTGGAGCTTGCATGTGCTTTGAGTCCAGCGTCGTGACTCAGTGTCTCAGCTTCTTGTGAAACCAACTGGCATTCTGGCAGCACCATAAGCCTCTCAGAGAAGTCATGCTGGCCCCCTGCTGCTCTGAGAGCATGTCAGGCATGGGGGCACAGTTTGGGGGTTGCCTGAATGTGACAGCCAGGCAGAACTCTATTTCTCAATCAAGGTGACGAAAGTTAAATCCATAGGGTATATACAAAAGTGAAGGAAGGTGGAAGGCTTTTGTTTTCTGGGAGCCACAACACTTTGTTTTTGGTTTATGTGAAATTCTAAGAGAGAGCCCCATTTTCCCTCTGACTTGACCAATCAGAAGAGTACTGGGGATGCCACCTATTCCTGCCATTTGGATACAGACGGGGCTTTTGGGTATGAGGTGACCAACCACTCATGAGTGAAATTTTTTTAAAAAGTTTTTTTAAAGACCTGGTGGTCAACAGTTCTATTTAAAAAGTGCTGAGAAAGTGATATTATTGTATTCATATGCCTATTTCCTAGGTAATTGCCTAATTATTCATGTCTAAAATTAGTTAATAATTAAGTAAAGTAGTTATATGTTTCTTTTTTTAAAAAGTAAAAAGGGCATACGTTACTTTTGTAGCCAAGATTGATTGAAAAAATAATGAAATAAGGAATTGTTAGAGGTGCTGGGCATGGGCCAATAAATGAGATAAACCAGTGCGGTCCTCACGCTCACATAAGGCAGTGCTGGCTAGAGGGTGGGTAAGACAGTCACCAGGAGGGTTCGTGGGAAGGGTGTGGCTTTGACAGAGGACATGCTGATGCTGTGAGAATCTATAGCCACTGAACAATGACTTCCTGGAGGAGGTTGCTGAAGTTAAAACCAAGAGCATATGCTGGGTTAGCGAGAGAGGAAAAAAAAAAAAGTGTGTTGGGGAAAATGTCTAGGGAAGTATTCCACCCTTTGGACTTCAAGGTCAAAAAGCCAGGAAGCTGAGCTGAGTCTGGTGGGAACCGCCAGGGGAAGATGGGTGGCTTGCTATCAGCTTCTAGGTTTTGTAGGTCAGGAGGCAAGGGCAGGAGAAAGAGTTATTAGTTCTGCACCCCAGCATCCGTCAGGCATGATGGGCACTGCGCTGTAGTCCTGAGTACCAGTGGCATGTCCTCTGTGTTAGGTCAGCAGTGCAAACATGAGATGCATGAAGACCACTCAGAGGTGAATGTTACACATCGAATTTGCATTTCTGACCAGTTCCTGGTATAGGGGCAGCAGGGACGTCTATCCAGTGTCACTTGGGAACTCTGGGATGTTAGTTCCCTGAGAGTTTCGTATTGTGAAGATGTTTTTGGTTTGTTTCCATCTATTTTGAAGGATAGGTTTCCTTTGTCCCTCAGTGATGAAACTATTGAGTAAAAGGAGATGAATTAAACTTAATTATTTAATTAGTTACCTAATTACTTAAACAAAGTGGTCCTGGCTTCCGCCATCACAAGGTCATGACCAAAGGAGGTGTTAGGCTTGCTGAGTTGCGTAGTGTTGATATAAGAATCAGAACCCAGAGCCGAAGCTTTCCTATTTATTAAACTGCTTCCCACAGTGAGGCCAGAGCAAAGACCACCTGGTAACAGCCCAGGACCCGTAAGACAAGAGGAGGAATGCTGGATACAAATGGGCTTTGTATCTGGGGCCCAGCTGTCCTGTTAGACACAGGAAGCCCAGGCTTGTGCACCTAGAACAGCCTACAGGATGTGCATTTAACAGCCCACTTCCTCTTTTAAGGTGTCAAGCTTTTAGAGTCTGGTCAATTGAGCACAGGGAGTTGAGAAATAAATGCTTTGCAAGGAAACCGGGGAAATCTGGTGTCGATAGTGGAAATCGTTCCTTTTAACATGAAAGGGCTGTTTTGGATGACCTTGACTGACTCACCTAGCTTTGGAGTTTAAAGCGAAGGGGGTGGGGGTGGGGCGCGGGGAACTGGCTCCCGCACTGCATCTCTAGCAAATGGCCATGTGTACAGGAAGGTAGGATGTGCTCCAGAGGCTCAGAGCACACGGGTAAGAAGACTTCGCAGAAACCCTGAACGCTTTTCCATATGAAAAGGAAACCAGGAAATTAGAGGCTTCGTTTTGTCTGTGTGATCAAAGCCAGGGAGAAAAGACATTAAGCAGATACTGACCCAAAGTTTTGTGGCCACTGGGAGGATTTATTGACCCGAATGGCAAACTCGGACAGAGGAAAGCTTGGTTGGGTACGTGTTTGCTTCAGGAATTGGGGTTGGGCTGGTGGGGGGGGTGTGGAATCTGACATTTGTCAGTCCCTGCCTTCAGAATTGGAGATAAGGCCAACTGGTGAATGAATGAATATGCTTTGAAACTTGGGGAAGCATAAACTGGTTTGCACTGTTAATAATGATGATACTGGGATGGAGAACACGTATATGGAGTGCCGCATGCCAGGCAGAGGGCAAAGGCCGTACCAGAACACATGGCTCATTTTGCATAATTAAGAAAACTGAACCCAAAGAAGCTAACAGTTCTGGTAAGGTCACCAGGCAAGAACCAGGCCAACCCAGGCTCTGAGCCATGTGTAATTGACCCAGAGCCTGTGCCTTTGACCAGGGTCATGGGTTCTCCTGAAAACTTGCTTTTGACTACTCACTTTTGTCATTTCTTAAATTTACCTACAATACTTAGGCTTTGCCACTGTTTGGACTACTAGAATTCATTTTTATTGTTAAGGAATTTTTTTCCTGTGCTGGAGAGTGAACCCAGGGCCAGGCCACATGTTAGGCAAGTGTTCTACCATTGAGGCATATTCCTAGCCAAGGAAAATTTAAAAAATATATTTTCTTTCTTTATTTCAATCCAATTTTCTGTTCGAACAGTGGAAGGATTATGCACTAATTTGTCTTGCCAAATATTGAATAATTCCATCTTTTAAAAAGAACTGGGTCATATATATATATATATCAGAATGGTGGCCTTTCTTTGATAAAACAGTTTCTTAGTTCACATCTTTGATTCTGGAGATAATATACATTGTTATCTGGCCACACTGTGGCAGACTTAGTTCATAATGTTTTGTGCCTTCAGTGCACTTCCTGTCTTAGTCTCTTGTGTATCCCTTTTGCTTTTAGGGACTGCTTAGGCTTTTCTAATCTTTTCTGCTTTGGGAATTTCTAAAGAAAGAAATTGTCTTTTGTTTCACATTATAATTAAAATAGCCCTACTTGCTGCTATATTATAACTTAGCATTTTTTGTTTCATTTTGCTTTTTGAGACAGGGTTTCTCTGTGTAGCCTTGGCTGTCCTGGACTCACTTTGTAGAGCAGGCTGGTCTTGAACTTACAGGGATCTGTCTGCCTCTGCCTCCCAGAGTGCTGGGATTGCAGGTGTGCACCATCGTGCCTGGCTAGTAACTCAGCAATTGTCAACACTGCCACCCTCCCTCTGTAGGGCATCTCTCTGCCTTTGCATGGGTTAAGGGAGCTGTTTATTTCTTTCCTGGCCTTCTCTCCTTGACTCCTCGGTAGTTTCTGAGCACTGTGAGGTGCCAGCACTGTGTCCCTAGTTAGCGGAGGCTGGAGTAGGCCTGCTTCATGTGTTCATGAAGTTAATACTCCAGTGAATGAAGACAAGTCAAAATGAGTCTTCAGGAATATACCTGTGTCCCTGCTACAGAGCAGCTGTGCTCCACGAGGGCTGGTGGGTAAGACCATGCAGAGCAGGGTTACCAGATGTGCAGTGTGCTACACTCCTCCATCACTGAAGAGATGACAGTTTGGTGGAGATCAGGTCTCAGTCGCATAGGGATAAATCAGCGTAAGGGGCAGGAGGAGAGGGGCATAGTAGAGTATGTCATCCTGTGTTCTGCTCATATGAAATGTTGGTTCAACCCATGCTGCCTGTATGCTACCTGTCCCTTCATGCTCTCTGATATCAATGCACCACACACTTTCATTTTATCAGCCCCCTGTGCAGACTCTTATCTGCTAATGAGCCATTCATGGCATGGGCCAAATCATATTTCCTCCAAAGATAAATCTGTATTGTGGCACTTTAAGGACAGTTCTCTTGTTGCTCTCGGAAGGATTCTGTAATTCACTAGCCCTTGCTCATCTCCAGGGCATACATCCCATGACTCTAGTGAATGCCTGAAGCCACAGACCTCATTAGACCCTGAATCTATTGTATGTTTCACTATAGCCACTACAGTATTGCACACAGTGGCTTTAACCAGCCTTGTGTGCACTGGGCTTCCATACACCACATCTCCTGTATCTCAGCACTGTACAGTCCATTTGATAACTGAGATTAACACTGAACAACAAATGAGTGAGAGGTGCAGGCGATGTGTCGTGGGTAAAATGCAGGGGACACCATGGAGTGCTATCACTCTAGTCTGAAGAGCAGCAACTGAAAACTTACGGGCTTCTGATTTCTGGAATACCAAACATAAGTTTGGGCACAGAAAAAAAATTAGGAGAAATGGGAGACGATGGAGAGCGATGCTGGGTGAGGTTGACCACTGTTCTGTCCCTTTTGCACAGGTGTCTTGTGTTGCTGTTAATTTACCAGTATGACCTAATAATGTTTATCATCAGGCCTATGGTTATTATTATGGCGGTATTTTCTAACCTGCTACCAATCAACCAAGACACAGACACTTGTTATATTTTAAAACAGCCTTAGTTAACCTGGGACAGGGCAGGTAGTAAACCTCTAAACTACTTCCCATAGTGGGGCAGGTATGGAATCCTTGCCCCAATCCCATGCCGTCTGGTTCTAATAATTTCTATCACACTACCTCCCATCCATAATCCCATATACTTGCTAATGTTCTTCGTCTGGGCCAAATTCTCCATCCATGCCGGCCATGTGCTTCTCTTTCATCTTACCCATGGCGGCCTTCCTTCTTCTTCTCCTCCTGTCTCTCCTCCTCCCAAGATTCTCCCTGTCTCTCCAAGCCTGGGAACCTTAGCCACACCTATCCCATTTGCCCTGCCAAGGTGTGATGGCCTTTAATTGGTCAAATAGGTTAGGCTCTTAGGCAAAGTACAGGTGGGGCACAGAGACAGCAAGCAGTAATGAGCATCAAAATACATCAGACTGACCTCCAACACTCTTTTCTAATAACTGTTTTATTTTATTTAACTTTAAATTATTTGCTGTGTGTGTGTGTGTGTGCATGTGTGTTTCATTGCCACAGCACGTGTATAGAGATCAAAGTACAACTCGTGGAGATTGGCTCACTGCCCCCCACCATGTGGGCTCCAGGGATCACACACAGGTGGTCAGGCTTGGGAGCCACCTGGACAGCCCCTCCTTTGTTTTACTTGCTATGATATGCTGAGTCAGGGATAATGCTCTTTTACAAAGAGCACCTGTTGTAGAGTAGCGTCGTCCCAAAACTCCATTGAAGGCTTGCAAGTACACTGCCAATTAAAGTTACTTATATTCAATACAACCATTATTGTCTTGTTCAAGCAGAGACAAGGATCCCAGGAGAATGTTCAGTGAAATTGTTGGAACCAGACCCTAGTGTGACAGATACATACTTGCAGGGATCCAAAGCACGCCATCATACCTCCAGCAGCAGCACTTATAGTTTATGTCTTGGTCACCTTGCTGTCACTATATATATATATTACAGCTGAGTATGGTGGCACACACCTTTGAACCCAGCATAGGGGAGGCAGAGGCAGGCGGATCTTTATGAATTCAAGGCCAGCCTGGTCTACAAAGTGAGTCCAGGACAGCCAAGGCTACACAGAGAAACCCTGTCTTGAAAAACAAAATGAGACAAATTTTCTGAGACAGGGTTTCTGTGTATAGCCTTGGCTCTTCTGGAACTTGCTGTGTAGACCAGGCTGGGCTCCAACTCAGAGATTTGCCTGCCTCTGCTTCCTGAGCACTGGGATTAAAGGTGTGCACCACCACTGCCCAGCAACAAAACACATTTAAAGAATTAATTGATGGTACACAAACTGAGCTAGGCAACTGTGCAGCATCATTGATGTTGCCTAGCTACATGATTGTAAGGCCACCTGTATTTGCTTCATGCTATGTCTCTGAAAGGGTCTTTACAGATGTGAACTACAAGCTTACAATGAAAGGCAACCGCAGGTGCCAGGCTTCTCGGGCACTGCCCTTTACTTCCCTTCTGGGTCCATTAATCCTGCCGCCCAATTCCTGAGCCCTGCCCTCAGCTCCTTCTAACCACGATCTACTTCCTGCTTTGCTCATCCCCCTGGTTACTCATGTTGCTGCACGTTTTTTTTTTTATCTCTTGGCTTAGCATCACAGCCAAGATGTAGGTCCTTCCCACGTCGCTCTTGGGTCAAGGTATCCGAGATATGGAGACTCCTGCTCAGGGCGTGTGCAACAGGAGCCCTGCTTTCCACCTTGGTGATGTGCCCCACTTTTTAGATGCAATGCAGCATGTGCGTTTGCTTCCTTATATCAACTTATCATTTTCGTTATCTAGAATAAAACCTCAAATCAAAGTTGTCTATGTTGGGACGTTTGCCCAGCCATAGAAGCTAGGTGAAGTCACAGCATCTATGGCTTAACCGGCTGTCAGCTGGGTCGTGTGACTTGGTGCTTCTGTTCTGGCCTCTGCTTCCTCGGGGTTGGCCCATGATTTAAGCAGAGGGTCTGTTTTCCTGTCAGTTCTGCCAGTTTATGGCTTCAGATAAATTATACAGACTGGTGACTCCTCCCCACAAACCCTGCCCACACTGTTTGCTTGTCATTGGTTTTGATTGGGCCTTGCAGTCATTTCTAAACCAATCACTGTAGTTGGAGGAGGGTCCCTGAAAACTGCCACACCCAGAGTTTCTGGTTCAGTGTGTCCAAGGTAGGTGCTGGAATTTGTCTCAGATATTTAGGTTGGATGATCTGGGATTAAGAGAGAAGGCCCCCTCCTAATTGCATAGCGAGGAAGAGTTGAGGGAGGTGTTCTCATGAGGCGGTGCCAGGTGTTCTGCAGGGAGGAGAATGAAAAGTCACACTTCATCCTGTTGTAAAGCACTCGATCCAGTCTTGTTTGATGCCAAGTCCTAGCAGTATGCACCGAGTACTTCATTAGGCTCAAAAAGACACCTTAGACACCATTATGTCCTTCCTTAACACGGAGGTGTGAATGAATTAGTGTACACAAAGAAGCAGAACGTGGAGAGAGATGGTGAAACACGCCAGCCATTTCAGGACTTTCACAGAGGCGCACAGCAAGGTCACTCAGACAAGGTCATTTTTTGAACTGAGATGTGAAAAAAACCAAAGCCATCAGTGCTTAAGTTTGTGCGTGGAATTTGCCTGTGGACCGAGTTGAAGAACTTGCAGAGCTTGAGGAACAACAAAGAGCCCCGCATTTTCAGAAGAGAAGGAATGAGGGGACCCAGAAGATGGCCACGCGGGGCACACAGGGCTTTCCAGGTGGGGAAAGGGCACGTGTGGGGCAGGGGGGGTGGGCGGGCGGTTATCGCAGGAAAAATGAGAGACGTGCCTGGCAGGTAAGCAGCACACGTGGAAGTAAGGAGCTTAAATGAGATGAAGCAAGCGTGCTGCACAGGGAGGGAGCTCGGTTTCACATTCCGTTAGCATCCAAGTACAGAGCCATCAGTGCTGGACTCGGCGTGCGGCAGGCATCTTTGCTGCCTACCCCACAGGCTTCCTGGAACTGCATGTTTTGACATTGTCTATTTTGTGAACAGCAGTTCATGGGCCCCTTTGCCTTCAGTAGGCGTCTCTGGATGCCCAAGCTGTGTTCCTTTCAGTAGCGGCTAACAGAAGATTGTTTTCCTTAATTCGCACTGGGCGGCGCAAGCAGGAGCCCAGTCATTTCTGACACTCCTCCCTCCTGAAGGGAAAATGAGATTGCCATTGGATTTTGCCAGGATAAACAAACAAACAAACAAACAAACAAACAACCTTTGGAACCCCGTTTTAAAAGCTCGCATTGAAAGAAAAGAAAGAGATGGAAACGTAAGGCTGATTAGAACACAATAACAGATATGGCAACAGGGCTTATGCATAGAGGCCTGCAGGACTGAGAGCTAGGAAGGCCTTGAGGAGACTGAATTATGAGGCTGACTCACAGGGAGTGTGGGTGTGCAGGACCAGCCTCCGCAGCCGCACACTCGCCCCCTAGTGCTTTCTGAGGAAAGAGGAATGCTTACCCAATTGCCAGAAGTGCCTTCCATGCTTCTTCCTCTTCTGCCTTAGTCCAAGGACCATTTCTTCTTAAGCCTTAACAGGACAAAGCAAAGCAAATTTCAGAACACATGCTTATGCTTGTGCTTGTGTGTGTGTGTGTGTGTGTGTGTGTGTGTGTGTGTGTGTGTGTGTGTGTGTGTGTGTGCCTGCTGATGTCAGGGGGATAGCTTCTTCTATTTCACATGGCCTCCAGGGATTGAACTCAGACCACCAGGCTTGAGCAGCAAGCCCTCTCCTCACTGAGCCATCTCGCTGGCCCCAGAATCCTTTGCTCCACCTCAGATACATTCACTCCTCTTTCTTTTCCTGCCAGCACTTCAGTTGTTAAGACGAATGCCCTAATTCTGTTTTGCACTAGACAGGCTACCATGATTCCTCCATGTGACAGCTTGCCTCTGGAGAGATAAGCTCTTGGGGAAAGTGAGCATTTGTCATTCATGTTTGTGTCCTTCCTCTCTCAGCGTGTCTAGCATATGCTCAGGACATGATGCGCAGCCAGCAGCCAGCACACTGCTGTGCGGAGCTTCAGCTTTGGCTTCGTGACAATACTCATGGGGTTTTGTAACTTCTGACTCAGGATCACTTTCCTCTTTCTTCTTCTTCTTCTTCTTCTTCTTCTTCTTCTTCTTCTTCTTCTTCTTCTTCTTCTTCTTCTTCTTCTTCTCCTTCTCCTTCTTCTACTTCTTCTTCTTCAGAAATTTTTAGAACTCCCGAGAAACACAAATGTGACTCAGAAATGAAATTAATCAAACAGCCTGCCTCTAGGGGTGCAATGCTCACAGGGTGGTGACCGAGTGGTCCCTAAGTGAGTCCAGGCCCATTCTGCTCCCACATATTTGTATTTATCTCTTCTCTCCTTCCTGTCCTCCCTCCGCCCCCCTCCACCGTGATGAACCATTGTTCCCCCCTGTCCACTGCCTGGGTAGGACTGTCACCCGCCTGACAGATCCATGTGAGGCGGGTCCATTTAAAAAGTGGATTGGGTAGGGTAGATTTTCAAGACTGGGGTTCCCTGAGATGCCCTTGCATGGGCACGTGTAGCCTTGCTTGCTTGCTTGCTGTCATTCAATGTCTGCATTTGTCTCGGCTAGGAATTGCTTCCCGTGATGGAGGGAGTATGTGGATTGTGCTGAGGGCTGGAAGCACCCTGTCTTTAGCGGAGAAGGGAGGCAAAAGATGTCATGTGCCCTCTGCCCGTGTTCTTAGTTTGTTGTAGCGTGTTAGGCAGGCTCGCGCTTCTCCCAACCGCTGTTCTCTGTGACTCTCATCTTGCAGACGCATTTTAATTTGAGGCATGCTATATACAATGGGAGCTGTCAGGGTCATTGCACCACATAGATTCCAGACACATTTTTGTGCCTCAGCAGAGCTGGCAGCATATAGTGCGCATGCCACTGGAATAATGCAGCCCGTTGTTTTCCTGCTCTGGACTCTTTTAAAGAATGCCCTGAGAAGACAGGTTCAGTTTGGGTTGTGTCCTTTCTCCCTCTGGAAGATATTGGAAGAAAACTAAGAACACCTGAAAAGCTGCCACAGGTGATCATGTTCGTGCTTAGAGTCTGGGTTTGCCACAGGGCCAGCTGGGGATATCTGGACCCACCAGCGATGAGAACAGTTTAACCTTTGACTCAGAAATCTAGTTATGTTTCCAATGGAAAATACAATAATTTTTGACAGGTAGAGCCCTCACTAAGTGAAGCCAATCATTTTTTTAGCCGAGACTGAGACCACGACTGAATGTTCAAGGGTCTATAACTTTTCAATCCCAGTTAAGAAAAGCGACTGCGGGGCTGGAGAGGTGGCTCAGAGGTTAAGAGCAGTGTGTGCTCTTCCAAAGGTTCTGAGTTCAATTCCCAGCAACCACATGGTGGCTCACAGCCATCTATAGTGAGATCTGGTGCCCTCTTCTGGCATGCAGGCATATATGAAGGTGAAGCACTGTATACTTAAATAAATAAATATTAAAAGAAAAAAGAAAAGAAAAGAAAAGCGACTGCGTATTTTTCACATGTTCCTTTAACCTTGAAGTGAGTTAGGTTAACTTTCTTCCGTATGTACTGGGAACATTTAAACCATCATAGCCTCTGAGCTGGAGGGGCACTGAAAACATTCTCATTGCTGCCCTTGAATGGATTTGGGGGCTAGAACAGTAGAATTACAGACTATTTTTCCCTAGGGAACCCAGTCTGTAAAAAGTAAAGAAGCGTAAGACTTTTATGTAAGCCTTGTGTGCCACAGCCATTAAAACTTGCCTTCCAGACGGTTCTTCTTAGCAAGACTATAGCCAAGTAGGCCTGGGCACAGGTGCCACAAGCAGGAGGTGTGCAATGGTTATTATGCCAGGTGAGAGGCTAGCCTCAGGTCTGAGGAGAAATAGCATGGACCCCGAGGCTCTGTTGTGGAGATGGACAATCCCCATACCCATATAATGAGTTAGTTCGGGATTCCTGTGCACTCTCAATGATACCCACATCTCCCTGTCTCTGCCTGCCGTGTGTGTGTGTGTGTGTGTGTGTGATGCATGTGCTGTGTACTTGCTTATAAGGGTACATGTGAGTTAATATAGGTCTTCTTCAGTCAAGTTTCTGCCATTTATTTATTTATTTATTTATTTATTTATTTATTTATTTTGAGACGTCTCTCACTGAACCTAGAGCTCACTATTTTGACTAGACCGTTGAGCCAGCAAGCTTCCAGAATCTGCTTGTCTCCACCCCAGGCCTTTTTTTTACAGACCTTACAGGAATCTTACAGACATCATTATTTTCACCTGCTTTTTCAAGCCTTCATCAAGTTACAAAGTCTAAGCGACTCTGCACAGATGACGTCTCTGCACTGCCTGGCCGTATGGTTAGGTGACCTGCCTGACCTTCCCATGTCTGCAAAGTGGGAGGTATAAGAGCTATTCTTGGAGATGCAGTGCAAGATCATAGCTGGGAACCCTGTGGCTGTGTGTAACAGGCCTCAGCAACACAGTTCTCATGCTTCTTTCCTTGCCTTTTGTGTTCCTTGCCACTGTCCAGAGCCCAAACCCTCACACACTCCCGCTGCCAACTCCCTGGGCCTGGACTGTACCATGGCATCATGGTCTAGACTGAGCACAGCACCTGCACCAGGCAAAGGCCATGTGGCTGGCAATTCCATGTTAGAATGCAGGACAGGTAAGCAGGAAGACATACAAGAAGTTGTTAGCACAAGGCCTCTGCGGCAATAGCTACCAACTCCCATGATGAGGACATCAATTCATTCACGTAATCAGAGCCCCCTTGACTCATTGCCTCATACTAGCTCCTGACTCTATTCATTGGTGATACAACGTCTGGCATATGAACTAAGGGTGGGGGTGAGTGAGGGGATGTGAGGACATTCAAACTTTAGCATATTTTCTCCACCAAACCTCTGTGCCTGGTGATCTGTTGGGTCCTCTCATCAAAAACTTTAAATGGCTCCTTTACTTACAGCACCAAATTCTAACTCTTGAACATGGCCTTCAAGGTTTGTTCTCAAATCTACCGTGCCTAATTTTACTTATAAACAGTTCATTTCTCAAACCTGTGGTTCAGAAATACTGACAGGCTTGGGACATGGGGTGTGGAAACAGGCTCTACTGAGCCTTAGTCTTTTCTCATAGACTCTTGTTCCCTGTCACTACATATCTTACTGATTTTTTCAGGTTCAGCTTGAATTTCATGACTTTTAAAAAAATCGTTTTTCTGTTCACCAGAGGCAATATTTCTCTTCTCTCTAAAGTTCTGTTAATCAATGTCCTGTGAGTAACTAACCATCCAGATGAGACTTGATAGGTTGGATAAGATGGTAGGTGAGGAGGGGTCCCCCTTTTGGAAGACTAGGGAAGCGGGAGAAGAGGGAGGGAGGGTGTGACCAGGAGAAGATGAGGGAGGGGCCTACAATTGGGATGTAAAGCGAGTAAATTAAAAATAAATAAATTTAATAAAATAAGGAGAATTGAAAAAAAAAAGAGAATAAAATAAATACCCCATAGTTGGGATAAAAGTTCTTGTCATGCAAGTTTGAGGATCTGAGTTTGGATTCTCAGCACTCACGTAAAAAGTCACCTATAGTAGTATGTGCTTGTAATCCCAGTGTGGGAAAAGACAGGAAGGCAGATCCTTGGAGCTCACAGACCAGCCAGCCCAGTTAAATTGGTGAGTTCTAGCTTCAGCGAAAAACCCTGACTCAAAAACTAAGATGTAGAGTGATTGACGAAGACACCCAAAGTTGACTCCTGGCCTTGTATGACAGTTCCCAGGACGGTATGTGCGAACATTGCTCACCACTGGCAAAAGACCAAAGTAATGGTTCCATCAAACTTCAACTTGGTAAGTCACTGAGTTTATTGGGGCTACTTATAGGAGTATGAATGACTCAAAGACAGTGACATCACAAAAAAACAAAAAATCCAAACCCACTTTAGCAGAGGTGACTCATGAAAGCTGGAACCTTAGAGCTAGCTACCTGTGCAACTTGCAAACAACATGACAAATCAGATTCTTCCTTCCAGAGGTTCTTAATGCTAATATAACCTTAAGGGAGGAGAAGCTTTGTGCATCTTACAGTTTTAGGAGCTTCCTGAGACTTGTGAATTGTTTACTGTCTAAGCCTAAATTTGGTTTACTTCCTAAGTCTTAATGAGCCTCCATCCAGGCTTAAGTGTTTTATTTCTTAAGAAACTACTACACAACAGGCCTCTGTGCACATACTTGTGCATTTTTCCACACACACACATGAACATGTATACTCATACAACCCATGAGTGTACACCCATACACAAGCAAACACATAGATACACACAAAGAAAAAGTGGGGGGAGAAATGATTGAGATAATTTACACAGAAGAAAGGCTGCTGTTGTCTCAGTTTTGGAGGTCATAATGAATGATCTCTTGGCTCTGTTGCTCCGAGGCCAGTGGTGGAGTCAATGGTTCATGAAAGAGCATATAGATGAAGGTATTATTTATATCATGACTATTAAAAAGAAAGAAAGAAAGGATGAGGAAGAGGAACACAACATAGATGATAGATAGATAGATAGATAGATAGATAGATAGATAGATAATACATAGATAGATAATACATAGATAGAATGAGAATTAGCAAGTACAGTCAATCTTTGTCAGTAGGCCCTGCCTCTTAAAGGTTCTAGTACCTTTCAGTAGTGGCAAGAAGCAATGGACCAACCATTCAGTCCATCAACCTTGGAGAACGTTCCACCTCCAAACTATTACAGAACTCTTGTGTGAATTGGTAACACCGCTGATTTGGTTGCTAACCCAACTACCTAGCTTCTTTCGTGCTTTTCAACTTGAATTTATTTGTCTTTGTCATATTCCCATTCCTTAACTGGAAAAATCGAAGATGACAGGCATTAGTATTCATACCTCAAGCATGAGGCCCCTTGCATCGGAGACTTCAGTAGTTGGTTTGATGCATGAGAGACGAAGCATAAGTAGAATAAATCTTTCCTTTAGAGTTCTGAGATTTTTAGTATACGTGAGCAGCCAGTGTGGCAAGGCAGCATACAGAATTTTCATCTCAATTGGAAGAAGCTAATTGGGTCAATTATTAACTGAGCCGCATCTGCAAACTAATTTGTCACCAAATCCTCTGGACACTGCAATGCTAATTCCTGCAGACTTGCTGATTTCTGCCAAAGCCCAGAGTCTAGCTCAGCCTGAAATCCTCTGGAGACCAAGCTGGAACAGAGGCAACTGGCTAAGCAAGCCTCCTTTTGGAGTGTTATGTAATTTGGACTTAGATTTGGGTTTTTTTTTTTCGGAAGTAAAATAGAAATATAACACCAGCCCAGGCCCAGGTGTTTTTCTCCTCTCTCCTGTGTTCTGGTCGTTAAACCCTAAGTCCAGGGCAATTGTGCTCTGGATTGCTCTCCGATGGGACCCCTTTGCATTTCATGTCACCATGGGCCTTGTCTGCTAAAAACTTTGTGACATATGTTTGGTGCCTAACTTAGCAGCTTGTACACATTTGAGTTTCTGGTGTGTTGATGTTTGGAATAAATAGCTAAAAGTGAGGCTCATACCGGCCTTTGTCACTACTATAGACACTAGTGTATACTATTGTATATAGTACTAGCTGGCCTCAAGTTCATCTGTCAAGTGCACACAGTATCAATATCTTCATAAGATACTTGTAATGGTTATGAGGAATAATACATTTAAAATACTTAGTATCAGTTCTTCAAAGGCTAGATGTGTATGATTTTTAAAAAATGTAGCATAGATCATTGCCAGTGTTAGAGGCAGGGAATAACCCAAGGAGAACATAAACAGAAGAGTTCAGGTTTAAACTTGGAGTTGCAAGATTTTACAGAGATTCAAAAAGCCCATGGAGTGGCCTGGGCTGACTTCCTGTCTAACAGTGAGGTTGTGGGGTCAGTGGAGCTGCTTCCCCTTCATTAATCTAAGGGCACCGGACCGCTGTAGAAGTGTGCACCTCTTAACTGCACGGAGATGCCCCTGTGTATGAGCAGAGCTAAGTCCAAGAAGCATGTTGTGGAAAGAGCGGGAGACACTGTTGTGAATTGTTCCCCAAACGGAAGTCACCTTATCCCAAGGGCTCCTGAGCTGACTCGGCTTTCCCTCAGAGCTCTTCTGTTTTTATGTTCTTGCTCTTCTGGTGTCACCTCTTGGTCACTAATCTTGCAAGGGAAGTGCTTGTCTGAAGGAGTGGCCAAAAGCCTCATGGGTTTTGTGGAAACCTCAACATATCACACAGAAAAGCGCTTGCTGTGCACTCCCTTCTGGACACGGCTTCCTGTCTTCACTGCTACTGACTTTCCAAGAAGAGTGACTATCCATGAGTTTACATGTCCCTTCCGTCTTGTCTATAACCATTAGCTGGAGTCTTGCATTAGAAGAATGTTCTACTTCCATGGTTTCCATGTATCCTCTTTTTTCTAAGTACCATATGTCTCCTGCCAACCTAGTTTTACAAATTCATTTTACTTAATCTCATGATCGCAAGCATGTCAGTACTTAAAAGATTTCCTTGAGTCTCACTCACTTGACTTCAGCCAATACAACTGGGATCATCTTTTTCTGGTTGCTCAATTTAAATTTGTTGTCCTTGCAACTGTCTTTCCCCTGAAAAGGTGCTGCTTCCCCCTGGCTCTCCACCATTCTGCAGACTCTTGCTGACAGTTACTCTTCCTTGAAGACGGGTAGTGGCAAATGCCATCCGAGAAAAACCTTTGGCCACTCCAGAGCTTTCCAGATGACATCATAATTCTGATGAGTTGAAGATTGGCCTGAGTCTGAACCCTGGCTCTGGGTCTGTCCTGGCCTGTGTGTGCAATGGACTCACTGGCCGTGCATCCATTGGCTCTGCGCTATAGTTTGCATTTTTATTATCTTTGGTCATTTCAGAGTCAGAAGACACCTGGCATTATAAGTACAAAGGATATATTACTTAAGATTGTCCGTACATGGTCAACACAGAACAGTCACCCCTCGGTGGTGTTTTCCTTCCCTTCCCACTTCCTCACCTGCTCAGTGTCTGTGTTGGTAGTGGGGGTACCTGGCAGGAAGGAGAGAAGGACAGTGTATATGGAGGTTGGTGTTAGCTTCCTGTTCCGTCGGTTAGTGGAGCACTGAGGGTGAGCGCCAGATCGCGAGACCTCCAGAGGCTTCGGGAGGGGACTCAGCGATGAGAACAACATCTGGCCAGCCTGTCTGGAAACACAGAAGCGGCGTTTGTCACTTTCCTCATCACTGCTCTGTGCACTTTCCGACTTTATATACTGCGTGTTCCTGTGATGTTTGGAAATTTGTACAAATGGGTTTTGCTGTAAAGTTTAGCTGTTTCGCCTGCAGATTCAGGAGGAACTATGTCGGGGAAGGTTTCCTTTGGGGACTGAAGGTGCTGGCTCCAAACCCCCAAATAAGTCTTTCTGGCCCAGATGGGATTGCTTAACAATACAGAATGTTAGAATTTGAGTAAGAAATGCATCCAGCTTGAACAAGGTGACAAAAGTGTAAAGAATTCGGTCTGGGATAATTGATATCCAACAGGGTGCTGGGAACTTTGTAGACCTCCAGGTTAAGGAGTAGGAAAGACTTTACAGGGCTGTGGAAAGAGACTTTGGCCCACTGGTTGCATGGTTTTCTTTTAAGTCTTTCAGTCTTTCTATGGAGAGCAGAGAGAATGGATCCTGGGATTTCCACAAGGAAAACTGATGCTGAAATCAGTGTCAGGGTCTTTCACAACCTGTTGGGAAAATCACTGAACAGAGACAGCTTTCTATTATTTCTTTAAAGCTTTTATGGAATCTCCTGCTGTTTTATAGAATTTGAAGTGGGAACCCAGAGACGGTTTTTCTGTCCTGGGCTTTAGTGGAGGTTTTCTTCCAGCCAGTCTTTTCCAAGGCTGTCCTTCTCCACGGCTCAGCATCAATTCTCTTTGTTCGTGTCTAATGTGTCCCCAGTTCCCCCTCTATGGATATGGTTTGTCTGCACAATCAATCAGATGTGCTTTGCTCTAAGCCAGTTGGGTTGTAAAGCCTTTGTTGACTGACCACGACCTGAGTGTTACAGTCATCTGGAGAGAGTTGGGTGGTCTGTGGAAAATGAGTTTCATCGGAGGATAACGCAGTGGAGTGAGTCTGGATTCAGGAGTTTGGTTTGGATGTCAGCTAGCCAAAGAAGTTGATAAATATTTCCTTGGTAATCTGTGTGAATCTGGTGCTAAAAGCCTTTCAACCCCCTAAAGAGAAAATAAGTTATGATTAAAAATTATGGTCTGTGGGAACTGCTGTCAGTTCTGAAATGAACCAAAAAGAAAAATTCTTGAGTTATATAAGCAATGATTCAGGAGTGTGCATAGTTATTGTCATAGGATTTATGGAGACATTTGCGTTTGTTTCATGTTTAAACTTTTAGGAGAGTTATAGAATTAATTTTTTTCTTTTAGTAAATTAAACTTTAAGCTCAGTATGTTTCAAAAATGTGTTTTGAATGTTGTAAGAAATTTAGGAAATACGGCTACAGAAGAATAAACACCATCCCACCATGATAACTGGAGGTTACTGTTTAGAGATGTACATTATGTGGCTACACATATCCTCCTGTTTTACGTCAGTCAGATTGGCTTGTGCATATTACCCATAGTCTTTGAAGTGTTATTTTAGATGTCTGTAATATATTGTTTTTATTTCCCCTTAGTGAATATCTATGTAGAGTATGTTATTTGTCCAACATGATTTACAAATATTAATTGTTCATATGAACACAGATGCTACATTTTTAGCATTTTGTTGCCATTTAACTTTCAGGTATTCTATGACAATTATAAGTATTATTGCAATGAACCTTTCCAGAAGCTAATTTTTATTACTTTAAGATAATTTTTCAGAAGATGACTTGCTAGGTCACACATAGCATGTGGCCACCTTAATGCTTGATAGATATAAAGTACAATATAGAAGAATATATCTTTAAAAACTTTAAAATTTGCATACTATTTAAATACATTTTTATATATGGGGAAATCTATAAATACCTGTATCTTAAAAATGCATGGTCAAATGCTACATACCATTTGATCTAGCTACGTCAGTTCTGAAAAATTATCCTAGAGAAATTTATGGAGTGTGCATGTATGCTCACACATTTATAATATTAGCTGTCCCTAGAAAGATCAAACTCATTGCCAGCAACATGGGAGCTAGTAGACTCAGTTAGAATATTTTTATTAAAGTGAAATGCAATGAAAAGCTAACAAAAAAACTATTTAAAATAATAAAAAGTAATTTTTGAGGGTTTTTTTTGTTTTTTTGTTTTGTTTTGTTTTGTTTTGTTTTGTTTTGTTGTGCTTGTTTTGGTTTCCTGAGACAGGATCTCACTCCATAGGCCAGGAGAATTTACATTCACTGTGTAACTCAGCATCCAAGTGCTGGACTTGAAGGGCCAAGAGGTCATGCTCAGCTAGAAAAAGAACTTTCTATGATCGTATATACCTTTAAAAAATATTTGTAAGAGTTTTGAAAATGCAAACCATTTGTCTTATAATTTGCTGTCATTTTTCCCTCTGGTTATAGCAGTTATTATCACATGCAAAGTGTTACTTTTTTGGGGGTTGTCAAATATATCTATTTTTTTCTTTGTGGTTTGTGGCTTTTCTTTTGCATTTATGCTTATACAGGGCTTACATGCATTATGTATATAAAAATGTACATAATTTTTCAAGTACTTTTATGGCTTCATTTACTTTATTTTACATTTTTAATCCATATGGACTTTATTTTGATCAGCACGTTTTTCATTCAACCACTTAGAAGTTCATAGAAGCACATGTTGTTTATGACGTTTTGGAATAAACAGTATGATGAAGCATAAAACTGTGGGCTTAACAGCAATAATAATAATTTAAAAATTAACATATATTAAGTTCTCATGCGCTGTGTAAGTGTACCTACAGCTTTGTGTATGTTATTTTACAAACCAAATGAGAAGATTGATTTAAAGTGCCCTGTTCTAATCCCAGTGTGTCATGCACACACCTGGGTGTGAGGCACAGCCACCTGACTATAAACATGGTTTCTGTGACAGACTCCTGCTTGTCCTTACACCCTGCTCTGGGATAGTAGTCCGTTTTTCTCTCTGTCTTTCTGTCTCTGTCTCTTGTCTCTCTCGTCTCTGTCTCTTGTCTCTCTGTCTCTTGTCTCTCTGTCTCTCCTTTGTCTCTGTCTCTGTCTCTCTCTGTCTCTGTCTCTCTCTCTCTCTCTTTCTCTTTCTATGCTCCAGATCCTTTTTACAGTGTTTTTGTTTGTTTTGTTTTGTTTTGGTGTTGCTCTTCTGTGCCTATGTACGGGTACGAGCATCCCTCTTTCTGACAGTATTTCTTGACACGCTGGGCATTTTATTGGCTTTCTGCTTTTAATCTAGACAATCCTTGCACCATAAGGCGGGTTTCCATTTTTAGGCGGCTGTCTTCATGCTGCTGTGTTTCATCCCGTCCTCTTATAATCTCCACAGCAGGCTGCACCATCTGCATGTGCTTTCCGGGGTCCCCGGAGCTACCCTCCGGCATGGCCTGTTGCAGGCTCCAAGAATGGAGCTCTCAGACTGTGCTGGAGACCAGGCAGCCAAAGCCTGATGGAGCGCCACTCTCTGGCCTAAAGCTGTACTTTATGTGTTCTCAGTCCCGCTGTCCAAACCACAGTTGACACATACATTATCCGTGTATGGGGTGTTACTCATATTAGCATTGAGGTTCTTGTACATCCTGTCTTATTTATTGGCCGCTAATAACCCAATTCATTGATGCATTCAGAAGGATTTGCTATGTACTTATTAGGTGCTAAGACCTGCACTATGAGTTGGGCGTGGCCTTGCCCATCAAAGACAGTGGCAGGCTTGCCCTCCTCACTGACTTTATGGAGTAGAGGGGGAAATACTTTAACCATACAAGTAAATGTCATTGCAAAGTGTGACGAAGGCACGAGAAAGAGTGGGAGGAATTAGGAGGTCCCTTAGCACAAGGTCCATGTTATCCTGGGCCACAGGGAAGGCGCCCTGAGGAGGATATGAGGAAAAGAAGCCACAAGCGGAGGGCAGTGCGGGAGAATGGCCACGCAGAAACCCCAGGGTAGAAAGAAACAGAGGACATTTCAGAACTTAAAGGAGACAAGGTAAGAGCCAAAGACCATGGGTGAGATGAGACTAATCAGTCACAACTCAGCATAGCAAGCAGCAAAGGTGGTCACTCACTATCTTTTAAAAAAGAACATTATCCAATGAATGGTCATTACGATGTGATAAAATATTTCAGCTAAGGTATGACCCAGTCACTCAAAAGCTTATTGAAGACTTTCGATATAAATGGCCACGTATCAGGAGCTTCAAGGATAGCAGAGATGAAGGGGGCACATCTATCTTTAAGGTGTTCACACTTAGCATCAGACTGTGACCATTGCACAATGACACAACACAGTGATGCACGAAGAAAGCAGCACAGATGTTTAGAGACATTGACAGGTGAACATCTTAGGAAGTTGTTTATAGATTGCGACAGGAGTCACACCACTGCTTTTTTCTTTCTTTCTTTTTGAACAGTGCTATTGAGATCTAGTTGATTTACATAATTACCCATTTAGAATTCCAGTCCAGCAGTCCTTCCTGTATTTACAGATATGTACAAACAGCATCATCCCCTTTAGAGTACATGCGTTTCCTCAATATGCTTTAGCCCGCCACCCTTCCCCCCACCTCCTCCAACCCTACACAACCACTTCTTGCCTGTACCTACGCCAAAGCATTTCACTTGAATGGACTCATACATTTTCTTTGGGATTGGCTTTTTTTTTTTTTTTTTTTTTTTGCATCTAGCATAATGTTTTCAAGATTCATCCACTTTTATAGCAAGTGTTAGTATTTCATTTCTTTTAACAGTCAAATACTATTCTACCATATACAAACAGCAAACTTTCTTTGTTTATTAGCTAGGCTGTTTCTACCTTCTATTATGAATATGGATTATATGAGTGGTTAGGTACATCTATTTGTTTGAACATCTGTTTTTAATTCTTCAGGCTTTACAGTGGGTTATGTGCTTTTAATGTTCTGGTATTAAAAATTAGTGAATGCTCTTCAGCCCTGGTACAAGGGTGAGCTGAAAATTAAATTTGATGTGAACATCATCAAGGCAGGGCTCTTCTCCTCTAACTGCCAGCCAGAATCCCTCAACCTAGTGGCATGCAGTGGCAGCACACAGTCAGATACTGGATGGCTGCTCTGGGGGCAGAGGGGCAGCTGGTTGACTGCGGCTTTCTTCTGTCAGATAACGGTAGCAGGATAATCACTTAAAAAATGTATTATGAATTTTTTAATCTGTTTTTTTTCCTTTCTCAAGTCATGTATTTAATGAAGTGTGTGTTTATAGAGAAAATAACCAACAGCTTTGTCAGATGGACTTGTGAGGAGATCCATGCTTCAAAGCTCAGCGTGCTCATGGCCCTTGCTTCCCTGAATGCCTCATGTTTTAGATTTACAGATTTATGCATGTTACGAACGAATTTCCAAAGAAATACTTAGAGCAAGACCCATAATAAGATTTATCTTGGTCTAGTGAGCATTAGCAAACTCTCAAAGGTGAGCAGGGATATTTCAGCAAAGACTTTCCAATAACAGTTCTTGAATATTAAGGGGACACTTCGAATCTCATCTACTCTTAGGTCTTGGGGACCTATTTCTAACTCAGGGAAATATCAGGTCCTTAGCTATACTGGGAGTCAGATTGTGTCACTTATCAGTGGGAAGGTATCTCAGAAGCTGCACAACTCTGAGGATCAAGATTTGCTCTTCCCATTTGTCTAAGCCCCTGGACTCTGAGACTACCTGAGTCCAGCAAGCTAAGCTGACATTTGCACCAGGGTGCCCAGAGCAGTCAGAAACACTGACCTCAGTTCCCTAGAAAGACAGATCAAGAGACCTTACTTACCCTAGGACCCTTCTAGATCAAAAGGTCACAAGCAATAGGAAACACACAGACTGCTTTGTTGTTAATCACTCTCTGTAGGCAGTTTCTCCAAAGAAAGGCAGTAAGGAATTTATCCTCCCAACCCCAGAACCTTTATGATAACGAGATGGAAGATGTTCTAAAGCACTATTATTGCTTTGTTTACTACTAGTATTTTCATTTTTGCCAGTTGTTATTTAATACCCTGGAAGCTGTAAGTCTCTGCGAAGCCTTTGCATAGCATAAGCCAAACTTACTTCAAAAATCATTTTTCACCCAGAAACAGAAGGTTGGGATAGAAGAGTCTGCCAATTTGGCAGCAGGGAGGAGGCTGCAAGGCCAGCAAAAGACACTCTGCTAATGCAATAAGTGCAGGTCTCCTGGGGACGAGACAGCATTTTCCATAGCATTTATTTCTTGTGTTAAAGACTTAAGCATAAACCTCTGAAAATCCCTGAGAACTGGGTTTCTACCTTGCATACAGCTCTTTGTGATGGATTTCCTGTTTCCATTTTCTTAGTAATTCCTTGAATTCATTTATTCCATTTCATTAAAAAAATAAAACTTAGAGCCCCCGGAAGGTGATTTAAAAGAAATCACCTCACTATCTGCAGTTCCACACTGTCCCTACTAAACTTTATTCCACTAGGACCTTCCCTGCTTGAAGGGGAAGGCCATGTCCAGAGCAGATTCCTGGTGGGTAAAGAGGAGGCCAGTTGACCTAAGATCTGCTGCTTTGAGGGGAAAACATTCTTTTGGGTGAGTGGGAAGATGGTGTGTCTAAGCAACAGTACCCAGATGTTTAGCCAATGTCCTCCTGGGTGTGTCTGTGCAGGCACATTTGAAGTCAAAGTACCACAGAAATGAATAGACTTTAGGAAAGAGGTTACTTCTGTCCTGAGGGTGGGTATCACTCAAATTGCTTAAAGCCTTTTGTAGGAAGAAGACATACCTCCTTCAAACTAGAGGGATCCTGATACCAGCCTGCCCTTGTTTATCTCTTCCCTGGATGTCCAGCCTGCAGGACCACCTTGCAAATGTGAGAGTTGCTAGCCTCTAGAATCCTGTGAGGGAACTGCATAGAAACAACCCACCACCCACCCCGAATGTACATAGGACACAGTAGAATATGCACATGGACCCTGCCGGTTGTCATTCCCTAGAGAACTCTGAGTGATGCAGTGAGTTCAGGATGACGTGATGAGTGATGTGACTGTGGATGGGGCAAAAATCAGAGAGTGATGTGTTACACAGACTAAATCTACCATTGTATTGTGTGTGCTAAGTTAGTCTCAGAATGCCCATGGCAGAGGAAGGCATTGTAGCTCCGAGGAAACTGATGGGGTGAACACCTTTCAATCAAACACCATTAGGTGTTATATAGTTAGAATCATATTATGTTTAGTGTCCATAGAATTTCATATTTCCCTGTTTTCTCTTAGCAGGATTTTGTTACTGTGCTACACAGCCTTACTGATTCCAAGTATTTCACCAAACCATCTTAAAGCATTGTAGATGATGCTTCAGGGACACCTTCATATACATACGTATCTGACCTTGGAGATTAGACAGCGGGAACATTTTGTTTTCGATGGGAAATAGAAAGTGGAAAGTAGAATAAGAAAAGATAAAATATTTTATAGAAAACACAAAAGGATGGAAGACAAAAATCCGAAACAGCAATGCCTCGAAAAAGTCATTAGTGGCCCATAAGATTTATTGGCGATGCGTAGCTGAAGTTACATGGCTGGAGACATTTTCATGTGCCAGTTTCAGGACTGTTCCCTCGCAGAGGGAAGAGCAGTATGTTACTTGTTGGTCCTCTTGATTTCTTCATATCTGCAGCTGAAATCTTCATGGGATTTCCCCTGGTCAAATCTGATTCTTATAAATTTGGATGGAATCCACAGGTTTTGTTTCTTTTGGTGAAACAAATACAAAACGTCTCCATTGGAACAGGTCTCCTGTGTTCCGGTCTGAAGTTAGGACATCCTTAATACAAACCGGTTGGTTTAGTTCAGCAGTGTTTTTCTATAACCCAATGTCTCTGAGAGGCTGGTTTTTGCTTGTCAGCATTAAAAAAAAAATACAAAGCTACTAAAGCAGAATTCATTATGCCATCCTTTCATATGGCATGGATGAAAATGTATTATAGTTTGGTTATTGTGGTGGTTTGAATAGGCGTGGCCCTAATAGAGTCATATGTTTGAATGCTTGGTCCATGAGGAGTGGCATTATTAGGAGGTGTCACCTTGTAGGAGTAAGTATGGCTTTGTTGGAGGAAGTGTGTCGCTGTTGTGGTGAGCATTGAGGTCTCCTCCTATGCTCATGTTCTGCCCTGTGTGGAAGAGAGCATCTTCTTGGATGCCTGTAGATCATGATGTAGAACCTTCATGGTACACCTTCACCCGTACCATGTCTGCCCTACTTCCTGCATGGTGATAATGGACCGAACCTCTGAAACTGTAACAATTAAATATTTTCTTTATAGAAAAATAAATAAATAAATAAATAAATAAATAAATAAATAAATAAATAAATATCATAAGTGGACAGAAATTGCCTTTAGAAGATTTCTCAAATCAGAGTCTCAAATTCAGCTCTTAAAACTGGAGCTGTAGATGGAGCTTGCCGGAGGAACACCTAACAGAAGTTGCACACAGTTTGAAAATAAAGATATGGAATAAGTAACCAATAAAGTTACGGCACTAATAGTGGAAAAATAAAATTCAAGATATAAAAAGTTCTATTAGACGTGATAGCTAATAAAATACCACAGCATCCAAGCCCTTCCCCAATGATTTTTATTTTACATTTATTTAAAAAATCATCCAAATTACATGGAGGCTACGGGAGATAACAAAACAATCTCTAGAAGCAAGGGGGAGAATTTGAACTATTTTAAATGGTAGCTATGAGTTAGAGGTGCTGGATTGTCTGTGATTAATAACTTAAAAAGATACAGACAAAGTTCAAGGTTAAAAACATACTAGCTTGTATTATATGTTTGTACATCAACTCTGGAGATCTAATACTGTGCAAAAAAAAAGAAGGGCAATGACTATATAGGACAGAAAGACAAAGGAGGACTGTGTGAAGGAGGCAAAGGGCAGCAAACGTTTGGTGGAGAGACAGAAGGGAGGAAGTTAAGAAGTATGTGAAAATTCCTTGATGAAACCCAGTACCTTGTATGCTAACCTAAAAAACTAATTTTTAAAACTTATGATAGGTTTTAAAGGTTATGTACAATATGATATCATTCACATAAGTTTAAAATAAATGAACATATCATTTGTAGCTACAACAATTACATGTAGTAAAATTATATAATGCTATTCTATTAATAATTACCTATGGGTAGACAAGCTGTAATGGCTTAATAATTGCCTTTGTCTATGTACATTTCTATTTAACATATGTATATAAATGCATATGTATATAAAACATGTATATAAAAATTCTACTTTTCATTTAATTAAATTTATAGTAAATCAAGGGTACTCATTTGTTTTTGATGAAGAAAGAAGAGAATGAAAATAGGGAAGGAAAGGCCAAAGATATTGGTTATACTTCTGATATTTTCAGTTTTTTAAAAAAAAAATCTAGGCCAAATACAGCCAGTTGTTAATTCTGCTCACTCTAAGGGGCAAGTACATAAGTAATGCTATACTACTTTATTTAATTATAAATCAAACTTTGAGTTGCCTTGTAATTAACAGTTTATGTTTTAGTTTCAATAGTTTAGTCATTTTTTTGTATAAAGCCTTTTCACATTGCAAACTCCCAACAGAATTCCTCTTATTTTTCCAGTTTATTTATGCTTAAAATATGATTTTGTTTTCAATCTTGCACACTTAAAGGTTAGTCTGTGTTTGTATTTTTTTCTTCTTTTTGTTTTGATATTTTGAGACAGGGTTTCTCTGTGTAGCCCTGGTTTTCCTGGAACTCCCCATGTAGAGCAGGCTGGCCTCAAACTCAAGAGATCTGCCTGCTTCTGGGATCAAAGGTGTATACCACCACGCCTGGCATGAGTTTGCATTCTTACTCTCTTCCAGACTACCCACCTAACAGTTTGATCATATTAAACAAGAAAGAATTACAGAGTACGCTTTGCTTCTGGCTTGGGTGGGGGGAGTGTCTTTACTGTAAGTTTGCAACACCGATTTAGTCTTGTCACCCACCTGTTTATTGGTCATTACCTGTCTTAAGAGAATTGTTTCATCCATCCTTTGCCTTCCAACTAAGTAACAAGCATGCTTACTGGGTGTCTCTATGTGCCCTGCACAGAAATTTGAATCTAGAACATTTAGAAGGCCAATGGAACTGGCAGCATTAACTGGACTCAGTAAACTTAGAGGCAGGGGGGAGAGGGAGGGAGGGAGAGGGAGGGAGAACTAGAAGACATGAAGTTCAGAAGGGCATGTTGGAGGGGGGGAGGAAGTGGCTTGAATACTATCAAAATACATTGTATTTATGTATGAAATCCTGAAACTGTAAATACATGAAAGAAATTTTATGTATTTATGTGATGTCTTCCCACAGGACAGAAATAACACAGCCAGTTCTTCACCAAGGTCCCGGTCTCAGTGACCCTGTCCTTGGTGTCCTAGCAGCTTTGGTCCTCTTCTCAATGTACTTTAAGTTAGGATGGGGACTCAAAAAGCGTTTCATTCTGCCATGTTCCTTGGCCGGGCGCATGCTTGTAGCTGGATGACTGGTCTCTTAGCTCCATGAGACTGGGCCTCTTGTCTGCTGCTCAGTGCCCCTTTCCTTGTCCTTGCACAGGAGATGCTAAATTGCAGAGGCGTCCATGAGTGACACAGTGGACTCTGAGGAATGCAAATGTGCCTTGCACAAAATTAACTGATCATGAATATATGAAAAACTAAGTAGAACAGCAGCACTGGTCAGTTGTAGAGATGGACACTTGGAGATGCTTCTCCTGACTTTGTAAGGCCTCCGAAGACATCTTTTTGGGAACACAGATGGGAGAAAACTGGTCAGGACCTAAACGTTTAATTTAAAATATTGAAAAAGAAGCTGGGAATTGGTGGCGCACACCTTTAATACAGCACTTGAGAGGCAGAGGCAGGGGGATCTGTGAGTTCAAGGCCAGCCTGGTCTACGGAGCAAGTTCCAGGACAGCCAGAGCTACACAGAGAAACTATGTTTTGAAAAACAGACAGACAAACAACAACAAACAAAAGGAGGAGGAAGAGAAAAAGGAGGAGAACAAGGAAAAGGAACAGATAATTGAAAGCATAAACTGTGCTCTATAAACATCAATACAACTGAAAATTTGTAAGGCCTCAGAACCTAGTATTTATCCTTAGTCAATACAGATGACCTCCAGCTATGGCACAGATGAGCAGTGAGAAATGCGTTTTCATAACCCAAGTATAGTCCCTTATTTCTCTTCTGTTTTCTCATCCTTTGGTCTCAGGCCAAACTACCCATCTTTGGCATTCACCTTTATTTGTAGAACACATTCATTCTCCTGCTCAGTATCCCTAGATGCACTGTTCTCGAAAGCCAGTCCTTATCTTGTCCCTGCTGATGACTTGCCTTGCTGGCTGATCTAGTGTGGGAGCGATGTAGGGTAGAACCATGACTGTTTATTCCCAGTGCCAGCAATATATTACTTCATAAACACGAAGTAATGACTTATGGTGAACGGCTTGATAAACAGGTCACTGCGGGAGACTATATAGTGATGATAACTTTGGGCATAATTTCCATTCTAATGTATGAATAAGAAAATTATAGATTCCTTTATGCTATTAGTTAGAATCATTGTCTGTGACATCTCCCTAAGCTGATTTCCACACACTTTTGAGATTCAGTGTGTGTGTGGTTTTTTTTTTTGGGGGGGGGAGGGCTCAATAGTCAACCTCTGAATGTCTGTAATAGGTCACTCTTTAATGTGAGAACTTATTTATATTTAATATTTAATATAAATGAATATCATAGTATAATATAGTATATATACATACATATAGCTATAAATATATTTTGACATTAGTACATTAAGTACATTGTAAAGCACAAAAGTTTAAAAATAGGTAAGATAGCAATAAGTGGGAGTTGAGATCTACTCTCTTTCCTTCTGTCTGCTGGCTCAGCTGGTGCCCTGGAGTCATGTTTAATCATTTCTGAGCTCTGGAGGTGCAGGTACAACCCTGTTGGACACTACTACCTTTTAAACATGGAACTCCATGGAAGTTTTGATTCAGATGCTGATCCTTGGGCTCAAGCTCTGCCTCTCAAGACTCTACTCTAGTATCTTCCATTTTACCCAGTAATTAGCGTTTTCTTTGAAGACTGGGTGTGGTCAACTGCTGCAGTTTCGTGGACCACACTTAAGTAATTCGGATGTAGAATAGCGCCCCTCAAATTCCTGTGTACATGCAAATCCTTTGAGATCCTGTCAAAGCCCCGAATGATTTGGCAATTCCAGGTAAGGTCAATGCTGTGGGGTTTGAGTAGGGGAAGCAAAGCCCCAAAGTCAGCTTCTACCTGGGCCTTTAGCCCTTAGTAAAAATTTCTGTACCTGATCCAGTTCTTCTGAGCAAAGCCAGGAGAAATGGAGATGCTTTTGTTCAAGAGCAATTGTTAGTAATATGAAACCTCCTGCGGCCTGTTAGTGGCCCTTAGTTATAACTTCCCCCAGTCAAGAATGTGTTTTCTCCTGTGACCCTCAGTTGAAGGATAATTGCTATTCAAAAGCTTTGAGGGAAACTAGTACACTTCTTTTTTTCTGAATGGTTTCAGTAATGCCTGAACTGTTTGCTTCCCGCCTTAAGCTTACGATATTTACATGGGGATGTTTTTCATTTCATGTCTGAAATAAAATTCTATCTCAGCATTTACTTGCTTCTGTGCAAAAGCTAGTAGGAACAATATTGTGCTCTGCTTCAATTTCTCAGAAACTCTTCAGAGTTGGCCTGTTGCGTTGCGTTCTTTAGTATCATATATGGTTTTCAAAGAATATCATGGAGGTATAAAATTACAAGGGTAGTTATGACGTAAGTTATTTTAATGTAAATTTAGCTGGAACAGGCTCACAATGTGACCCTCTAAATTTTATTTGTTCAGAAGTAGAAGAAAACAATTCCGGATTGGAAAGCTATTTTGTTGTAGATGACCCTAAGAATTTGTTCCTTTGTTTTGAAGGAGTGAGTTGACTGTGGTGGAGGATTCAAAGGGGGGTGGGGGGGAATCAGCCTCTCAGGGTTTAATCTGAAAATATGGATTAGGGCCTTATAGTCTGAGCTTGGTTGGAGAGTCAGTACCTGGACCAAGGGTCCCTGTGCTGAGATTCAATGCCCCAAAATGGTCCTAGCCAGCACGTCCAGTAGAGTATCCTGGGAATTTTCTGATGCTCTAGCTAGCCATACCAGCAAGAATGGACATGAATCTCTATAGGCTGCAGCCTGGGTACCAGCCCTGTGCAAAGCTCCCTGGTCGTTCTGTATCCTCAGCTGAGAGCGGTGCTGGTCACTGCCGAGTCCCTCTCCATCTCCACCTTAGTCCCTTACTAGTGCTCAGGGTCCAATATGTTTGTTTAGCCTGAGCTAGATTTCGAGATGGATTTGCCTCCTCCCCCTCTCTTTGCAGTTCTTCATTAATTAAACACATTTGGATTCTCCTGTGCCTTACTCTTTCACTAGAAAGCATCTCTTAACCATTTCCAGCTAATTAGAATTCATGTTGATGTTTTGGTTTGTTTGTACTTAAAATCACTTCTTGTATTTGAAACCACATCTTTTAATCTCTCCTGTTTCCTAGGAGGCTGCTAAATTAATGCATCTTCTCATTTAATTATCTGTGGTGCCTAGCATCTAATTTAGTGCTAGCACATAGAAAGAGCTCAGCAAGAAATTTTTTCCCTGAGTAAATGGCTTATCCTTTCCCATAACTCTCATATTCAAATAATCTGTCAGTTCCTGAACCTCCTTACACAAGCTCTCCGGCACACCTCAGACCCTTTGCCTTGGTGACATCAGCAATTGCCCCGGCCTTGGTGCGGGCCTCACTATCTTTCCCTTGCTATCCATCATGACTTGCGCTCTTTTTTCCAGGGGTGCCCCCCCCCCCCCCCCCCCCCCCTTGATACATCCCAGCCCCCCACCCCACTATACAGCCAAAGGATTTAAAAGCATAGTTTTAATGTTTTTTTTTAAAATACAGCAACGAATTAAGAATTTTAGAAATTAAGAAAACAGAGGCCATGCATTTGAAAGGGAGCGAGGAAGTTGAAGTGGAAAAGGGGAAAGAAAAGGAAAGGGAGAGATGATGAGATTATATTTTAATTACGTAATGCACCTGTGTATATTTAAACATAGCACTTTCCTCATTGTTTAGTTTTTATTCTTATCACATTAGTTAGTAATACTTTCATAATGTGGACTTTTTAAAAATACAAAACCAAAATTTCTGTACTTTAATACAGAGGAACAATCTTCCGTCTACAGAAGCACACTTTGCCATTTGCTTTATTCACATTCTGTATTTCTAAAGTGTGTTTCTAGTTTCGCTGTTTGCTTTGTGAACTTTCTGTCTACTTTGTCTCCTAGTCGGGCAGGGCTGGCATTTAGGAAAACTGTTTTTAAAGCTGCTTCCCCCTCAAAGAGCCTCAGCTATGAGCACGTATAATTTGTAAACAAGTGAAAATTGTGATATTTAGTTTTGAAGATTTATGAAGATGATTTGCAAGGGTTTGGAGGAAGCTTAATTTTTAAAAGCTATAATTTTCACAATACTGATGCTAATGGCTTTGAACTTACTGACATGCCTTTATCATTTCATCACTGGGCATTCTAGACTAGACCCTTATGCTGATGCAAGCTACTCACAGTATTAAATAAGCATTTTTATTTCAGTTCCACTATGTTTGAAAAACCTTAAATTCAAGATTAATATTAAATCTACTTTGGGCTATTATCTATTAGCATGAGTGTGTCATAGCATTTCCACCTATTAATCTTAAAAAATATCTTTAAATATTTTTATGTGAATCCAAACTTGCATTCCTAAAACACACACACACACACACACACACACACACACATACACACACACACACACACACACACACACAAACCCAAAAAACAAAACACTGCTTTGTCATGCTTTTTATCTGCAATATGGTCCTGGATTCTATTTAATTGTATGTTATGTGATCTTTTTAATCTTGTACTTATGAATATCTAGCATTTATTCCTCTTTGCTGCTTTTGTTATATTCAGGTAAGACTTCAATTCCTCCTCACTTGTATACAGCCATTTGTGTTGTGTATAATGAATTATAATTCACTAAATTAATAGGGAATTGATAGATTTTTGTTATTTCTATCTTCGAGGCTTAATAGCTCCAGGGTATAGCTGGTCCTTGTAATGTGCTTCTTCTCTTTGTGTACATTTCAGGCACTTTCAGTGATGTTCATTGGTCATCATTTTTCCTGTCACTGTCCCTTCTGTGGATCATTCTCCCCCTCGCTGTTCCCTTAACACTGTTTCCACATCTCTACTTTAACACTAATCACATGGCAGTGACATTCTCTTTGAAATTCTCTAGTTTAATCTTTTAAGGAGATTTTGAATTCCCATCATTATATCATCAGGTCTGAGCATAACACCACTACATAGTATGAGCTCGGGAGATGCTGGTTGATAACTATAGTGGGTAGTGAGTAACTATAGAAAACCCATGCACAGGTTGACTTCACCCAACTGCAAGACTCTGTGAGGGACAGCAAGTAGCTATAGAACCACAGGAAGAAGAAGTCCACCAGTTCTCTAAGTATGTTTCTTTAATGTGACCCACCTGCCTGTGTCCCATGCAGAAACCCCTAAACATGTACTTGAAGGATTCCATATTTTGCATTTCTCACTGTGGTATCGTGGTGGCAGGATGCTTTATTTAGACTCAGTGAATGACAAAATGGTGGGCATAGGACCATTCTTTCATGATTTTTTTTTCTCATACAAAAAGAGTACATATGTAGTTGATGCTTAGTAAAAACTTTCTGTGTCCTCATAGCCGAGCCACTGCCACATTATGTTCGTGTTATGTTAGAAAAGGTGACCAACAGTGAACTGATGTGAAACTAAATACATTGATGTCTAACTTTGGAGAGGATGAAAGAGCAGGAGTGAATGCATTTCTTTAGATACCAGTGGCCGAGGACAGAGTATCAGAGGGGCTGTACTAGCTTGAGCGTTGAGACGGCAAGACTGAACCACTCCTTTGTTAATTTAGGGACTTTCTCAGGCAGAGGCAGCAGCGAGCTTGGCATATTTAGGGTGAAGGCCACCCTGGCTGGAGATGGGTAAGTTGGAAAGTCTTGATTAGACAGGCATTATATATTGTTAGGCACATGTGAAAGGAAATTTGACTGCTATGGGGAACAAAGACATTTTTTGTCTCCCTAAGCATCATCATAAAAGTTGTTTGCCCCAAACTGGCTGCTTTGTCCTGAGGAAGGCACAGGACGAAGTTGGCTGGAGACAGACATGCACATGGGAGAAATTACAGCTCTTTAATTCTGTTTCTTCCTCATTTCTCCCTTCCTCTCCCACAATGCAGGACGTTCAGCCATTTGTTATATGAGCTATTTATTTTATTTTACCATTTGACATGCTTTATTCTTAAGATTTTCCACCAACCTTCCAGCATCATCAATTACTCCAATATAGTCTAATCACACTGTTAGGTTTCTATATGTCTGGAAAGAGATTTTTTGTTTTCAAAAGCTCTCTCTTAGTTTCTTAAAAAAGAACAAGTAGACGGACTGCATCCCATGATTGACTGAACAACATCACTTTGAGCCATTATCAAGCAGGAGGCAGCCCACAGGTACTTGCAAAAGTAGCGATGAAACAAAGCAACCTTTAAATCGATTTAGGAAAAACACTTAGCTACTATTTCACGGTAGGGAAAACAATAATAAATCTTAAAGGAGAATCATCCCGGGACATTATGAGAAATAAAACTACTGTAAACTCATTGGTTGCTGTCAGCACTTATTTTTTATGGGTTTTATATGATTGTTTATAGAGAGAGTGAGAACCAGTTTATGCTTTGAGCTGCAGTTGAAACCACATCCGTAGGGGACCTCTGGCCTGCCTACTGTCATGGTACTAACTTTGTGTTGCAGAGAACACCATTGTGTTTGCTGAGCAGTCAGGAAGAAACAGATTGACCCAAACCTTCACTCCTCCAGTGACTGTTGAACATTTTACCTAGGTGCACTGGTGTGCCTGAGCAGTTGTCTGCTGGCTCTCCATACCCAATAGGTAGAATCTTTTCTGGACTCTCAAAACTTGCCTCACTGAGCATTTGTAGCACTGAAATGGATAAAAGTCTAGAATTTTCTTTTGGAACGGGAGCTCCCTGCTGTGGCACACCATCTCCCTCCTTTCCTGGAGTCTTTAGCTGGCTCATCTCCATCTCTTGCCCCATCTCTCCTCCATCTTGGTGTTCCGTGCCTTTTCTCTTCAAACCTAGGCTAGCTCATGACCACCCCCCCACCCCACCCCCCGCCCATGCATCATCCATGCCCCATAGCTCAGCCTGTGAGGAGCCCGTTGTGCGGCCCATCTTCCAGCCCATTCTCCATTGTTTGCTTTCCTTTCCTGTTCCTCACAAATGGCCCATGAGGACTGAAATAAAGGTCCACATGTTTAGGGGAAAAACCCTTTCTTTTTGCCTGGGTAAACTTTCTTCCTTTTGGCATTGTATTCAAATAAAACTTGGTTTTTGAAATCTTTCCTAAGTTTTCCTACTCTCTGACAGCATTCTAGAGCAATCTGTGATTTTCTTGAACTCCTGCGACAATGTTGTACTACTTGTATAACATGCATCATCTTCTTCCTTCTTTTACAGTTTATTAGCACACTGTTAGCTTGGAGTTGTGAGCCCTCGTGTGCTCACCTTTGGCCCTCACTGGGAGGTTGACCGCAGCACTCTCCTCAATAGATTTGTTGAAGGAATACACAAAAGGGAGGAGAGGTTGTATGCAGGCGAGGTATCGCTTATCTGCTAGATGTGAAGGAAATTAAAGTATAGGAACTTTTCTTTTGAAGATGGGCTATTTCTAGAAGTTATTACAAAAGTTTCACCTCTAAGTGGGGCTTTTTATTTTATGTCATGTATTTGAGGAAGATGTCATATGGAACCTGAACTAGAATAGGATAATTTTATAATGTAACATAAGGTAGAATCGGAACAAATGGGCGGGAGCTCCAGAACACATTTTCATTTAAACTATGAAAATATGCGAAGACTTCCTGAGAGCTGGATGTGGTAATTGTCTATCACAGGAATGAGATTCCTAAAAAGACACTGCACTCCCATCTCAGACAGATGATACAGAGGGGTGACCATCTGTCAGGAGCGTTCTAGAAGGAACTGCTGTGGTGAGTCAGTGTTCCTGCCAGCCTGTTGAGACTGATTCTGTGGCTGCATATCAGCCTGTGGTGGGCTCTGAGCACTTGCCGTCCTGAGCCAAGCAAGGTGTGTTGCTGTGTTCGCTACTGTTAAGACCTTCTCTCTTTAGAAGAAATGTTAAGAAAATGGAGGAAGAAAACCTCTATAAAGGCAAATCCTAACCTCACTCAGAAACTCCTTCTAAATTTCAGATCTTCTGCTTTGCGGGAAACTGTAGCTGTCATGAGTGTTAGAGCCTAGCACTAAGGACCAGAAGACCCGCCATGTTATCATATTCACATACGAGTTATGGAAAACTCCAGTGGCCTTCTCCTGACTGAAACTCTAGCTCAGTTGTACTTCAGTTTGTTTTCTTTGGTTCCTAAGGAGGAGAGAGGGAGTTTGGGAGTGATGAGTTATCATTCTGCAGAGGAAGCACATCTTTAGTCTTTCCTCAGCTGGAGACATCTGTAATCTCACCCATTTCTGCTCTCTCTGCTGGAAATTTGCACTGGGATTCTGTTCTTCCTTTGTTAACTACTGCACTGGATGTTAGTCTTGATTGTCACACTGGCCCCTGCATATTCCAGTCATAGGAATTTTAATTTCTTTCTCTCTCTCTCCCTCCCCCTTTCTTCCTTCTTCCCTTCCTCCCTCCCTCCCTTCCTTCCTTCCTTCCTTCCTTCCTTCCTTCCTTCCTTCCTTCCTTCTCATTTGAATTTGACACTAGCCACTAGCACAATAGAAGAACAAAGTGTCTTCTAGTATGACCTTTCCCCTCTTCCTATTCTGTCCCCATGACCATACTCAGCCAGTTACCTGGTCTCCCCACCTCTTTAGCATCATCATCATGTCTTCACTTCTCTTCTTGAAGCTGACTTTACCACTTATTAACAGTGGGTATGATTCGTGCACTCAGGAAACAGGTTGTCAGCATCTACTCTGGACCAGGCACTACACAGGGTTGGGGAAATTGTTGAACAAGATTTGTCTGACTGAGGGCTCAAGTGAGACCAGTCAAAAGTATAATAAGAGACATGAAGGGGTGTCAGAAATGTCTTGGGGGCCACTTCCTCTGGTATTTCAGAAGCCTTCTCTGAGAAAGATATTGGGACCCCTGCTGAAGAGGGGGCCAGGTTTTAACCAGAAGCAGTAGAAGAATAATCTAAGGATAGAATGTTCTATAGAAGGCAGAGTGCTGGACCAGGCTTCGAATGAACATTTTGTCACTTACTAGCAGTAGGATGTAAACAACAGTAATGTGTTTTTGGACAGGAGTTGTGGGGACTTTCAGGACTCTCCTCGTTGCTTCTGGAAATTGCCTTTTCTTTCTACCTTTCTGGGGCCTATCCAAGAGGCTGGACCTCAGGCCAGTGGTTTGTGATGTCTGTGATTTGCCTTTGGTGTCTGAATTCCTACACTGAGATGAGAATGGCCGCTTCAGCCCTGTGAATTGGGTAGGGATAGTCTCTGGGATGGATCCGGCTGAGTGATCCCTGAGCATCCATGGCTGTCCAAAGCATGGGATGTGAAAAACCTTTTGTTGTGCACTGAATAGATGTCAATACTGGTTTATTTTGGAGCCAAAGGCACAAAAGTCTTGATGAAAGGCCCCCAACATCTGAAAAAGCTCATCCCTGCACCACATCCTCTGGGAGCAGCCGCCACCGCCGCCCTTTTATTAAGGCACATGGTGGAGGATTTGTGCCTCTGCGGGTTGTGGGGCTTGGCAGCCAGCCACTGCCTAATGTGAGAAAGGCCTATGGGAGGACCAGCCCTTTGAAGCATAGGCGGTGGCAGCTACTGCATGTGGCTGGGGCGTGGCCTGGGATGCTGCATGCCTTCTGTCTTCCCTCTCTGACTCCCTTAGCTCTTAAGCACACCCCAACTGCTGCCAGACCTGTGAGCCCTCTGCTGTGATACAAGAGGCCAACCTCATAAAGCCCTAGAGGAGGATCGACACCCTGAACCCATGGAAAAGGCAGCACCATGTTCCACCTTGCCTGCCCTTGACATAGATTCAGCTGGGGCAATGTCCAGTGATGTCTGTCTTGTCTTGTCCCTCACCTACACATCTCTAGTAACAATTGTGGGTCCTTTTCTCTCTCTTTTCATTCAAAATTAGCAGTAGGGACAATATATCCTGTTATATACTTGTCTGTGGAACTCAAAGTAAGTGATTGCACAGGAGGGAAGGTAGTATGCCTGAGAACATACAACTGGGTCAGTTGGTCTGTCTGTCATCTATCTATCTATCTATCTATCTATCTATCTATCTATCTATCTATCCGTCACCCCAAACATGGTCACCATTCTGACCTACAGCCTCATTAACAAACCTGCATGTTACTGAACATCATTTGTATTTATGTTAGGTACAGACCAGATCCAGGAATGGAGTTGGTCAAGCATTGGGCACATAAATAAACTTCTTCTTCTTCTTCTTCTTCTTCTTCTTCTTCTTCTTCTTCTTCT
>OU015749.1:82183029-82219736 GCA_907169655.1 Acomys percivali
TTCTTCTTGTTCTTCTTCTTCTTCTTCTTCTTCTTCTTCTTCTTCTTCTTCTTCTTCTCCTCCTCCTCCTCCTCCTCCTCCTCCTCCTCCTCCTCCTCCTCCTTCTTCTTCTTCTTCTTCTTCTTTTTCTTCTTCTTCTTCTTCCCTTCCTTCCTCCTCCTCCTCTTCTTTCCTCTCTCTCTCTCTCTCTCTCTCTCTCTCTCTCTCTCTCTCTCTCTCTCTTGTTTGTTTTTCTTTCTTTTTTTCTTTTTGGTTTTTGAGTCAAGGTTTCTCTTGTGTATCCCTGGCTTTCTTGGACTGACTTTGTAGACCAGGCTGGCCTTGCACTCACAGGAGCCCACCTGCCTCTGCCTCCCAAGAGAGCTGGGATTAAAGATGAGCGCCACTACACCCGGCTTTTTTGGTTTTTCAAGACAGGGTTTCCCTGTTTCTCTGGGTCACACTCCAGTCTCCTTTTTTTCTTCTCCTGTTTTGTTTGAGACAAATTGCAGATCCGTATGTAGTTTAAGAAAAAATAGAGAGAAGCCAGGGTGCCTTTTATCCCACTACTCACAAAGGTAACATCTTTTTTTTAATGTTTATTTATTTGATTTAATTAGCATATAAAAAGCAGGTTTCCCTGTGACCTTAAAATTTTATGTGTGCATGTATGTGCGTGTGTGTGTGTGTGTGTGTGTGTGTGTGTGTGTGTGTGTGCACCAGTGCATGTTTGTGTGCAGGTGACTATGGTACATGCTAAGGCCAGAGGACAACCTTATCATTTTCAGGAATGCCATCTACTGCGCATTTGCCTGGAGCCCACTAATTAGTTTAGACTAAATGGCTAGCAAGCCTCAGGGATCCTCCTGTCTCTGCGTCCTCAGCTCTGAGATTATAAGTACTTGCTACCATGCTCATAGTTTTATACGTGTTCTGGGGCTGAGCTCAGGCCCTTATGCTTATAAGGCAAGGTCCTTACTGGCTGAGCCACCTCCCAGCCTGGGGAATCTCCATACATCTTTGCTTTGGCTGGTTTGATTCGGTCCCCATCCCCATCCATCTCCCTGCCTGTATCCTTCCATCCTCAGTATTTCCTTTCCACGTTCATGTCACATGTGTTCTATTAGACCATCCAAGCCTCTTTTCTGCCTCTCATGGTCCCTTTCTAGTTCCATGCTCATAGGAATCCACTCTCTTTTACCTCCACAAATACACAAACAAACATATACTTTAGAGACTTGTATCTGCACGTGCTGCTGCTTTTCCAAGGGACAGAGCTGTGGGAAGAACTGCAGATGCTGGTGGTCTCTCTTCACCCCCAAGACCAAGAAGGCACCTGCTCTCACATGCCCACTTGGCACCTTCTGGAGCTCACAAGCAAGCATCCCTTTACATTTTGAACCTAGGACTCTTAACTGTCTCCTGGCCTTGCCTCTCTCCCCCACCGTGTCAGAAGGTCTCCGGTGAGATGAGTGAGACCGGGGCAAAGAGTGCAACGATTTACACCTATATAGTGAAGTTTCTGCAAAATCTCCAAAGGTCAGGACTTAAGTGCATCCAGATTGCTGGGTATGAGGAGAAGGCTCCCCAATGGGAGAGCAGGAGGATGGCTGTGCATCCCCCGCTGCCACTGAAGGTGGCCTTACTGGATAGGGTGGGATTGTGCACCATTCCCATGCCAGTCTTTGGTGCTGTAGATCTCTTCTTCCCTCTGTCCCTCCATCTGGCCACCTCCTAACAGCCGTGCTCATAGGCAAGGCCGGAGCTGAATTACACTTGAGGACAGAGCTGAGGAACCTAGGTGGGGAAGCATCCCCACACGGGAGCCAGAAGCTCTGTGCTAAGTACACCACTTCTTTGTTCCTCCCTTCCACAATGGAGGATCTTTCTCCCAGGTTAGTCAGCTCGTACTTAAGGGTTTTTTGTTGTTGTTGTTGTTTTGTTTTCAAGCAAAAGCCCATAAAGCTCGATTCAATGCCTTGACAAAATGATTTGTTTAAAAGATAGAGCTAAGGCTTCTCCCACTCATACTGCACTCGCTCTGTCTTCTGGAGGAGTGAGCCTTGCTCCCAAGCTTCTTGGCAAGCACCAGGGGCAGCTGCTTAGATTACAGGGCTTTGGTCGGCTGGCCCTACAATTGTTCTACGGTGAGCATGGCAGTGATGGATTGAACATGAATTTAAGAGAAACGTGATTGATTTTCTGCCAGACAGCCATTTTTATGTGGTCCTTTATCGTTCACCCTCCAAAAAAGTGGGGCTTCTGATTTAGAAGCAAATGTTGGAATGAAAATTTACTGATGCCAGGCGCTCTGCCTTCTGGCCACTAGAGGGAGGTGGTGACCAGGTTTCCCCTCTCCCCAGCTGGTGAGTGAGACCCTCTCTTAGCAGACCCTGCCAAGAGCAGCCCAGAGAGACATGGCGACTTATCTCTAGAGGAGAGACAGAGCAGTAAATGCCTATAATCATGGTCAGCTCCTTCCTGGCACAGCCGTGCTTCACACTTGAGCAAGGACAGCTTATTTTCCAAGAGGAATTTCCATTAAAAAAATTTGACAGTTGCATACATACACACATCCTAATTATATTCACGCTCCTTTGCCCTCTGGTATCCCCTCCTTTCCATCTGAACTGTTTATTTTTCCCAAGAAGACCCCCAGTGGCTACACCATTCAAGAAACTGATGCCCTCCACCTCCACTCCTCTTCCCCACCCCCGCCCCCTCCCCGCCTGCCTGCAGCAACCATTTTCAGTCTGTAGCTATAAGGGAGGCTGCCTACCACATTACAGTTCATACCAGGTGTATGCTTCCAGATCCAAGCCTTCTGAGTGCCAATGTGATGTCCCAAGTGGAAAGTACCATAAATTCCACACCTTGCTGCATGGGTGGTTTCAATTAAACTGCAAGTGCACTAAGGGAACTGCAAAGCTATTCATAGCTATGGATGCAAGGCATATGTAAAACAAAATTATTACGGGTTTTAGATTTGGCTTTCATGTCCTAGAATATTTTATTACATATATATATATTTTTTTTTTCAAAATTGTCTGGAAAAAATCTGAAATTTCAAAACCTTCTTGTCTCAAGAATGTTGGCTTAGCATCTCTGGTCCGGGTATCTTTGAAGTTGCACCCAAGAGTGAGATAAAGAGAATGTTGTGCCATTATTAACTTTGGAAACCAGAGTCTTGATAGGCACATGTGGTCTGATGTGTGGCCTCATGAGGAAGGGACACCTTTTAGGTTCTACAATATAAGCATGCTGGCTGTTCAGCTCACAACTCTGATGGTTAGATGTATGTGGGACATCCATTAAAATCCACATCTTTGTATAAAAATGGAGAAGGAGGCTATGCAAAGGGAAGAGGGGACACAAGACAGTAACGGGAGGGGGAAAGAGAGCCACCTGTCACGTGTTCTCATGTGCAGAACGAGAATGGAGAACAGAGGAAGGTAATGTGTGTGAATGCACATGAACAAAGTACAGTGATACACATACATGAAAGCTTGATAAAGAAACCCATTATTTTATATGATTACATAAATTAATTATAGAAAGCTCAAACAACAGCGAGCGTTGCCACCTTTAAAATAAGTCTCTGTAATCACAGAAACCTACATTAGCCCACAAAAATATCAGCTTCCAAAGCAGACGGGAGGGTGATGGTCAGTGTTGGGTTTTGTATGCTCCGGTAGCTTCTGCTAGTCAGGCAATGCCATTTATCTCTCAGGCAATGTTATAATGATTAGAAAATCAATTCGTGCGAAGTGCAGTAGTGCACGCCTTGTATTCCCAACACACAATAGACAGAGGCAGGAGGGCTGGGAGTTCTATAGCAACGTGGGCTACATAGTGAGGCCCTGTCTCACAAAGTAGAAAATAACCAGGATTTCTCTGTATCCATAGTGTTAAGTAGCTTTTTTCTTTTTTTAAGTATTTATGAGCATTTAATGTGTCTGAGGGTTGGGCAATTACAGCAGGGATTCTTTGTAAATAACTATCTGGATGGCTTGGTTGCACTTTTGTTAACTTAGTTGTTGCACCTTCACGATTCCCAAAGCAGGGACAGGGCAGGTTTCAGGGAAGGAAGGGCTCTGAAGGCAGGAAGGTAACCACACAAGCTTAGAGTTACCTTGGAAGCAATGGAAGGCACATTGCAGCCTGGCACATGGAGGCGGGTCATTCTGTGCCACTCTAGGAAGCAGACCTGATCCCTAGAGGACTCGATCTCTATAAGAAAGAAATGTCACAGCCAGATGGTGTGCTGGACTGTCCCTCCAGGCATCACAACTGTCCAGTGAGAGTCCTTTGCTCTTTGTGTGTGTTTGTGTGTGTGTGTGTGTGTGTGTGTGTGTGTGTCTGTGTATGTTGAGAACTTGACTGTGTGACTGCCCAAACCAGATCACCCAGAGATGATCTGAAAACCCTATGCCTCAGCCCCTCCCTCTCCTGGAATTTCCCTGCCCTTGCTCTGTAACCAAGCAAATTCCACAGATGCTCAAAGTCCATCTCATGTATCTTGCAACAGGAAGGCCTTCTGGCTGCCCACGGCACACCCCATGGGATTTGTCCACAGTTTCTCAATTGTACTTGCTTTCTTCCATGATAGATTTTGTTTGACTTAGAGTCCAATGCTTGGTCTCCATACGTACTCTCCCTCTCTCTCCCACTTGGTGAAGTGGGCTGCCTTAGTCTGTGTGCCTTGCTTTCTGCTTTCAATAAGCACAGGCTGCACCAGTCCTTTCCTTTCACTTAGGAGTCAGCCAAAGGTCTCACTGAGGGTATGGCGGAAGGGAGAAGGGGAGAGGCCGGGCCTGAGATCTGTTCTGTATCTGTAACAAGAAGAGCCAGCGAGAGTGCATCCTCAGTACTCAATGGCTCTGTTCACACCCTACAGAGAAGCTCAGACTTGGAGTGCTGTCCTGGCAACCCCTGGCCATCATAGAAGACATAATATTCTGGCCAGTGTTTGACCCACAGTGGACAAATGCCAGCGGGGTGCCAAACTGTAGCTGGCCCAGGAAAGATCCGGAAGGAGAAATAGAAATGTCCTCCGGTTTTGGTCCTATAAGCTTTCCTGCCCTTTCATTAACCCAGTAAAGCAGCTTATACCTCTGCCCATGTCATTGAATCTGGGAGCCTCACTTTTCTTACTCTAGGGCTGTTTTCCTTCTTGTTGAGTGAGTGGACGGATAAGCCCAAGTTTGGTTAAGTGTCTGCGTGGCTTTGAGGAGAATGTTGACAGCTGCTACCTGGGTGAGATTTTTTTTAATGCATAATGTGATATGGGTAGGTCATCTCGCCATTGTTACTAAGTCTAGATGCTTTTTTTTTTTTTTTAATTCAGGCTCAGCAATGAGGGCAGAATTTTAAGGGTTAAAGTGTAGGCAAAGCTTTTAGTAGACTCTTGGGAGCTTGACCCCTTGACCAAAGCTGTCTCCCAGCACTCCTCTTTGACTTCTTCTCCTTATTTCCCAAACAACAACCAGCTTAAGAACTTCCCAGATGTGAATAACAAGGAGAACCATGGCCATGCTGCCGCGGCCGCTGCCGCCGCCGCTGCCGCCGCCGCTGCCGCCGCCGCTGCTGCTACTGCTGCTAAGTTTTGCCTCATTAGTCCTTAGTCTCAGGAAAGTTGACCCACAGGTTGACAGACACAGTCCAGGCAAAGTTCCTCTCTGTTGGCAGAGGAGAAAGTGCCCCTCCATGTTTGGCTGCTGCCTCTGCTGGCTTGCTTGCTGTTCTCCTGGAAACAGAGTAGAGATTCCCAAAGGTTAATCCTTCTGCCCTTTCAGCACTGTGAGTGCTTTGCCTGGGAGCAGAGACACTCACCTCCGTGCATTATAAACGGCCTTTGTCCCAGAGGAAGCAGGGGGAGATGCACTTGGCTTCGCCGTTGCTAGGAAGCACAGCCATGTTTATTTTAACAATAGCAGAATATTTTTAATAACGCCAAAAGCTATAGGTTATTCTCACCATAATGAACATGTACTTTTCTGGAAATATTTTTTACTAAAGCAGAATTATCTCACCAAGTCCTATTTTCCTACAATCATTAAGTTAAGAAAAAAAAATTCACCTAGGAGACAGGACAGGAGTGTAAGAAGCTCCAAATGAAAACAAGGACAGAAAGGTTTCTACAGAAGAAGCTTATCTTGGGGCCTTGTGTAGCTGTGTCCTATGAGGCAGGTGCTCAGCCCTGTGAGCACCCCTCCATGTATAGCCATGTCCTATAAGACAAATGCTCAGCCCTGTGAGCACCCACCCCTGCCCATGTGTAGCCATGTCCTATGAGGCAAGTGTAGAACCATGGGAGTTGTTGTACAAGGTGGTCATACTTCCTTCATCTGTGCTTTATGCTTTTCTGGGTACTTACCAAGTTAGATGTTCAAGACATTGCCTGGATGTAGGGGTCACATTCTTCATCTCAAGAGAGAAAGAAGTTAGGAAAGCTCAGACACTGCAGGTGCCATAAGCACGAAGCTTGGTAGGGTGTGGTCATCCTTTCCTGGGCTAGTCAAGGAGAGCGTGTGAGGGATGTGAACTGAGCATGAAAGGGCAGACATCATAAAACAACATACAACACAAAGCCTATTTAAAGCATGACTAGCAAGGTGGGAAGGAGGCGGGAAGGAGGGTTGATGAGACATTCTCTATGGTCTGGTCAATGTCAATGGGCAGGAGTAGTAGGCTGAACTCAGATTTCTAGGGATCTTGATTTGATGCCAAAAAATGTGAACTTTCATTTCTGTTCTTTTTAAGAGAGGACCACACCATGTAGCCCGAGCTGGCCTTGAACTTGTGTCCTTCTGCTTCTGCTCTCCAATCATTAGGATGAACTTTCTTTTGAGGTGCAAGTCAGAAGGCAGAAGTGACCTTGATCCTAATCTGACCACAATTAGGAAGCCCTCTGTGAATACAAGGATGCCTTTGTCTTCTAATGGAGCTGGGTTCCATCAGATAGGATCACCCAAGAGAACCTTGGTACTAGTTACCAGACAAGTGTGTCTACTATGACTGTAGATGTAGACTGAAACTTTATTTCTTTACAATTTACGTGTGATTTAGAAAGCCACTTGTGTCCTGTGGTTACTGCCTTAGAGCTTTCCTGGATGGAGTAGTGAAGTTGTTGTCTTCCCTGCTAAGAAATTGAGATAAATTAAACTTCAGAGAGAGAAATCTGACCAAAGATGTTCACCCTGGTGTTGATAATGAGTTGGCTACTATGAGAGGAAATGGATATGTTTCATTCACTCCTCCAAGGAGACATTGAACTACCAACACATGCGTGTGCACACGCACGCACACACACACACACCCACACACCATATATATATGGTGTGGAAGATAGTTTATTGCAGAGTAAAGAGGATCCCTCTAAGGGGAGAGGGTAGACAGTGGCCAAAGGGACCATCACACTGACTCACATTTAAAATAGATAACCTTTCTCAGGGGGTATTCTTGTGAAGCTGATTCACAGGCCCCCTTGAATAAAGAATTACAGGGGAGTTTTTGTTTTTTATAAGACAGCCCCGAGATAAATAATTGTCATGTAATATTTCAATGGTTATTTATTAGTAAACTTCTGGGCCCAGATCTATGACTCAGATCCCATTATATTTTGACCAGTACTCCAAGTCCTACAGTTGGATTCTCTGATTTTTACAAGTTGTCAACAATGAAAGAAGATCCAGCCCTAATATATTTGAACCCTGCTAATATAAACCTCAGTATCTAGCACATCCCCTCAAGAATTGAAACTCAGGGTCAGTTAGGAGCTGACTACTTCCAACTGAAATGGGCATAGGGAGGGTTAGGGTCTCCACTCTCCACTCTTGGCGGTTTGCAGGCCATGGAGAACAGCCAAAGAGACACTGCTAAAGGGTCTCCTGAAAGTGAACAGATTGTAACTGAGAACAGATAAAAATAAGATATCAGTGAGGTCCACAGGCCAAAGACTTGAGCAACCACTCCTGAGGTTATGAAGGGCAAACCCCTTCAACATGAAAAGCTGCTTGCGAGAGGGATAGTGGTGTCTAAAGTGTAGCCAAGGCATTAAAAAGTCCACATTTAGAAACCTAGGTTAATATGAGAAAGTAGCTTTGGCCAGATTCATATACTATTGTAATCAATTCCTAGCATCCTCTGAAATAAGAGCTGGTCACCATGGAAACCAGGAAGTTCAGGATGTGGGAACGAGTCCACTGACCCAAAGTTATCTTAGCAGTCTTGGACCCACAAACAAATTATTTTTCATCTCCGATATAGGGAGCAAGAAACAAACAGGCAGACAAATGTCCCTGAACAAAAGGCAAACAGCAAGGTAAAAAATGAGCTAACATTCAACTGCTCATTTGAACAGGTTTTAAGGTCACCTAGGTATTGAACTTCCCAGGGTCTATGGGAGATACCTCATCTGGAAAGTTTCCTCTCAGGATGCTGAATCCAGCTGGCCATTTCTGGGACTTCAATGATTGCATCTTCAAGATTAACATGAGGATCCATCCCATTGGTGATGATGTTTGAGTCGGAAGCCAACTGGCATTGGGAGCTTCCTCATTCCAGGAACAACGTCTGGGATTCTGGTCTGGAGTGCTTTCAATCTCAGGGCAGTGACCCTCCAGGATTCTGTCTTGTCACACCAAGGGCAAGGGGCCTGATCTTTGGCCAGTTTCTCCTCCACTGACTTCCTTGGTGACAGACACAACATTTGTTTTTCAATCTATTTCCTCTGGGAGAGCAGCCAGCAAGAGATCTATTTTAAATCTCCCTCTATGAATGTAGCGGTTCTACATAATTTTATTTTCTCTATTTTCTAGTAGCCTTGGCATCTTTCCCTTATCTCTGTCCTTCTCTACAACCCCATTATTATTATGCCCCTTACAGATAAAACCCAAAGACTCGGCAGGTAGTTCTACCTTCAGAGCCTGCCTGGCAAAGCTCAGAGTAGGCGGTCTGTCTCCCCACTGGCACAATGACAGCTGAGTCTCCGACAGACTCTTCGTTTATTAGACCATAGTCATGACAAGGGAATGTTGTAAAATCCGAAACATAGATGCCATAAATCTCAGCAACACTAAAAAGTTATTAAAATCTTGATACATAGGATATTACATGGGCTTATATTATGTTCATGTCATATCATATATTATACAATATTGATGCATATCAATTAAAGAAATGACGGTAAATTCCAAGAAATGCACATCAGTTCAATGCCACATGTCATAAACTATGTTTTCCTCACACTGAATTATTAAGTGTGATAAACATGAATGGAACAGTTGAATAACAGTCACTTCCCCTTCTGAAGTTGGTTTGAAGTACATTTCAAGATGCTTTTAGTTTTCTGGTAATAAATTCCTTTGTAACCAGCAAAAGTGTATGTAATTATTCTAGTACCTGTTCCATCTGTCTGGATGTCAAGTTCACAGGACCAGGAGGGCAATGTGAGGACAATGAAAAGTAAATTGAATCAGAGTTTGTATCAGCAGGTCCCAATAGAGTCTGGAAATATTTTAGCAGAATTATTTAAAAACTAAGACCAATAAATGGATACTGTGAAGTTCTCTGATTGTTTCACTTTATCTTACAACTCTAGTTCCTAAATTATGATTTTAAATACTAATATAGTCCATGCTTCCTTTGATATTTAATTTTTAGACATGAGATATATTAATTGTGGAGAGTTAAAAAATAATGTGGGCTATAATTTCACTCACTACCTTAAGATGGACATTATGGACACTTGAGGATATCTATTTTATTTTGTTTCTGTGATTATACAATATCACATTTTATACTGCTTAGTATTTTAATATTTTCAAAACATCAGTGTAATGGCTATAGAATATTTCATTGGACATTGACCAAAGTTTGTTTAAGTGGGTCCCTGTTGTGAGCAGGGTAGGTTATGCCTCTTTCCTTAGACTTCATTGTTCTGAAAATTCCTCTCTCTGGAGACTGTTCACATGGCTTACTACTCTTTTAGTTGTAAGATTTTTCTGATGAAAAATAAAAATCTTTATTTGGACCACCGCTTTCCCACTTACCTCCATAATGGGCCAGGTTCATTAGATGTCAGTCTACCTGTCCCACGCCAGTGAGAACTGTGTAACAGGGGGAAGTCATCCATGGAGGCCACAAAGAGGTGAGACAAAAGCCTAGTACTGGAGACGTAAAGTGGGAGTGATAATAAAGCTGTAGCCTGTAGCACTCAACAATGCTGTTTGTGGAGTCTGAGTATGAAGATGATAGACGTGAGGTTTTCTGTAATGAAAACTGAAACATGAAAGGAAATGCGGTAGAGGAGGATGCCTGGGCAACATGGAGTGGCTACTTTACAAGCAAGATTAATCTGACTTCTTTCTGGGAAACTCAGAGGCAAGATCTAGTGCAAAGACACGGCTGTGTGCCTGGATACATTTGCTGGACTATGGTTTCAGAGGGTTTCTGTAATGAAGTTGGGCCAAAGTATGAAGAGATGCAGCTTTGTTCACTACAGAAAGGAAAGAGATCAGTTTCTCAGTCTTGGCATTTGTTCACCAAGCATCAATAACATGCCAAAGGCTCTTCTTGTTTCAGCCCCACGTCTCCTCCGTCTGCTGGTCCCTGTTTCTCAACACTGTGTGTTTGAGTAATGGGCTAGACAGGCCCAGTGCACTACCATTGATTCTTGAATCTGGTTGCTTAGTTCTTGTTCATAGCTAGGTGGTATACCAACTAGTGCCTGATGCTAATTGGCCTCTCTCTTCAATCAGTAGATTCTGTGACCCACTGGATGGCCACGGCCTGAATACTTTTCAGGATCATATGCATCACTTAAAATCTTGATTATTTTTACTCATTCAGCCCTGAAATTGGTTCAGCAAGGAAGGGAATTGCTAAACAAAGACTAGAAAAAAAAAGTAAGATTAGCTTAATTTTATTAATCTTGGAGTGGTACATTTGCCTGTGGAGGTGAGGATTTAAGCATGATACGGTAAGAGATGGGATGCTCAAAGTCAGGAAGCAGAATTCCATTTGCTCTTTCAACACTTCTAAATATGAGTTTGGGCACATCTATGTACTTAAGTAGAATGATCCCTTCTTCTATGACAGAGGAACTCTGCTCAGTAGCCCTTGTTTATTACTCTGTGACGGACCATCTGCCAAAGCACTTTGTAAACTGTAATATTCTTTCGTGATGCAAGCTCGTTATTATGTCTGTCTAGTGGAGATGTTTAAGAACTTGTTTGCCTTTGAACACATTTCAGCTTAATTGATATATTGGTCATTTGTTTTCATATTTAAATTAAGCTGGAGATACTGATTGAATCCTCCTCCTCCTCCCTGCTAGGCCTCCTCTGAAATGCTTGCTCTCTTGGGAACGTGTTATCTGGCAGCCTGAAGATGAGATTGGGATGTAAGACCTTGCAAGAGCGAATGCTAATTACACATCCCAAAGCCATGGTCTTTTGTGCTTTTATCAAGTTGCTTGGTGTTCTTGGCTGTGCTGTAGTAGAGCCAACCATTTCTTGTGCCATTACTGTCATAAATGGCTGCATTTCTGTGCTCCAAGAACTTCCTTGTAAGTAGGGTTCATTGTCAATGGCTGTTCCTAGCTATGGCAGTTAAAATTAAGTCAAGTCAGGCATTTGCTTGCTCAGTGGCTCCAGCTGCATTCCAAGTCCTTAGTAGGCAGATGCAGGTAGTGGCTACTTCTTTGAATAATGGGCCTATTAGAACATTTTTGACATGGCAACAAGTTCTTTGGGATAGTTCTCTCAAAGAATGAAAACACGATATTAAAGTGTTCAGAGTAATAAAGCAGTGGGTTTGCTACAGAAGTTTTATACTTACTTTTAGGTATCCACCCAACCTTTTCTCACAGATATCATGTCTGGTTTTTCATAGTTTGAGATATTAAAATGATATTTTTCTCTCTGTTGTGACCCATAGGTCCTGTGTGACAGACATGTGTGAATGTCCAGTCCATAAAAACTGTTATTGTGAGTCATTTCTGGCTTATACCCGTGCCTGCCAGAGAGAGGGCATCAAAGTGCACTGGGAGCCTCAGCAGAGCTGTGCAGGTAAGAAAGACCCCCCCCCCCCGGGAGAATCCACGCAGCAGCTGTTCAGTGCCATGGTCAGGATAAGAATGGGGAGACATGCAGACGCTCATGTGAGTGGGCCACATCTCTCCTGGGCCAACGGGAAATCCCAGCGGTGATTCAGCTGGAGTGCAACTTGACAAAACACAGGAGCTTCCCATGGGGCAGGGTAGACAGCACTTAAGACAAATGCTCTGTGACATGCACATTTTAACAATTTAAGGATTTCCACTGTTGCAAAATCCTCCCAACTTCAAGCTAACAGCTGGATGTGCTTAGAACATGGAAGTCACAACTAGTTTAGATCATGGGTGGAACAAAGGCGATTTGGGACCATCACAGTCATCTAAGGTCTTCAGGATGAACACGATGTGTTATAATAGGTAGTTGAACAAACCCCAGCAGAATGTTTCCCTCCCTTGGATAGGCAAATTCCTACAACAACAGTGATTATTAGCACTTTGTCCTCATTAACTAGTTCGTTTGATATGTGTCAAGTAGATGCCTCTCTTTGTCCAAAAATACTTAGTACAAAGTGGCTTAAGCCCTGGGCATTGTGCTACGTGCTGTGGGTACTTTGATGACTATAAGTGATGAGTTCCTTATCATTGAAGTGCTGCTGTCTTGTGAGAGAAGAAGACAAAAGCATGACTTACAATAAACACTTGCAAATGACAGTTCAGTGTGAAGGAAGAACAAATTGCGTGGAGTTGTAGAAAGCAAATGGAAAAAGGGGATGGGTAGTTCCTTGGACAGTGTAAAGAAGAGAGCTTTCTTAGTAGAGGTGGTGCTTGGCCATGATGCTGAAGGCCTGCAGGGAGTTGGGGCTAATAGTCCCTACACAAGAAGTAGGCTGAAGAGCCAAACCCCAGTTATTTCACACACTGTAAAGGAATTTGTTCTGGCTCGATCCTGATGATCAAGGAAGAGCGGAACACAAATGAGAATGGGCGGAGAGGAAGCTGGGATGTACACACTTTCCAGACCTTGGGAAGGAAGTCAGCTTTTATTAAATGGAGAAGCCAGTGAGGACTTAAGAAAACTTATTTTGGTGGCGGGATTGATGGCTCAGCGGTTAAGAGCACGGGCTATTCTTCAGTTGGTCCTGAGTTCAATTCTCAGCAACCACATGGTGCCTCACAACCATCTGTAATGGAATCTGGTTCTTTTTTCTGGTGTACATGAAAACAGAGCACTAATGTACATAAAATAAATAAATACATCTTTTCAAATGTATTTTACAAAGGTTAGGGCATAGAGATAGATCGGAGGGAGTCTAGATTGAACACAGATCACTGAGAAAGGATTATTGAAGGAGTCAGGGTATAAAGCTGATGGTGTCCTAGGTTAAGATCATGGTGATTGTCCGCCATGGAGAGAAGGGAATGTTATGGAATCGCACCATATCAAGGCATGAACATCGTGATACATGCATGAAACATCCCGAAGAGTGTGCAGCTTACAGCGGGTGTTCACACAGTGGCAGCAACTGCTGCTCCTGAGAGTTGAAGGTGGCAAGGCTGAATACGTGTCATCTAAGCTCAAGTGTTGGGAAACGCTTTAGTATAAAGGGCCAGATTTGCCAAGAAGTAAAAAAAAAAAAAAATAAAAATAAAAATAAAAAAAGCCTGGAATTTTTAGAGTTGTGAAATAGCCCTGAAAGCTTTGGCTCAAATCTTAAACAAGAAGGCAGTTTATGCCACTGCTAGCCCCTGAATATTTTCATTTGTGGAACACAGAAGAGGTGGCCTGCTTCACAGAAGAGTGGAGATGGGGCTTGGATGCGTATTTGCAGTGAACAGGCATCACGTTTGCTTCAAACAGTAAGTCTCAGCCTACTGAGAGTTAGAGTCGCCGAGGAGTTACAAGTAACACATAGGCTACTTCAGCTAGCCCGCATACCTCTCAGAGCTGCCAGACAGGTGCTTTGACTACAGCATTGCTGAAGCTGCTGAGTGAACTGCAGACTTCCTGAGGTGGTCCTGGTGCAACAGGATGATGGATATGTGAGTTGACAGTATTGATCTTCAGAAAGAGACCATCGCCTTTTCTTTTATGAGCTTGAAAAACAAATGGATTCACAGGGAGGAAACGAGAGCGCTAGTCAGTACTTGCTTGCTAGGCTCATCTAAACAGTGTGCTGAAATGAAGATAAATCTGATTATGGCATTCTTCAGCTTAAAAGCTGCCTAAGCTTTCTCTTTTCATGGTGTTGTGAGGGCTTCTGCAGTCTCTGGCCCTGGGCTGATGCTCTGCCTCTCTTAATCTTCATCCTGCCTCCTCAAGCTCCATACCTGCTCACCTACCAAGCCAAGGGCCATCTCCTTTCCCATGCATACTGGTTCAACCACCATACCCATGTTACCTTGTCCACACTAATCTCTGAGACACGCATCTCTCTGCCTGGGGAGCTCTTTCTAATGTTTTTGGTCTCTCAAGGCTCTACTGATTATTATTATTATTTTTTTACTGTTAGTATGCAAACCCAGGGCATTGCATGTGCTAAGTGAATACTGAACTGTGTCACCAGCCCTCTGATTACCTTTTATTATCTCAATTGGACTTTTTTTTTAAAATCTGCAGTCTTACTTGATCCACACCTGACTCTCAGTGTTGAGTCAATATTCTTTCTCTTCTCTCCCACTGTGTTTTGCTTTCAGTCTCAAGAACTGTACACCTTACATTCATTATATTATGGATCTGGCTATGTGGCAGTGGCACCTGTTTGCTTGTGAGTCCAGTCTCTTGTAACTGGATGCCAGAGATGATATCTGTCTCACAGCTGTTCCCCAAGCTTAATATCAGATACCCAATAGATGCTTATTGATGTACTTTTAATTGAAATTAAGATGCTATTCTATGACAGAACCTGTTAGGTCCTTGTAATTCTTCATTCTCTACAGCCTAATTTATACTCTTAGATTGTAAAAGATGTCTCTGCTTGATATGAAAAAGATAAGAAATCTAGTGGAGTTAGAAAAACAATAATTGGTATTATAGGACAGAAGACATAGCATAAGTCATATCTATAAGGAAAGGAGACCACGGGGAAGAGGAAATGCTTCTGAGAGCTGAAGGGAAAAAAGCATTAAGTAGACAAAAGCTAAGAGATAACCAGGAAGTAAGAGTGTAAAAATGAACTTGACACTGGCCAAAGAGAATCCATGTTGAAAATGGAGTGAAGGGTTATTTGCCATTAAATGCCAAAGTTAGAGAAAAGATAAAAACATAATCTAATACACACATAGTGGAGTCCCACCCCACTTCACCCCGATACTCAGCCTTGTGTCAGAACTCTGGATACAGTGGGCAAGAGCTCTTCCCTCAGGAGCCCAGACCTCAGCAGTTCATTCATTTCAGCTGGAATGCTTGCCATAATGACTTTTAGAATGATTTAAATATATAACTACACAGATTTTGCTGCAAACTCAGAAAAAAATCTTGTAGGAGCTGACTGAAAATTGATATATTTTCAAAGAGGTACAAGAGAATCCTATGGTTCTCTCTTAAGAATCACACCTGCAGGGCTGGGGGCAGCTCAGCCTGTAAAGTGTTTGGCTTGTGTGTCAAGGACAGGAATTCCACCAGAATCCATATTTATAGAGAAGCATACTGCACGTGCGTGCGCACTCACACACACTACACACACACCGCATACTGACATATATGCACTCACAAACATCCTCATACAGCCTCACACAAGCTCACACTCAAACACACCCAAATGCATACACACATGCATTCCCCTATACTCATACTCACCCACACCCACACCCACTCACACCTATACTTTCTCCCCCACCCCCTTCTCTCTCTCTCTCTCTCTCTCTCTCTCTCTCTCTCTCTCTCACACACACACACACACACACACACATATGCACACACACATGTGCACACACACACAAACAGACACATAAATATTCCATAACTTCACTATTATTGGACAGTCCAAACAAATAAGCAAGTATAATGTCCAAGTGCTGTGGAATGCAGAGGAAAGAAAGGCACCTGGGGTTTTCAGGAGCTATTTGAAAGAGGTGACATTTGAATTTAGATAAGAAATTAGATTAGTCAAAGAATTAAAGCTAATGATAATAGATTTGAAGCTCTCTAACTGGAAAATAGTGATAAAGCTGGAATTGGAGATGGAAAGTGAAGGGAAGAAGAGTACAAAAGCTTGTCGGGGGAGCAGGCGAGGAGGCAATTTCAACATTTAGTACTAAGACCAAACACAGGCATCCAAGAGATGAATGCATCTGTAAGGGGTTAGCGAGGAACCAGAGGGCATGCAATGTCGTAAGCCAAACGGACAAAATGACTGAGCAGGCTCTTTTGTAAGTGGAAGCTGCAAGGCTGTCAGCAGATGTTACCGGTGAGAACTTTGGAAGGGACAGCTTCACCAAAGAGGGGGGATGAGGGAGATGGGTTTGCAGTGTTAATGGATTATGGAGTAGGGCAAAATGGCTATACATTTTCCCATACACTTTGGCATTTTAGAGGAAGAGAAAAGTAAGCCTGATGTCACGGGGATGGCTTCGGTTAGCAGTGAGGGACAAGATGAATGTGCAAACAGAAAGACAGCAGAGGGAGTTCTGGAGGGGATAGGCTGGAAACCTACAGTCGTGTGTGAACAAGAGACAGTACATAGGTGAGGGGAGGGAGTTCAGGCCCATGACCCAGGTAACCCAGATACTTAGAATGGGTACACGCTGTGGGTCAGATCATGTTCTAGTGGAGTCTGAGGAAGACAGTGATGGGGATGCATAAGACCTTTCTTTTATGCACCTACTTTGGAAGCATGGGTTGTCCATGTCTGTAGTGTTGGGAGCGTGGACGTAAAAGTTATTGACAGGGCGTGTCTCGGTCCCTACTGTATGCTAACACCACCAGTCTGTGTGATTTTAAATGACCTACATCCTGGTCCCACCTTACCCTCTTCGGAGGCTTTAATTAACTTGATCTGAAGTGTGGGCCTGGCATTATAAGTGCTACAGTAATTGCCATTTCCAGCTGTGACCACCGCTGTTTTAGAGAAGGGTAACAAGATTTCTGAAGACTGTATGTGGACTGATTTTCAGCTAGGGGGTTCCCAAATTATTGAGTAAGAATAGAGTAGGTATTCTGTCAGTCCCAGGGAAGAGAACTTTGAAATGTTCGGCGAAGGGTCTAAAAGCTATCACAGACACCCAAATCAAGAGTGGTCGGTGGGCAATGGCGGTGATGAGTGTGGGCTTCACAGTAGCCCTTGATCACAGTGGATGTCTGACTCGGTTTTAGGTGCTTCCCGACAGCTAGAGGAGCAGAAGTGAGTGATGAAATGTTTAACCATTGGAATATTGTAAGTAGAGGTCATGTCAGGGAGTATGGCACTAAGGGATGGAATAATGATTTCCTATTCACTAGATGGGTTTGCATCTAGGCACACTCAAATCGATCAAGTATGTTTTAGAGACAAAGCAATTTAAAGGTTATAGATAGGCCAGGAACAGAGAGAAGGCCCGGACCCTGCACTAATGACAGACAAGCTGTTACCTCTTCTGGGCCCAGTCAGGCCAGGGAGGAGTTAAGTTTTGGAAACTGAGGACCAGAGAGTTCGGTAATGCACACAACCTACTATGACCAGCTGCAGACCAACAGTAGGGGTAGGATTCCCTGCCTCCACTCTCTTATTCCCTTCAATCTTGTGATGGTGGTAACAATGCGCAGAAAGCATCTGTGGCCACCCGAAGAGGACAGCTTAGCGCAGCACAGAACAAGCCAAGAAGAGTAGAGAGGAATCATAAGGCAAGCATATGCGTCCACTCACTACCCCGGCCTCACTCATTTGTTGAGTAAGCGAGTATTTATTGATGGCCTTTCTACCTAACATGCTCTGTATCCCCTCTGCCCGCCAAAGTTAACTAGTTCCCCAAGCTATAGTGATAGACCAGGCAGAACTCTCTGTTCTCAGCAAGCTTCCATTCCAGGGACAGATGGTCACAGTAGGTGTAAAGAAGAAGTGGGGGGGGACAGTGTGAAAGAGTAGTGAATGTGAGTTTTAGATAGGAAGGTGCAGTTGAAAAGAGACCTCAAAAAGCTAAGAGGCCGAGTCAGGCTTAGGCATCTATAACACTACAGTTGTCATATAATGACAGGTGACAGCCACGAGTGACCCATCTTCTGAAATGGATCAGACAGGTGACAGGTGACTGAGAAAAGTTCATACTTAATACTTTCCAGTTTTTAATATGGACCAATAATAGAATACATGCTATTTAAATATGCATCTACTTATTAGGGACCCATAAAAAACAATTTTGAAGTCAAATGCTTGTGTGTGTAACCAGATGTTTATGTATGTCATTGCACATGTGTGCCTGTGTCTAGGACAGAGGTCAATATTGGATATCTTTCTATATGGCTAGCTGTATCAACTACACTGGCTGGTGAAAAAAGCTCCAAGTATCCTCCTGTCTTTTTTCCTTTAAATCTATGGTTATAGACATGTGCTACCACACCAAGCTTTGGGGTGTTGGGGACATGAACTAAAGTCCTCATAAGTGTACAGCAATCACTTGACCCAAGGAAACCATCTCACCAGTCCCAGAGTTGGTTTTTGTAGTTGGTAACTTTCAACTGATTCTCACAACTGTTTCAAACATCTCATAATAAGGGAGCATGTGTGAGAGATGCAATTGATAACTCTTGACTGGCCACCTTTTTCCTTATTTGGTGATTCTGGAAGCCAGCCTAGAACTTACTTAATGCTTCTTATTAACTCACTATTAGTTAAATATGGACAAATACCAGTGCTTTGCTAACTACAAATATATCATCGAAAGTCCTGGAGTAAGGTCTATTAAAAAGAAACAATTGTAAGGCTTATGGGTCCGGGATCAGTCCCTTGGCAGGTATTTTCTTCACAATGCACAAACTAAAATGGAGAAATTAAACCAGGGAAAAATGACTCTCTGTAGTTATTAGTTTTGTTTGAAATAACTTCAAATGAAGCTTGGAGTGCTGATTGGTATTTCTGGAGAATCTCTGCTCTCAGTTCCTGCATGTGCCAAGTTCCCATGGCTGAGAATGAGCCGCAGCCCCTTCCTTTGTCATTGGAGCTAAGACAGTTGGAAAAGTCAAGTTTTCATAAAACTTCCAGAATGTTTATATTACAGCTTGCTGACAAATCAATTTGAGAATTTTCAGTATCTCTGAAATATTATCCAAATCATTTCAGTTCTAAGTTAACCAAGATATCAAATTAGTAGGGCTTGCCTGTGTCATCGTCTCTGGTTTGTACTTTCTGACCCAGGCGGCCAGCTGCTGCCCTTCTGTGGCCACACATCTGCCTCTTCTACATGTGACACTACCCTACTCTTCCTCTCACTTGTCGCAAATTGATTCACTCAACACATGATAAAAATGTGTCACATTTTTCAAATATTTTTAGATTTTTTCCCCTTGTGTAATTCTATACTTTGGATATGGAAATACTTGTGTGTGATGTTTTTCTTCATAATAACTTAGCAACAGGAAGGATTATTGAAGGGTAAATTGTCATGGTATTTTGCAGTAACTAAATAACCTTACCGATTTTCTAATGGCCTTACAAATTTATGACCTGTCTTACCTAGGAATGGAAAGTTTTGATTACTATCACTTTTGTTCTAACGTTCATTGGCCCAGGAGACAGGTCTTTGGGTTTCTTAACTCCCCAAGTGTTCAAAAAAAATGGTACCTCTTCTTTCTTTCCTCACTAAAGTGTAAATATGACTTTGGTTGTGGCAGAGTCTATGCATAGCCTGCAAGACTTGCCTCATGCAGAAGGTGAGCTGTCATGGCCATTTACTTACAGCAACTTTGTTCCCTCTTATTTTTAGCTACCCAGTGCAAACATGGTGCTGTTTATGATACCTGTGGCCCTGGATGTGTGAAGACCTGTGACAATTGGAATGAGATTGGCCCATGCAATAAGGCATGTATTGCAGGCTGTCACTGCCCAGCAAATCTGGTTCTTCATAAGGGGAGGTGCATCAAGCCAGTCCTCTGTCCTCAGCGATGACCTTTGTTCTAGTCCATAGACTTTGAAACCTAGTGTCTCTGACACTTACATGGAAGAGCCAATGAAGGACTGTAGTATTTGTGTGCCTGATTCTGCAAATACACAGAGTATATATGTGTGTATATATATATAGATATATTCAAAACATTTCATCATTTATATAAACTATAGGTGGATTATTATATGTATATTTTTTGCTATAAGACATGTGTTATTTCTAGAATCCTAATATCTAAGCCATTGGATGCATCATATAAATACACAGGTGCTTTTAATTTAATAAGGTGGCATGCAGACCTATCAGGTGTCTTTAATGTTGCATACATGTGTCATTCCTGGCAATTTCATAAGAGCCTTCCTGCCTGCCTGCATTAATTTAAGATTTGTGTCAGGATTTTTGAGTAGAATATTGTTTTGGAGAAGGGCACTTTGCCTAGGGTATTTCATATTTCCAAAGACTGGAATGTATGCCAGAGAAAGATGGCATCGGACTGGGGGTGGGCCCTGAGGAGTGAAAACCAGAGGAAGGCTCTTGCACTTCACTGGGCCATAGCTGGATATTGTTTCCAAAACTGGATAGTTGCCAAGAAATGTGTATTTTTTCATTAGGTTATTGAAAAAAATCAATTATTTCTTTTCATTTTTGCATATTCCATGAGTCTCCTCATTATTTATGTGTGTAATGGATATGGCCGTTTGTATGTCATGCACTGAAGTCAAAAGGTGTCTGAATGACATTTTATTGAACATGAGAAGATATTTGGAGAAATCATTGCACAGCGTGTAAAGAAATACTACTTTCTCTGAATCTCAGAGCTATTTAGGATCGGCAAATCCGTTGAGTAGATAAAGGCCATCTACCGTTTGTCACTATCCCATGATGTACAAAATGAAAGCCTTGGGTTATTCTGTATCATTACTGTGCACTGTTGTTTGATGGCTATTCATATGTTGCCGGTATTGGATAGAAGAATCTGCTGACCAGCTGTTTTGGCATCATTCCAAAGGAGAATCATTTCTGTATTCACTCTAATTTGCTGATGTTATTAACAGATATCAGTTCTTTTTTTTCTCTTGAATAAATAAAAATGTCAAAACCAAAAACAAATCCCACCAAACCTATTGATGTCAAAAAGTAAAAATGTTCTGCATTGTAGTAAATAAAGGGCTTAAGATTTAAACAACTGCAGTTTTCCTTCCTGATGCCCTGTGTCATATTTCTATAAATTAGCTATATTAACTCAGTTCTAATAATTTTACTTAGATACCATTTATATGCCCTTCATTGGCTTTCTTTTAAAATAAAACACATTTGGATAAGTAATATAAAACACTCAAAAATTTCTTAGAACATTACCCTTTCATATCAAAGAGTGACTTTGTGTTTATTTTGTGTTTACTTTGTGTTTATCAAAGAGTGTTTTATTTTACGTGTATCCTTGACAGCTAAGGTATTAATTTGATTATTTTCCCCTGGGAGACCTCTTGTGTTTAAATGTGTACATCATGTCCTGGTGACTGCTGACAACAAAGCATCTGGTCTTATCTCTGGGGCTGCTGGACTTTGTCCCTGACCTAACCACAGACCCTACTGTGTGCAGCCCAAGACTTCCAAGGACTTCTTCATGCAGTGAGATATTTTCCATGTGCCTGCAACTGAGCTGTCTGTGACCTGATAAACCCTGTTTAAGCACCTGGGCCACACATCTGCTTCTCTGTCACATGAAGGAGCCAACCAATGACTACGCTGTGTTCTGTAGTGAGCAGGGTGGAGAGTCACAGACCTGCGCATCCTTACCTCTATGGCCTGCTTGTCACTAAGTATTCAAGAAACCCATAAGTGACAATCTGGGGCATGGAGTTTTCAAGCATTTTAACTTGTACTCTGCTTTCTCCTGAGAGGAGGGATGGGGTGAGTTGTTTTGCCTGTCCTGAGTAGTTTCCAGCTGTGGTAAATTGAGCTGCTTCCTTTTGGTTGCGTTTAAGTTGCTCTTGAGGTCTCTCTGGGGGTTTCCTTCCTGAAAGAGGGTTGCAGAAAGGAAACGATACAGAAGGGGAAACCGTGGGCACCTCTTTAGCCTCACCATTCATTCATGGACGGCTTACCTTCCCCCACCAGGGCTAACCAACCTCTTACCCAACCATTTAATTGTGCCCAGCCGAGGTAGTTAAATGAGAACAGCTCTTTTACATGGATCAACGTCATCACTCTGGGTGGTTTGATTGTATGTTAGTGTGACATATCCAGGGATTACTTTTTCAAAGTGTGCAGATGTTAATTTAATTACTGACGCGTACCAGGTACTTGGTAGTAGCTGACCCACTTTAATTAGATGGATCATCTCAAAACCCAACTCCCAGAGTCAGATGGTGTGAAGTACAAATGCCCTGTTTCCTTCTAGAGTGCCTCGTCCGGACAGGAGGGGAGACGTGGTCCCTGGGAAGTACAGAATTAAAGCATGGGGCAGCAGTGTCCACTCTGCGCATGCAGGACTCTACTCCGCTAGCAGCTGTGAATACTGAATCTGAGGGAAGGCAAGCACCATTGAGGAAATTCAAACAGGATTCTGATCCTAGCTGGTGCTTGGTACATTCTCTTCCTATCTCTGTGAAGATGTTTGAGCATTCTGAAAACGTTTGGACTAAGAAGAAAAGTGGCTCTTTGACACCACTGACTGCATTTTCTTAATCAAAACAGTGGCGTGCTGAGGAACACTACCTCTTCAGGTCAAAGATGTCACCCTGTGCTAACTTGCTGTTTGCAAATAGGATGCCAGTAGCTCTTCCCAGCACATACAGGATAGACATCCACTGTGGTGACAGACCTTCCCCCCCTTGGCCTTGAGTATGAATAAACTGCTCTGACAGGAACCTCTTATTTCAGACATACAAAAGGGACCAACAATCATGCTGCAAACAGCCTTGAATACATTAGCCTAATTAACTGGCAGGGTCAGGAAAAATTTCATGAAGAAATAAATAAAACCTGATGAACACCAGCCTCGCGCTGGTGATGGCCCCGTAGAGCTCCCATACACTCTACCCTCTCACTCTGCTTCAATCCCATTTATCGGGCCCTGACAGGCACCGACATGTGCTCTGGGAAGGAACTGCCTTGGGGGACAAGCACCAGGATATTTCCATTAACAGTCTCCTCCCAAAGTAACTCTCAGGAGCAAACAAACGCAGGCTCCGATTCTAAATCCTTACACGCAAACCTTTGGGGACCTAAGAATTTAATTTCAAAAAAAAAGGGGGGGCAACATTCAACTGGCTGAGAAGAGTGGCAGGAAAAGAAACAAACCATGGTCGGTAATTATGCTGACACGGATCCCCGTGAGTTTAACCAAACAGTTAAATGACATAAACACACGTCAGACCCATCCTGTTTGGGGTCTCCTTACAGGTTCCTCTGGGCAAGCTAAATGTGAAAGGTGAGTGAGTGGGAGAAGAGAGGAGAATCTTTATTTAGAGATGAGTCTTAAAGGGTAGGAAGAATGCTTTGGGCAGAGGGAGAGAGGTCATTGAGATGGCAGGCAGCTTTGCACCCATGGCTGTGGCACTGAAAGGCAGGAAGAGACGTGCACACAGGTGTGTGGAGGAATGGGCAGAAAAGGTACCAGGGCATTGGGCATCTAAAAGGGTACCCCAGTCATTCTGAGGTCTTTAGGGAAACCTTGTAGGCAGGAAGAACTGCCCAAGCTCTCTCTGTTATGGCACAAAGAATCACAGTTCCTACGCCTTCCAGTACAGAACACATCTCGGGCCTTTTACAACTGTCTAAGCCCTGTCATTCTCGCTCTTGGCCCTGCCCAGGACGGATCTGAGATGGAACTCTGTAAGCAAAGCAGAAGCATACCAGGCCTTGGTCTCAGGGAGACTGCTGCCTGTGTGGTGTAAGTGCAGTTTCATCTTCTTCCTAGACTTTCTCCAGGCCCTGGGACTGGTAGGAAGGAGGAAAAGGGGAGCAAGTGATTGCTGAGTAGGAGAGGCGCTCTCGAGAGGGAATGCGTGGAGGTGGTGCCAGTTCACTGTGTGGGTGGTAGGAGAAGACTGACAAGCATTTCCATCGTCAGTCAGAAGGTTTCAGTAGGCAGGGTCCAGTGTGATTAAGTGGTTATCACATACAATAGATGGGAGACAACATCTTTCCTCAAGCAACACAACCCTCGACAAGTGACTGCGGAAACCAAAGGAACTCACAGCTGTCCTCTGGAAGCTTTGGAAGCCCAACCTGAAGTTTCCTGTTTTGAGAGAACGCTTGACAAAGAAGCCACAGCTGAAAGGAGTTTTAGATCAAGTTGACTTTACTGTGCAAAAACTGCTCGCTCTCGTGTGTGTGCATGTATGCGTGTGTCCGTGTGTCCGTGTGTGTGTGTGTCTGTGTGTCTGTGTGTCTGTGTGTACGGGCTCATTCACTTGCTTGTGTAGGTGTGCTTGCATATTGGCAAGGATGAAGTACTCTGGGCATTTAAGACACAGGTAACTGAATAAAGACTGAGACTAGACGGCGTTGTGAGATTGAGGGAAGATAGGGTTCGGGATCTTCTGGGGCGTGGCGGCTGCAGCGGGGTTCGGGGTCTTCTGGGGCGTGGCGGCTGCAGCGCAGCAGGAGCAAGGCATCTCAAACCCTGACAGTTTTTTTGGGAGACGAGTTCAGGAATGAGTTGCGGACATTTTCTATACATCCTTTCCCTCCTCTGTCTCCCTGTGTTATATTTCTTTGACCTGGGTTCTCTCCAAGCCCCAGTGTTCTGTGCATGATGAGGAACCGCTGTTCTGACCCCCTGGGCAGTGTTTGTTTTAACAGGATGGAGCTAGTGCACATATGCTTTAGCCCTCCATTTGCTGACTAGCTAAGATGTGGATAAAGGGCACTCACAGTGCAAATAGCTGGTCCTGCTGACTAGCGTCACCACCTCTGGTCATACATACCTAAGAGTAAAGGGCCTGGAGTCACAGCTCACAGAGTTCTGTTGGGACAATTCTGTCTTGTTCTAAGCCACTTTGTGTCATGAATCATTTTGAGCCTTGGGTACTTCTATAAGCTGCCTCTGCTTTTGACTGGAACTTGGCTTATTACATGTTTCCCCTCAGGGTCACTGAGCAGTAAAAGTTTGGAGCTTTAGAAAATGATTTCGGTGGTGAAAAGAATTAACTTTGACTCCCAGATTATAAATGCTATTTAGTACATTCTCATTTCTGCAAATTCCAATATGGAATTTAAGGATCAGATCTGAACAGCTCCTCTTGGCCTCGGTGTTGAAGTGGGCATTGGAGGAGGGAGTAGCGCGCAGTAGGCAGGTTGGTGCCGCTGCACCCTCTGGGGAGGCTGGCGGTGATGTGACACATGGCTGCCTCACCACTCTTACAGTAGGCTACAGGGGACTCTCCATTCAGTATGCATGGTCACTCTGTAACTGGCAGACAGTCAGACCAAGGAGACTTCCTACGAATCTTATTTGCACACTTCACTTGTTCTTGGTGCTAAATGGTCGAAAAAGGAAAACAAGAGCTGGACCAACTGGATGACAGGTTTCTCCACTCCAACGCACCCCAAGCTTCAGGGTTGAGGTGCAGGACGGACTACTGGATCGCACAGTGACACATTCTCCTTCTGTTGGTGGGACGGTATTTGCGAACGTTTGTTTCAATAGAGCCGTTTAATCTCGCCAATTTACTTCAGTACTGAGTCCCCACAGCTGCCCCGAGTCTCTGATTTTCTAGTTTGTGTTGAGTAGAGTCTTTCTTGTGGCTTGGAAACAGCTGGGCACCCCACTCAGAGGCCCTCACAGGGCAATGCAGAGTTCAGACCCGGGCTTGGCCTTGGAAACTCAAGCAACTGAGGCACAAATGACTGACTTTGTCTTTGCATTCTGTAGCTTTGGTGTGAATGGCCAGGGTTCTTAGAGAACAAAGCTGTGAGAGCAAGGAGACTGGGAAGAGTTGGCTGTCAGCCTCGGGGCACAGCTCTAGAGGCTCAGGGTGAATCCTTCAGTCTCCCCTTTGTTTGAGAATGGGGAAGACAGCACAAGATGGAAGGTTTTGGTTTGGTTTGGTTTGGTTTGGTTTTTTCCCCCATAATAATTCTCTCTGAAACTGATATTTCTTTCCTTTGATTTTAAGTTTTGAAGAACTTTAAAAGTGTAATGGAGCAATATGGTATAACCGATTTTAATTTTTGTTCTAACAAAACATGATAATAAAATAATAAGAAAATTATATGCGAATTTGGGGACTTTTACATTCTATAGATTCAAGTTATATTTAACGTCACTTCTTGAATGTAAGTTTTATCATTGCCAATTTGTGTCAAGTGCATGTATTTTCAGTGTAATTTTTCCAAAGCAGGGCTTCTATTTTTAAAAAAATTGAATCCATGGTTTGTCATTTGTATGACTAGCTTATTTCGATTATCTTTGTTTTTCCCATGAGAACAACTATATTGAAATGTTTGTCTAAATAACACATATGCATGTCACCTGTCAAACATAACATTTATTATTTTTATATTTGTTTATGCATGCAACTTCATTCATTCATTGCTGCTCTTTCATACAGAATCACACTATATGTTTTCACTGTGAAATGAAGGCTGACAAGAGTCTGGGTACTCATGCAGCAGGGATGCCTCTGATACAGCCCACATTGGTATTCTGCACCCCAGCCTGACAGAGGCTGCTTCAGCAGGGGCTGCTGCAGACATGGCTCTATCTGTGTCGCCTTTACACCACAGAAAGGAAATGAAGTGTAGTACTGACTCTCTAATCCTGTGTATGCCACAGCCTGAACCACAATGTGCCTTTTATGACATGCAAATATGGTCCTGAAATCTAAGATGCAGTCTCTATCCACTATCAAAGATGTGAGCCAGCATCCGAACAGCTAGCCTGCTGGGAGACAAGGCACCCGCCCTTCTGGCTGGTTGGGCTGGCCTTCTTCCCCAGGTGATAAAATGTCTACTGAAAGTACACGGGCCGAATTTGACTAGATGTCTAGGCCTTGGGCAGTAAGCAGGTGGTCAGATCGTTGTCATGGCTGTATACCTGCATGTGGAGGCGTTACTAATGGGTGTCTAGGACGGCCTTGGGAAGCCCTTGCTCTGAGTAGAAAGTGAGACTCCTGAGAGAGAGGAGCTTCCCTCACAGTCAAGAGGATCTGAGTGCTTCCAGAAGAAGTGATCAAGGTATGAATAGAATGGCCAGGGTCAATGCCTCTAAGAATTCAATTCTGTGTAAGAAGAGAAACACTCACATGGCCTTTTGAGCATTTTCCTCCATCCTTTACTACACCATTTCTAACCTCATCTCCCTCCTAGCAGCATATTAGGCCTCAGCACTTTTCTGGAACTTTTTTTTTAAATCTGTGGGCAGCCTACAATCTCTTCTTCAAGAGCCATTTGCTGGCTATCTACTTGAGGTCTTGGGTGGTATCTTCATTATCAGAACAAAGTACCACGGTTTTTGTTTTCTCCTGTCTTTAACATTTAACCACTTTAAGCAGTGCTTCAGTTGAAGAAGGAATTTAGGTGATGCATATAATCAGAGACGGAAATAGTCAGACGGGGCGGCAAGCCTTCTGTAGCTCCCAGCCATGCAGATTTGGTATGTATACTCCCCAGTGAGTCAACATGGATGGCAGGGTCTGTTTGTCACTGGCCTTTTGAACTCATCAGACAGATAAACACGCCTTCCACCTTTAGGTAGAAAGTCTGAAATTCACAGAAGAAAGAAAGTATCATTCAGCTTGGCCTCCTCACCCACATTCCATTTCTTATGGAGTGACCTCAGCTTTTCCCTGCAGAAAAATGAGTGAATTTTAAAAGCTTCCCCTGATAATGGTCCCCGAATGAGATTTCAGAGATAGGGCATCAAAGTGCAGCTCGCTGACATTAACTGTGCTGCATATCTTAAGATTTAACTGCAGGACATAGTTTTCCAAGCCAGGAAGAAGATAAGCCACAGTTTGGGTTTGAATGAGCCTAAAGGGCTCAATCTATAAAGGTCTTAGTCCCCAGAGTGGTATATATTGGAGGTGACAAAATGCTTAAGTGGTAGGGACTAGTGGAAGAAGAGCTGATGTCATTGGGGAGGGTGGAACCCAGATCCTTTCTTTTCCTCTTTTTCTTTCTGGATACAGATTGAGATCCTTTGCTCTGTTGAATCCTCTGCCATAAGAGCAATTTGTGTCATGCTAAAAAGCAACAGAGCCACAGATCATGGGCTTCAGCTGCCAAAATGATGGGCCCAAATAAACATTTTCCCTTTATAAGTTGATTATTTGAAATATTTCATTATGGTCACAGTAATCTAGTGATGTGTAAAATGTATTTGCCATTCCAAGGCAAGATGGCCCATCTTGCAGGCTGATTCTTCAATATTTTAGCTACTGTTAGTGGTCTATGGTAGGGAGGGCTGAGAAGTCATTTTCCAGCCTCATAGGAAAGAGGGCCCGAGTTCCTGTCTAGACATGCACAGGAAGATGGGAGTCCTCTGTGCCTTCCTGTGCTTTGCTGGGTATGTGACTACAGGAAGACCTGATTTAGCTGTTTCCTCACCACCATCCTTTTAGCATAAATAATGACATTTTGAAAAACAGCATAAAATGAAACACACATATACACAGGTGACAGCACATTCATTATTCCTTTAGGAATCCTTTGGATAGAATTTTATGTCCCTTTTGACCTTCTGTTTGAGACACAGAAATTAATGAACATAAAAAATGCAGTGAAACAGCTCAAGCTGCTTGTCAAATTGCAGAGTAGAAACCTCGCCTTATTACAAATTGGTCTAATTACGCGTTATTAAAATTGGTACCCCAGGGTGAGTTTTTATCCTTTGCACAAAGGATGACATTGCAGATTTCTGCAGACAATGCCGGCGAATCTAATGCTTTTATGGGTGAATTTTTCAAATAGGGATAGCAAAGTGCCAGGGACAGCATGCCCGAAGCGTGGGGAGGTATAACTGCTGGTGATTGCAGCTCTCATTCGAGTCAATTAAATAGAAATGAAAACAAAAGCCGTGTCTGGCCTCTGCAGTGCCTGGAGAGTGCAGGCGCAGGCTAGGACCATGTTGGAGGACTACAGGAAGAGCTGTGAAACCCCAGGGGACCATGATGCTTAGTCTCCTTCCCCCTAATAGCATCTCAGCACACTTTTCCTTCTCCTTCTCTGAAAACTAAGTAGGGAGCTTAGCAAATGGGCAAGGTTTCCATCGGAAAATGTCCTTCTGTAAGGTGGCCATGCTGACCTTACATGAGCTGTCACATGACTCCGCTCAGCCTTGAGAACACAGACATCATTAGAGTTAGAATACAGTGCAGGGACAGAACCACCTCCAACATTAAGCAGAGAGTGCCTCATCTACTTCTCCTCTTGCATTGGGAAGGGAATAGTGGGAGATAGAGATGCTATTCTGGAGATGGAGGCAGTGAAAGTGGGGTCCAAGCCATGTGTCAATGCACAGACCTTTGAAGACAAATAGCCAGGTCTGTTGTCTACATTACTCTGAGTCCCAGGCTTAGCTTTATCTGATAGCCTTTTTGCCACTGAAGATCTTTTTGTTCCTTTCTTTTTCTTTTTTCTTTCTTTCTTTCTTTTTTTTTTTTTTTTTTGATGTTGAAAATCTTACATAGGGTCCCATATGTGCTAGGCAAGCCCCGTACCACTGAGCCATATGCCAGCCCTACACGTGGAGAGTGAATGAACACCTCAGACTTTGATGACCATAAGCTGAACTCTTGATATTATGGAAGCTTGAATTTCCTTTTGAAAGAGAATCCAGGGAACAATGGAAAGACCCTGGGACTAGTGGAATGGAAAGTGGCACATGCTATTTGGAAGGGTATGATTAAATCCATAAGGGCAGTCCCTGTGGAACTCATATGGACATTGGGATTGGAGAGTCCACAGTCTTAAAAGAGCTGAGTTGATAGTGCTATCCATCTATTACCAAGCTTTCACTTGCCAAATAACCCCTGAGAGATTAACCTCCTGGGTCTTACAGGGTTCTACAGGTACTTGAATGGCTAAATAGTGTCTTGAAAGGATCTTATAGAAGAGCCACAAAGCCCTCATGCAGGGACAAGAAATGGACACTATAAAGGCCAGGTACTGCCAGCCCATACTCATGAAAGTCAGTTGCCATAGCAACTGTTGGAAGAAAAAGACCATGGAGAAGATGTGAAAGATAGCAGTATCTAAGAGTCACCCTTGACTGTTCTTTATCATCGTCCCACATTCCAGTCATGGGTAACTTACCTGGATCTAGTGTTTAAGGTATCTGTGATGGTTCATCTTGAATGTCAACTCGATGGGGTTTAGATTCACCATAGAAACAACCGTTGGACGTATCTGTGAGGGACTGTCTAAATTTAGCTAAGGTGGGAAGTTGGGTGGTACCATTCTATGGGTTGAGATTCCTAAATGAATAAAGGAGAAAGCATACAAACATTCACCATTCTGTGCCCAGTTGCCTCCTGTTCCTGCCAGCATACCTTCCCAGCTGTGATGGTCTGTGTGCCCTGGCCCTCTCAGCTGATAGAAAGCCTTTCTCTTTACATTGCTTTCCTTAGGTATTCTGTCATCACAATAATACAAGTAACTAGGACAACACCTTTACAGTTGGTCACCTCTCACCATCCCCATAGCTACCACCCAGCTATCCAAGTTGCCTTCCTGGATTACAGTAATGATTTCCTAATGAGGCTTTCATTTCTGTCTTTGATTCCTTTCCCTCTTCCCCACTACAAAACTCAGCCAGGCTAATCCTTTAAAACCCTTATCATGCTTTGACTTTCCCATTCTCAAAATTCTAGGCCTTTCACTTGGAATAAGATCCCAAGTCCTTTCTAAGATCTAGAAAAGCTTGAATACTTTGCTACCTTTCACCCTTTCTGCAACAAACATTTATATATCTGTTCTAATATTCATTCATATTAAAACTTAGTATGCCCTGAAAACATACACATACAATTACCATTACATGGAAAGAGTGAGGTGTATTTGTATATTTAGGAGTATTTATGTACAAATACATATACACATACAGCAATGATTTAGGCAAAGGAAGCGATACATTTGACAGAGAGCAGGGGATATGTGAGAGGGATTGGAGGAAGGGAATGGAAAGAGGGAAATGATGTAACGTAAGTGATGAAAAAAATAACAAAACTCTTAATGTTTAGGGACTAGAAAGATGGTTCAGCACTGGCTGCTCTTCCCCAGGACCTGGGTTTGATTCACATCACCCACAAAGCAACTCACAATTGTCAGTGACTCCACTTCTAGGGGAACCTCTGGCCTCTGTGGGCACCAGGCACACATGTGATACAGAGACAAAGATGCAGGCAAAACAGTCACATACATAAAATAAAAACACATAATCCTTTACACATCAAAGAAAACATGGCTTAATATTAAGATGTTAAGGCATTAGACAGTGACTAGGTCATGAGAGCTTGCCTGCATAATTGGTGAGTCACTCCCGGAGAGATTGACAGGGTGAATTTTCCTCCCCACCTTCTACTGTGTGAACACACATCATCTGTCCCCTCAGGAGGATGTGGAATTTAAGGCAACAAGCTTGAAGCACAGGCTGGGTACTTAACCACAAAACAGCAAACAATAACAGATCGATTCATTTGTTTTGCCTCTCCTTTCTCCAACTAGATGTTCTTTCACGACAGCAGAGATGTTGCTTCATTGCATGACACTCCTGCAGTGTTCAGAATAGTGTCTGACTCACAGTAGATACCAACATGGTTCAGGGTGGACTCAGCAGAAAGAAGAGAGGAAAACTAATCTAGTTGGACAGTCATGTCTTCACAGAGGAGATGCCAGGGGGAAAGTGGAGGGCTCCAGAGCTTGGCACGTGTCCTAAAGGATGGCATGCCTTGTTCTCTGTCCTTCAGATACTTTTAAGTGCTTAGGCCGGGATGGCTCCATGGCCAAGAAGGTGCCAGTCGCTGTTAGCTCAAGTCTGAGGTATCCTGGCACAAAGCCCCAAGTCCTCTTTTTCTCTAAGAATCTGACTGTTAGAGCCATAATGCAAATGAGAGCCTTCTGGAGCACTCCCTCATGTAGTTTCTCTTAGTACATATGTAATTCCTCCTTTGGGGACAGCAGGCGTGCTTTTCTATGAGTATAATAAATTTTACTATAATAGCAGAGGTGAAATTCAGTACTGGTTTTAGGGTTCTGATTCTTGCACAGAGCTGCATTGTCAGGAAAAGGGAAGGCAAATCAGCGCTTTGGCATTGGGCTCTGGAAGGAATTATAGAGCAAAATGAAAACTAGCTAAGGGCAATGACATGCAGACATCAAGGGCCTGCTCTACTAGGAGATGATAAAACACAACCGACAGCCAAATCTGGCCGAACTGCTTATTTTTATAAGTAATTTCCATTGGCACATGGCCTGCTTATTATTGACAAATTGTCTGAGGTGACCTTTGTGCTATAAGGACAGGGCTGCGTAGGTATGATTGCACGGTGTGACCCTGAAAGCCTAAAATATTTACCACCTGGAAATCTACAGATGACAGTTACCCATCAGTGGACTAGTCAGAAAGCTGTGTACTGGGAACTCTGCTGACCTAGACTTTGTCCTCTGCTCTCTAACTCCAGACATAGCTATATGAGCAACTGGTCTACCTTCAAAGAGCAATGCCTTTTCAACTTTTCTTACAGGATCTGATCTGGATTAATTCACACAGATTGGTGTCGATAGGAGTTCCTAGCCTAAAAGGAAATTCACAATGCAAACTGGTCAAACAACAATAACTGAAAAGAGGGCATTGAATTGTGGTAAGAGTATGCGTGGTATTCTGTGGATCATATAGGGATATGGAGGCAGTCGAATGAAGTGAACTGTGAGGACATCGTGGAGGCAGGTTGTTCCTTCTGGGGTCATGGCAGAGGGAGCCTAGACTAGAGCTCTGCAATGTGTCTATTGCTCCATCCTAAGCCCAAAGAGGACACCAGCTTCTCTGTCAGCCTTCACTCCATCTGACACGGAGCCTGCAATGGCCCTTACTGTGTGTCTTATTTACTCTTCTCATTCCTGTGACGAAATATCTGACAAATGGTATTTAAGAAAGAAGGGTTATTTTGACTCACTGTTTGAGGGTGTAAAAGCCATGGTTGCAAGAATATGAGGTAGATGGTCACATTAACTGTGCAGTCAAGAAGTCAAGAAGCAGGAAGAGATGAGTACTGGCATGCTTTCTCCTGGATTTCACCACAGAAATTGAATCACAACTCCTTGTTGCAATCTGCTTCTCTGCTTGTTATTTACACTCCGGGAAACCAGAGGAAGACATGCCATCCCATCATATAGATGACAGAGAGAAAGATAAAATCAGAGTGGGGCAGAAGGGGGATGGGTCAGTCTGATGATGTAAAACTTAACTCCCCCGCCTCCCCAGTTTGTTCTGATGGTTTCTACTCAAAGCACCCTTGTCTACTTCTAGCTAACTTCACCGGCCTCTTCCAGCTTGAGCTAAGAGCCCAAGATCGGCAGTCAGAGAGAGGCAGCTTTACAGTCCAGGTTCCCTCAGAACACCTAAGATGACCTTGAAAAAGTTGCTTAGTCTTTTTGAATCCCTGTTTCATGGGCTGTAAAATGAAGAGAATCCATCCTCATTAAATCACTGGGAAAATGCTAATGAGATTGGATAACTCCTTCCAGCTCCCTTCCCCCCCTTGCCCTTTACAAAAGTGGTTGAACAACTCACAAATTAGATGCTTTGAAGTCGGAGGCAGCCTCTGTTGTCATCTCCAAGAGATGAATCCTGGCAGGCTGTGTGCCTGATTTTTTTTAAAGCTTTGCTGACATTTATATATAGAAAATATGGAGGCGTTTATCATCCACTTCTTTTAGAATAAGCTCCCACAGGTCTGAGGCTCTTTAAAACAGAAACATATTTAAATGTATATAAAGATCATAGAAGGATAAAATCCTCATGTGAAGTCAGGGGGAAAACTGCGATTAGAGGGCATGGCACAGAATCTGGCATGTTCTAGTTTTCTTCTTGAATGGTCTGTGACAGAAGGATTGCAGAGTGGTCAGAAGTTTCTATTGGTTTAAATTGAAAATACCAGATAGAGGAATATATAGTTTTCTTTATTTGCCAGAGAACCTTTTTCTCAACATTCGTGATGTAGAAACCTCATATAGAATATCAGCATTCTCTGAGCCACGATCATTCTCACGAAGTGTTTGTCCTTATCCTTCCAGACAGGCAAAATGTAGGATAGGGAGGTGGGGTGAGCTAGAAGCACCTGTGACCAGTAGATGGCAAAACCAGGAATCAAGGCCACTTGACTCAGATTTCTTCAGTCACCTTGAGTTCTCAAGCAGTATGACACAGGAAATGGTATCCTGAGTTCAAGCCTCCTGCCAAGCAGCTGAGGTAGACAGAATTACTTTGGTAACACTTTTAAAAAGTTCACACAAATCTGTAATTGCTCCAAAATAAAGTGTTTTAAAACACTAGATTAAAAAAAGAAAGAGAGTGCAGGATGTCGCAAGAGAACCCGAGCTAGCTAACTGGTATACCTCCCAACCACATGGAAGTATTGGACCACGGAGATGCTGCTGCTGTTGGAAGAGACAACTGGGTCCCCACAAAGCATCAGGAGCCACTCTGCCTTCTTCCTCGTTGCTTCCAGTCAGAGAGAAAACGTGAATACCTTAAGTGAAGCAACCATCCTAAGGCCTCCTGGGTCATTTTCCAGCCCAGGGAACCAGAGCATGAAAAGGACAGCCATACTGTGCTGCAGAGCAGGGGCTAAAAGGACACCACGGGGGTCAGTGCGGGCTGTTCAGATGCCCTGATTAGCATGGGGCTGGGGGCTGGCTTTCTACCAAATTACAGTGCTGGCATAAGAAAGGCACAGAACTTTGCTGTCTGCCATATGAAAATCTTCTATAACTACGTGTATCCTATACCAGCGCTGCGTGTGCCACAAAAGACATCTGATGTTTCTCTTAGAACCATTTTGTTCCTCCTACCACCACCACCCTCCCCCCTCCCACAGCTGACCTTGACTCAGTGGTAGGCATTGAATGACTCTGGCTGGGCTCAACATGGCAGTGGGAGGAAGGGGACCAAGGAAATGAGAAACTAAAGTTTTAAGTTAGTGTGGACTAGATTTCTTAATAGGACTTAATTTTCCCCAAAGTCTTTAAATCACAGGTGTCTGTTTAATATGCTGACAAAATGGGTGAAGAAAGAACACATAGAACTTGCTTCAAGGGTTACTCAGGAACAATGTAAAGACATTCACTTATTTCAGCCTACTTTGTTCAATAAATATAATAAACTCACTAAATAGTTGCATTCTCATATTTTATCTAGTTTTTTTTTTTTTTAAATAACCATTAGTTCAGAACAAAGAAAGTTGAAATGAATTTACCAAAGAGACCCTGTGTACCCTTTCCTCCTGGCTTCTCTTGATGGTTACACTTACAAATGTGACATAATATCAAAACCAGGAATGTCACAGTAGGCTCTCCAATGGCTGTCTCATTCATGTTTACATGTCTACATTGAGCAACAGTCAAGAGTTAAAGCTAATTATCTCTCCAAGGATCCACCCTGTGTTACTCCTTTATAACTGTACCCACACTGTCACTTCATCTCTTTAACTCCTAAAGATCACCAGTGTATTTGTTGAAGATGATTACACAAAACACATGTGGCCCTTGTGTTTACATTTTACAGTGCAAGTGAAGCATACAGGCCTTTCTTCTATTTAAGTCATTTTGCCCTCCCACATTTTTACTAATTGTTCTGAATATTTCTAAATACTTTGAGAACCACACCAGATAATATGGCAATTTTTGTATCAACTTGCCACACACAACTTCTTCCTTCGAGTAAGGTATAGTGTGTAGTATTTCCTCTTTCCACTTCTTTTCCATCTTTTCTATATTCTAAGAATTCCCTTTGCTGTTTCCATTTCACCTTGCTTGAAGAACTCTTTTTTTCTTTTCTCTAATCATGGGATGGTTATAAAAGGCATATTGGGTCATAGCATTTCCTTTGCATAAATAGTAACATTTGTGCTATTAGATCTCCTTCATATTTATTTTCACAGAGGCTTTCCCCACACTGTACTCTGATCTCACACCATCATTTTACTAGTGCCCAAATAACGATAATTTTTAATGTCATTGTCCATATTTCCTTCAATTCTATCCTCCATTTCTTGTGAAAACAGTTTCCCATTGACATATATACATTGTCTCTGACACTATGATACAAGCGTGCATTAGCTGTTAAACACTCCCCACCCCAAACCCTTCACCTTCTTTCCTCCCTGGACTCACTCCTGTTAGTCCCTCACTTCTACTGTTGTGCCATATATACATGCTTGGTTTATGCATATATAAAAATCTAGAATCCACAAATAAGAGAGATTATGCTGTATACTTCTGACACTGATTTAATTCATAAAATATAATCCTCTCTAATTGCTTTGATTTTCTTCAAATAACAAAGCTTCATTCTTCTTTATGGCTGAAAAGAATGTGTGTGTGTGTGTGTGTGTGTGTGTGTGTGTGTGTGTGTGTGTGTGTGTGTGTG
>OU015749.1:82219746-82283575 GCA_907169655.1 Acomys percivali
GTGTGTGTGTGTGTGTGTGTGTGTGTGTGTGTGTGTGTGTGTGTGTGATATGTCTGGCTGTGGGTCAGCTGCAGGAGGAAGCTTTTCAAATTATGAAGGAATAAGGCACTAGTGTATCAGGATAGGAAGATATCATTAGGAGTCATTTTAATGTTACTTTCTCCTTTGATCAGTTTTGGTTTGAAATCTATTTTTTAGATATTAAAATAGCTATGCCAGCTTGCTTCTTAGGCCTGTTTGCTTGGAATTTTTTAAAATAACCCTTTACCCCTAGATAGTGTCTATCCTTGATGTTGTCAAGTATTTCTTGGATGTAGCAGAAGTATGGATTCAGTTTTCATATTCATTCTATTAGTCTGTATATTTTTATTGCAGAATTCAGACTATTGTTATTGAGAAATATAAATGACCAATGGTTCTTGATTTCTGTTATTTTGTTGTTGTTGTTGTTGGTGGTGGTGATGGTGGTGGTGGTGGTGGTGGTGGTGTGTGTGTATATGTGTGTGTGTGTTTCCTTTCTTTTGATTTTGTGATATTATTTATTTCTTGTGTTTTTGTGTATGTAGTTAGCATCCTTAGGTTATAGTTTTCCTTCTAGCACCTTCTTCAGGGCTGGATTTGTAGATAGATATTATTTAAATTTCACATTCTCACTGAATATCTTATTTTCTCCATCTATAGTGATTGAACGTTTTGCTGGGTCTAGTAGTCTTGGCTGGCATGTGTGGGTCTCTTAGACTCTTCAATACATCTGTCCATGGTCTAGCTTTTAGATTATCCATTGAGAAGTCAGGTATAATTCTTATAGGTCTGCCTTTATATATTATTTGATCTTTTCCCCTTTGAAGCTTTTAATATTCTTTTTTGTTCTATATATTCAATGTTTTGATTATTATGTGGTCAAGGGACATTTTTTCCTGGTCTAATCTATTTGGTGTTCTGTAAACTTTTTGTACATTTATAGACATATCTTTCTTTAGGTTAGGAAATTTTTCTTTTTTGATTCTGTTGACCACATTTTCTAGGCCTTTGATCTGGGTTTCTTTTCCTTCCTCCATTCCTACTATTTTTAGTTTTGATCTTTTCATAATGTCCCTGATTTTCTAGGTGTTCTATGTTGAAGGTTATTTTTATATAACTGTTTGTTTCTCTGGTTTCTTTCTTAACCCAGCTATCACATAAATAACTCAGACTCTTTTTATTTTTGTTTAATAATAAGTTTTACGACACAACAACTGAGCAGTCATTACCCTATTGTTAACCCTCTAAGCTAATTTGGTTTCCTCCTAGCGTACAGGCCAGAGATACTTCCACACTGTAGGTATCATCCACTCCAGCTCCTTCTTGATATCTCTCCTCTTCCCGTGACTGATCTCCTGGATGAATGTCCTCCTTCCTCTTCTAGCTCCTCCTTCCCTACCTGGCAGGAAGTTCAAACTTTTTCTCGCCCCTGTTCAGCAATTGGCCGTACACTTCTTTATTAGCCTATCAGAGGACAAATGGGGAGCAGAGTTAATACAACACTGAGGCAGGCGATTCTCAGAATAAGGATTACAACAAGACATGGGGATACAGAAATCAAGCCAGCATTTGAATTACATAATGTCCTCATACCTATGGTTTTATGTAAGGAAATTTTGGGATTTAATATTTTCTTAGATCAAGATATCCACTTCTTCTATTGCGTCATCAAGACCTCAGATTCCCCCATCTTACGATTCTCTTTATGAAGCTTGTCTCTGTAGTTTCTGTTCAAATTCCGAAACTTTTAATTTCCAGAATAACCTCAGTTTGGGTTTTCCTTATTGATGCTATTTCCATTTTTTTCAGGGCTTCAACAGTTTTATTTACTTCCTTACACTATTTGTTTGTGTTTTCCTGGATTTCTTTGAAGGATTTATTAAGTTACTCCTTATGGGTGTCTATCATCTTCATAGGGCAGTTTTAAGGTCTTTTCCTTGAATGTTAGCTATGTCGGGATATTCAGGGCCTGTTGTGGTAGGATATCCGGGCTCTAGTAGAAAAATATTGCCCCACTGTTATTGATTGTGTTTACACTGGTGTCTTGGCATCTGGGACTTGATTGATTATAGGCCTAGATACTGACTTTTAGATTTGTCTTCATTGGATGAGTGTTTTGTTCCTTGGCATCTGTTTCCTCTTAGGACTTTTAGAGAGTTTGATGTCTGTGTGTTGCCTGGTAGGAAATTTTTTTTGTACCTGACAGTTGTTGCCAGTAGTGGTTCCAGGCAAAATGTGTTTCTGGGTATTGGGAGCTGACACTTAGCAATGGGGCTATGCTAGCTGTCTGAGACGGTCCATAGGAGGGAGGATAGCAGAGCATTCAACCAGGATGTGCTTATGTCATCTCTTAGTAGTGGAGGTGGGGGACAGTAAAGAGAGGTCACCACAGAGGGTATGCTATAACACTAGGGATGATACTAGGGGTTAGTTGTAGAGACAGTGAGGGGATCTACAGATGGTCTATTGACTTTCTGGGCAGGAGTAGTCTGCAATGGAGCTGGGAACTAGGATAAAACAGCAAATGGGACAGGGAAGTGAGAAGGGGAAGATCTGTGGAATCCACAGGAGATGGGGGCAGAGGGCAGGGAAGGCTGCCACAAGTGTCCTGCTGCAGATCTGGAGATGAGACTGAGGTATTGGATTTTTTGGAAACAGAGGGAAAAGAGACACTTTGCAGGCAATCTATCTGGTTTTCTCTACATAATTTTCTTGATCAATTTCCTCTATTGACATACTTAATGTGGCAATTGTGATGTGATGAACATTGATGAACAGCTATCTCCATGGCATATTGACCTGGAGCCCTTTGGGTAATATAGTAGAATGATATAGTTGGGTCATATTCTAGACTGGTTTTTAGTTTTGTTTGTTTTGTTTTGTTTTGTTTTTGTTTTTTTTGTTTTGAGGAGCCTCCATACATGTTCCCATGATGGCTGGATTAGTTTACATCCACACCAGGTGTGTATCAGGGATGACCTTTACATACATCCTCATTAGTACTTGTTATTTCTTTTTTTAAAAACAATTGCCATTTTGTCCAAGGTGAGATTTAATCTCAGTGTAGTTTTAATTTGCATTTCTCTAATGGCTAATGATGGTGAATATTCCAAGTATATTTATTGTCCTTTTTATTTTATCTTTTGAGAGCTCTCTATTCATTACATTAGTCCATGTGGTATGTCACTCGTTACTGCGGGATAGTGAAGCCTATCTTCCCATTCAGCCTCCACAGATAGATTACCCGTTGGGTGGAGGCTCCATATTACAGCTGCTGCTCAGGAGAAGTTAAGTTTCCCACCAGGGCTCTCCTGAGATCCACCTGGCAGGACCGAGACACTATATTCTCCAATATCTGGTATTGGATATATGATACATATATATATGTATATACATACATAATATTGAAATATTATATATACATATATATTACCACAAGGTGCACAGGCAAGTCCTTGGCTTCATTTAGCCTTCCCTCAGAACATCCCAGCAAGGAAACCACCCTAGATAGCTTGGTGACTGTAAACTCTAGGTTCCCCCATTGGATTGGGCTGGTGGGTTCCTGAGTGGTGTCAAATCCTGCAATTTCTCATCTCATTTTATGGAAATAGGGCCACTATTTTCTGTCTTGTTTACCTTTTGTCACATGGGCTCCCAAGGGAAGGCATTTGTCCATGCCTCATCTGCTCCTGTCTGCCTTTGGGGAGTAGTGTGGCCCCAGTATCTCCAGCTCTCAGGAGAGTATGCATTAGACAAATAGAAAGCCCAAGAAAATCAAGGGACTCTTCTTTTTTCACTCTTTGGGTCCCAAGGACTGTAGTCAGTCTGCCTTCTTATTTCAGCTTCTAGAATTTTCTTCTTTGTTTTGTACATCATAACAGGTTCCTCCAGTACTTCTACATTTCTATTTTCCCGTTTTATCTGTTTGGAATCTGTTCTAGTTTGTGGAAGTGTTGAGTTACTGTTTTGATAAATGTCAAATTAACACATCGTGAAACAAAAAGTCCTTTGCCTGTTGGTTGCAACTGCACTGAGCTTTGTAGATTTGTTTAAACAGGAATTCTATTTTTATAAATGAAAATGATGAACTGAGGAACTGAAGTTACACTGTTCCTGGTGCCTATCAAATGGCTCCTCGAGGGCTGAAAATGTGATGTCACATTTATATTACCCTATATGCTCGGTGCTTTATGAGCAGCATTTCACTTAGTCTCCCAATAACCTAGCACAATAACATTTTTATATTTTACCAAGAAAATTAATTATCCAGACTGGTTACAAACTAATTAGCACCTGAGTTGGAATAATATCTTGCGTGTTCTGACTTCCATCCAATTTTTCTTTCTTTATGTGCTGAGTAGCAGAAAAATTGTTCCCCAAGATTATAGGTCAAAACATGCTGTAATTAGAAAAATAAAGCTCCAATAGTCTATATTTATCACTAGGGATATAGAAATGCTTTAAGAATATGCTTTTCTACATCTGCTTTGTTATATATTTATTACAGTGAGGGTTTTTTTTTTGTTGTTGTTGTTATAGCTTGTCAACTGTCCATGAAAAGAAAGAAATGGCAAAATAGACAATTAAAATCACAGAAGCAGAAGGAGGCATTAAAATAATATCCAAGTTATCATTAAAGTGTTCATTTATTACAAAATATTATGATCATTTCAGAGAAGAAAGAAAATATCTTTTTCCCCAGAAGCATAGTTCCTACTGGCCTATGTTGCAAGGATTATCTTTCTGAAATAGGTGAATTGAATCCAAAAGAGTGGCTGAGCAAAGAAAAAGTGTGAAAGGAAGGAAGAAAGGACATAAATACTTCTGAAGTTGTGTGATGCATCTTCTCCATGTGAGCTGGGACAGGAGCAATCTGGGAGGCAGGAAACATGAAGTGGATCCCCTAGAAGTTGTAGCAATACCTTTCAAAGGTGACTTAACAAAAAGCCAGTGGTGTCGCTAAAGTGGAGGCATGAAGAAAGGCAGAAGAGAATGTACATCACGGGCGACCTAGGAACAGACTAGAGCCCTGTGTGTCAGGCCCCCGACAGGTACTTCACAGCTGGACAAAAAGGAATCCCCATCTAAGTGGCTTTCAATGGTGAGAAAGCTGAATGGCTGGTGGGCTGGCGGTCTTGGAATCTCCAACTGAGATTCATGTGGGAGAACTTACCAAACAGACAGAAATAGTCTTCTGGAGTATGTGAGCTACCTATTCCTGTGCAATAATTGATTTCAACATTTAATGACTTTAAATGGTGACTTTTATCGTCTTACAGGCACTGCAGTCATGGTCTCAGTCCCCGGGCTTGATTATTCCAAAACTATCTTTCTTTGCTTGTAGCACTTTCAGGTCAAAGTTCACCTCTAGTTTAACTGGTTGTAGGCTGCACATGAGATGAGAATAGTGGTACTTTGAAAGTGTATTGCCTCATGAATGTGTATATATTAAAAAGGCAGTTATATACAGTGGTATAGAATTCAAATTTAAGTTTATTCTTCACATAATTACATATATATATTTCTACTATAGTATGTGGTATTGTACCCACATAACTCAATACAATACAAGGTTTACTTCCAATACTTTGAAAGTGCTATTGTAGGCTATTTAGGATAAGTAAGTCATACACGTTAACTGTTAGTGGATCAAATCATGGTCATGTCAATTACTAGTCAATTTTTATCACAAGAATATATATTTTAGGTGCAACAGATAGATATGATTCTATAGAAAGGTAAGGTAAAATAGTTAGATAAGGTCTTCAAAAACATGAGAGACACACAGAGTATGGCATTTAAAATGTTTTTATTATGTTAAAGATTCATTGACAATGAGACAGGTTAACTCCTGGTAACATCCAGCCTACCTCAAAGAGGATGATGAGCATCTAAGAACCTTCTTATGGAGATGGATTCAAATGTGACAAACAAGCCACTGGGCAAAATGTCCTCATTTCTACCACTGACAGAATTCTTCCTTAAAAAGGGCAAGCTTGGATGCAGGCAGAGTTGATGTCCAAACTCTGCCAAGACAGGGTAAGCAAGCCCTCAATAGTTCCTGCTTCAGAAATATGTCTGTCAGATATATTGAGCCAGAAGGCTGAAGATGATTCTCCAACATTATAATGAGTTTTGGGTGACTATTCAGGTAGCAAACTGTCTCTGTCATCCTTTCGTTTTGGAAGCTGCTAACCTGCACTCCCTGTATACTCAGGTAATTAATTTTATTTCTTCTCAAGTCTCTAATGGGGTTGAAGACCAGATATTTTAATTTTACAATGAAGCATAGTTGTTTAGGGGTTAAGATGTTTTAGGTCTAAATAGATGTTTTACGTTGAGGACAATAAGATATGATAGATATTGATTTACATTCAGAACTTTAGATGCACCAAGATAGGAAAGATGGTTTCTTCAATGCTGCCAAATACAAATAACCAAACACTAAGAATGTAACATTTATATAATTCGTGATTGTTTCATGGTTCTTCTTGCTATTGGTATATATCTGTAATAATATAAATGTATGTGTAAAAAAGTAAAAATATTTAATAAAAATATAATCTCATATACTCACTTATAATTGGGCACTAGCCCCAAATGCATGTCCCATGAAAGTCTTCACTTACCAGGAGAGTGGGATAGATGTGAGGACATCCTACTGGGACTCTAGGTAATAGAAATATAGGAGAATGGGAAAATAGAAGGATCCAGAGGGTCCTAGAAACCTATAAGAAGAACATTGTGATGGGTGGATTGGGGCCCAAGAGGATCTGCTCAAACTATTGCACTAACCAAGGACAATACAAATAGTAAACATCAAACCCCTACTCTGATCTAGCCAATGGACCGGGGGTTCTCCACAGTTATGTGGAGAGTGGGGACTGACTTAGACATGAACTCTGGTGCCCCATATTTGACCACATCTCCTTGGTGAGGAGGCCTGAGGGCACTCAAAGAAAGAATAAGAGGTCTACTAAGAGGAGAATTGATAGCCTATGACCATATAGTAGGGGAGGAGGTCCTCCTCCGTCATAGACCTAGGGGAGGGTAATAGGGTGTAAGCGGGATGGAAGGAGGAATGGGAGAATACAAGTGATGGGATAACAATTGAGTTGTAGTCTGAATAAATTAATTTTTAAAAACTCCAAAAAAACCAAGCCCTTCTTGGAGAAAAAATATAATCTCTATAAACTGTTAATGGGGCTTTAAAATTCCATTGTCCTTTGTTTTCATTTGAATTTTTGGGAGGGTAGGGTTTTGCTCTGAAGTTGGAATGTGCTTTGTTTGCCTAGGCTAGTCTCAAAATCACCATCTTGCCTAAGTCACTGAAGTTCCAGGATAACAGGCATGTTCCACCACACTCAGTATAAAATTACCTTTCTGTGGAATCTTGTTTCAGTGGCTTCTCTATTTTAATCCTAGGGACCCAGGGCCATTATTCTACCCTTTTTGTTGATGGTACCTGCCCTCAATTGTTCTTTTACATTCCCTGTACCTCTAGCCTTCATCAGGAATCAAGGAAGGAGATCAGCTATTCTGCTATTCACATTGAAGAATATGAAGAATGTAAAGGGGATGACATGCCTAGAATTAGACTACTATCAAGTAGAATTGAGACTCAAGACCATGTAGTTTGTCTTCATATTCTTCATACTGATTTTCATTTTCTGGGGAAAATATTATCAATGCTTAGGTCTTCATGATTTTTTTATATGCCAGTGTGGGATAATATCCAAATGGTGAATAGGTGGTGGTATATTAGTATAAATTAAAGAAAAGAGTGTCTTCTTAGTGTCTGGTCCCAAAGAAACCTGGGAAAACTCTTGCTCAGTAGGTGTGGCTCCTCCCAGCTCATCTCACCCTGTCTCCTACCCTATACCTCTCCATGCCAGGGGCTGGCCTTTACTTTTCTTCCTCCAGCTTCTCTTTTATATATAGCCCATCCATTTTGTGCTATGAACTCTCTTGGCCTCTTGGTTCATGGCTCCTCTCCTGATTTGCTTACCCTCTCTCCACTCTCTCTTTCTCTTCCCTGCCCTGACCATCTCTCATGGCCTGGTTCAGTCTGGACTCTTCCAAATGCCTCTGGCTAGTCTCGCCTCATATCTATAATAATAAAACTTTTCTCCTCGACCATATCTTACAGCAGTCAAGGCCTCGTTTGTTTTGCTTTGTTTTTGTTTTTTGAGACAGGGTTTCTCTGTGTAGCCTTGGCTGTTCTGGAACTCCAGTCCTCATTTTCACTCACCTAGGACTTTAGATATGGTAGCACGTAAATGAACAACCTGCATGCTTTGGAGTCTGTATTTATAGAAAGGGCAGACCACGTATCTGTCATGGCCTGTATGTTTATGTTTCTCCACAATTCTTATTTTGAAATCTGATCATTGATGTAATGGTACAACGATGCCATTAAGCCATCAGAAAAAAGTCATCATCAATGGAATGAGTGCCACTTGAAAAGATGTCTCAGAAAACTGCCATGCTCCATGGGAGGGCACAATGAAGATGTGCCTGGGTACCAACAGGAAGTGGACTTGATCCTGTTCCAGTGAAGATGTGCCTGGGTACCAACAGGAAGTGGACTTGATCCTGTTCTTCCCATCCCATTGTCCAGCTTCTTGGCTCTTCATGTGCAGCTCCATCTAGCCCCAGTGTGATATAAAACACATCCAGCAACCTAAGGAGATGGGTTACTTTTTCATCTGGGTCTCAAAACATGCCCCAGTGAAGTGTGCATCTTAAGAAGAGAACTGCTTTCATAGAAGAATCTCTGCAGAGAGTCCACAACAGGGCCTGACTTCATGGAGGCAGAGTAGCCCTTGCAATCCCACACCAGCAAAGATACCAGAGTGTGATTCATCTGGAGGGTGTTTGGGATGCATCTTGGCCTGTGATTCAGGCACAGACACACCAAGGAGCAGATGGGCCTACTGCCAAAGGCTAATGTGGTGTGGAACCTGCAGAGCTGTGTGAGCGGCAGGACCACTGCCTACCTTGAACTGTGAGAGGAAGCTTTCTGTAATTGAGAAGCCAGCCAGCTCATGAAATGTTTTTCTGTAGCATCTCAAATGGACCTTCACCTTTCTACCTTGTGAACTCATGGGGAATATTTTGCATCCATTACTGGGAATGCTGATAGTGGGGTGGAAGAGCAATTCTCAAGCATCCATATCTGGGAAGGCTTCCCTCATTTTCTGAGTTCCCATTTCTTCTTTCTTCTCTTCCTATACCAAGTGCTGTTCCCAGTACAGTTTGTGCCAGTCATTCTCCAGCCCAGCTGGTGGCTCCATCAGATCAGAAGATTCGTAAAGAGCAGCGTTAGGTTTTTCTCCTTTCTCTAACACCACAACACTTCCTGAAGGTGATATGTGTCAGAGGACATTGCGCATGTGTCTCCCTACTCAGCCAAGGGACTCTGCACAATCCTCTTGCAATTCAAAGATTCTCAGATGAGTGAGTCCTGGCCACCAGGCTAGAAAGCCTCAGTCAGGACTTCATAACGGATACGTTGTTTGAATATTTGACCAGATGAATCAGTTTATGAGACAACTTAACAAATGATATCTGACTATCCTGAGGCAGGAGAGATAGAAGTTATACAGTGTGCATCGATGTGTCACAACAAATTCTCACTGGTACCTAGACAGTTCCAAGGCTGGCATGCTACAGTTTGTAAGCCTTCTATTATCCCCTCTCTCCTCAGAGACCTATACACAGACTAAGCCAAAGGATGGAATGTAAGAATTTTAAAAAGTATGTACCATTGCTTTTCTGACCTCATCTAGATTTTAGTAGCTGTGTGAGAATGGGCAAGTAGCTTAATTTTCTGTGTTTCTCTGATAATGGGAATAATGCTATCAAATTTCACTGGAATGATGGATTTAAATGTATGCAGATCACTTAGGACAGTGAGCAAGATAGTTCTCAATAGTTGAGACGTGTTTAATGTTATAGACTATATACGCACATGGCGTGTTATTATAAACCATAGCCACATGATTCACATTGTCCAAGTCTTCATGTTTTAAACTAACCATGTACACACACACACACACACACACACACACACACACACACACACACACACACACACACTATCTTGCCCAGTGTTAAACACTGACCAGTGGAAGTAGAACTCCAAAGAACTCTTCCAGAAACTAAAAGAAACGTAAACCTGTTTTCCAAGACAGTGACCTGTAGAATTTCATCCTTTTATTCTTCTGCCACTGGAGATTGGAGTGCTGCTTCCTTCTCTGACCGCTGTCCTTTCTGCACACCAGGGAGGACTTCCAGCTCCTACACATCTCTCCTGTTAGAGACCAAAGGCTTTGCAGGTCACATGTTCCTCCTTGCTGTGACTCATCACACTTTGTGCCCAGATAGACTTCATCTTCTTCTGTGACAACCGTCTGGCTGCTGCCTGTTTCCAAGGACTCTCAGGTGACATAGAAACTGTATTGTACTTAGAGGGGAATGATGTCATTAGAATTGACGTTTCTGAGTAGTCAGGGTGTGTAGATATTCAGATGTGAGATAACTGTGGCAAAGAACTAAATAAGCCTCTCCTTCCTCCTTTCCCATGACATCCTCAGAGAACAACCCAGGGTGAGTGCCATACTTCACCCGGGGTGGCCCGCAGCTTCTAGGGTACTGATTGTGTGTGGAGACTGGGGATTTGTTAGTTGTTTCTAGTTATGGTAATTTGGACAAATAGGTGCTCTCAATTCTGTATTTGCCATGTGTGATATAAGTATATGGGGTAGGGGAGTGTCTTCAGGATTTCCTAGGGGGAAGAGAGATAGACTCTACAGCCTATGCTCCTTTTATTTTCTTTCCCCATGCTAGGCACTTTCCATGATTCAGTAAAGATTTGGATTTCCCAAACTGGCAAGAGCCGAGGAGAAATCCAGAAATGTACAAGGGACCGGAGGCTTTGATAAGCCGCGTCAAATCCTCAGCTAAGGCTGTGACCTCAACTTTATAAAGCTTCAAAGGAACAACATGATTCTAAAATATCCCGAGGATATTTTTTTTTTTTTTTTTTTTTTACCAGTTCTTTTTAAATGTGAGAATTTCTGGTTCACAGCAGGCCTACATTTCTGTAGGTGTATAGGTTGAACTTTCGTGACATTGTTTAGCTAAATAGATGAATATCAGTAACAGCCTAGATAATTTGGAACAACTGAGTAAGGCAGTAAAGTGGGAAAATATGAGGACACTCATGTAGCAGGAAGAAATACGATGCACTTTTAAAAGTATTTGCTTCGAAGTAGGAGAAGGTTCTGCAGACAGACTGACGCTCCTCCAAGAGCATGCAACACATTAATGGAAACATAAAAGTGAGTGGTTTAGAGGGCGTAGGATGAGAATACAGCTCAGAGGTAAAGCAGCTACCTAGCATTTGAGAGGGCCTAGGTTTTATACCAAACAGCGTAAGAAGGGAGGAGGAAGATGAAAGGAGGAAGAAGAGGAGATGTGGGAAGAGGGAGAGAAGGAGAGAGGGGAAGGAGGAAGGGGAGTAGGAAGAAAAGGAGGAAGGGGAAGAGATTCTTGAATGGGCAGAGAGAAGGGCTAAAAATAGAGTGATACATTTTTTTTCTGTGACTTATTTAAACCATTATGGACAAAAGAGAGACTATCCCAGCATGTGCATGTGTGTGTGCGCGTGCGCGTGTGTGTGTGTGTGTATGTGTGTGTGTGTGTGTGTGTGTGTTTGTGTGTGTGTGTGTGTGTGTGTGTGTGTGTGTGATCATATGCTTCAATGAAAACTTAGAAATTTGGGAACTCAGAACACAGTTCAGTTTTCCTGTCAAGCAATTTACAAAATTATGATGGTCTATCTATGGAGCAGCGGGTTAAAAATCTAAGAATAAGACCCTTAAGCAGCATTTTGTGTAGTCATATTGTGCTGAAAAAGCAGAATAGGTCCAGGAATCTATGTTTTTCCTGGGTGATATAGGGGCTCAATTCACATTCAAAGCCTTGGATAGAGTCCTAGTTTGTGTCTCTGTTGCTTTGAGAAAACACCGACCAAAAGCAGCTTGGAGAGAGGAAAGTGTTTACAGGGCTTATTTTTTCAGGTCACAGTCTAGTAGCAAGAGAAGTCAGGGCACGTATTCATGGCAGGGACCTGGAGGCAGGAAACGTAGCAGGCATAGGGGAGGAACATGCTTTCAGGCTCGCTTAGCTGTTTTTCTTATGCAGCCCAGATCCCCCTGCCTAGGAACAGGACTGCACACAGAGAACTGGGCCCTCCCACATTAACCAGAGATCAAGAAAAAGCCCCACAGACATGCTCACAAGCCAATCTGATGGACGAGTCCTCAGCTGACATCCCCTCTTGTCAGACAGTGTGGGTTTGTGTCAGGTTGACAAACACCAAGCTGCACAGAACGCTTTATCCCCCAAAGAGGGAGAAACCAGGATTCAATAGACAACACAAAGTGTACAAAGGAGCCAGTGCTTCTTCCCAGCTTCTGGGGGGGCATGGGGGGGGCTGATCCAGCCAGCCTTCTCATTTTCTCACTAGCAAAGGGAACCATGAACTTTCTCTGGAATTCTTATTCCTTTTTTTTTATTAATTGAAGAAAAGTTTTAGCACTTTACTAGAGAACTGGAAATCACTAAGATAAACTAAAATCAAACAAAAGTAATAGGCTAAGTGTTAAGAAATTCAACATGTGAAATGGCTAATTTCGCAGGTGGGAACAAGCAGAGGTGACAGGCATGACCACTAATAAGCTAGAGTAACTAGTCATGAAAAGATTGACAAATCAAGGCACACAAAAAAAAAGGGCCGGGAATGAAGGAAAGGGCAAATACCCAAGGGACTGGCCCAAACGCAGCAGCTGTGATTGGTGTCACAGCTACACACAGTCAGGAGACGATGAGGCCCAAATGGAACTTGAACGTGATAAAGAAATGTTTCTAAGATGGAAGAAAAAGTTCGCTTGTAGTTGTAAGAAACACAGCAGATTCTGACCAGGAGGGAAAGAATGGAACACGCACGCTCCATCCACACTCCATTGCTGACACTCTAGAGCCCAGGCAAGGGAGAGAAGACAGGTCACCTCGGAAGAAACAACACTAAGGCGAGTAGTTGGCTTCTCCACACAGACAGCGAAGCCGCGGGGACAATGACCCAGGAGTTTCACACTGCCAGAGGAGAGCAAGTGCCAGCCCAGGAGCATATAAACAGCACACAAATTATTTTAACTATGCAAAGATATTTTCAGCAAAAGAAATCTGAGCTATTTTATTTCCAACAAAATGCACTAAAAATACTACTGAAAGGACTCTTTCAAGAAGAGAGTAGCATTCACACTGGACAGAAGGAGAAAAATGCTGAAAGTAATGGAAAAGCTGTAGATGGGTCAGAACACTTATAAACATAAATTCTGGACAAGAAAATATTGACTGTGCAAAATAGCATTGACAGTATCTAATATGTGAGGTGACAGGAATATGGAAAAAACCAATGGGAGAAGTTAGTAGAGTTAAAGTGTGCCAGGGAACACTAAAATTAAGACAGACAACAAACAGTGAATCCATGGAAGTTTGAGTATCTCAGATAATCACAGACGAAACCACTGACTGGTCACAAAGGAAAACAGCATTTGGCTGCTGTGAACTGAGTGCATATGCCTCCACTTCCTCTGAGCTCTGTGGAGAAGAAGTCTGAACCCCAGGTGACGGTATTTGGAAGTGGGACCTGTGACAGACAGGCAGTCAGGGCATAGGTGGAACCCTCATAAAACTGTCAAATGCCAGGACTAGTGGCCACATAAGAAGAGCCATGAAATACACAGTTTCTCTTGCCACCGAAGCAGGAAGATAGGATGTGGCCCTCATCAAACATTGAATCCATCAGAGATTTTCCTGTGGCCTGGCCAGTGGCTATAACTGTGAGCAATAAATGTGTGCAATCTAAGCCACCCACTCAAAGGACTTCCATCACAGTAGCCTGAACTAATGAGGGCACCTTTATTCTTGAAAGCAGTTGATCTTGGTTCTTAGAAGCTATGATTTTTATGAAGAAGAGATCATTAAAAACATTTGAAGAATGAAGTGGGCTGATTAGATAGGAAGGAAAAGAGCGAAGACTTTTTTTTTACATGAACACACACACAAAAACCACTGGTTGTACCCTAAAAGTTCAAGATAAACACATCTAGAGTAAAGAAGGACCATAAAATTATGACGAGAGGTCAGAACTCAAGGTGGGATGCCACCAGAGAGAAAACTCTCTGTAGCATAAAATGCAATTCACCCAGGAGCTGGAATCATTAGCCTCACACAACATAGAATGTTCTAGCATAGGGGAGGGGAAAGGTTGCGCTCTGCACTCGAAACCAAGCTAGCCAAAGCAAGCAAGGCCAGCGCATAGGTGTGGTGGGTTTAGCTGGAGCTGAGTTTCCCAAGACACAGGTCATAAATAAAGGCTTGGGAAACTGCTGGCCTTTTCATTCTAGCACTTGGGAATGAACTCAGAGCCCATGAATATACCTGACCCCATCTGAGCAAGGCAAGTCTTCCACCACCGAGCTGTATCACTAGAACTTTTTTTTTTATTTTTACTTTGACATAGGCTCTCCTTAGCTACAGGCACATGTGACAGGAATTAGCTAAAATGCAAAAATGGAAGGCACACCTATAAGGGAGTTCTGCTTAAGTTGAAGTAAATAGACCCATTTCTAATCCAGACCTTTGAGGTAGGAACACACATGCTTTTAATTGGGCCACACCGTCTGCTGGAAGCCTATATAAGGACATGGAAGAAGGCACCTTTTACCCTTTCCCTGCTTGCCCTCACCTTGCTAGCAAGTCCATCCCTTCACTGACATTCGAGCCTACTTCTTTGGGATGCCAGCATCTGCTGCAGACCAGCTGACACATGCGGCCTGTGGACCGAGCAACTGCTGGATTGTTGGACCTTCCCTTTATAGCCAACCATTATTGGATTAGCCAGACTGCAACCTGTAAGTCATTCAAATAAATCCCCTTCCTACATATAGTCATTCTATAAATTCTGTTACCATAGAGAGCCCTAATATAGTGGGTATTGAAATTATGATCCTCTTGCCTCAGGCTCCTGAGCTGCTGAAATCACAGGTTCTCCTTCAAGGTGTGTGCATACATAGTGGGGTACAGGTGCCATTGATCTTCCCTTGGTGCTTGGGGTTTAAGGCTTTCTTGTTTCCATATTAAAGCTCTCCCAGTCCACAGGAGAAATTGGGAACTTCAATAATGTGTGCATAAATGTGTCTCTGTCCATCAAAGCCCTGAATGGGTTTATGGTTATTTATTTCCACAATATTTCCAAATCAATCAGTTTCCTGCTTATTTGTTGACACTTTCTTTTTTTTTCTGTTTTTTTCTTTTTTTTTAAATTAATTTATTCTTGTTACATCTCTACGGTTATCCCATCCTTTGTATCCTCCCATTCTCCCCTCCCTCCCATTTTCCCCTTATGCCCCTCCCCTATGACTGTTCCTGAGAGGGATTACCTCCCCCTGTATAGGCTCATAGGGTATCAAGTCTCGTTCATGTATACAATGGATTTTTATTTCTTTTCAGCTTGCGTAGCCCTGTCTCATCCCACCACTTTCTGTTGCAGAAACTCTTCTTCCCAGAGAGTCACCCCCGCCCCCACCAGCCTACTTCCATCATGCCTCTGAGTTTAAAAAGTGTTGCTGGTATGAGCATGGGTAGGAGGGAATTTACTGGAACATGGGTCCCTCAAAGCCACTATGAACTGTCAATAGTCCTTCAGGGTAGTGTAGCTCCCGAGTCCTTTCCCCCTTTCTTAATGAAATGTTGCCTGGCTCCATCTTGTGCTTGCCTTGTGTAGGTAGCCACAGCTGGGTACACTTTTGAGGGTATTGGGCCTGTCATGTCCAGAAGACACTGTCTCATAGCTCTTGCCCAACCTCTGGCTTCTACCTTCTTTCTGCTTCCTTTTCCGTGCTGCTCCCTGAGCACATAGGTCACATAGATCAGTTTAGTTTTAGACGATGCAGTGAGAATATAGACACCTGGTTAGTACAACAGCTGTAGCCTCTCCCTTAGAACCCAGGGCCTCCCCAGCCATGGGCCCTTAGCAAGGCATGAGTTCCTGCTGTGCAGTGGACCTTAAATCCAAGCACAAAGTAGCTGGTTGACAGTCTACTGCCTCAATTGTTATCCCATCCCTTGGATAACAATTGAGGTGTAATATCAATTACTTACTAATATATATAATATAGCAAAATAATATATATAGCAAAAAAACATGAAAATGAAAAAGTTGACTATTAAAAAAAAGCAGTCTACTGCCTCCATTGTACCTATAGGCACAGCCAGACAAAGTGGCCACTCTTGTATCTCATAGGGTTCACAGCTGGATGACACTGTTGAGGACGGTTCTTTCCCAGCTGCCTGCATCACACCGCCTAGCACCGTCCAGCTTGAGCTCTGTATCCTGTGACTAAAGTGACGCAGAGAACGTTTTTGAATTGAGTCTCTCTTCCTCCTTCCCTCCAGATTCCATTCTCCACGGAACTGAAGCAATGATGTCAAATGAGGGGCAGTTATCTGCAGTTGAATGTGAAAGCTTAATTATCACAGACAAAGACCACTAATGAGGAAGCATTATCTTTCACACTTGGGGCTATTTTGATGGAACCTAATTTACCTCAAGTACTCTATCCTCCAGGCTTGCTGTGAACTGCCTCTGCCCTCTCAGCTTACGTTTCCCCTCCCCCTGTCGTTCCCCCCCCCCCCCCCCCCCCCAGTTTATTAGCTCGGTCTCTCAGGAAATCAGAGAGAGGAGAGGGGCTTCTCACGGCTTTCACAGGAAGGGAACTAGCAGCAGAAAGGTAGCCACAGTCAAACGACGCTGCATATGATTGCCCCGTAACAAGACTTTAAAAAACAAACAAACAAAAAGTTACTTTCCCTTGTATTTTCTCTCCTGCCCTGTCTGTATCCCTCTTTCTGTCTGCATTTCTCTTGACCCTCATTAATGACTGCTAATTGGCGGTTGATGCATCCCGTTTACTTTGCGATGAATTCCCTTCTCCAGTCTCTATAAAGGCCTGGAGAGAAGCTAAGCCTTAAGTGCTTGCAATCTGGGGTCAGATGAGAGCAGAGATTTTCCAGTGCACTCCCCGGGAGAGGGGTACCTAGACCATTCAAGAGAAGAGCTCACGTCTCTACCAACCAGGGACCAAGATGATGGAAAAATGTGGATAGCTACACCACTACTTCTGCTTTTCTTTAAAAAAATTTTTTAAAATAATTTATTCAGATTACATCCTGATTGTTATCCCATCATTTGTATCTTACTGTTCCCCCTACCTCCCTTTTTAACCCTATTCCCCTCCCCTAGACCTGTGACAGAAGGTGACCTCCTACCCCACCATATGATCACAGCCTATCAGGTCTCTTCCTGGTAGCCTGCTTCTCCTTCCTCTGAGTGCCACCAGGCCTCCCCATCAAGGGGAAGTGGTCAAATAGGAGGCACCAGTGTTCATGTTAGAGGCAGTCCCTGCTCTCCACTCAGCTGTGGAGAATGCGCTGTCCATTGGCTAGATCTGAATAAGGGTCTAGGTTTACTGCATGAATTGTCCTTGGTTGGTTCAGCAGTTTGTGCAGGTCCCCCTGGGTCCAGGTCCACCAGCCTTGATGGTCTCCTTGTGGGGCTCCTGGACCATCTGGAGCATCTATCTCCCCATTCTTCCATACCTTTTTCACCTGGAGTCCAGTAGCGAGTCTCAGCATCTGTCCTGATCCTCTGCTGAGTGAAGACTCTCAGAGGACATCCATGTTGGGCTAACATCCACTTATAAATGAGTATATACCATGTGTGTCTTTCTGGGTTTGGACTATTTCACTCTGGATGATCATTTCTAGTTCCATCCATTTGCCAACAAATTCCAAGATTTCCTTGTTTTTAATAGTTGATTAGTATTTCATAGTGTAAATGTCCCACAGTTTCTGTATCCACTCTTCAACTGAGGGACATCTGGGTTGTTTCCAGATTCTGGCTATTATGAGCAAGGCTCTGAGATTCCATACTACACCCATCAGAATGGCTAAGATCAAAAACTGAAGTGACAGCACATGCAGGCAAGGATGTGGAGAAAGGGGAACACTCCTCCGTTGCTGGTGGGAGTGCTCCTGGTTTTCTTTTCCAGCTGTTTCCTGGTAGTGATGAGCTATGAAACAACCCACGTGACAGCTTTTTCCGCTCCAGATGGGGTTGGTCACGGCCACTCTTTTTGTGTCCATGTCAGGCATCAGAGAAACTGGATGGCAGCTAGTGGAGAGAAGCAAGGAGAAGAAACTAAAGAATGTTCAACATCTGGGGCTGTGCCACAGGAGAAAATGGAGCGCTTAGGGAGGTTAGGAAAACATGCTGTTCAAGCTTTTGATTCCCTGAAAATAGAGGTCTTGTTATTGCATTTCTTTACCTTTGTTTCTTTGCAGACCTTGACGTGCACAATGGGCTAACACTAAACTCCCTGCTCCTGTTGGGCTCTGTTCTGTGTCAGGAGCCACCAGAAGCAGCACACCCACTGCACATCTCAGAAGCAGTGGGCAGTCTATGGGAACGTGTCTAGAAGGCTCAGGGAGAGAAGGTGGAAGTCCATGAAACCTGAAGCTAGGAACTAGACTGGAGGCGAAAGTGGGCTACTGTGCTCAACCCCAGCTAGCTTGACATTGGCTATGGGGCCAATCTCATGGCTTCTGCCACCCAGACTGCTAAACCTTCGGCTAGCCCCTCGTCCTTGTCAGGTTAAGCTGTTCATCTGTGGTACCAGAAACAACATGGATCTTAGTGGCCAAGTCAGAGTTGAATGTCATCTGCCAGATACCTTCGGTCAGTGGAAGTCAGTTGGGTTGTTTCCAAAGTGGAACCCCCCAAATGGCAGTGCCACTGATAATGTAGTAAATGACAGTTGTGAGCTCAGCTCATGTTGGACTCTGACTAGGTAATGAAAAGGATTTCTAGTAAATAAATGGAAGCCTGAAATCAGCATTCCCCAGAAGCCTTGTGAAAGCCATTATTTCCTGTATCTATTGCTACAGCCAACCATCTCTGGCAGTGGGGCTTCGAATTCCTTATTAACTTAAAACAACCTGTAAGAGATCAAAGTTCACATTCTAGTTCCCAGGCTCTTGTGACCCAATACTCCAACTCCCAGGCTATGCCAGGGCCCCTCCCGCAACAACATAACCCCTTAAAACTGACAAGGCTCTCCCCAGCTTTTGTTACTCTCTCTACACCCTGCTCTGAGGTAGCCTTAGGGTTCTGAATTTCCCTAAATAAATCTTTCTTTCTCCTCATGAAGTGGTCCGAGTGGGTGGTTTCACTGAGCCCTTGCTTACAAGCTAGAGAGCTGAGCCGACTTGCAGCTCAGCCTTGACATCAAGTGGATCTTGTAGTTCTTAGCGGGGGTGGTGTGGGGGGTGGAGGGTAGGGTGGTGAAGGGTGGAGGGTGGGGTGGTGTGGGGGGGTAGAAGTTGGTGTGGGGGTTAGGGATTGGGAGTTGGGGTGGTGGTAGGGTGTTGGGGTGGGATGTTGGGGTGGTAGGGGGTAGGAGTTGGGGTGGTGTTGGGGTGTTGGGGTGGGGCATTGGAGTGGTGGTGGGGTGGTGTTGGGCTGGGGGTGGGGCATGGGTCTACTGAGCACAGAGGTGAGACTGTAAGCTGAGAAACACCCAATGCTGGATTTGCTTTTCCAGGCCCACCTCTGAAGACATTCATGAACATTTCAAACATCAGACTCTTCTCTCCTAGGTTAGAGTGACATAGAAATTGATTTTGGTGGGCTAGGGGCTTGTGGTTGGTCATACTACATCAAGATGTGAGTACTAAGCTGCTTCATGGGGACTGAAGGGGACGCACAACTTCATTAATGATGTAACTCTCACTGGCATTGAGTTTATCAATGTGTTCCTTTTCACTAATCTGTTTCTCACTGTTCTGCTGGGTGAAGGAGCCAAGAGATAGTGTTCTAGTTAGATTTTCTACTGCTGTGATAAACCTCTGTGACCAAAACCAAGTAGAGAGGGAGAGGGTTTATTTGGCTTACTTGTCCACATAACGGTCCATCAACGAGGGAAGTGGTAGCAAGAACTCGGACAGGAATGAGGGGCAAGAGTGAAAGCAAAACCACGGCAGAACATTGCTTACTGGCTTGCTTCTCCCTGCTCACGCTCAACCAACTTTCTCATCCAACCCAGGACCACCTGCCCAGGCATGGCACCCTCTAAAGTGGCTGGGCGCTTGCACATTAGTCAGTGATCAAGAAAAAGCTACCATGGGCATGCGCACATGCACATGCCAATCCCATAGAAGCAATTTCTCCACTGAGTTTCCCTGTCCCCAGGTGTGTCTAGTTGACCACCAAGATTAGCATTATACGTAGTATCTCGTAATGTCATTCAAGATGAAAACAGCTGCCTGAGAGATATAGAGGGCACACCCGAGAGCTCGCCTGGATTATTTCATACAACAAATGCCTCCATAAGGCAGCTGGCCCCTAAACATAACAGCAGCTGTGAAAATGTTGGGTCCCATCATGTGGGTGTCTTCCTTGACACCAAGGAGGTGAGGGAGCGTAGCTTCTTGTTATAGATTGTCTTCAAATTGGAATTCATTAACAGGCACTAGAGTGAAACGAATCTAAGCTAAATATCAAACAGGAGTTTAGTATACAAAAATCTTTAAAGTTTTCTTTTCATTAAAGCAATAACAAAAATAGCTAAAAAAAAAAAAAAAAAAGCAAGTGAAAAATGAATAAAATGAAACCCCGAGTCCTAGACTTTCTTAAAATCCTAGCAGGCTCATTTAGTTAATAAGGAACTGGAAGGCAGTTACTTCTGGTCTCTCCTCCTCACACTACATCTCTGCAGGGGCCTCCAGTCTGATGGCCGAGTCTAGGTCCTCACTATGTACCTGCGTTTGTACCCACATGGTTTCATATTCTTTGATTTCGTTTCCGGTTTGTGGTTTTCACATGGACTCCTCAGCAGCACTGCCTTGACCTATGCTCTAACATGGAAGCTTCCGGTGCATGAGCCTGGGTCTTCTGATTCCGCCCACAGCTTTGCTCTAGGCCTCATTGCAGCACACCTGCATGGCTTCCTTCCCATCACTTTGATTCTCCCAGGCCGAGGGGCTTGGGACCTACCCTCGTTTTCTCCAGTTTTAGAGAGCCCCCTTTTGTGGTCTAATTCAGGTTCCTGTGCCTTCTCCAACTTTCCACGACTCTGCTGTTTCTTATGAGCTTCTGCCTCCCTCTCTTTCATAAGGCCCTCTTCTTTCAGTTGGGAGGCAATCGCCTCTCCATCTTTTCCTTTTCTTTCTAGTAACTCCCCCACCCCAGCCAGGCAAGCTCACTTACCGTTTTCGTTGCTTACCTGGTTCTATTTAGGCAAGAGAGCATTCTTTAAATTAACTATGGCCCTTAGTGTAACAGCTTCCTGTCCCCCCTCCTTTTATGAAATGGTACCCACACTTCCCACACTCTCCTAGATTTCTGTCATTATTTTTACTGCTGAGACAAAGATCAGTCATTCAATCTGAGGACTCTTTAAAACGTATCATTCTGAATTGGGATAACCTTGAGACTGAGAGGAGAGCTGTTAGCAATGGTTACATAACAGCGGGAGGAAGCCAATACGATCTAGGCCTGCATTGTATTCTTATCATGACTGTGCTTTTAGCAGCCAATTTGGAGCAAGCTTCCCTTGGCTGGGGCTGTAGCTGGGGCACTGCTTTTGGATATGATAGTTGGCTCTAACACCCTGACCTGTGTGTGAACTCACGATGTCAGCAAGAGCTTGGTGACTGAGGCTCTGTGTCCCCATCCACACAGCTCTCAGAAGTGAGGCAACACGTACGAGCAGTGACTTGGGGGGATAGTTGAAAGATTTTAATTTTCTTTTCTTTGTCTTTCCCTCAAAAACCCCACTGAGCTTGCCAGTCATGGGATCTGTGACTCAATAATCCCCATCGAAATAAATGTCAGATTTTGCATTTCTGTCACCTTCTAACCTACCTAAGGCATGGACTAAGCTCTATATATTGAGTGAAGTGATATTAGTAGATGAGACAGAGGAATCAGTTGGTGATTTAAATGCTCCAGACCACACAGCGTGTTCAGAGGATGCTACTGTGAAATGCTAAGGATGAAGAGCAACCCTGTGCTAGGAGATAACTAAAGACAAGAGGGTTAGTGCTACAGAAAAGAAACCTTTGGTTCAAGTCCAGCCTGGAAGCTCTGATGCCTGCTGCTGGCTGAGGAGGGAAGACAGGGCTGAGGCAGACAACGTGATGTACAAAGACTGTGCTCTTAGGATGCTTGAGCCCAGGCACTAGTTGTACTCTAGACTCACCCTTCTTTTGGCCTCAGTCTTCCCACCTATATAATGGGGACAGTAATACACACTGATTGGCTTTGTAACGAGGGGCTTCCTGCCTGGAGACTTGTGGTTGTCCAATGCAAAGTGAAATGCTTTTGGAGCTTGAATTAAGTCAATATACCCCCTCCGTTTCTTCTTTTGACCTCAGCTAGATTTCTTATTTTCAGTACCCTGAGTTAACCTCAAACTCATTGCTAGTGAAAGCCTTAAGGGTCGTTGATTCCAAACCTAAAAGAATCACAGAAGCCGGGCGTGGTGGCGCACGCCTTTAATCCCAGCACTCGGGAGGCAGAGGCAGGCGGATCGCTGTGAGTTCGAGGCCAGCCTGGACTTCAAAGCGAGTCCTGGACAGCCAAGGCTACACAGAGAAACCTTGTCTCGAAAAACCAAAAAAAAAAAAAAAAAAAAAAAAAGAACATTTGGGGCCGGAGTGATGGCTCAGAGGTTAAGAGCACTGTCTCCTCTTCCAGAGGTTCTGAGTTCAATTCCCAGTAGCCACATGGTGGTTTGTAACCATCTATAATGAGATCTGGTGCCCTCTTCTGGCAGGGAGACACACATGCAGGCAGAACATTGTATACATAATAAATAAATAAATCTTTTGGGGCTGGAGAGATGGTTCAGAGGTTAAGAGCACCGACTGCTCTTCCAGAGGTCATGAGTTCAATTCCCAGCACCCACATGGTGGCTCACAACCATCTATAATGAGATCTGGTGTCCTCTTCTGGCTTGCAGGCAGGATATTGTATACATAATAAATAAAAAAATCTTTAAAAAAAAAAAAAAAGAATCACTCAGCCTTGGCAGATCCATTGCCCAAGACATGTCAGGTTTGTGTCTGTTGATGCTGTTTCTTCAGGCATGGGGTGCATGCTCCAAAGCCTTGTCAAAATGCTGAGTCAGTCCATGAGAGAGTCCAGATGATAGATGATCATAAACCCAGTATTTGGGAGCTGACCCAGGAGGATCATGAATTCCAGGCATGCCCAAGAAACATAGATCTTGTCTGAAAATAAAGCAAACATGAAAAAATGCAAAAATAAAGAAATGGAAACCAGAATTACGAGTCAGGTTTTTTTTTTTAGTTTTATTATTTAAAAACATTTTAAAATTTAAATATCTTTATATAATATAAAGATAAAAATTTGTATATGTTACATATTAATATATAATATATGTGTTTCCCTTTTCCCAAGTCCTTCCAAGTGTTCTCCCCCTCCCTATCCATACAACTCTAAGTTCCTACTAAAAAAAATAACACCCCAAATCCAATACAACCTTCCTCACAAATCAACAAAATAAAATATCTTCTCCCACAAAATAAATGCCAAACTATAATCAAATAAAAGTACACACACACACACACACACACACACACACACACACACACCCCACACACACAGTGGAATTCATTATATGTTGGTTGACTACTCCTGAACATGAGTAGGATATATCAGCCCTGGAGCAGTTGATATACCTGGTGTCACGTCTTAGAGAAGGTTGATATTCCATCTCCCATCAGGTATAAGAGACAGTTCAGCTGTTAAACTTTACCCTACTGGCTAGGTTTTCACTCATTCATCGATTTTTTAAAAATATAACAAAATAAAGTATAATAAGATAAAACAAAAACTATGAAACGAAGTTGAACAAGAAAAATCAACAGAAAGAAAAGAGCCTAAGAAGAGGTACAAGAATTAAACATCCAGTCATTCACACATTCAATAATACCATAAAAACGCTAAGCTGAAACCCATAAACTCAGACGACCTGGTGCAGAGCTGTGCAGGACCTGCGCATGCTGCCTCAGTCTCTGTGAGTTCATATGAACTTTGCTCATGTTGAGTTGTTGGCCAAAGGGGCCCCATGGGAATCCCCAAACAACCCAGGCTGTTGCCAAGACTATAGATTGCTCTCCACAAACTGACAGCAATAGTGCATTACTGGAGACGATATTAACACAACTCACTGAAGATGGAGATGCTGAGCTAGTGCCTGCGTAGAGTGCCAGCATCTCTGTTACAGGGACATACTCCGAAATACTTTCAAAGAGAAGCTTAAACACAAAACCAGCCACAAACTCTTTATCTACAATAATGTACTGCCTGCAAGATATGCTACGCCAAGAGTGGCACAAAGCTTGTGGAAATACCAGCCAATAACTGATTTGACTTAAGGCCCACTCCACTAGATGGTGCCCATACCTGACACTGCTTGGGTGACCCAAAAACCTGAGACTAGATAGCCCAGGGACCCACATAAAACCAAATAATACTTGTCTAAAAAAGAGTGATGAAATGACTCCTAATAATATTCTGCTCTACTCATAGACCAGGGCCTTGTTCAGCTATTATCAGAGAAGCTCCCCCCCCCCCCGACCGCTGCTCCCTGAACCAAATCAGAAGAAATATAGAGACCCACAGCCAGACATTGTGCAAAGAGTGAGAGACCTTGGAAGACTCAGCTCTAAATAAGATGTTTCCATCAAATTCCTCCCCTCAGAGCTCAGAGAAACTCATGTAAAAAGAGGCAGAAAGAGTGTATGAGCCAGAGGGAATGAAGGATACCAAACAAAAAAACAAACAAATGAACAAAGCCTTCTAAATCAACACGAGTCAGGTCTCTTTAATACACAGTTTTGCAGATATTTTAATGATTCAGTATGGAGCAGGAATTTCCAGGATGGGGCCTGGTCTTATGCTGTGGTCTCTATATATTTGTAGGGTAACTTTAGAAATCTAATCACCTTTGACATGCTTTGGCAATTACTGTTCTAATAACTTTTTATAGATTTGGAAAAAATGCTTACATTATAATAGTAAGTGAGTAAGCAAGCTGTAAAATTTTATGTAGTATAAAAATCACGATTAAAACATATTTAAGACACTGGCGAAATAGATAAAAATATTCTGAAGACCCACTGCTTCCTTCTCACCTATAGCTGCTACAAGAAAGGCATTACTTTCACTTGTCTTCCCTCTTCGAGTTAAGCGATCGCAGAAAGGTCGGATTCCTTTCTGCTACCGTGTCAGATCTCCCTAAGTGAATATGACTTTCATTGCATCCTGTGAAGACAGAACTATAAAAAGCCTCTAGGAACACTTAAGGGATTCTGAGGGCAGTGAAAGCCAAAAGAAAAGCATACAGACTTGTAAAATGAGCATGAGAAAAACAGAAGCAAGAGCCACGGAAGACAGCATGGATGCATGAAGAAACACAGCTTCCCAAGCTAAGAAAGGATGCTTGAACTTTGGCTCTATTGAGAGCCCATAAAGGTAGAGAAAAAAAGCCAATCACAACCCTCTCCCACATGGCGGACATACATATGGGCCATAACTTCCTCTTCTGCTCTGGGCAGGGCTGCTGGGAAAGCAACCTCGATTTATTTATGTGAGAACACTGAGTAAGACTTGGTTACCTGGGGTCTCCTGAAACCTAGTCACTGCCCTACATAGGAAAAAGTTGACAGCAGCAAAGGGCAAGAGGAAAAATTGTCAGTGAATGAGGTAGCTCAATCGGTTTTTTAAGCCACAAGGGGGAGGGTAAGGGGCATGGGTCCTAAAAGACACCTCTTTATACACTTCAATGTTGGATTGCCTAGCTTTAAGCTTTGGTTTCACGGCTTATAAATCTGTGGTTTGGGATGCTCTTCTTCACCTATCTATGTTTTGGTGGGAAAATACAATGGGATACTTGCAGTGTGTCTCCTTCAGTGAAGATTAAATGAGATATGTCTAAGGCCTAGTAGTGAGCCCTTTATAAGCAGTGTCATTAATATCAACAAAGAAGTAAAGAATGCCTGTCGATGGTTATCAGCCTTTCCTAGGCCATCTCTGCTACGGTTTCGATGCTCATATCACTCCAAAGTCCACACTTTGATCCCACCAACATGAAGGAGTTAAGAAGCAGTGAGGTCAGGTGTTAGGGGAGGAGGGCTCCCCTCTATGAGGACTAGGGAAGGGAGGGAGAGAGGATGGAGAGGCCATGAGGGAGGGGGCTATAATCAGAATGTGAAGAACTCAATCTGCAGAACAAGCAGGAAACATATTGCTAATCCCACTACATGGGAACAGCTCTGAGACTGGGTGAGACATGGGTGTCTATGCACACACAATGCTCCTTGCTGGTTACAAAATCACTGTGAATTATTATTAGATTCTTTGTATGGCATGAATGAAGACTTACGATTTCTTTTTTCTGCTCATATGGATTTCTTTTTTCTGCTCATACAAAGAGCAGAGACGAGCCTTAATTGTTCTGTGCATCGTGCACACCCCATACATTTATAAATCTAGGACCGTATAATGCTTGTGATAAATGATATGTTTTCAGAACAAAAGAACCAGACACTGATGCTGGATCAGATTTGACAGAATTCATTCCTCTCAGCATGCTGGACACTGACATCCTGCATCTTTCATGTTCCTGCCTCAAGTGCTACAGGTACAGTTCTCAGAACAGGACAGCTCCGAGGACAGCTTCGAAGAAAGCTTCCAATCTCAATTGGTCCAGAATTTCGGAATGTCTCACACAGGACTTCTATTGAGCCTGGAATTTCTCAAAATTTAGAAACTGGACCACAAATGCTGTTCCTTGCTTGTTTAAGCATTTTCCCCAATTTTATTTGTGCCCCTACAAAGATATTATTTGTCCCAAATCAGCCAGAAGAAACCTTAAGAGAACAGCACTCTACTTCCTTTAAGGAGAGTTGGGTAGGTTTTTGGTTGCTTTCTTGGGTGATAGATGTTTATTTGCATTGGGAGTTGGTTATAAGTTAGTATTGGTCTTATACAAAGAGAAAACAAGGTTGTTTTATTTTTCATTCTTAGGTTTGGAGAAAGGGGTTGAAAAGAAAGAAGGGGGAATATATGATAGGACAAAAAGTAGATTATTGAATCTACTCCTCAACTTAATGACTTAATTATTACTTAAAAGGTTATTTTTAATTCACTGGTATAGAATTTTGTATATAGATACAAAATAAGTTTACTTTTTCTAACATTGGTATAGAATTCAAATTTAAGATTATTCTTCACATAATATATACATATATGTATATATATATTTATATACATATATGTATATATATTTCTACTCTAATAGGAGGTATTTTACTCATACAATTCAGTTATAATACAAGGTTTACTTCCAATACTTTGAAAATGTTATTGTAGGATGTTTAGAATAAATAAGTCATACACGTTAATTGTTAGTTGATCAAATCATTGCCATGTCAATTAATAGTCTATTTTTATCACGAGAGTATATATCCTAGGTCTAACAGATAGATATGATTCTATAGAAAGATAAGGTAAAATAGTTAGATAAGGTCTTCAAAAACCCCAGAGACATACAGAATATAGCATTTAAAAATATTTTTATTATTTTAAAGATTCACTGACAATGAGACAGGTTAACTCCTGGCAACACCCAACCTACTTCAAATATGATGATGAACACCAAAGAACTGCCTTATGGAGATGCTCTCAGTGTGGTGAAAAAGTCACTGTCATCATTTCTACCATAGACAGAATTCTGCCTAAAAATGAGCAAGCTTGGATGCAGGCAGAGTCAATGGTCAAAATTCTGCCAAGACAGGGTAAGTAAGTCCTTAATAGTTCCTGCCTCACAAATATGTCTGTCAGATATATTGGGCCAGAAGGCTGAAGATGATGCTCCAATGTTATAGAGAGTTTTGGGTACCTGTTCAGGCAGCAAACTGTCTCTGTCATCTTCTCAATTTGGAAGCTGCTAACCTGTACTCCCTGTATACTCAGGTAATTAATTTTATTCCTTCTTAAGTCTCTTATGGGGTTAAAGACCAGATGGTTTAGTTTTACAATTAAGCTTAGTTGTTTAGGGGTAGGATGTGTTTATGCCTAGATAGATTTTTAAAATATATTTTATGAATTTATTCATATTACATCTCAATTGTTATCCCATCATTTGTATCCTCCCATTCCTCCCTCCCTCCCATTTTCCCCTTACTCCCCTCTCCTATGACTGTGACTAAGGGGGACCTCCTCCCCCTGTATATGCTCATAGGGTATCAAGTTTCTTCTTGGTAGTCGGCTATCCTTCCTCTGAGTTCCACCAGGCCTCCCCATCCAGGGAATGTGGTCAAATATGGGGCACCAGAGTTCGTGTGAAAGTCATACCCTACTCTCCACTCAATGGTGGAAAATGTATTGTCCTTGGCTGGTGCCATAGTTTGAGCAGCACACAACAAGAACATTTGCTCAACCATGTTCATAGCTGCCTTATTCATAATAGCCAGATCGTGGAAACAGCCTAAGTGTCCCTCAGTAGAAGAATGGATAAAGAAACTGTGGTACATTTACACTATGGAATACTACTCAGCTATTAAAAACAAGGAATTCCCGAAATTTGTGGATAAATGGATTGAACTAAAAATGATCATAATGAGTGCGTTAACCCAGAAGCAGAAAGACTCAAATGGCATATACTCACTTATATCTGGACACTAGCCCAAGGGGCATGTCCCATGAAACTCTTCACTTACCAGGAAACTGGGACAGAGGGGAGGACATCCTATTGGGACTCTAGGTGAGAGAAGCATGGGAGAATGGCAAAGCAGAAGGATCCAGAGGGTCCTAGAAACCTACAAGTAGAACATTATGATAGGCAGATTTGGGCCCAGGGGTCCCACTCAAACTATGGAGCCAGCCAAGGACAATACAGGCTGTAAACTTCAAACCCCTACCCAGATCTAGCCAATGGACAGGACATTCTCCACAGTTCATTGGGGTCTGACTTTTACACGTACTCTGATGCCTCATATTTGACCATGTTCTCTGGATGGGGAGACCTGGTGGAACTCAGAGGAAGGATAGCAGGCTACCAAGAAGAGACTTGATACCCTATGAGCATATACAGGGGGAGGAAGTCCCCCTCAGTCACAGTCATAGGGGAGGGGAGTAAGGGGAAAAAATGGGAGGGAGGGAGGAATGGGAGGATACAAGGGAGGGGATAACAATTGAGATGTAATATGAATAAATTAATAAAATAAAATTTAAAAAAAAAAGAAAGAAAGACGTCCTGAGTCCTCCAGTTCACCTCTCTTGCCCAAGCTCTGGCTCAGGGTAGGCCAGATGCCACAGGCTGCCTTAGAGAGTGTCAGGAGCGCCACTGTCAGCCAAGCAGTCTAGGGACAGTCTGCCCATCTGTTCTTCTCCCTTCTTCCCTCCTCCGACTCCGCCTTACTTCCTGTTCATTTTTAATTTAGGAAAGTTTCCATTTTTGAACCAGATTCAAAAAGATATAAATTCCCAGTTTGGGGTCACCAGTTTGAACCTCTGAAAGATGGCATGTGACAGATGTGCTTTCCTGTTTCTGAGAATCTTAACCTCAAAAATATTTCTTTTCTATTTCCAACTGGAGGTGGAGATCAATGGCACACCCTCGAAAGACTTGCACAGGCAAGAGCTCGTGAAAAGATAATTTAAAAACAATTTAAATTAACAAACAGAACACATGTGAATCTTATTTCTGATAAAATTCACATAGCTTTTCTATTGAACTGGGATTTATAAACTTGGCAAAGCATCTGGGGAGATTGGTTGGTGCCAAAATATTTGAAATATGATTTGAAGTTTTGCCCAATTTGTCTTGTCCTAGTTAATAATTGATAACTGATCGTTCTCCATTGACCTTGAAAAGACAAGAGATTTTACCAGTGACTGGTTTCATTGTTATTAATATTTACTTAGACATATGAAATAGTATGTAGACTTTATTTTTTTATAGTTTACTTTTATTGCATTTCCACTTCCAAGAACTGAAATTTTAAAACCCCATGTCATGGCGTGGCTGTGAGCATTAGATAAATAAAGCAGTGCTGATCACAGAGCCTAGCACATAGTTTGTGGTCCCCATATGTGTTTCCCTTCTCTCCTGGCTGCACCAAGCCACTTTGGCATCCCTTACAGTGAGGATGACCAAAGCTGTGGTGACACAGGTCAGGCAATGATGTGTATGTGCTCTGTACTCTCTAGGTACTCAGTGAACACTCATCAGGCAGTGCAGAACAGCGAGCCAGATTAATGGAAAAGCAGTAGAGGGTCTTACTGTTTGTGCACTGTGTAAAACTGTTCCCCTTCCTTTTTAAACTTTCTATTGACTCTTTGTGAATTTCATACCATGCACCCCAATTCTACTCATCTTGCATCCCTTCATAGCTGTCCTCTGCCTTGCAATTTCTCCCACAAAAGAAAACAACAACAACAACAACAACAACAACAAAATTTAAAATCAAAATCTCGCTGTGGAAGCTGAGGTGTGTCACATAGTATATACCCTTTTGTCTAAATAGATTTATTTGCAAATGTTCACTGTGATGAGGTCCCGATCTGTTTTGAGGCCTCTGGGTTCTGCTGCGCTATCACTATTGGATCCTCTTCTTGGATATACTGTTGCTCTGTGTCGTGGCGATCCTGCAGCTTTGGATCTGCAGAGTTATCCCCTTCACGCAGTCCAGCAATTGATAGGTCAGGTGGATATTGGAGTGGGCCAACTTAGAGCCCTGGATCTGGGCCTGGGTGGAAGCTGAGTTGGTCAGCCAACCTGCTCTCCTGCACCTGCACATGCACCAGCAGCACCAGCTCTCCCGTTTTTGCCAAGGAAGACATACTTTCCCGAGGGTTATAGGAGGTGAGGGGTAGGGGCAGCTCTCCTACTCCTATGACCTCAGGACCAGCTCACCTGTGATCTTACCACCAGGGCCAGCTCTCCTGTGCTGCCCAGGTGAGGTATGGGGCCCACCCCCTAGTTCTGCCCAGCTCTTCTACTCTCATGCCCTCAGGAAAGCTCACCTGCCTGCAGCAAGTATGTGTGAGAGAGGGCTTCTTTCCTGCTCTCCATGCCACTCACTGCATGTCAGATGAGAGGCCAGCTCCCCAGTGCTCATGCCTTCAGGGATGGGGCTCACCCAAATACCAGGGCCAGCTCTACTTTGCTGCATAGGAGAGGTATAGGGGTCCTCCCTTCCTAGTCCTGTAGCTGGTGAGGGGCAGGACCAACTCTCCTGAGTGCAACAGCTGGTGAGGGACAAGGACAGCTCTCCGGCACCACCACTACCAGAGCCAGCTCTCTAATGCTGCCCAAATGAGTGGTGGGGCTGAATTTTCTGAGTGTGGTAGCCAATGAGGGATGTGGCCAGCTCAGCACTGTCCTTGGACATCAGTGTGACCTCAGGCAGCAGCCCAGAAAAGGAATATCTACACGGTAACACGGGCCTCAGACAGATAGAACCATGAATCTAGACATGGTTTCTGATGGCACCGAGGGCCCAGATGTCACTATGGCCTCAGGTGGCAGCTAGGCCACTCAGATCAGTATTTTCCCCAGCAGCAGCATGGGCCTCAGACCACATTGTTGAAGGCTTGCCTCTGGCTCTACAGAAGTTTCCTGAGTCTTATAACAAGCAAGAAACAGCTTAGATGGACTGTGTAGGCAACTCCCCTTCCTGTGAAGACATCTGTCCATCCCACAGATGATGACGTGGTTGGGATTTCAACTAGGTAGGACACAGAGCTGAAGTCCAGCCCAGTCTTGTAAGTTAGCTCCTGAATTTGGAACAGAAAGTCCTCTATACTCTGTTTTTACACACTTCAAAAAAGATCACCCCAATTACTCTGTCTTTTTTTAGTCTCAGGTTTTGCTTCAACATTGGTAATTAATGTCAAGTCCTGCAAGGCTGACTTGAAGGCATCTGGCTCCCGACCAAGCTATTAAAGAGTCTGAAGAGCCTGTATCAAATCAGGAAACAGTAATGGCCTTTGGTTTAGTCATAATATGAAACAAACTAAAATGATGCTTAAATTTTTTTTGGTGTTCTTACGTTGTTTAAAATTTACTAAAATATAGAAATTTTCCTATCTAATCAACTCATTGCAATCGTGTCTATTTTTTAAAAAGCTTCCCAAGACTTCTTCTCCTATCCTCGGTGAAATAGAATATACCTTAAATGGGCCGAGGAGCACCAAGATAAACATGTCTCAAAAGACTTATTCACAATAATGTAATGCTTTTCTGGACTCAGTTTGTGGCTCCTGACTTTGCCTCCCTGCACCCCACTATGTGGCCTTTTTCTTTGATACTTTATTGCTCATTGCTTAATCCTGATCCGGATTCAGCTTCTGATGTTGTTGCCTTGGCAACCCCCATGCTCCCCATGACCATCGCTTGGGCCTGGTGTTTCTGTAACCATCCAACTCAGCTTCTGGATCTTGACACTCCACTTGGGAATGGTTCCAAGAAGCTAAGATCAGGCTTGAGGGACAGCTCTGCCATTAAGGGCATTTGTTGCTCTTGAAGAGTAGCAGGGCTCAGTCTCCAGTACTGGTGTAGTAGCCACAGCCATTTGCTTATCAAGTGCTCTGGTGTCCGACCCCCATCTTCTGGCTCCTGAGAGCATCGGACATGGATGACATGCAAATACACACATGAAGGCAAAACGCATAAAATAAAATGCAAAACTCCAAAACCAGATGGAAGCAAAGGCGCTAAGCTTGATAAAACAGCATGATGTCTATGGGTCTCATAGTCTGAGATACTTGGGTCATAAGATGCCTAGAACAAGGAGATGGAGGAGAAGGCATAGTGAACAGACCCCCTCTGCCAATCTGCTTCTGAGGGAAGTGTAAATACTATCTTTGTCATGGATGTATGTTGCAGGGTGTGGCTGGAAGTGTGGGTGGTTGATAATGAACTGAAGAGAAGATCGGTGACAGGTGACACTCAGCTGACTTTGTTCAGCTCCGGGCGGGGCGAGAGAGTGGATATTTTGATGGTTGTTTTAGTGTGCCGCTTTATAGTCTTATTCAATCTATTCTAAAAAGCATGAAATATCATCTGCTTGGTCTTCCATGAAAGAACTCATCAGCCAGTATTGTTTATTTTGTGACATCCGAGCTAGGAGCTGTCAACACCAATCTGTCCATTCAATTGATTCTGGCATATTTTAAAAATATGAAATTTAGTCTTTTACTGTTGTTAGGTATTATACCTCTTTCGGTCAAATCTGAGTTTTTACAGGTCATGGTAGATCACAAATGTGGTAATTCCATAGCATAAATATTTACAAGCTGAGAGTAACCGTGAGCCCATGAAGGCTCTTGGTTTGGGATTTCCTCTAGCCCAGGGGTGCTGAAATGAAACAAAATTAAGTTTCTTTCACCACTGAGAGATATAGGGTGGGAACATGCCAGAACTAATTTCCCTTGTTTAAGGTGTTGACAATGGAACTGTGTGTGTGTGTGTGTGTGTGCCTTTGTGAAACTGCTTGTGCTGCCTATAATTGTTTGCTTCAATTAATATGCCCATTTCATTTGATTCCCAATAACATATGTGATGGGGCTTCTCTTTACATTAGGGAGGCCTGATGCAGAGGAAAATGTCACTCATAGGCTGCCATCACTCAGAGTGCACCTGTGTGTGCAAATTTGTGTTCATGTGTATATGTGTAACTGTGTGTGTATGCATGTTTTCTCCTGTGTGTAGAGGGCTTATGGCCACCCCTGGTGTTGTGCTTTCTCTATCATGCCTATTTACTGAACTCAGGCTTGGTATAATGTTGTGTGGTATAGCTTGATCAATTATCCATTTGATTGGACTGAGAAAAGCCTAGAAGATTAGCAAAGCACAGTTCTACAGCAGCATTCTGGACCTAACATTTAGTGTTAGGTTCAAAACAGGCCCCTATATGGCAGTATTGGTGATAACGTCCTTAACTAAAGGACTTGGGTCAGGGAGACAGAAGGATTGTTACTGGATAGATAGAAATATGAACTTAGTATTCCTCATGATTCTAGGAAGGTGTGTTTCTGTTTGCCATAACAGTCACGATTTCCTTTCTTCACCCCAATAGTCTAGTTCCTGATTAACTGCAGGTCAAAGCCCTCATTGCTAAGCCCCAGTCTGTTCTGCCTTCACTTCTCCTCCTGCTGCTGTCTGTCCCCTTCAAACTGACAAGGCTTTCCCACCAGGCCAGTGTCCTCTGCCCCCTGAGAGACAGCCTGCAAGTGTGATTCCCCTGAATACACTTTTCTTCGTACCCATGGAGTGCTCCAGTTTGATGGTTTCACTGCACCTTGCTTACATCTGGTGCTGAAAGGCGGAAGTGGCAACTAAGCTACCAAAAGCAAGGTCTGTCCTTACTGCACCAAACTGCAGATTTGCCTCCCTGGGAACAGATCACTTGCTGGGGCTGGTTTCTTCCATCCACCATATTCGACTCCAAGTTTAGAGTCTATTTAGTTAGTTGCTGCTCTCCTCTGGCTGCTCTGTCTCCTTGTCTTTCCACACATAGGTGTCCTCTCGGAGCTTCCTGCTCTGTCCTTGTCAAGGACACGGCCCCTCTGTGGGCACCTTTTCAGCCTTACCCTCTGAGGACACCACACAGCATCATCCACTGGTGCCCCCTGAGCTCTTCCCAGCTCCTTACTCTGACCCAGCCTCACCCATGCTTACCTCATCACCTCCAGCAGCTCCCACTCCAGGCCTGGACAGTCTTTAAGCCCTCAGGTCCTAGCAGAATAGTCCCTGCAGATTGCACTTTCTCTGGTCGATTTCTCTCAGGTGCCTCTGTCTTTTCACCAATGACTCTCTAATGTCACTGAAGAATTCGAGTACCTCACCCACGTCTATTATCTCACCGGGCATGACTTCCAGGTATTCTCTGCTCTGTTCTTACACCTGAGGAAAAGGAGGCAGCCTGGGTGGCAGCCAACGCCCATGCAGATGATGTCTGCCACCAGGAAGGCTTCTAGTCAGTGGAGGCCAGCACAGGTTCTCATGTGGACTCCCACTGTAACTACCAGGCTAATGCTGAGAATTAGCTCCCTGGCCTGGGGGGCCTGAGATGAAAGGGTAACTTGTCTCTTGTCTGGACTCCAAAAGGCCTTCCTTAAGGAAGTAGATTTCAGCCTGGCAGTGGTGGCACACGCCTTTAATCCCAGCACTGGGGAGGCAGAGGCAGGCGGATCGCTGTGAGTTCGAGGCCAGCCTGGTCTACAAAAGCGAGTCCAGGACAGCCAAGGCTGCACAGAGAAACTCTGTCTTGAAAAACCAAAAATAAACAAATAAATAAATAAAATTTAAAAAAAAAAAAGAAAGAAAGAAAAGAAAAAGAAAAAAATGGAGGTAGATTTCAACAAATTGAGGGGCGGGCGGGGGGGGGTGGGTAAAAATGTGTCCTTCTCAGATCTCTGGGATGGTTCTGGACGGCCTGCCCCACCACCCTGGAGCTACAAGTCCTCATCTCTGTTCCCTCTGTGGCCACCATCGGTCACCTCTTCCTCATTATGTCTAGTTGCCCAACCCTGTTAATGGGCAGGATTATCATGGCTAAATTCTTTTTATTTCTATCCACCTCCTTCTTAAAACAACCTTCTTCTCCTAGCCTCTGAGGACACACACCCCTCCCGCCCCATTTACTTTTCTTTCAAATACAAATGGAGTATAATTTCCTATTTTATATCAAGTAAATAGACCACGCCAGTCCTTTGGAAGAAACCACAGGGGCGCTTTGACAGATACCATCTTTCGGTGTTTGATGTGGCCCAACTACGAAGCCTGCTTTCAGGTTAACTAACTCTGGCCCCACAATAACTGTGGCTACAAAGCATGGACGCAGTGCTTCCCGATGATATAAATTTGAGAGCCATGAAGAAAAGTTTAAATTACCTTTGTCTTGAAGTTAAAAAAAAAAAAAGTCTTCAAAACCAAGACTCAATTATCTGCCAGCCTAAATTGGCTTCAAGTGAAAAAACTCAGGTGTTGCCTTTTCCTAGCGCTAACAGGCTTCCTACCGAGACAGGCAAGCTCACAAACAGGTTTCCATGAAAAATAGCAACTTCAAAACTCCCATGCTGTGGTTGCTGACTTAAAATTTCTTTACTATTTCTTTAGGCTCCACTGATTTTTTTTTTTCTTAAATGACTACTTGCGATAATCAAGCACCTTTGTCTCTGGGTAAGTAAGTCATGGGATGCTTCCAGAATGGAAAGGAAAATAGAAGACTTAGGCAAATTGTGAGGGTTTGAGGAAGTGAATTATGGCATGTGAAAAATGAGACTTAGAAGATAATAATGTGATATTAAACTTTCAAATTTTAGCATGTTAGTGTTAAACTTCTACTTAAATGAACAGTTGTCATAAGTGATTAGTGTTGGTAATGGTTATAAGCATTGGCTACTAAAACTTGAAAAACAATTAAAATTATTGTAGTCAGAGCCTCAAAAAGTGAAAATTTTCTCCCGATCATTTTGAAGTTTTTCATGTTTATATTGATAACATTTTAGGCTTTATTTTTGCTATGGCTCAAAGACACAAGTCTGAGCTGTTTGCAGACACGTGTTAACTGTTTTCTCTACAAAAAGGATCTCAATACAGACTAAAACAGACACTGGTCCTGCTGGTGTAGCTAAAAATGTTATCACTTTTTGTCAAATTTAAAAAATTCACATAAGCTTCAGGGAGGGGCAACCTGTATCCCCCTGTCACAACCCAAATAAGCTCTGGATCACTTGCGTTACCAAGTCTTCCTGTGAATCGACAAGATCGCCAAAGTGTAAGCTCTCCCACCTGCTGCCTATCCCCGAGGGCGGAAGCCTTCCTTTCCCTGGTCTTGGGGCTCCCTTCCACCCTCCCACCCACTAAGGCCACCCATCAGGCCTGGCAGTTTCAGATAGACACCCAAGATACAGCTTTTTAACTTTTCTTTCTGTCTGTACTCTTTGTCCGCTCCAGCAGATGGCCACCCTGCACTCCAGGCTGTGTGAGAGTGCTCCTAACCTGGCCTTCTGGGAGACTGTTGTAAATGACTCCCTGCCCCCCTTACCCCCCCTCCCCATCTGTAGCAGAAACAATGGGCCCTTTAATGCAACCTCATGATTTCTTTGCACTCTCCTGCAACGATCCCTAGTGGTGGCTGTCCTTCTTAACCATGTAACTCTGAAGTCCACACTCTATAACCCCCCAAACCATGTCCTTCCCTTGCCACCACTGGTACCTCTCTACACTTTGGAGACACCAGACAACTGCCTCTTCAACAACTGTTCCCAATCCTGCCCTCCATTAGCCTGCACTAATATCTCAATTTTGAGATGCTTTCTAGCTCCCAGAAGGAGCTCCCTTGTAGTGACACTTCAAGCTCTACTGGTGTCTAGGAAAATCCACTCATGATGTTTGTTTCACACTGTTACGCCTCGACTCACTGTGTTCACTGTGGGAGAATTCTACATCCTCTTTGCGTCACACACAGGGACAGATGAGTTGTGGGTCTTCTGCTTGTGACTGAGATCAGTTTGGCAGTCTCAGTGGCTGGCATCTCTGGGTTTGACCAAGACTGGACTGAATCATAGTCGGCATCAGTGAATTGGACCTAGTTGGCAGACACCATGCAGGAATCAACCTTGGCCCTGAGACTTCTACAGAACCTGCTCTCCTCCTTAGTCTTGGTGGCCCTACAATACTGGTGATCCCTGGACCTGCCAAGCACTAAAAGGGAGTATACTTGCCTCTTCGTCAATGGAGAATGTTGGTAGTATGTGAACCAGTCCTGCAAAGTGGAATAGAGGATTAACAACTTAGATGAACTGGGTTACAAATTGTGGCCTCTGATGTGATATTCCTGCCGTAGTCATTCATCTCTGGGGCCCTGGCTCCTACCTCTACTCAGCCCACTGGTCTTTATCCTCACATGGATGATTACTCTCTGTCTCTTCCAGGACAGAATTAGTAATGGTCAAAAATAACCTGATGCTTGATAAATCAGATGTTTCTAACAAAATGTCCTCTGGTCATGTCCCCTGGAGGGGGAGACCTGGTGGCACTCAGAGGAAGGACAGCAGGTTACCAAGAAGAGACTTGATACCCTATGAGCATATACAGGGGGAGGTAATCCCCCTCAGGAACAGTCATAGGGGAGGGGAATAAGGGGAAAATGGGAGGGAGGGAAGAATGGGAGGATACAAGGAATGGGATAACCATAGAGATGTAACAAGAATAAATTAATAAAAAAAAAGAAACTAAAAAAAATAGAAATATAAAATAAAATTTTAAATCCCAAAATAGCAAAAAAAAAAAAAAAAAAAAAAAAAAAAAAAAAAAAAAAAAAAAGTCCTCTGGTCTCCTGCCATTGCCTGCCGGTTTGGACCCTTGCTTTGGACTAGTATTCTAGCTGCCCTCCCCACCTCCCCCAACCTTAAATCGCTGCCCAGCAAGAAGTGGCCAGAGCACTAGCATCACCTGCTGTCATCAACAAAAGGTTGGAACGTTAGGTCTAAAGTGGGACCCCAAACATCTCAGTGCTGGGACAATGTCCTAAACAGAAAGACCCTGACCAGGTAAACGGAAGGTCTGGTACTGGGTAAACAGAAACATAAACCCAGCCTTCCCCATGTGGCAGGGTTCTATTTACCAGGAAAAGCACCATTTCCTTCATCTGCCCCAACTACCTTGAGCAAGAAGCATCTAGTTACTGGCTAACAGCTGATCGGAGCTTCCACACTAAATCCCAGGGGCTGTTCTTGCTCTTGCAGCAGCTCCACCTCCTGCTGCTTGTCTCCTCAAAAGTGACAAGGCCTACCCCCACCGCCCCCTGCCTGTTCTTTGCTCCCTGAGAGAGGGTTGCATTCTTAAACTTTTCTTTGTACCCACTGAGTGGTCCAGTTTGATGCTTTCAGCACACCCTCCCGTTTTGGCCATGAGGGAGCTGACCTAAGAGATGGATTCCTCTGCTGGATTCACAGCAGGATGGGAAGTGGCGGGAGGTAGGATATGAGCGTTTGTGGCCTTTTCCAGTGCCTCTCATGCTTCTTGCTCCTGTGTGTTGTGAAGTGGACTGCATCCTCTGATATACACTGTCTCTGTTGTTCTATACACTCTAAAAACCTGACAGGGCCAGATGATGAGGGGACCCTCTTAACTATGAGTCAAATCAAGCAATTCCTCCCCTCAGCTGGTTTGTCAGATTCCTGGTCTTTAGCACACATATCTTGTACTTGAGCTGGAGGCTGCTGTTCTTATAAGGAAACTCTGAGGCGAGACACCATGGAAGCTTCCTCTCTCCGGTTCCAGAACTGCCCTCAGGGGTCAGTGTGGCTCCACGTCCTCTTTCTCAGAGGATGGCAAGAGTTGCGGATATGCAGGACAGGAGGAAGCCAATTTTCCCCAAGCCCTCAACAATCTGGGGTTGAAATCCTGTCATGTCAATTTTGAAAACCACTATGAACCCAAGGAAGGCAGGGTGGAAGCCAGACCACGAGGCATGAGAAGGATTGAGGGCACCATTTTCCTCCTCCGCTTATGGTGAGAACACAGATGCTGCCTGAGGGCTGCAACCTAATTCTGAAGTGGAGCCTGACTCTGTCCTGGCAACCAACAAGCAGAGAAGAGCTGTGCTCCCGGCACCTCCCTGTAGTGGTAGTCTTTCCCTCAGAGGAGAGAGGTCAGATCCTTACTAGCTTCCTAAATCAAGTGATTGGTGTGAACTGACTGTCATAGTCTTGACTCTATGAGTGGCACACTGCAGCTTATTCCTGATATGTGTTATGGGAACACTGAATTTGACTGGGGGGGCGGGTGGGGTACTATGAGTAGTCACCATATTTCAGGCAGGTGGTGAGGTACTATAAGAGTTTTCACCATATTTCAAGGGTGGCAAGTCCCCAGCATTCATTGCTGGGGTGAGTTCCATTCAAAGCTTGGGTGTAGCTCCAGCCACTCATCACAAGAGGAGTCACAAACATCTGGGGACATAGTCAGTTGAGGGAGACGCTAAAGGCTGAGGTATAGGGCCTGGCAAGCAACGCTGAAACTAGGATGTATTCCATGTTGTACCAAGAATGAAAAGGAGACCCCTAAGCTGAGTTTAGGAACACAGTAAACACAAATGTAGCTGGTAAACAGCTTTAGAACCGTCTCTAGTTGGAGTGGACTACCTTGGAGGTATGAACCTGTGTCCAAACAGAGGCTGGGATGGGGAGTGTGTGTGTGTGTGTGTGTGTGTGTGTGTGTGTGTGTGTGTGTGTGTATGTGTGTCTGTGTATGGGACTTAGGATCAAACTCATGACCTTGTACATGGGAAGGAAATGCTCTTCCACTGAGCCATATCCCCAGCCTAGTAAGAGAATATTCAAGTCAGTCTGGTAAACTAAAATTTTGGGATAATGCAGGTTTTATACAGCTTGAATATGTTAAGTATTGGTGTAACACTTTTAAAAAACCCAATACTACATTAGATACAAAAGAAAATACTTACAATCAGGAAACAAATGACATAGTTTCCTAGGGCTTGGCGATGTAGAATCCTGAGACATTTTCAGGAAATTAACTAGGGACACTCACCTAGAAACACTTTGTTCATGTAACCCATCTTCTCACTTCCACATGGAACACTGAAGCTCTCAGCAAAGCTCTCTGCATCTGGGCCTGAAAAGAAGAACCAGGAAGCTTAAATCTCATGATTTCATAATATGACTGCCTCCTCTGAGTTCTCTTCTGTCTGTATTTGGGATTGTGGGAATGGCTAGATAGTTATAGAATGAGTGTATCTTTAATAAAATGCCAGGCAAATTGCCGAGTGTGTAGGACGTTGTGGTGGCAGAGCTAACCCTTGTTGAATACTTACTGTGTCTGTCATTGGGCTTGGCAACTGTGATACCTTCTTTCTTCTGCTCCAGAACTCAAAGTCTCCAGAGCCAACAGAATATAGATAGATAGATAGATAGATAGATAGATAGATAGATACATACATACATATATACATAGTTAATAGATAGATACATACATACATAGTTAATAGATAGATACATACATACATTCATAGTTGATAGATAAATAGTAGATATATACATACATACATACATACATACATACATACATACATACGTAGATGATAGATAGGTAGCTAAATGAACAGATAGATATGGGAACTGGCTCACATGATTTTGGAGATCAGAAGGCTCAGTACACCATCTGAAATTGGAAAACTCAGAAGCGGACAATATTTAAACAAAACAAAGCAACCCTTCCTGATCCAAACTGATCTGGCTGAGAACAGAGAGCTTGGTAGCCTCTTAAGACAGAAATCCCAAGAACCTGGGTCCCAGTGTCCAAGACAGAGGAGGAGAGTGTGTTGGCTTTTAACAAGAGAGAACTTTTCTTCATTTTTCATTCCTACCGTTTCGTTCTTTCCAGATCCTCAGCACAGTAGAGGACTGCTCACATTGATCAGAGACTTTCTTCTCCCAGTGGAGCAACTAAAATGCTAGCATCCTCTGGAAACACGTTCAGAGACATATGGAAATACAGTGTTTACCAACTTTGTAAGCATCCCGTAGTCTTACATAAAATTAACTCCCAAATCAGCTCACTCCACCCCACTGTAGAGGACAGTTAAGATTTGGAAAGGTTGAGATCAATCTTTGTCACCTGTGACTGTGTGTTGGGTGCCTCCCTTAGCTTGGCTAGGGCCTTCCTGCTGGGGAAGTTTTCATCCTGGAAAAGAATCACAGTTCTTCTTGGTGGCAGGGAAGGCTCAGATAGCAGCCTCAGGGTGACATCCAGTGCACTCAGAAGTTACAGTGCGCGGCAAGTCCTCCTGGCTTGCCTTGCAAACTAAATTTCTATTAAACAAATGAAAATCTCTGAAACAGTCTGGGGTGTTGCACTGTGTTCCTCAGATCTGCCTCTAGTTTCCCTTTCAGCCGCTGGGATGGAGTTGATGTGTCTCTGTGCCCCATCCCTGTCCCCTTTTCTACAACAGAGTGCCACTCGGCGTCTGATCAAGATCACCATGAAGGTGAATGGGGAAGGATACTTAGCCTCTGACAGTCCCAGGTCAATATGGGTCACATAAGGCTATAAAGTTTTGTTGTTATTAAGAAAATTACAAGCAATAGTAGCAGCATGAATTCAGTTGCAAAACAATCCATTTTTATGGAAATGAAAGAATATACTGTTTTCTTTTTTATTAAGAATTTTATGTAAGTAGTTCAGGTTTGTTATGAGAAACATAGTTCAGATAAGTCTTAAGACAGAGAGATTCACCTACAATCCACCTCCCAGATAGAAGACCATTGGTAACTTCAGTGACAATTCCTCCTTTGTTTCTTCTGTTATATGTGTATATATGAAGGTGTATATATGACTGTTCATCCTCCTGCTAGCTGTATAGTTCTGAAACTCCCCATTGACTTAGATAGTACTAGTTTGCACAATCTTTTCAATCCAGCTTGTAATTACCTGAACTAACATTCCATTATAGCAATGCACTATATAATTTAAATCATTTTTATGGTGGGAACGTAAAATGAAAGTTTCCTTCTCGCTATTAGCATATGTTAATTTTTATGAAATCATAGGTTTTATTATGACATTTTCTTATATGGCTACCAGACGCGCTTGCTCATACCCTCCATCACCATCTCGCATCCCCTTCCTCACAACATTCAGGCCCCCTTCCCTCTCTGAAGGGACTTAGAACAACTTAATCATCCAGTAGAACAGGTAAACAACGTTTTTCAGCGGCTTTTTCTGATCAGTTTTTAGGAACCATTCCTGGAAGCAGAACTGTGGGCCAAAGCATATGCTCATTTTGTGCTGTTGGAGAAGGAGGCGGGCAGTTTCAGAAGGCCTCGCAGGTGCCGCTCCTGGCAGAGTACAGGAGGAGGCTGCTTTCCCCACAGCCTTGCCAACTATGGGCATTTTCCTCCGCTCACACCTCTGCCAACTTGAGATGTGTAAAATGATATTTTGTATCTATTCCCATTTCTTGCTCGGTGGTGAGCTTACAGGGTTCCCCCCCCCCCATATGTTTCTTAGCCATTTGCATTTTGCTTGTTACTTGTGGTTATTGAAGCCATCTAGAGGTGCGGGAGTGGGTTCATTTCTTCTGCCAGCTGAAGAATTAAAAAGCATGAACAAAAGGGAAACTGGGAATCTTGGAGAGTCCCAGGAAAGCCATTATGGAATACTTTAATAAAGGAATTTAAGAATAGTCAGAAACCAGGAGTTCAAGGACGGTTTATTGGAATTTAACAGGAAAACCCAGAGGCAGACAAACTACAAATCCTGCAGCTGCTTGGAAGGAAGGGGACCAGCTTGAGAGAAAGTGGCATGAAGGCCAGCCACCTGCAGCAGGTGTTCACAGAGTAGGGAGGGGGAGAGGACCAAGGAAGACCAAAGGATTAGCTGGGGAGCTTAAAAGCACACCTACACCCTGGCTGGCATCTGCAAGCCAAAGACAAGAAGAAGAAAAACAACTACTTACGTTTTCTGGCTTTCTGAGTCAGGCTTTGGAAAGGTGGCCGGCCCAGCTCAGCCTCAAGGCTGAGTTCGAGGACTTCGCTAGGAGGCAGGAATTCTGAACAGGTAACACGGTGTTGTCCTCAAGTGGACCTTTCCTGAGTGGTCCCCTAGCCAGGTCCCTGACCTGCCCCATTAGGTTAACATTAGAGGAAGAAACAAGAACGTCTCATCACTTGGATGTGGATCCCATGGTCTTTGTTCACATTTTTTTCTAGGACTTTTTTTTTTGGTGGTGGTGGGGGAAGGGAGTAATTTTTCTAAGTAAATATATTCAGCAGTAATTTACCTAGCTTATCTAGGAAGTGAAGGTTCAGGTTTTCTTAAAAATTCCTGTCATCTGAGGCAGCCTCTCCTTCCTGAGAACAGGTAAGCCACCATTTTAAGCAGCCCAAGTACCCAAGCGGTGACATTTCTGGCACCAGCACCGTTCACTCCTTTCATTTCCACTTTCCTCCTCCTTTTTGAAATGTGGGTCCGTCCTCTCTGTCTTTAGATAATCTTGAACATTTAGTTTGGGGTAAGAATAAATTGATGCTCAGGCAGAGCCCCGGGGTCTGCAGTGAGTCTCTGTTCGCCTGTTAGGCGTGTGGGTGGAGAGGCGGCTATAAAGGCAGGGTCTGGGGCTGTCTGTGTCAGCACCTGGAAGGCCTCTGAGACTCTGGCATGTGTGATAGGAGCACAGGCCATTTGTTAAACCCAGGCAAGCTATCTTGACACTGCCACAGTAACTATAGACAGAATCCACAATGCAGACACTTTAACAAGATTTCACAGCAAATTATCAATGGTGAGGTAGCTTCTAATGAGAATTTCAGCTACTCTGCCTGGAATTATAGAAGCTTCTCTGGTCTGGTGTGGCAGGCTCTAGCCTTCCTCTGTCCCCTCAGGGCTCGTCCATTTCCCTTCCCTCTCTTGTCCTCAGGTTAAATGCTTCCTTTCCCAGAGTCCTTTCCTTTGGTTAGTATATTACCTCTTCTCCCCTATTTGCCGGTTGACTCCTTATTTATTCCCAAACTGTGGTAGTTAAGGATGTTTTTTTCCTGTTTGCCTTGTTTATTGGTAGCCATTACTGGTAGCTTTCAGGCTCTTTGAGGACACTGTCGGCCAGACTGTCCTCCAATGTCATTGCTTCACCTGTGCCAAGGGTGGTGGTGGTGGTGGTGGTGCTGGTGGTGGTGGTGGTGGTGGTGCTGGTGGTGGTGGTGGTGCTGGTGGTGGTGGTGGTGGTGGTGGTGGTGGTGGTGGTGGTGGTGGTGCTGGTGGTGCTGGTGGTAGTGGTGGTGGTGCTGGTGGTGGTGGTGGTGGATGGGTGGGGTGGTGTTTAAACTTTAGCAAGCATCTTTAGTCTGAGGTCTGAAGCTAAAGATAGGCCCCTCTTGACATTACTGAAAAGCATTGAAAGAACATTTGTGTGTACTGAAAATATCATTTGCTCTCTATAAAGCAAAACAACAGAACTAAAAGAGCCGTAAAGCTTCTAATAAGCTATGTGAAGCTAGTGTTTTGGAAATATTCATTAATGCCTGGCCCTCCTACTGGACATTTCTTGTTTTCTTTTTGAAAGCCACAACTCATTTCTGCAGTTGGGGTCAGAGGTACCCTGACTTCACCCAGTGGTAGACACAGCGTATTTTTCATAATTAGCCCAAACCATCACTAATACAGTGCAGTTGTGTCTGATAGACTTCTACTGAAAACATTTTGGGGGTAGTATCAGAGGGCTAAAAGCACAAAAAAGGGGAGGAATTCTAATACTTTATTTGCAATATTTTAAACTAGACAAAACCACACCAATATGGCCTCTACACACAGACACACACACACACACAGTCACACACACACACACACACACCTGTGAGAGCTGGTTTCTTTTCTCATGAGAATTTTCTCCTTTTCTTATAATTCACAAACCATCATGCTTTAGTAAATATTCAAGTCTTTCCAAACACCTCATGTTTATTTGTGTTCCAAAACCACCTCCTCTCAGAACTATGCCAAAGCACCATTCAAAAAGCAAGAATTTTCCCACTGAGATTACACTCTCAATACAAATCAATATAGATATAAAACACTTGCATTTCTTGTCCTGAGACACCTATTTCTTCTCCTTCTAGATAAAAAGGGCAATGGAAGACCATACCCACAACCCCATACATGTTCAGCTTAGTGACATGGAGATGCTCACGGGGACATGGGCAACTCTCTGGAAGCCATGTCATCAAAAGACATGAGTGACAACACGGAACGCTGAACTACTGTAGTTTCCTGTGCGATATGCGGGCAGCTACACCACCATGGCATCTCCTGTTCTTTCCCCAGTAATTGTTTGGTGCCGATATGACCTCAAAAAGGGGTATACTGTACCTTGGAAGTTTCCTGAGCTGCCCGAGTCTCACATGTTTCTTACACAATTCTTGAGTCTCCTGAGCTCTCTTCCCTCCAGGAGGAAATGTTTCAATGAAGAGGAAATAACTATACAACAAGAATGCGCCATGCCACCACCACATTCAACAGCACACAAGCTGCTCTGCCTACCTTTTTGTCCTTTTATGGATGTCTGCGTGCATTGCTCCCTTTCTCCGCTCCACTCTCCTCTGGTTCCATTAAGACAGTCAACTTTGAAGCTCTCCCATTTTGCTGGGCTTCGTCAGTTCTCTGGTTGGTTCACCTTTCCCCTTCCTTACATAGTGGGTGGCGGGCCAAGCTGCCTAGTATGTTCTCCTGAAAGTGTGTTATCAGCACGCATCTACTCCTGCTCCAACTTATTCTTGCTCCTGAAATTGCCAGATTAGCTGGAGAAAGTTCAAGGGTACAGAATGAGCTCTCCTTAATTGCTTCGTATGACACACGGCTTCAATAGCCTCACACACTAGCCTTACCTCATTCATCAGAAAATTCAGCTTGATGTTTGGTGATTGGAGAGAAGCTTTACCCATCACTGCCAGAGTCTCTTATCCTGTTTGCCTTCAAGAAAGTTATCCATCATCTGTCTTGGTCTACGGATGTTGGCTTAATGCTGTAATTGCACCGTGAGTACCCAGACTGGCCCTCCTGCTGGCCTCAGATGCCATTGTTCCTCACAAGTGTGACTAATAGCCATCACTGAGGACAGGAGATGATTCATTTCCACTGTCTCCTGTGGCTTCTAAATAAAACATTTAAGCAAAGAATAGACAAAAGGGAAACCTCAGACAGTGATGAAATTGACTTCAATCCTATCTGGCATGTTCCCTTCAAGCTCAGAATTCATTTACTAGGAGTAAAAAGATCACTCACAACATCAAGTTTTGTGATAGATTATAATGTTCACTATGGTGTGATTGAAATACTTATTGAAAAGCATGTTATTAAAATGAAAAAGTTTCCCCTAAATTCCCCTAAATACACTTAATAATATATTGACATTTTAATAGAAAGTCTTACATATAAACACCAAGTACTGGGTCTGAGTAGACAGGAGGATGTTGACTCAGGGCACGTGCCAGCAAATACAAATCTCAAGTGTCTTTAACGTGGGGTTTCCCTTAGTCCATTGCTTCTAGGTATACCAAAAGTGCTAGTGTTGTATTTTCAGAAGGAAATACATAAATAGAGTCTGGACATAGAGCTGAAAATGAGGAGGCTACACTTTAGAACATGGAGTGAAAATGACCAGGAGAGTGAGTGTAAGGAAGAGTCCTGGTGTGTGGCCTGAGCTCTGCCCACATCAGCCTTAACCTGGCAGCTTGCTTGGCATTCAGACTTCAGGTCCCACATAAGACTTCCTAACCCAGAATCTGCGCAGATGTAAGGTCCCAGGTACTTTCTATTGAAGTGTGAAGAGGAGTGTAAGCTGGACACCTTCAAGCCCCCAGATATAGGACTAACCACTCGCCAACCCCCTCACACACACTCAGAAAAGCACAGTACTGGTGTCTTAGTAAATCATAAAATATAATTATTTCCTTCTTGTCTCTAAAACCCAAACTTCATAAACTATTTATAGAAAGGAAAACATTGAATGGATACAATTGTTTTTAAAGATTTATTAAATGAACTAAACCAAGGTTCAAAAAGAGTTTACTATAAAAAACACTGTGTGTGTGTGTGTGTGTGTTTGTGTGCGCGCATGCGCGCGCGCTCATGCTTTATAAATGCCACAGCTGGTAGAGTAATGATGAGCATGAAGCAAGAAGGAAATCCAGCTCAACATGACTTAGCCAGTGTTGGTTCAGACTTCTAGAATCTGACTCTGTGTAGTTTATTGTAAACATACTTAAGTACAGTATGGTTATATTTTTAAAAATCCTGGTGTAACACAATCCCCTGTACACCTGAAGGCATGGGTACCTTGAAACTCTTCTCCAAGCATGTGCCACTTCTTCCATGCAGATGGGTTCTAGAGATAGGCTACCTGTGTTACCTTAAGGATCTAGTGTGGTCTTGGTCATATAGATAATGTAGGGTGATTGGTGCTATTAGCTACCTCCTGTCCTCCTAATGGGAGCTAGGAGCTGGGGAATCCTCTAGGCATATGAAAAACACAAAGGCCACCTAGACTATGAAATATTTCCTATCATGGTGTTGGGAGCTTGGAAGAGCCATTGGCCACCCAGACAATGCAAGGGTCCCTTAGACTGCTAGCCACCTGGGGCCCTACTTGTGGGAACTTTGTATGGCCTGGCCGTACAGATTGCTGGCCTATTAACCACCTTCATGCCCAGTCTTCTGGGCAGAAAAACAGGTTGTGCCTATTTTTTTGTGGAACCGACAACTCTGCATGTTTAACATTCTTTGCTTCCCTAGACCTTTGTGCTCCCAATACACCATAAAACAGTTATCATAGCACATCCTGGTAAGGTATACTGAAGAGGCAGAGGCAGGAGGATCACCAGAGCAATAGGAACGCAAGAGACCCATTTATTATGGTTACTTTTTGCTGTTGAATTGATGTTTTCCTATTTCTTTGAGATTTGCTAATGGCTGCATAATGTGTACATGATGACGGCTATTTATTAACTGGCACGCTTCAATCACCAGAAAGTGATTGCAGTGTCTCTCAAGCCAATGGTATGTGGCTGTAATTTATTCTATTGGAGTACAATTAAATTAATTTATTAGAAGCATAATTCAGATCCTTTAAGATAATGATCATGGGTACAATGGTGTATGAAATTAGACATACACATTCTAATATAATCTTAGCATGAATAGCTCTTGGTAATGGCTAGACCACATGCAGTTTTATCTGGCGTAGGATAGGAACAATGTTGATACCAATGAATATGAGTCAGATCTCTCTTTTCTGGGACACAACATCCTGAATGTATAGTATCTCAATTACCTTTGTAAAGATATGTAATAGTGGGATTTCACTTCAACCAAGAACTACAAGTGGGCCATGCATGTGGCTGGGTAGAGACAGTAAATTATGGTGGTGATATTTTTACTCCCTAATACTTTATTTCCATGTAGCCAGACTATATTCTATATTTTTAAAGATGTATTTTTATTTATGTTTAGTATGTGTGAACATATAGTACATGTATATAGGTGTCTTGGGAGGCCATAAGAGGACATCAGATGCCCTGGAACTTAAGTCATAGGCAATTGTGAATGACCCATGTGATTACCAAGTGCTCAACTTGGGTCCCCTGAAAGAGCAACAGCAAGCACTTTTAACTGCTAAGTCCTCTCTCCATCCTAAGGCACATATTTTAGTAATATTAGAAGCAATCTTATCAGAAGATGCCCTTTGACTTTCTTTTTGTTTTCTCTTTTCTTCCCTCTTTCTTTCTTCCTTCCTTCCTCTTTTCTTCCTTCCTCCTCCTCCTCCTCCTCCTCCTCTTGCAACATGGTCTCATTAGTTGTGCAAAGAAAGTATAAAACTGCAGCCTCTAATTAGACTGATCTGGATCAATAGTACAACAGTGAAGACTTTTCATCACTTGGCAGCTTATACTAGATAACTGCTTTATTCATTTAAAAATGTGTGTATTTTGTTGTTTAACAGATAATTTTTGGAGATAAGTTTCCTAATTGCATGTAAGCTAACAAACAGCTCAGAGCAGCTTAGTTCTCAGAGCCTCAGGCAGCTGAGCCTGGCTTTCAGTCCTCACTGTTTCTCCTGCTGCTTAGACTGTAGATCTTAAGCAGGAATGGGATGCCATTAATCTCGGAGACTTGGGAAAGATGCCTTCTTCATCTCTTTAGTGATTACTTCTAACCTATCTCCTCTATTGTCTTCTGAGGGCTTATTTACAATGTACGTGCTACTGTCTGGATCTGTTCTCTTTTCTTTCAAGTCTCACCTCTTCCTCAGACCTCCCAAAAGTAAGTCTTTTAACAGTGTTCGTTTCTCAGTGTATTTCTTTGACTCTATCAGACACTATTGAAGCCATTGTAATTGTCATGTGAATGCAGACTTCCCAGACTTTTGGGTTTTTTTTCCCCCTCCTTGATTTATTTATTTCTTCACTTTAAATCCTGATCACAGCTCCCTCTCTCCTGTCCTCCCACCCTCCTCAGGAAAGGGAGCCCCCCCCCCCCCCCCGCAACCCCCCCCGGCACATCAAGTCTCATCAGGACTAAGTGTATCCTCTTTCACTGAGGCCAGACAAGGCAGCCAGCCAGGGGAAAGTGATCCAAAACCAGGCAACAGAGTCCATGTCAGAGACAGGCCCTGCTTCAATTGCTAGGGGACCTTCATGAAGACTAAGCTACCCACCAGTTTCATGTGTGTAGGGGGCCTAGGTCCAGTCCATACTCGCTCTTTGGTTGGTGGTTCAGTCTCTGTGAGCCCCTATGGGCCTAGGTTGGTATGTTGGTCTCCTTGTGGGGTTCTTGTCCTCTCTGGGACCGTCTACCCTTCCTCTCACTCTTCCACAAGACTGCCCGAGCTACGCCTAAAGTTTAGTTGTGGGTCTCAGCATCTGTTTCAATCCACTGCTGGGTGGAGCCTCTCAGAGGACAGCTGTGCTAGACTCCTGCCTGTAAGCATAGCAGAGAATCGTTAATAGTATCAGGGGTTGGCTCTCTCTTTTGGGGTGGGTCTCAGGCTGGGCCCGTCATTGGTTGACCATTTCCTCAATCTCTGTCCCATATCTATCCCTGCACATCTTGTAGGTAGGGTAAATTTTGGGTTGAAGGTTTTGTGGATGGGTTGGTGTCCCCCTCCCTCCACTGGAAGTCCTGCCTTGCTAGGGGGTGGCCATTTCAGTCCCCATGTTCCCCTCTGCTAGAAGTCTCAGCTAGAGTCAGTCCCATATTCTTCAAGGAGCCTACCCTGCCGCAGGCCTCCAGTTCATCCCATAGATGCCCCACATTGGTTTCCTTTCTCTCCCCCAGCCCTCTCACCTCCCATGCCCTCTCCCCACACATGACCCCTACCCCCCTTTCCCTCCCCACCCCTTCTCCCACCCAGTTCTCTCTCTTCATCTGCTTCCCAGGTCTATTTTTATTTTCTCTTCTGAGTTTTATAGATGATTTTTCTAGTGTCGTGTTTCATGTGATGGTTTGGATATGAAATGTCTCCTAAAGGGCTCGTGTGATAAAAACTTGGTTGCCAGCTGATGGGATTTTCTCTGGAAGATAATTGGATCCTGTTTTTTTTTTTTTTTTTTTTTTAACCTTATCAGTGCATTAATCCATTGAATCCATGTGTGAAAGGCCTGTTAGGGCTGCAGCCTGCATGGGAAAGTAGGTCACTGCTGTGCCTGGAAAGGGTGTGTCCTTGAACATAGGGCCTTCCTCACCCTTGCTCTGTTTTCCAGCAGGCCTGGGTGAGTGGCTGTGTTCCCACACACTGTCTGAAAGATGCGGTGTCTTGCCCCAGGCACATAGCAACAGAGTCAGGCAACGATTGGCTGAAATCTCATGAGAATCAAACCAAAATGAACGTTTTGCCACCTAAATTGTTTATTTCAGTTATTTTGTCTCAGTAATAAAAATGCTAACTGACACATTTCGGACATATTAGTTGAAGTTCTCTGCTTCATACACACTCCAAGATAGCAATGCATGGAGGTACAGAAGAATTTAAAGGAAAAGAGCTGTGGAGAAGAGAAACCAAGGTGATGAATACCTCTCAACCACGAGGTCTGATGGTTGTTTAGGACAGTGTAGGAATATGTCAGACTGTGACACAGGCATAGGAGCTCTTAGGGGAAGCTGGTGAGGAGTCCTGTAGCCTTAGGTACCTGCCACATGCTGAGTGTCACGTCAGTCTTGAGTGGACTTGAATGTCCAGTGTCTGCAGTTGCAATGCCCAAGAGCCTCATGGGGGAAGCTTAGGGGTGGGCAATGCATTCCAGCAGGTCTGAGCAGCACCTTGGCTGCCCCCATGGTATTATTTGCTTTTTGATGTGTGTCTCCTTTTAGCCTATTAAGACCTAATAAGTCTTAACCACACTGGAGAATTTCTATTTACTGGCTCAACTTGATTAGCTGAGTCATTCTATCATATATATCATTTTGTTTTGGTCAGGATGATGAGGTCGTTTCACTTAGAGCTTGTAGTTATTGAATTATTGTCAACTAGCTCAGGTCTAGATAAAAGGAAAGGGGATCTTTTTCAGGAGCTTGGTCTATAGACACTGTTTAGATATCTTTGTGAGAAGCCAGGAGACTGAGATAGGAGATGTGGCACAGGGTATCCTGCTGAAAAAAGGAATTTATCTCCAAGTCTAAGTCAGCTAAGTGAGTGCTCCTTTTCACCTGTTATGACTGCCTTGCTTTCCAGAACATGCTTTCTGACCAAGAATAAGCTGAGAATGGGTACTGCAGTGAGCAACTTCCCACACAAGCTTTGGCATCCTTCCCAGAAATGCTATTATCTTTTTTTTTTTTTCCCTCAGCAATGTACAGAGCTGGGCTTTATTTCCAGCCCTCTACCCCTAACTCCAAGGCTGGCATTAATTTGAGTTGGTGCTTTAGACAGTCCCGTCAGTCTCTCCGTGCAGTTTCTCCTTTGTAGGGTGATATTTGAGCTCTCCAATTCTCCCCTCAACAGTCTTTAATTTTTTTCTTCACTGTATCCTACACCATATAGCATTCGAATAGCACCATTCTCAGAGCTGGTATTGATGAAAGACTTTAACGTCTTTTAAGGCACTAAAGACCTCCGTGGGTTGGAAGTAGGTTGCAGTTTATTGCAGGATTGTACTCTCTGGTGCCTGTTTGCAGTGGTGATCTGTATAGAAGAATGATGAAAAATTTATAAAAAGGAATTATATAAGTTTACTGCACCTACATATGGTCAAGGGAGCCACCCTGCCAGAGGAAGGGAGCATACTGGAGAGCCATAGCTTCAGAAGAGAAAGCTGAAGGTAGCAAGGCAGGTACTGTGTGGCCACAGGTGCTAAATCTGTCTTTACTCTGTCATTCTGGCAAGATATATGGAACTTGGGAGATGAAAGGATACGGATGAGCTAGCTTAGCAAACTCCATACACAATCATGGCTGCTGAACAGTCTAAATATGACCAAGGAAGATGCAGTTGTCCTGTCTGCTGGCAAGAGGCAGATGAGCCTCCGTGACTCTGTAAAACCTGCTGGAATGCATCTCATCATAATCAACCTCCAAAATGGCCTGCTTTGCTTGAAAAGCATTTGACATTTTCCAAATGCTCTGGCCCTTTTCTTCTTCTAAGTGGTCCATCTTTCCTGGGTCACTTGACTCGAGAAAAACTTTGTTTATGGGTTGATAGTCACCTGGATCTTGCAGAAGGAGGGAGACCACAGACATCTGGACAGTGTAAAGTCTTAAAAAAGAATGTCTCAGATAGCACAAGTGTGACCAGATCCTTGTGACCATGCCCTGTGTTTTTCCGCCCCTAAGGAATGCTTCCAACTAGCCACGCAGAGGGTTAGAAGTAGACTTTCTGGGAGCTATTTATGGTGAAACAGAACTTTTATCAGTGAGACTTTATTTTCCTGAAGAGGACACAGTTGCTTTCTCGTGAATATCACATTTCATCCCATTTTAGCTGACATCCCCCAGTCTAAGGAAGACCACTGTCCACTCTGAAGAATGCATAATAACATGGGTTCCCATTAGCATAGGCGCTTCCTGCTCTATCTGAGGAGAGTGTGTGTAACCAGATTCGTTTGGGTGACAAAGCTTTAGTTTTCCATTTTTGTGGACTCCCCCAGTGCTTATAACCCCACTTGAGTTTCTCCCCCTAGATAATGTACCTATTTTCTGTGAATCCAGAAGAACCTGATTGTGGAACCCCGCTTCCTTGTGCCCCCTTATCCCTTGATGAGTGCCCCCTCCCACTCAGGAGCATTTGTTCTCTGATGGCCTGTTGTTATGCTTTCTCTGGCAAGAACAGGCAATTCACGTTAGAACAAAGTAGGGTCATTGGGGCTTCCTCAGTTCTCAAAGAGAAGCATTAAAATCCCCAAAGAAGAGTATCCATGTGCTTAAATGTCAGATTTTAAGACATAGCATTATTTAGAAACTTTTTCGAAAGCCCTCAATCACACTCCTTGGTTAGATGCCCTCCCTGTTGACGTAGAGGGAAGGCCTTCCATCAGAATCCCAGAGGCTCAGTGGCTTGGATCGTGTCTGTAGGTATACGGAATATCAAATTTTGTTTCCTGTTTTCAACCTTCTGAGGAAACTCAGCTTTGATTCCAACTAAGACACAAAGAACATCTATTTTGTGTTATTTGTGGTAAGTTATCTCCACCAATGAAATGAGCCCAACTCATGCCAAATTAAAGTCTATAGTGGCAGATTTATTGGAAACAGTTCGGGGGCGGGGTTCACTAATATCACAGGAGGAGGTCAGAAAAGTCCCCATACAGACAGGGAGACAGAAAAGCCAGGGGGCGGGGATGGTGTGCCAAGAGAGGAGTGAGGGTTAGAAAACTGAAACTTCTGGAGATATAGTCTCTGTGGGAGGGGAGGTAGGGATGGAGGGATGCAGGGAGAACCTGGAGGCCAGGTCCATTTTGGTATGTTAAATAGGCACCTCATCTACTTGACATAGGTCTGATTCCCAATAGTTTGTTCACCCAGGTTCTTTCGTATTCCTGTCCCAACTAAAGCCCTGTGTTTTGGAGAGCAGTCTAAACATCTTGGATGTGAGCTGACTTAGCCAGGGTCATACACCTAATAAAGACTCAAGCCAAGAGCTGATTTAGAATCTAACACTGCACTAAACCTCTTTGACTTTGTCCATGTCTTGTAATTATAGAAATTTAAATTTGTCCATTAACCTTAAAGGGTTGCTAATGAAACTGTCATGGTTCTGAGTGATGATTTCTTTTCATCAGTTTCATAAAAGGAAATCTTGTAAAGATTCCTACTTCAAGCAAAATCTGAAACCCGGCAAAGGCCGGAAAACACTATTGCGATCTTCAGAAAGGTCACAAGTCTCATTCCTGTCACTCTTGAACCTTCAGATGTCTCTTGGAGTAGAATGAAGATATTTTCTATCACACAACCTAGTTGATGGATTCCAAACACGGTCTCGTAGGTTGACTGTGAAAAAAAATTCCACCCGAATTATTGACTTTTGAAATTCAGATCTCTAAGTCCCATCCTGAAGATGCTGACTCAGTGGACTGAGTTGGGGATATTTTTAGTGGATTGATGCAAGCTGTATCTGGGAGCTCTGAAGCTTGTCACAAAAGCATCCTCATGGAATTGGAGACTTGAGGTTGGCCTGACATAATACACTTGCCGGAGTGGGGCATGCCCACTTGAGAGGCAGGAGTGAGTCGGTTTTTGTATTTGCACACCTTCTGAGCCAATGTGTAAGAATTCTTACATCATTAGTATTAACACACAGGATGACATGCTACCCAGTAGGAGCTTTTCCTTTCCTGCACATGCCAAGATAGATATGCAAAGGGCACATTTGGAATGTCTCACCAGATTTTGTTGGTGAATGTGACTTTTTCCTCGCAAGGAACAGGTCTGTCTGGAGACCACAGACTTCATTTCCCCTGTCAGTTTCCCCTGTCTGTCGGATTCCTTCTAACTTTAAATTTTATGGCCCAGCCTTTCAGCTTTAATTTCTCATTGACACTACAGAGGGAAAGACTTTTTCTTCCCTCCAGAATCCTTTGTTCATGGGCCTTTTTGAGGTTGCCTTCCTTGTCATTTCCTTTCTACCCATCCCGTGGGAAGGTGATCAAGCTTGATCAAGCTTGAATGTGCATTAGAAGGTTCCAGATGGTCATTACTGGAGCTTTCAGACTCACTCCCCTATAGTCTGGTCCACTAGAGCTCAGCTGACACCCAGGACAAAGCACTTAAAAAACATTCCAGGGTGTTTTCTGCGGATGATATGAGGAGCACACTTCAGAAAGAACAACCATACTTGCATATTCTCATCAAGTCTAAACATAGTACTTTCTTCATAAGATGGGTGGCAAGTTTGGAGACGGTGGTCTAAGGGTTGCCCTCCCTCTAGCTAAGACTCAAAGACATTTAGCAGAGCACTGTATCCAGGGTGAGATCTACAGACTCACTTACGCAGAATCTCTGACCCAGTTTAAATCTGTGCATGGGAATCTGCATTTTAATGAAGCCTGCAGGGGATGAGTCCTCATTAGCAGAAAACACACACCAATGCCAGAAGTTAGATTTGGAGGGAAGCTGAATTTGGATTCGGTCTTTGTGTCATACTTTATTATTTGTATACAGTGTTAGTAGCTTGGCTTCTCGGAATACCTTTGTCCCCATCAATGAAACTATTGGACTCATAAAAACTGCAAACACTGTTGGATTTTGCCCTTACCAGCCTGATTGGTGGCCTTTAGAATTCCTGACACAAATAAGAGTTAACAGCTGCCAGTTTCTTAGCATTCTATTTACTTGTATTAAGTAACAGAGTCCAAAAATCCATATGGGGAATGTACAAATTGCTTAAGAAATCTAATTATTGTTCAACACTGCAGGTAAACACCTTAGATATACAGAAATGTACAAAGAACTGCTTGAGAGATATAAGAGATTGTGAAGAAGAGGACAGGGGCACCTCTTTTGCTACTAAGGGGTAAAGGAAGATGAAAACTGGTTGCTGTGCATTACAAAGAGTTACTTGCTCATTTCTAGCAGATTCCAGGCATTCAACCTTGTAAACTGGAAACTGATAGAAGAAAACAGGCAGCCAACTATGCTAGCTTGTCCTTAGCTTTCTGAAAGGTAGTAACGGATAGCAATTCTTGTGGGAATGAATTTGAGTTTTCTGTCTCAGGCTAAGTCACAGCGTGGATGTGTCAAGGCTAAACATATGAGAGCTTTTGGTTTTGAAGAGATTTTGGCCAAAACATTCATAGAGGGACATTCCAAGAAAAAAAAATGAAGGAAAAATTCTATCATGGCGTATCATAAACTCACATTGTTACTCTTTTCCCAAAGTCAGTGTCCCTCTGATCCTATGATTCTACACAAGCATCTTTTAAAGCCAGACCAGTGATTGGGAGTCCCCACTGGGCCATTGACTACCCGTGCATTTTTGACAATTCACTTAACCTCTCTATGCCTTTCTATTATTCAATATGTAGATAATGACAGAACAGATGCCATGAACTCTTATCTGAATGAAAAATGAAATAAAAAGGAAAGGAAAGGACAAGACTGCTCCTGTGTAAGGTGGAGTAGAAAGTTTATCATAGACATACGGGAGAGCACAGCCAGAGGCAGACACGTCTGGGAGAGTCCAGAGTGATCATGACCCTAAATCATGTGGGAGAGGAAGAGGGGAAGGGAGACACGGGACCAAGTACACCAGCCAGGAGGCCAAAACTACAAAAGGAGCCAAAGACAGACTGAGAAGTAGATAACCAAAATGTCTGGACTATATAGGAAAGAGACTCTGGGGGAAGCCCAGCCAGAAAGTTCAGGGTAGGGACTGAGGGATGTTGGGAGAACCTGAAGGCCAGATCTGCTTTGCTATGTTAAATAGGCACTTCAGCCACTTGTCCAGAGTTTGAAATTTAATATCATCAGATAATACATCTCAAAGGCCTAGTACAGGCTACTATCAGTTTAAATGTATATACCACTAAAGTCAGCATATAACACCCATAATTAGGGGAAGCCAAAGAACATTCAAATGTGTGGGTCAGCTAGGCAGTCTTTGTGCCCCTAATTGACCTTGGAAGGTTTAATTTGCATGCAAAGTCTTTTCCATCAGTTACTCTTAATTCCAATTGTGATGCTGGTACTTGCATATAATGTAGGCATTTCCAAGAAAGGGAAAGTGTGCTCGGTGGTAATTAGTGAAGCTAATTGCCCTGTTTATGAAGCATTGCAGTGTTGAGTCTGTTCCAGCTCTGCTGTCCCAGTGACAATTGTCAGTGTCCCCTGGAGACAGAAGGTTGTCCTCTCTGTACCTCTGCTGTCTCCATGCCTCCTCTCCACTCTGTAGTGGGGTGCTCCAACCCCTCCACCCACCCTGAGACACTATGCTTGTAGCTTCTTCTTGTTGTTATTCCTATCCAGATGTGGGTAAGGCAGTCTGTGTTTTTGGCTGACAAAGGCACCTTTAACAACAACAGCAGCAGCAACAACAAATTAGACAATAGATCACCCTAGAGAATTCCCAAGGAGCTACACCATCAGTTGCCACCAAGCGATGACTGGAAGTCTATCTGACCAATTGTGACTAATCTGGCAAAGCATCCGAGAGTGAGTCCAGTTGAAGCAAGGCCTGGCTTAGATGGCTCTTCAACCTTAGGTTCTATATGATATAAAAGCACATTTGTTGATGGATGGTTAATTTTAATGTTTTCTGCCTTTTGAATTTTCACACTTTTTAAGGGCAGTTAATGGTACACCAAAGGCCATTCATATGATTGTCACCGTTATCAATGCTGCTGTCAGCATAACCTTCATGTCACCACTGTCAATGCTGCTGTCAGCATAACCTTCATCCTGACAGCAGCTATTGATTTGGTATTAGACACCCAGACAGGATATTTTGCATATAAAGTAGAAAATCAATAAGCAATCTATTTGCTGCGTGTAGGTAAATGCCTTGTAGGCTTCATACTCAGGAGTCTGTGGCAAGAAGATGGCAACTTGGAGGCTAGCCTAGCCTAAGATGGCTAGCCTAAACTACAAATGACACACCATTTCAACAAACTAATAAATAAAACAAAACAAATAAAACTCAGGCCACCGACTTTGTAGCTTTCCATTGTTAGTACCGAGTCTAATTGAAAAATGTATCCTATAATTAGATAAGTAATTATCAAGTCTTAGAAGGTATCTTTTAAATTGAGTAATTTTGGCTTACAAGTTTAGTGATTTTGGCTTAAAGTTGCAATTGTAAGTTCCTTTTTAACAATACTCAGACAGTAATGCAAACTATATGCTTTTCCTATTCATATTCCATCCATGATAAATAAGGCAAAGAAAGTATTAACATAAGCACATAGTTTTCAACAATAGCCATAAAAGTAGGATCCAGTCACTAAGATACAAATTAAAAGGAACCAGCTTCTGTTTCTCACTGTTCTGAATGGTCATTTATCCACCACACCTCGAATCTTGTACCATTGTTAACAAAAACAGTAAAAGTGTCAGTAACTCAGATCAGTGTAGCCTCGCTCATGTTGTGCCAGTCAGAGGCTGCTGAAAGGTCAACACAGAGCAACGTGATGTTTCCAGAGCAGTCTACTCCAAGCAATACAGAAATAGAACAGTGGTCAGACATACAAAATAGAAATGTGAATTAAGCAGTGCATTTCTTGATAATCCTCCCTCCACCTTCCACATACAGTATAGGTGCTAGAGTCATACTCTTGTTCCTGGGAATTTTAGATAAAGGACTTCCAGTCTGTCCTTTGGTGTAAGGGGCTGGACGAAATCAAACCAGCCATTGGCCTCCTCAGTTCATGGTTTCGAAGGATACAGAGACATGTTCTCCAGAGGAGAAAAACAGAGTTTAAGTCCCCAGGGTAGTAAGGGAGAGGAGGATGCTGCAGAATGTGAATATCCTGGTGAGGGGATATGGTGTTTGCTGGGCATGTGCTAAAATGTGAATTTCTTAAGCGCAAATACAATAGGATAAGGAGCTCATATTTGCAACATTCCAAATCTGTCCTTGAACCTGAGTAGGAAGGATGAGTCTCCTGGGCCATCAGATTAAAGATGATCATGTGTGATTTTACTTACCAGGTCCACAGCTAACTCCCACCATTTGCTTTTATCTTCAGTGACCAGTACACCTGGATATTTCCTTAAATTAAAAAAAAAAATATGTCTGTGTCATTAAGAAGGTGGCATCTGTGGGGGAGGGGAGTAAGGCTTTTTTTTTTTTTTTTTTTTTTTTTTTTTTTTTTTTTTTTTGAGACAAGGTTTCTCTGTGTAGCCTTAGCTGTCCTGGACTCACTTTGTAGACCAGGCTCGCCCCGAACTCACAGAGAGCCACCTGCCTCTGCCTCCCAAGTGCTGGGATTAAAGGCATGTGCCACCATGCCCAGCTAGTAAGGCTTAATTTTAATACTAGTATAGATGAGTTTTGCTGAATTCTTTCCTAAATTCTGTTTATATGCCACACCTTTAAGCTAGCCTTGATCATTTGGTTGATTAACTATGCTTTCCAACCAATGACTGGACAAATAGTAATACAATCAATATAATTTGAATACTTATTTCTCTAATCTAATCTTCAGTTCTCATAGTGAACCCTGTTCCAGTTGTGAGTCTATATAAACACAGGGACAGCGATGAGAGTTTTTATTCAGGCAAAGATTATACCATTGGCCAATTGGAGACCTCAGCCCTCACAAAAAGCTGTGCCATAATGAAGCCAAATTTCCCTTCTGTGGTAGAACATTCCAATTCCGCAGAGCATCGTTACTCCTTCCTTTGGGGTTGCCCACAGTGGCCTGTAAGGTCTCTCACACGGACATTTGCGGTCCTGGGAGATACACAGGATGTTGAGCTGCCACAAATAATTGTTCTGACTGATGGGCAGATGATGTCATCATGTTTCTTGGAGAACTGAGAAAGAGCCAGAAGTGAGCAGAGGGGTCTGGCTCCCATCCCGTCATCCTCACATTCTGGAGACTTCGTTTCCTCTAGAGTTTTAATATGGGGCTTGGCAGGTAGGCCCTACTTTCAACAGAGTTACCCCATATTTCAGAAGGTGAAAGACAGCTCTGCCACAATATTAAGGAGATGGAAGGTTTAGAGTTTAAGTATCTTGGTAACATACATTGTTTGGCACCCGCTGGAAAGAGTCAGCATCTGCGTTTGAGATTCCAACCAGACAAAGATCCAGCTAGCCACTGTGATTGATCACCGGGAGTGACCGGGACCAGGAAACCAACGTGAACACAGAGAATCAATACACAGTTGAGTCATACGTTAAGATTATGGCTTTGAATAAAATTACAGCTGCTTAGTGGGCAGTCTCACTCGATTCTACAGTTTGATCCCAGATACTTGCTGAAGTCCCCAGGTCCTCACTGTGCTCAAGATGGGACCTTTGGCCTAACGAGTTCCACCGAAATGCAATCTCCTCCCTACTTGGGCCCTTTAAGCCTGCTATGCCACAGTGAAGGTAATTGTCTCATTTTCTTTTGAACTTGGCAGGCAGCTTCGTTCAGTTCTAGTGGGGTGCATTTCGACTTCCCACAGATCCAGAGCCCCTGCCAACCTCCAGGGGTCAATCACCAGAGAGCTTCACTTTGCAAGCCTAATTATACGTGCAGTGTTGGGTCCAGTCCAGTAGAGGGAGATAGTTCCCCTTGCTTAAACTGCAAAAGGAATCGTGACAAAGTCCGTTGGGAGAGAGTTAGTTGCCAAGGTGTTGGAAAAACGCAGCCTTGCTCTGGCGCAGGACTGCAGGGTGGAAGGTATTTCCAAGCAGAAAGAGCCACACTGGAGAGCACATTCGCATGGGAATTAGCACTGCTTGGTTAGGAAACTACAATCTCATTACATAAAGTGTAGAGCGTTTATGTAATAGGTGTAGAGAGAAGCCAAGGAAGATAAGACTAGAAAAATAGCAGCAGATGGTGAGTGAGCTCCAAAGCTGTGCAAAAGAGGCTTTGGCTTGATCTTGTATATATCAGGGGAGACTGGATGAGGGCGACAGGCTTGGAATCAAATATATTTCCTGATAAATTTTGTGGGGTGTGTAATGAATCTTCCAGAGATGTCAGGGATAAATATGACTTTACAGGGTTATAACTGTCACCATTCACGGCGACTAGGAATGCGCTCTCTACTTCACCCCATGCCACCAACGGCAGGCGTATTTGCACTTAATTTTCACCTTGTGACTCCTCCAAGGACAGTTGGGTGAACTCACACTGGGCTCTCTTGGGAGCAGTTCAGGTCTTTTTTCCTTCTTCTTCTTCTTTTCTATCCCCTTCTGTATTGCTATGGTCCTTGTCTTTATATTTCTTGTTGCAGCTTCCCTGAACAGATTAAAGCTGTGACCTTTTTAACAAAATAAGCATTCAAAAGTCTCACTATGATTTAAATTCTGTGCACGAAGCACCTGCTTTTACCTAGACATGCCATAGGGTATGGAAAATTGCTAGAATAATTTTGGATAGAACTTTCTATTTTCAATTGGCATCAAACGATGTGAATTATACTTTTTTGTTTCTTAGTGTTTGGGGTGTTTTTCCATTTCTTACAGTTCATGTTGTGTCGGGGGGAAAAAAGCGGTGCATTTTGATGCACTTCCTGAGAGATTATCAGCCAAATCAGACACACTCTTAGATACGGTCCAACTTATTCTTACAGTTTACAGTTTTGATATATTTTCCCTTTGCTCTCTTCCAAGCTATTATTTTACTGGCAGCATAAAAAATTGAACCTATCAATCCATCAGAAAGTATCTTGGAATCAGTATCCCGCTCACTCACAAGAAGCACAGCTTGAAGTCATCAGTGTGGTTATCAAAGCAGCAAATGACTGGAAATGACTACAAGTCCTGAGCAGGAAACTTGGAGCTCAACCAGGACACAGATTATGTCTTGCTTTTATTTTGAAACTGATTATCCTAAACTAACTTCCAGTTCATAACAGAGATTTCACAGAAAATGGGACATGTTTCACGTAAGATTAAGCAATTAACTGCAGATAAGCAATTCTGTCTATAGGTTGGTTGCCTCTCTTAAATGGCCCTTGTTAGAGAAAGAAAACTTTTGCCTCATGGAGTCTGTGGTTGTTCTTACTCTTCTCATTGTATGTGGCAAGGGCTCAGTCACGTGGGGCTAAACCCAGCATCCTGACTCACTGTATGAAGGGAGAAGTGAACCTCCAGTCATCTGTTCAAAGACAGAGCTCAGGAGTCATTGGGTAGAGAAGGCAACAGTGGACATACAAACTGCTAGCCTTCTGGGGAATTACTAAAACATACACACCTTAATCTCTGTGGTTTACCTTGGCCTATGTGGTGGACTGCTCTAAGTTGGTAAAGGACCTCATGGTACAAACGACCCCCAGATGGATGGTTCTCACACGTGAGTGGAGCGTTTGCCTCAGAAGTCTTCTTAGACCCTGGGAAAGAGACTCAGGTGAAGGAGTCCTGAGCTGAAGTGGCACACTCTTTGTGTCAGGATCTAGTCCTCAACAGTAGCATGAGGAGCACTAAGGTATGGATGTTCTTTCAGTTACCACAGTGTAGACAGGAATGACTGAAAGCACTGGGACACACTGAAGTGGAGGCACCTGCCATGGCCACAAAGACAGTTTCCATCTGGGGGACCATGGGAGAACTGGGTGGCTTGAATGGTCTGAGTTCCACAGACCAGGAGGAAAGTGGGTTGCTGCTCACATGGAAACTATCAGTGGCACATTTTTGGCTCCACCATGACAATGTCATGACTGAGGTGTTGTAAGGCAGCAGCACAGAGAGTCTCCTACTCTGGCAAAGGAGCCTACCTTGTCATGCCAGGCTTGTCATGAAGGAAGGAAAGGTCACTCTAAGGCTTTGTCAGGGCATGGAAGGAGGTGGGTGTATATGGTAAAGGAGGAGTGGGATGATGTGAGTGTGTGTGATTGGGGAGGAGTGGGATGATGTGGGTGTGTATGATGGGGAGGAGTGGGATGATGTGGTTGTATGGAGGGGAGAAGTGGGATGATGTGGG